>OY763894.1:4013077-4693741 GCA_963667165.1 Barbarea vulgaris | reverse complement strand
TTTTCTTAATGGTTTTTGTAACTTTAGGAAACGTCGGAAATATTTAGAGTTAATGTGTTCACATGAGACGCACGTGATTAATTTTTCTTCTTCTCGTTCTTCTTTCCTTCTGTTCATATTTCGTCCATGCTAATTATATTTTTAAGTGATATTTTAAGCACTTTTAATGTATAATTTTACAAGAACAGCTCATTAGTTATCAAACTAATTATAAGTAATAAACCAGTTATTGATGACTCCATGAAGTCACTATACGTTAATGCAAACTTTCCACCACCACACACAATTAGATTTGTCTTTGTTTTTTTTTTTTGGAATTCGGGAGGTGGGACCAAGTGTTGTTTGCCTATTGGTTGAATCTATAAGTCCGATCGAAATTCAAGATCCTCTTCCTCCTTTTAGATGAATTCAAGATCCGACTTTATCCTAGAGACTATAAACGTGCTAGTTTCGGTATGCCACAAAGAACTAGTATCAGATTTTGTTTTCGACATAAAACCACTTAAAAAAATTAAAAGTATACATGTTACTCAATTCTGTAATTGTCACGCATAATGAAAATTAGTGATACAGTTATAATTAATTTAAAGTATCTTTAAATGCGGTAAAATAATAAAGAAAGGCTATGGTAGAATCAATAATGTAATGGAAAAGAGCTGTAAACAAGTAAAATAGAGATGCTCTGTCAATGACTGGAGAAAGTTATATGAGGGCTTATCTTTAGCATTCAATCACATAAAGTTCCAAAACTATCGTGACATGAGAGACCCATCTTAACATAAATTTATTGCTTAAAAATACATGAGTATGTAGACCACCCATTTCAACACGTTTTTAAAAGAAAATCTAAACCTCAGAAATTACAACTAACTCTGTATTATTCACACATATTTTACGTGGATAATTTTCCTAGCTTGACTTTATGGTTCCTGGTCTGGACTCAAATTAAATGATTCTTGAGCTGAGCTACTTGTAATTTGTACTACGCTATGTAAATGGTTTTTCTTTTATGTTGGTTAAGACAGTATATCGATTTTTTTATTTATCAAATTTATATTTAACAATGCTATGCAATTTGGAAAAGGAATAAAATCCAACCCGATGCTGGTAAACCACGTATTTTGTAGTCTAAACATACAATTATAACAAGCTGGAGGCATGTTTTTATACAAAATTCTTGATAATTGATGTAGGGACTCGATATAAAGTTATGTCAAGAATTACAATGTGATTGTACATTGTGATTACGTGGAACACACCAGTTTTTAGAATTTGTTTATTCGAATTTAGTGGGTACAATAAGTATAATCAAATAAAAGTTGTTAGATTATTTGCAAAGCAATCTCAACCAATTAGGTTTAGTTTAGCTGCGACAATTGGGTAGTGTTAAAGTGTTGATGAAATATTACAGACTATTCCAAGTTGCACATTTAGAAAAAGAGGGTTATTTATCGTTGATGATTTAATTATGTAGAAGTGTAGTGGTAACTTGAATGCAATGACATACAATTACTTTTTAAATTTAATTTTTCTTCTTTGAAATTAATAATTAATATATTAAAGAAGAACATTTACTCATAATGTGGAGTCGACGAAATCGCGTGGGTGCTAGCTGCAACGCCGACCTTTTACGGTTGACTTTGATTTCTTAGAATAATAATTATATTATTGTAAAAATTGGTCCACGTACACTCATAGTTTACACGTCTCTCAAGAATTTATATTTATATATTTATTCAAAGTTATTGCATACTTGCATAGTTGCATGTATCTGCTACACCCACATGGGTCGCCGTTGCAGCATTTACTATAACGATGGATAACAAACAAATGTACATATATGGACTTCTTCTATTTTTATATATATAAGAAATTTTTTGTCATGTCTTTCAATCAGAAAATTTCATAGATTGATACTTTTTCTTAAATTCATTATGAGGTTGGTTCGGCAATTATATCGTGGACTAAGAGCTGGACTATATACCTTTTTCGGTTCATCCCTAGTCCTATGTAGAATTTGAGAAGATTATATTTGAATTAGGAAAAGTTTATTCATTTTAGGTGAATTGATACACTTTCAGTTATTGGAGTTCATTATTTTCATTGATAGTGACTTGGCTACTACTAGCTAGTCTACTAGTATCATCGGTTTGAATACTTCAATAAAATTAGTTTATATATTGATAATAAATTTTTTTTTTGACAAAAAAAAAATTGATATCTTTTTGATAAAAATATAGATAATATATATACATCATGATATCATCTAATATGTATCCTTACGAAGATTCTAAATTTATTTATAAAAATTGAGATATTATATAGTTTAGAGTCCGTACGTGGGTTGTATGTTAACCATGAACATCAACATGTAGGTAAGGTACGTAGTCTCGATTGGACTGAATACTTCGTCCCATCCTATAACAATATCTTTTTGCGGTTTCTTAGCTCCTTTTTTATTGTCAGCTGTCGTATTCGTTTTTTATTTTATTTTAAAGAATCTGTCGTATTTGTTACACAATAATATTACACATATATTATTTATTGTATGTATGTCCCACGTATACATCTATATGCAACATGTGATATTGACCCTTATGAAGTTGCAAATATTACAGCACATGCAAACTTACAAAACACACACGGAAATTACACCAAGAAGTGAATGAATAGTTTACAACAACAAAAAAAAAAAAAAAAAAAAACGATGAAAAAAGAGAAGGAGAACAACCGTGTCGCTAAGTTAATGGATCGATCGGTTTATTGGGGATAAGAAAAAAAACTCCAACCTAACCCGAAACCCCAATAATAACAATATGTTGAATGGTCAACTCAGTCCATTTAATTCAACTGATCAAATGAAATAGGTCGATCCATAAATATATTTTGTAACAATTTTTAGCATGAACTTTTTTTATAATAATTGCATAATCATGTTTTTATCATCTCTTTTTCTTTGGGTCAACGAATAGTTTATTTAATACTTAAATAGTAGAAACATGGGAAGTTATGGAGTAAAAAATGGAGTGATGAGTAAAAAAATGGAGTAATGAGTAAATTTACTCTATATTTGGAGTAATCCTATTTTTGAAAATGGAGTAGGGTTGAGAAAAATCTACTCCAAATTTGAGTAAAAAATGGAGTGATGAGTAAAAAAATGGAATAATGAGTAAAAAAATGGAGTAATGAGCAAATTTACTCCATATTTGGAGTAATCCTATTTTTGAAAATGGAGTAGGGTTAAGCAAAATGTACTCCAAAATGGAGTTTGAAGTGAAAAATGGAGTGGAATTGGAGATGGACTAACGCTCTTTTTGCTAACAAGTCTGCCAACATATTGATGGTTGGAGGAACAAAACAAACTGAAATAACAGCAAAGTAAGATAGGAGATCTCTAATATCATGTAGTAGAAAATGGATAGTGAGAATACGCAGAGTTTATAAGCTTTTTACCATAGTCCGAGAGCTCTGTTCTGTTTAAACTAATGCCCAATTTTCTTAAAGCTGCAAAGATAGCTTCTGCTTCTGCTTCAAGTGCTGAAGGTAGGTTACTGCATGTGTCTTCTATACTGTTGTTGAGAACGAGTTGAGGCCTTTTTATGGCGGTTTTGGGAGGTGAGTTTGCGCCTTCTCCTTTGCGTACTCGCATTCAAACAGCAATATGTGTGAAAATCGTTTCCACCTGATTGCATCATTTTATCATCTCATCCATAGAACATATGGTAAACTGTGGAAACCCGTTTATTTTGATAGAAAGTCAGTGGAATTCTACTTTTCGAAATACATATTTTCAGTGGAAATTTATTGATCACATTTTTCATGTAAAATTGAAAAATATGTTTTGGTGTGAAAACTTGTGGAATCTTATTTTTAGCAAGAAATTGCAAAATCAAAATTTTAGGGGTTGACATAGTCGCAATTTTTGCAGGGTTGACATAGTCACAAATTTTAAGGGTCACAAATCGCATTTTGGTGATTGTACGATATCAACTTATTAACACACAAATTTCCCCTGGATTACATCTATTATCGAAATAAACAGGGGTAGGTAATTTTAATTTTTGAAATGACGTGACTGACTAAAATGTAAAAAAAACGTATGACTAATAGCTTGTAGGGTGCAAGTGTTGCTTGAGTTGAACATAAAGTTTATTTTTGGTGGCAATAGGGACATTTCAGATGTGCCATACGCATGGAGCACACTAAAATGCCAACAAATCCATACGCCAAGGAAGTATTCTAAGAGTTCATCATCTACTAAATATATATATATATATATATATATATATATATATATATATATATATATCCAATACTCTAAAGTTAATAACCATCAAACTATGAACCTTATCTAAGCCTCGGCCAAAAGAGACCTCAAATAAATCTCACAAAATGTGGGTCCAGTCCACATGTTATCCGACAATAATTGTTTGATAAAGTTTGGGCTCGGGACTGGATGATGCAAAATCCATAGCCCAGAATATTATCCAACAAAGCAAACCAGCACTCCACATGTAACTTGCCATGACGTGATCGACGAACACAAGCCCAGTTCCCTGAATAATAGTGAACAAGTAAGAAGAAGGAACACAAAAAGGGCAAAAATAACTGAAGCAAGAGTAGTTTTTACAATCAAAATTGTCTAAACGTTTTCTAAAATCAATACAAAGACGTTAAAAAAAAAAAAAAGATAATTAACTTTTTTAAGTAAATGCTTATAACTTTTTGTTTAACATTTGACCTTTCCAGCTTCTAACTCAGATGAGAAAATTCAAACTAGATTGATATCGATCTCGGTTTGATCTCTTTGTCACATCGAGTTTCATTCTCTAAGATGGTCTCTCTTCATTGATATAAGTTTGGATCTGAAACACAAAATCTCAATCGATCATCTTTGCTTTTTCTTAAACTGATACTTCTCTTCTCCAATTGCTTGAGGCATAAGGTTAGCTAGTACGATAGAAAATGTTGTTCATTTTATAGTCGATTTGCTTGTTTACAACGAGTATTTTGGGGGTTTTAAGTTAAGAATATGACGGATACTGCTTGATTTTATCTATTCCTTAATTTTCTTGTTTATTTTTGCTAAATCGTTTTAATTTTCCAGGCCCACCAAAAGGAACAAGCTCCATGATTCAGATATGGGTACCTGAGCCTAAGCATCAACACAACATCTTTCTTAATTTCAACAAGAATTTACGCAATTGGTTTCTATTCAAGATCAGTAGTATAGGTACCGTACCTTACACTTGCAGATGAAGATACAGATTCTTGATATTCCATGGTATATGCTATGTATTGGTTTTTATAAGTTGGAATTCCAAATGGTTTCTGGTTCTGTCTCTAGCGATGAATCTAAGGCTACTAATGAAGTTGAGTAAGATTCATGATCTGATTACAAACGCCAAATGAATGAGTAAACGGAATTTGAGGTAAGTCTGTTTGATCGTAGCTAAACTTTTAATTGACGCTTCAAATTAATTGTGTTCTCTACTCTAAAGTGATTAGCATCGCACAGTCATCAGTCATCACTACTTGTTCTATCAAGTAAAAGCAACTTCAAGTACCAATGGTTTTTCCTTTTCTTTTCTTCTTATACTTGTAGTCGATGAATCATGAAGCTATCTATTATCACCATTGCGTATGAGTCTCCTATGGGATCAAAATCTGGGGAACAAGACCTAGCTTAGTTCTTTGAAGAATAAGTACATCACATAAAAATATAGGAAGAATTGTGGATAGTGGATACTCTGTGTTTTTATTTACTTTCAAGATTATATTGTGTTGTGTAAAAACCATATAATATTTGATTAATCAAAATTCGGATGGGTTAATCTTCTGTTTATGATGTTAAGTGAGCTAAAATGAATATTACAATTAATAACCATCAACCTTATATTAAATAAAAATCCATACTATAAGCAAAAGTTAGCATTTAGCGTTTGGTTAATTAAACGATTTTAAAATAATAAGACTGACTGAAACGCTAATGTTTACATGCCAAACTCAACGTTTGTTTCCAATTCGAAATTAAGTTAGCTTGTGTCGGACGTTAATAAATCGGTGTAATTAAGTAATAACCGACGCAATGCAATGTTTTTGAGTTGGTGAACCAACCGACGTTAAGCTTAGTTACAATTGACGTCAACACCCGTGTGTTTTGTAGTGAGGACACAAGTATTCCGTCAACTCAGAATCAGCTATGATCGATACCCCAAAATTTATATATTTAACCTAAACCTTCTGCTATCTATATGCATTTCTTGATTTTTATTTTAAGAATCAGAAATGAGGGTGGAAACGATAAAGACAAGACTTTAGGCTATATAAGAGATGAGGGTGGAAACGATAAAGACAAGACTTTAAGGCTTAGCATTCAAAATTGGGATCGTTTTTAGTTTTAGCTTTACATAAAAGTCCATGTAATAAGCAATACGTTTATATTATGTGTGGTATTTTTCCAGTTCTTTTTAAATCAGTTCAGTACAAACACAAATTTAGTTATATTCTATCTTTTGTGTTATACATTTGTTTAGAATATCTTTTTGGCCGACACACGTGAAATGGAATTTTTAAAAATATATATTTATCTTATATATATATATACATTTGTGAATACTGATATCAAAAACATATGTTTAAAAACATTACCGAAACCAAACCAAACACATTTTCATTAAATATACTTAAAATTTTCAATTTATCGCCATAATCAATCTCTAATTCATCACAAGGCGTAATTTACCACATCACATTTATGATCAAATATGATATCCTTAAAAAATTTCAGATTTATAAGTTATAGCAATAATTAAAACTTAATAGCAAATGATATAATCATCATTTTAGAATTAGATCAAATATCTTTAATAATAATGATGTAATAGACCCAAAAAAAAAAATGATAAAACTTCAGATCTGAAATAAATCATAAGAGGGACCAAACTAAGCCAGAGCAAGAGAAGCTAGAAATCTCCAACAAACAAACGCAATAAAAGCATAATTAAACATCAGATCTAAGAAAACAGACATATAAAAATCATAGCTTTACAAATTCTCTGTTTCTATGAATTGATCTGAGTCTAAATCTGGAGTTACCAAATCAACAAACGCAAAAATGTAAAACAAAAAGGGTGAAAACGTAGAGGGGAAATAAAAACCTTCGTCTGGAATCGGAGGCCACTTAGTCTGTAATTTGATTTTTTTTTTCTTTTTTTTTTTTTTTTCATATCAAAACATTTTTATTGGTTTATCAGAAAAAAACGGCAAAAAGAAGAGTTTTTCACGTGAAATCATGTCGCCGTAAACAACGTCGTATTGGTTTTGGACTTTGGTATAGGACCAGGCACGTAATGAATTAAATAATAAACGAAATCATCACATAAAAAAGTAACCGTTCCAAGATTCTTTATTGTTTTGGTAATTCTAATCTGTTCCAAGAAACGTTTCGTCTTCTTTAGCTCAGTTCTAGGGGAATACATCTAACTAGCTCTCACACATCTTGGATCCAACGGATCACTGCAGATTTCGTAATCAATTGTCATCTCGTCTTGATAAACCAATCTTTTGAGGATTTCTATTCCTTGTTCTCTCTCTCAAACTCCCTAAATTTGTAATTCTCTTATTTTGATAATAGCATTAAAGCCCCCCTCCCCCCCCCCAAAAAAATATTACTCCCTCCGTTTCATAATGTAAGTCGTTTTAGAAGTTTTATTTCGTTTCAAAATATAAGACTTTCTCATATTTCTATGTAGCTTTTTACTTTATTGAATATTGTGTGACCAATAATGATTTACAGTTTTTCTTTTAATTGGTTGAATTGTTTTTTTCTATATATTAAGTAATATTTTTTAAAAGAAAAAGTAAATTCTTAATATGCGTGCTTGAAGCCAAAACGACTTATATTTTGAAACAGAGGGAGTAGTATATTTCATGCGATTGTATTTATTATTTTATAACTATATCCTCAACAACCCCCATGGGCCACAGAAATGTTAAAATCGATGCTTTCTCCTTTACACCAAGGCCCGAAAATTCCATATAAACTTTCCAGATAAATACATGATGTCAATTTTGTTTTGTATTAACCATGAGCTTCTAATACTTTACATTTTATTTGTTTTTATAGTTTTTAAAGAAAAAACTTTTAATGGTGCTAACCACGTAAAATCGGACGGTAGAAGGGATAGATAGTGAAATATTTTATTTTGCATTTCAGAAGTAATTCATAACATGTGGTCTAGATTCATAAATTCGACTAGGTTTGATAAATAATTTATACATGACAAAATCATTTAATTTGGATAACAAGCAAATGATTTGATGATCTATATGTGATGATGAATTCGGTGAACATAATCAAGATGGTCAAAATGTAATGCAAAAATACTACACGAAACTTTTTTTTTTTCTTAGAAAGAAGAAATAGAGAGACAATAAGTTATAAAAATGAAGTATTTTTTTATTATTGTACCTTTTTCTAAAATATACGAAGTAGAATAATACGTAAATAAGCTTTTCATATAATTTATTTACATGTTGTATGGTTTTCATATATTGTAGTCCTAAAGGTTTGATTTGTTTATAAATGTAGACACTGGTTCGAAATAACTCATTACTAATTAGTATTACTTTAAATTGACACTCGTTACTGTGTGTTGTTTGCTTACTAGTCCCTGGGTTGGCACGTGTTCGAACATTCTAGAAAACAAATAGTAAATTGAAACATAGGATTGTTTTGGTTTTATTGGTATTATAACTGGGTCCCTTTTAAAACAGGTATGTGACATCTCTCTCCTGTCATCGATGGCCAGCTTGTTTGTAGTTTGATTTGTTTTCTATTCTTCTTAACAAGACAATTTTTTAACTTGAGTATCGAATAACTTTAAATCATTAAAATGTTTACCTCAAACTTTAATTGGAAACATTGCCTTTAAATTTTTGAAAAGCTGTCATTTTTTCTACTACGTACATTTAACTATACCTTAATTAGCTAATAGATAACTAACAAATTAATTAAACCTTGCAAAAAATGATATGAAGAATGTAACAAGCTGAACAATGTGCGAACATGGATTAACGTGATAACGTGTATATCCAAAAACAATTAACTTTAAATGATCAATTAGCCACGTATAAGTATTACTCAATACTGATTATGTTTTATTACAACTTATCAAAGGTAGACATATCAATTCTTTGGAAGTTAGACAGATCAATTCATTGGAAGTTGGAACCTTAGAAAAGCAAATATAGCTTCTGGTCCCCTCGATCATCAAAACAAAACCGCTTCTGGTGGACAACTGACAAAACTCAGGTTATTTTTTCGCGTCAATTTTTTCAAATAAATTCATGTTCAGCCACGTACTCGGAAGTATTAATTTGAAAAGAAAATAATCTTTTTTTTTTCTATACTGCTGATACTATCTAATATTTTAATGATAAAAATCTAGAATAAAAAAGTTTGTTTAATGGGAAATGTTGAATTTTCTTATCCACGTAAAAACAAAATTCAAGAAAAAAAAAAAAAAAAAGCAAAACTACCGTAGCAGCTGTATATGTCTGTGGTAGAAATATGGAGCCTCTGATAGGTTAATGGCATTTTTTTTATTAAATATAATGTAAAAATGGCAGTTATGTAAATAAGTGTATAATGTTAGGGCTACGATTAGGGTCAGGGCTAGGGTTAGAATGTCAGAAACCAGATTTTCATATCAAATAGAGCAAACGTGATTTTTCCATTTTGTCCGAAAGGCGATCAACAAGGGTTTTGCCTTGTCAATATTTATTTTCACATTTTCTCAAAATTGCATGAAAATAACGAGTAATAGATAAATACCACTATACCAGTGTGATTTTGGCAGACAGCTTAATTTCACTACGAAAAAATCATGAGAAACATGGATTTTTACCAAAAAAAAATAAAAAAAATGTATTTATGGATCAATGATATATTTCACTGCAACCATTTTGAAAATATGGTTTGTCTTCTCTTCTCTTTGGTCAAATATTTGGGTTATCTTTTTTTTGTATTTATTTTGATTTGTTGTTTGTACTAATTGAAAGGAAAGAAGAGCAAAACAATAAAAACAAAATATAGTCAAGTGTATTTTTATCAACCATTCTGACCTGCATAAATAAATTCTAACGGGTCCTACAGATAGATGTTTACGTGTTTTATATAAAAAGTGTAAGTCAATATATTTCCATTTTTAAATGGTATGATAACCCTTTATAATATCAATATATTTCCATGTAGTACGATGATGTCATGAAGGTTAATAAATGCAGGTTTACACTGTAAAAAAAAAGAAGTGTTCAACCTCACCTTTTGCATGAGTATAGAAAAAAAAGAAAAAGATGACTAACATTTTATCTAGCAATTCAGTCTAAAGCTGGAACCTATTTCTAGCTCCATAGTTTCCTGCATTTACCTCGTCTCTCTCATCATTTTGATAAGAAGCAAATCAATGCATTTGATATTCTTGTCTCTCATCAAACAAAACCATTAATATATATACTCTTCTTCCTACTCTGTAAAAAGCTCACACATTCCAAACACGATAAACACTCTAGTGAGTTTCTTCATATATCCTTTTACCATAAGAAAAACTTGAGTTTATCTTTGAGTTTCTCTTGAATTTCTTCTTCTTCTTCTTCTTTTTTTTTTTTTTTTGAGAAATAATGTCTACAAGAAGAAGCAACAGAAGAGGTGGGGGTGGAAACGATGGAGACAAGAAGAAGAGGTTTACGGTATGTAGGCTTATTATCATTCAATGTTTTGTTTTATTTATTTATTTGAGATTTACATAAAAAATCATATCCATGGTTTATAAATACATCTATATGTGTGTAATCATGATCTGCACTAGAATTTTCAATATAAAATACTAATTAACCCCTGTTTCTTTTTAAATCGTACTCGTAAAGCTATATGTTGGGCTATTGCAATGGTGAGAGGTGTAGAAGCTCTCCTGAACATACACTTGGTTCAACAAAATCAAGTGATTGAGCTATCCATACAACATGTCGTAAACAAAGTGAAATACAACAATCAAGATGGTATCCAAAACGCAAAGCGAGCTTTTCAGTTTGCTGAGGATGACGGGCTTTGCACTGCAAGTCAATGCAGACCAGATACGGTTGACAACAATGTTGCCAAGAAATTTGTTTGCAAACATCCAGATCATGTAAGTATTATTTTTCTAATATAATATAATGAGCTCTCAATTTTAAATTTCATTTTTTAGTGATAACTTGTATTTGGATGTGTATATACAGATTCATACTATCAAGGTTGATGAATTTGAGTATATCCCCAATGTTAATGATGATGAGCTTCAAGCACTTGTGAGACGGCAACCCTTGATAGGGATATTGCGCAATACTGGTGTTGAATTCGGTGAGATCGGATCGGTAAGTTTCATACTTTATAATTCCAAGTTTATATTGTCGTAATTGTTTTATTTTATATTTGCTAGAACATTTACAGGTCACCCACTGGACCCGAGGATATTTCTTTCCACCAAGTCCTCATAGTTGGGTATGGATTTGATTCTAATGGTAAACCGTTTTGGAAAATTCAAAATTCGTACGGTGAAGGATGGGGTAATGGTGGCTTCGGCTACGTATATCGCCGTATCAAGAGCGGTCGAGGTTCAGAGTTCTATGCAGTGGCATTTCCTAAGATACGTGGCTACCCAAGGAAACCCCCAACATGAATTAATGGTGAGATTTTCAGATTTCTAAAATATGTTTTATGATTATATCTAATTCACTTTTACACTTGTTTGATCATTCGTTGCAGGTGTGGGAGACCAACTGATGCAACTTTCTTTTTTTCCTTTTAAGAGTTTTTAAGTTTGGTTTTTTTTTTCCCGTTTCTTTAATATGGATGGATTTTGTGTTGTCTTAGTTTTTGGTTTGGAATGGTAAAAAGAAAATTTGGACAAGGATTATTCAGTTATTGTGCGAAAACCTGTCTTCTCGAGAGCATTTTGGATATTAATTGTTCTACTCTAGCAAATTAATGAATTAATCATATTTCTCAAATGGATAAAACTTGTTTTACTAAGTAAATTAATGATTTAATCATGAGAATCGACATATGGTTGGATTAAGTTAGTTTAGAAAAAGTGTATTCAGGCTTCCCCATGATTCCAACAACTTACAAGTTCTTCTAATTAGGAATAGGACGAGAGGAAGAAGAAAATGGGAGAGTTTCACGATGAGAGGATTATGGGTACCACACAGATTCAACTTCAGCAGGAAACCGAGTGAAGGCAACTTCGGGTATGGACATGTCACCGGATCCTGGACCCGTTACCGTGAACAATATGGTGGGTAATTCTGCAAAGTACCAAAACAATACAGTTGAGAATAATAACGTAAACAAAAGTCACCACTTTGCTTGAAAAAACATATCAAAAACAAAGACAAGAGAAAGGATCCATCCACCTGGGTCATCATCATACAATGGAGGAGGAGGATCCACCTGAACAGCAGCAATCTCTGCATCATAAACCACACACACACACACTAGTTTAGATTCGAACACAAATTGCCTTTCATTGTCAAATAAAGGCAAGTACATTCAAGTTTTATCAACATGGAATATATGAACATTATCCTAAGGCAAAAGAAACCTCAGATGATCACACCAAAATTGCCAAGGAAATATTCTAAGAGTCTATCATCTACTAAAGGTTGTATATATATATATATATCCAATAACCATCAAACTATGAACCTAAGCATTCCGTAGTATATTCTAAAAGCGGATACGCTTTACATAACTAGTCTATGGATGTTGAGAGTAGTAATAGAATAAAAAATGGGTAGTTTAGGGTGTGATGATTACCTTCATCAGTTGGTTTGAGCCTGAAGATAATAATCTCACAAAATGTGGGTCCACACCGGCGAACATTAGTTTGATAAAGTTTAGGGTGGGGATTAGATGAACCCAAATCCATAGCCCAGAAGGTTATCCAATAAAGCACACCACCACTCCACATGTAACTTGCTGAAACGTGATCTACGAACACAAGCCTACTTCCCTGAATAGTAGTATAATATATAAAGTGAGCAAGTAAGAAAAAATAAGAACACAGAAGCCTAAGACAGTGACTGACCTTATCTTCATTGTGTTGGCTAATGGCACGGCAAGCCACGTCACGGATGACTTCATCATTGGTCTTGATTTGAGAGACAGGATATGGCCCTATCAATCACGAAACCCTAGCCCACACCAATTCAACATAATCAACCACAATTTTGAGGTACCCAGTTCTAAGCAATACAGATTTCAAAAATCGAGAGATACATACCTCGCTCTTATGGAATTGATAGTAGTACAACAGGTACTGTCGTATGTATTCATCGTCGTACGGGTCGTACTTCCGGAGTTGTCGTTGTGTGGAACCGGAATTCGATTCTCCCGAGGCTTTGTCCAACCGCTGTTTCTTCCTAGGAGCCAAGTTCTCCATCAACTCTGAACCAGCCATTATCGAAACCCCCCAAATCGAAAAACAAGACAAGGACAAAAACAGTTTTTTTTTTTCTTTTCAATGGCGAAAGTGCGCTTCATCCCTAGGGACTCTTTTATTTGTGATAATAAAAAGGCGCAAGTCTTTTCGCTCGTAGGCCTTTTTTATATTGGGCCGACCAAATAATATTATCAGAAGTTTGTCTCAAAAGCTATGGGACATTTATAAATAACACTCCACACGCGACCTTAATAGCCTTTAAAAGTTTTGATTTGTAAAATGCGTCTATATTCTCTTAATAAAACTCAATACAATTTAATGATATGCACAGCACAGCACTGGGTGGATATAAATCTTAAGGTTTAGACCTTACTACATATACAACTACTGTACCTATGTACAGTGAAGTTAAGGAATTTTTCTATTTCATAGAAGAGACTCAAGTTTTTGAAATATGGAAAAAAAATAGTATAAGCTTTCGGTGTGTTCGTTAACAATTTAGTACCTAATAATCAACAAACTCACTAAACCTCGACACCAAATTTATCATGACAATAAGCAAACAAGTTCATGATCATCAATCATACAAATAATAACAACTCAATCTTTTTTATTATCACCCCAAGGAGCACAAATCTTTTCCAGCCCCTTTCCAAGAGAGCATCCGAATCCAGCTCTCTCCTTTTCCGGTGAGACAGACCGAGAACGTTTAGGTGAATCAGGATCAGAATCAGAGTCTTCTGTCTTCTTCTTCTTGGGATGGACTGTTTCGATGACAGCCTCGATCTCTTCCTTGGCTCTCTCAAACATATTAGGAGCTTTCACTTCATCCACGGGAGTGTTCTCATCAATATCGTCACTCCTTCCATGAGTTTCTTTGTGGTGATGATGATGTTGATGATGGCGATGAGGTTTCTCTTTTTGGAAGAAAGATTTGAGTTCTTCCTTGGCCTTTTTTATCATACTCGGTTTTTTCTTTGCATCTTCTGTCAATGTAAACCATGTGAAACAAAACAAGAATCTCAGGAATCAACACACACAAAAAAATATTCAAGAAATGATCACACAAACTGCATCCACATTCAAATCATACAATAATCAAACTTTGTTGCTATATCCAAAAACCCTGTAAATCTCGAGAATAACAAGTGCTGAGTTGATATCTGAAACAAACTTAAAACGATTTGATGCAAATGATTAGAGTAAAAAAACTGAACCTGGCTTCTCTGATTTGAATTCCATTCTATCATATTCATTCCTGAAACAGAATTTATAAACACATTAGTACACACTCACTGATGCTAACATAAGCATCGTTTCATCAAAATGCTTGAATTTTCCTTCTTCATAGAGAAGCCTGAAGACGTGTCACAAAAATGTATCAGAAGAAAGAAAGAAAGAAACAAAGAAACAAACCTGGAACCTTTGTGTTGATGAATAGTCCCAATAACAGCATCGAACTCCTCTTTTGCTCGTTCGAACATGTTTGGCGCTTTCACTTTACTCTCATCACCTAAACACAACACAAAATTCATATAACATGAGAGACCACACAACGAATCCACATAATAGATCCCGGAAAAAGCTAATTTCCCAGAACAAAGACATAAATCATCGTTAGTAACATGGATTAGACGATTCATTGTATGATATCTATGCTCATTTATTGATTGATTGACCTCAAAAAAATCACCAATAAACCCCAGGAAAAATCTGCAATGAACTCAATGATAATACACAAAAAGGCATCAAAGAATCTCAAAGGAAAAATACGAGATTCATACATGTCTTCTTTTCACCTAAATCAATCAATGGCACAAGAGATAACAATAATTTGATTGGTCGCTGAATGATCTCAGTAAATCACCATTAAACACCAGCAAAAAAAAAATTGAGATTGATTCGATGATAATAAAACAAAATTGGCTTCTAAGCATCTCAAAATAAATTAAAATGATGATCAATTTTGTGAAAATCAATCGCATCGATTCAGAAAAGAGCAAGAACAAATCAACTAAGAACGAGATTTATCGTGAAAAACAAAAAAACTCGGAGAAGAATTTTACCAGAAACAGTGTTGACACCAGTCATCTTCTTCTTGGTAAGACGATGATGAGAAATTGAGCGACGAAATTAAGGATTTGTAGGGTTTTATACTATAAAGACTCGAATTTGGGAATTCCCCGTTTGAGGGTAAATTGCATGAAGGCAACATAGAATTGGTCTATTTGAATAACAAAAAATGAGCCAGACTGGATTTGTATTATAATTGGGTCCCACATTTTATATGCTTCTTATGCTAATTAAAGCCATTAATCTTATCTCATATACTCTTTTCTTAGTATAAACCGCCACGCAACCATCTTCTCATGGATGGGCTTTTTCTTTTTTTACCAAAAACATTTGGGCCTTTATAAGTATCAATGGGTCTCTCTTACTATAAACGTTTGAATGATCCACTTTAAAAGCGTTTTCTATTTATTCTTTTTATAATTTTACACACGGATGGATACTATCTAAATTATGTGGGTAGTAAAAAAAAAGGATTTCATAGCTAATCAGCGTTTAAACAGTCGTCTACTCTAAGCTCTGTGTATGAAGTATGAACTATGCGACATTTAATACAGTACTCGAATTTTTCTTTTTAAATTTCGGTTCAAAATAGATTAATTATGATTTTTGTTAAAGGTTATAAGGAATTTTCCTGTCTTATATATGCTTAATTTATCTATTTAAGCTACGGTTACTACCAACACGCATTTACCCCCCCCCCCCCCCAAAAAAAAAAAAAACCAACAACAAATACTTATTATGATCACATGGACCGATCGGGACCGACTCTATTATGGATTATAATATTTTCTATTACATAACTACCAAACTTTCTATGGTTAATGTCCAATAATTCTTGTTTGCTATATATTATTATGACTAATAACTTGTTTCGTAACTCCTAGTTAAATTTTTACTCTACCGCTAAGGTTGTAACAAGTCGCATCGTGTTTCCGATATTATCGGTACTATTTCAGACATCCAATTTCAAACTTTGACCTATTAGTCTTGGGTCAAGCCAAGACAAAAGGGAAGAATAATCATATAATACTATAATTTACTTATAATATGAAATCGACATTGAGAATTGTGGCCAGCACGTCGACAAAAAGAGAAGAATCATCACATCTAATAGAATACTTCATCATCTGAACTCGACGACAGAAAAACAAAAGAAGACCTCATAATATGAAATCGGTATCGAAAAGTGAAGCTAACTAGTAGTTTCCATATTTGTAGTATCATATTTTAGAGTTAACGATAAAGCATTTATGTAGTTTTTTTTCGCCAGTGCGAGACCTTAAAAATCTTAACAACATAAAAAGTAAACAAGAAATATTCAAATCGAAATGCACGTAATTATATACGGTCTTACTTGTTGACTAATGTTATAAGTTATAATCCATTACTTGGGGATGGTGTTTTACTTGGTAAATAGGTAGGCCATAAAGCTAATTCAAACCATTTTTCACGCCTCGAGTAGAGTCTTCTCAATGCCCACAATGAAATCAAACAAATTTTTATAATATAATCATATGTATACACTAAGTTAATATAACTCAAAATCTATTTTTAAAGTATTGCTATATTTTAAAAATAGATTTGTATAACTCATATATATGTATACACTAGATTTCAATAACTCATGTGTATACACTAAATTCCTATATGTGTATACACTTAATTTCGATAACTCAATCTATTTTTAAAGTATTGCTATTCTAACGATTCCAACCCACATTGAACTCTGCTTTACAAGAGATGATTTACGCTTTGCAAAGATACAATTTGGTTGTGGACATAGAAAGACTAAAACCAAACATTTTAAAATAATTAAAAAAATATTGGTTATCAAAAAAACTAATCATATATGATATATAGTTGTTTTCTAAAGTTTAATTAACAATCACTAATCAGCCATTATTGTTGAAGAACCAAAAAAAAACTAACATATTCTTTTTAAAAGTTTCAATAACAAGCTTTAACTATAACGGAAAAATGTGAGTGAAAGAACATACAAATTGCAAGGATTGTTTTTAGTCCAATTGTTGTCAGCCACTGTTTCTTACTAAAAAAACATTTGTTACGACAGCGGTATTCGCATAACGAATAAATATCTCGGGTCAAAGATAAACTTAACATCATATGACAGCTAGTTAAGAAACAAATGTAATATTGTATGTGTAATCGTTAATAGTATAGATTCCTAATTAACACATACGTGTTATTTTGTGTCGTGTAAAAGGTGAGCAAGTGATAAATAGACCAACAACTTTGAACTAATAATAACACGTAACGTTGTACAATTTAATTAGTAGAAACAAGAAGAAGAAGAAGAAACTCGTTTGAGAAAACTCAAAAGTAAATGGACTTGACCGCGCAATTGGTTGACTCTGCATTTACACTTCACGACCCTGAACCGGTTTTGGTGCTTTTTCAATATGTCTTTATCGCATACATTATATGGTTGCTTTCTTTGACCGTCATAAATCAGAGTATTTGTTATTTTATTAACGTAGTGATGTTGTTATTAATTGAATTTATAAAAAAAAAATGTTTGGACCATTGAAATCAATTACATTACAACGTATTTTAATCATATTGGCTTTGTTTGCACAAACACACACACACACAAATTCATTTTGGCTTTGCGGGCACTATCATCATCATAAACATACATTATTTATTTAAAAGTTTAAAAGGCCCACACTCACCAAACTCGAATGTTTTAGATTTGATTTGACTTGTGTAAAACCCTTTAACCAAACCGAGATATCTTTTACACGTTTTCTTTTACTAGTTAAAATGTTTATATATAATCTAATGGTATGATAGAAACAATATGAGTTATTAATAAACATAAATTAAACTATTGTATAGAACATCAATATAAGTATGGTGTTAAGTACTGTCACATATGTAACAAACTAATGACATTGGCATAAGGTTTTGCAATAAAAGGAAAAGACTAATCCTCAGATATAAATAGCTCGTAGCAGAATCAGTCAGCATAATGATTTAGTTTCACAATCTTATATAGGTGTATTCCTAACATGTTATTGTCTTATTTAGATGTTAACCAACAAAAAACATACTACTAATACTGTCGTTCTTCTGTTCTCTTGTAGATTTGAATATGATAGAAGAACTGGTTTCAATCAGAAAAAGGCGCACAAATCAAGAATATTTAATACTCCACTGTTTATCCAAAGTAGAAACCGAACGAATCCGTTGACCGAGGAAAGAAAAAAGAACTAATTTAATTAGTATGTAGTTAATGTTGGGAGAAGAATTATACTACGAATGGCATCATCATATATAAGTTGGGAATTGTATAACCATAAAACGACGACGTATTCAAAGATTCCTCCATACGTAACGCCGTGCGTATATCGTCGAATACGCTCACATATGTGCCTACAACTCCTAACAGTTTTAATAGCCTATGAGCATTATAAACAAAGTACGAAGACGTATTCAATGATACCCCACACGCTAGTATATGTCTACAAACTATATTAACATTGAAAATCAAAGAGCTCGTGTAGTTTGATTTTTTATATTTTGGTTTTAGATCCGAGGAAAACGCAAGACCTTTGAATAGACTCAGAAGAAAAATCTTCACTGCGTATCCTAAGGTCCAATCCCATTTTTGTCCTCACGGAAAAAAAAAAAAATCTAATAAATTACATCATATATTATATATATATATATATAGACGACAGATGGGCAAAGAAGAGACACATTACCAGATACAGAGTTCTTCTTTTGTCTTTAATAGGTGTCAAAAAAAAAAACATTTGACGAAACTTCTTTAGATCATCGTAACAGTGTAAGTATCTTCCACAATCTTTGGATTTCAAACCGAAACCATTTTTCATTTCTTCACATTCGTTAATTACTTTACAATTTTTACAGGTAGCTTTTCATATATGGCTTTGTCTTTTCGATACTTACAAAGAGGCGACAGTTTCAAGAAAGATTCACAAGAGTGTGGAACACCGAGGATTCTGAAAAATCCAGTAAATATGCATCTGGAGAAGACTTTGTCGTTCAAGGATTTGGTCGATCAGGGGAACAATTACAGAGATGAAAGTCGCGGGGTCAAAACTAGAAAAGGTATAAACTTGAAGGGTCCTAAGCCTGATAACATGATTCTTGAGAGGAGCCTCTCGTTCACGAGTCTAGTCCAGGTTGAGCACGGAGAAGAAGAAGAAGACGAAAGAGGCTCTTCTCCGAAAAGAAGAAACAGGGGCAAAATGGGGAATTTGACGGCGTTAAGTTTACCACAACCGACGCCGTTATGGTCTCCAAGACCGTCGACGGAGCTCGACGCTGCCGCCGTTACGTTACAAAAGGTTTACAAGAGTTATCGAACGCGTCGAAACCTCGCTGACTGTGCAGTTGTTGTTGAAGAGTTGTGGTACGTTTGAGTTCTGATTTTTTTTCAGTTTCATAGATTTGACCCAAATGCTAAAACGTTTAAGGTCGTTTAATAAAACATGCTTAAAGTTTTGGAAAAAGTTTGCATTGGACATTTGACTCGTGGACTAAAAAAAAGTGAAATGTGATATGAAATAAACTGGAAAATAGTAACTTTATCTTTACATTAACCGGATATGTAATATGAAATCATATTTGTATGTTTGGTTTAGGTGGAAAGAATTGGAATTGGCAGCGTCGGAACCGAACAGGACCAGTGAGAAACCGGAGACGGCTGTATCAAGGTGGGCAAGAGCTGGAACAAAAGCAGCAAAGGTAATAGGAAAACAAATACTGGAGTATTAATTAATGTCATATATAATCATCAATAATTTTTTTGTTTGGTTTATAAAATAATTTCACATGTTTTATATAGGTGGGGAAAGGATTGTTGAAAGATGATAAAGCTCAGAAATTAGCATTGCGACACTGGTTAGAAGCCGTAAGTTTCGGCTTTTATTCTTTTTGTCATTAATTAAAGTATAATGTATTATTACTTTTGTATATAGTAATATTTACTTTTTTTGTACAGATTGATCCACGTCATAGATACGGCCATAATTTACACTTATATTATGATGTCTGGTCAGGAAGTGAGAGTACGCAGCCCTTCTTCTTCTGGTAAATAAATTTTAACACGCACTAATTTATTAGTCAAAAGTTTATTTCGAAATTTTCCTTAGTAAATTTAAGTGATTTGATTGTTAACCTTTTGACTAATTCCAAAGGTTAGACATCGGAGATGGCAAAGAAGTAAATCTCACCAAATGTCCAAGAACACTTCTTCAGCGCCAATGCATCACTTACCTTGGTCCGGTATGTAATGTATACATATTATTCGGTTAATTACGGTTACTAAAAACAAATCCTGATTTTAGTCATGGCTCGGTTGGATTAACAGAAAGAGAGACAAGCTTACGAAGTGGTTGTGGAAAATGGGAAATTAGTCAACAGACAAAACAAGAACCTTGTGGAGACCATTGAAGGAACCAAATGGATCTTCGTGTTGAGCACGACAAGAACATTATACATTGGTCAGAAACAGAAAGGTCTGTTTCAACATTCGAGTTTTCTCTCCGGCGCCGCTATTACTGCCGCCGGTAGAATTGTTTCACGTGGTGGAGTTGTAGAAGCTGTGTGGCCGTATAGTGGTCATTATCTCCCGACGGAGGAGAATTTCCGAGAATTTATCGGGTTCTTAAGAGAAAACCATGTGGATCTCACTAATGTCAAGGTGATTAAGATAATTCAATCTCTGATCATGCAAATAACTGAATTTTGTTTACCTTTATTTATCGTTTGTCGATCCGTAAACTGATGGGAATAATTAGTAAAAATCTATTAAAAAAAAATAGACTGCATGTTTAAAAAATTGACGATATCTACTAACTTTTCAGGTTTTACGGTTATTTTTATTTTATTTTTTTAGTTATAGTTTTCAGATACTATTTTTTTTATGAATTAAGATTTTTCTAAAGTCAAATCTGGAGTTCATGGTTTATAATTTAGATTATTTTGTTAGTTTATGAAAATTAAGACTATTTTCTAAATGTTGTATGAAATTATTGACATGATTTTTTCTTAAAATATTTATGTTCTAGATGAGTGCGACTGACGATGATATTCATCATCGGGTCTCAAATGACGGAAGCACTAAGCCGTCGAAGGTGATGGTGAAATCGGACGGTTCAGATGAACAGAAACGCTTTTCATGCAAGTGGAGTACTGGAAATGGGCCTAGGATCGGGTGTGTACGTGACTACCCCATGGATCTGCAGACGCGTGCGCTTGAACAAGTCAACCTTTCTCCTCGTGTGGTCAACGGAACGGTTGGATTATTTGGACCAATACCTTCGCCAAGGCCCAGCCCAAAGATTCGTGTCTCTCCTAGGCTATCTTGCATGGGTCTTCCAAGCCCCAGGAACTAATTTTCACTTTTCCGTAATCTGATCAATCAAAATAATTTAGAATTTTTTGAATATTCCTTTTTTTTTTTTTTCCACTCCCCTACTATCATGGGTGATTCTTTCATTAGAGTACAGCTTGTACTCATTAATATTTCAAATAATTTAATTTTACATGTATTTTTTGAGGTTTATATAACCTTTTGTTTACTATGTAACACTTACACATCAATATCATTTATTTTCTTCCAATTCATAAATTAATGAATTCCAAGTAAAAAAAAGAGAAATTCCCTCAAATAGCAGCAAAACAAGTTTTTGTTCCACAAATAGCTCACATTTTTATTTAATACAAAAATAGCATTTTATGAAGTTCATAATTTATTTATTTTGGTTTGGGTTGACTATATTAAAATTTAGGGTATAGTTTTTTAGAGGGTAGGGGTACAATTTAGGGTTTAGGGCTTAGGGTTTTAAACCCTAAATCCTAAACTTTAAAAATATGAGACCCTTTAATAAAAATGCTAATTGTGTCTTAAATGAAAATATGAGCTAAAAATGTCACAAAAACTTCATTTTGTGCTATTTTTTAGAATTGCCCTAAAAAAAATTAATGTGTAACAGTGTATGACTATATCTTTCTTGAAAACAGTTATTTATTTCGACCGACCATTGTTTCAGTTATTTAAATCTCCTCGTACAACGTATGATTAGAATTTAGACCAGTAAAGTCAAAATACGGAGACATTAAAAAAATTAAGTCACGTGCGGATTACGTTACAGTAGTATTCGAGTATTGACTCATTTGATTGATGGAAGTCACGTGCCAAACGACCTTTACCGCTCACCAACGGCACGCGTAGCTCTCACGCCTGGTCTCCCATTTCTTACTCGTAGCCAATCCAAATTAATCAGTTTTTTTTTTTTTTAATTTAAAATGTTTTTTTTTTTTTTTACTCTAAGCAATACCGAACTAAACCGGAAATCAAATAACCGTTATGGATCTTTTTAAAAATGGTGATAGCCGATAATTAATCTTTTTTTATTAAAGTAATAAATGAATGATATTGGGTTTTTAACATAACGTATCGTATGAAAAATTGAAATGATTATAGTCAATGGAGGATTGTTAACCGGTTTTCGGTATAGAAAAAACCGGGATATTTGGAACCGTTGCAAGCTGAGAATAATAATTAAATTACCTGTAAGGAAAGAGAAGAGAACAAAAAAGAAAAGGCAAAGACCCAAACTTTGAGAAACACCTTCATTCTCTTCCCATCAAAGCTTCCTTTATCCTCATTTTTTTTCCAATCCGCGTGAAGAGAGAGAGAGAGAGAGATAAAGCAAAGAGAGAATCGACATTGTTCAATTATCGAATCTTTGTTCCAGATCGTGAGGAGTGGGAAGAATGAAGATGAGTATTGGGTTTCAGCCCTAATTTTGCAGAATTGGTTATTTTCAAGAGATTTTTTTTTTGGGTTTGCGCTATTGATTCTGGTGGATTAAAGGGTTCGTGTTGGAGGGCACAAATTTTTTTTTTTTTTTTTTTTTGGAAAGAGAATAAAAAAAATTTCCCCTTTTGAGTTTGTGTTGGGGGTAGAGAGATTATTATAGTTAGGGTTTTGGAATCTGAATCGTGATAATCGATGGAGCCTCGTGTGGGAAACAAGTTTCGGCTGGGTCGGAAGATCGGAAGCGGTTCATTTGGAGAGATCTATCTTGGTTAGTTTTTTTTTTTTGTTTTTCTTCAATTAATTTAAAAATGTTCTTGAATTTTTCTGGGTTTTTGAAATTAATTTGAAATCACCTAACATTGTCTTTGAAATGTGGTTTCTTTTAGGTACTCATTATCAAACCAATGAAGAAGTTGCAATTAAGCTTGTGAGTTCTTGCTGCAATTTATTTTGTTTGTTTGTTTTCTTCTTGTGGTGTTGTTAAAGATTTTTTATTGCTGATAGAGACAATGTAGTTTGTTTACTATATAAAGGAATGATGAATTAACTTCTGAAGTTAGATTTCGACATTGGTTAGACCTTTAAAACATTTATTGAGTTACTTTGAATTAGATCAACATTGATGACCAAATCTAATCTTCACTTATCTCTCAAAGATTTTGTCTTTTATATGGATAATACATCGATTTAGTATGATTTTCTTATTGTTTGTTATTGCTTTTGAGTGTTATTTCTTTGTTGTGGCAGGAAAATGTGAAGACGAAACATCCACAGCTGCTCTATGAATCGAAGTTATACAGAATTCTTCAGGGAGGAAGTAAGAAAGATTCATTTCTGATAAACAGTCTTATGTTTCTTTCCATTTGCTCTTTTATGACCATGTCCTTAATATCTTTTATGAACCTTTAATTATGGCAGCTGGTGTTCCAAATGTCAAGTGGTTTGGTGTTGAAGGTGACTACAATGTTCTGGTGATGGATTTACTTGGGCCTAGTCTTGAAGACTTGTTCAATTTCTGTAGCAGGAAACTTTCTTTGAAGTCAGTCCTCATGCTCGCTGATCAAATGGTAGATCTCTCTTGTCTGTATGTGTCTTTTATGTGACATTTTTTCCTTTAGATTAGTTTACTAATTGACTCTTTTTTCTTCCTTTATGTTCAGATCAACCGTGTTGAGTTTTTCCATTCGAAATCTTTCCTTCACCGAGATCTTAAGCCAGACAATTTTCTCATGGGTTTAGGAAGGCGAGCAAACCAGGTTTCCTTCACCTATATCTTCAGTGTGTTGTTCTCATTTTACTTTTAAAGTTATTATCTCTGAAATGACTCTCTTTCTCTGTTACTAAAGGTATACATTATCGACTTTGGTCTTGCTAAGAAATACCGGGATAATACTACCCATCAGCACATTCCCTACAGGTGAGACGATCGAACTGTAATCAGTCTGTGTTTCTTCTTCACACTTACAATTTTAAATTCACCCATCATTCCCTTTTTTTTGTGTAGAGAAAATAAGAATTTGACTGGAACTGCAAGATATGCTAGTATGAACACCCACTTGGGAATTGGTAAGCTGTACATTTGGTTTCTAAAATGCGCCAAACATTGTTATTATGTTAAATTGTTTTTTCTATCCATTGTGAACATCTAGAGCAAAGCCGAAGGGATGACCTAGAATCTCTTGGTTACATTCTCATGTATTTCCTTAAAGGAAGGTGAGTATTATTATCTACACACCTCGTTGTTACACTTTGTTCTTCTCATACCTTATTAGAATATTTCTCTTTTAGTCTTCCATGGCAAGGACTTAAAGCTGGAACCAAAAAACAAAAGTATGAGAGAATCAGCGAAAAGAAAGTATCTACATCAATTGAGGTAAAGTCTGAATCACTAAGTGTGATCTTTTTTTTTTCAAACTTCTACTTCTTCCTTTTTTTCCCCTTACAATTTGTTCATCTTGGTTCAGTCCTTGTGCCGTGGTTATCCATCTGAATTCGCATCTTACTTCCACTACTGCCGTTCGCTTCGGTTTGATGATAAACCAGATTACAGTTATCTCAAAAGAATATTCCGGGATCTCTTTATTCGCGAAGGTCTTTTCTACTTTCCCCTCAAATTCTCCATGTTTAACTAAATCCACTCTTTCTAACATTAGTCTCTTTTGTAGGGTTTCAATTCGATCATGTCTTTGACTGGACCATACTGAAATATCAACAGTCACAATTAACGGCTCCTCCATCCCGTGGCCTAGTAAATCCTGCGGTTGGAACCAGTGCAGGTTTGCCACCAGGACTGACCAGCATGGATAGATACACAGGTGAAGTATATAAAAACTGTTAAGCTCTTGAATCAATGGAATGTTTCTAACTATTCAGAAAACATAGAAAGTTGAAAAGCTTTGGTTTTGTTTTGTTTTAAAGGCGAGGAAGAAGGAGGAAGACCACCGATGGATTCATCAAGAAGGAGAATGTCAGGAGCTCTTGAAAACTCTGGCAACTTGTCAACTAGAGGACCAATGGTATGAAACATTGCTCTGTTTTCTTGCTTTCTCTCTTTCTTACACGAACAAACACTGTTATAGCAAATCTAAAAGCTCTGTATCTAGTAGATCTTAAGTGTAAAACCAAACCATTTAAAAAAAAGAAAAGAAATTTTCATTAGCTTTGGTAGCAAAGACGTTGTGAATGTGAAAGAGGATCTGAAGTTAATAATCTCCTCAGAGGAAACCAAAACCGTGTTGAATATGCTGAGAAAAACAACTTAAAAGTTTGAGCTTTTTTTTTGTGGCATGGAAAAAGTGACATTTTAGTTCCCAGTTTCCACTTTCTACAAGAGCAGGCTCAGCTCAATTTTCAAATAGGAAAATGAATTAATTTTGTTTCTCTGAATATATGCATAAAAATTTCAAACTGACTATGTATATATTCATCTCATATTTTGATGTATGATAGGTTCTAAATTAAAAAAAATAATAAGAAGAAAGAATTGATATATGTATGTTGTGATGAGGTTCTAAATTAAAAAATCAAATATGAAATTTGTCTATAAGTAGATATTATTTCTTTTGTTCAGAGTGTGATGGGTTTCTAAATGACAATTTAATGGTGTTTTTATGTAACAGATGCCAAGCTCGTCGTTGTTCGCACAATCTGCAGGATCGTCGAGGAGAGTAACGTCAGAGGAGCTACAGAGATGCCGTACAGGCGCCGGGTTAAGAAACACTCCGGTGGTGTCCACGCCGGAAGGGAAGAGATCTTCTTCCACAAGAAAACATTACGATTCTGCCATTAAAGGCATCGAGACTCTTCAAGTCTCTGACGAAAGGTTTCACCACCACTGAGATCCATCGTTTAGCAAAAACGATGTCTTAATTGTTCACAGTTTTTATATATAATAATGCTTCGACTCTATTCTATATATTGGAGAATCAAGAAAATTTGCTGGGGTTTTTTTTTTTTTTTTTTTGGTATTATCCTTTTAAATATGTTATTGGTTGTTTTACTACGAAGGGAAATTAAATTCGGTGTTTGGAAGTGGAACATCGTATTTAAGTTGTAGTTTTTAGCAATAGTGAAAATGTATTTTCAGTAAGTACTAGTAATTTAGTAAATCTAAAATGTATGTGTTATTTGATGATAAGTTGATAACCCTGCGATCTAAGGTGATCGTCAACCTTCAACTCTCGTCGGAGAAGTTTCACAACCATTGAATTGGTCACCGTTAGAGATTTAGTGTAATACTGTTTTGAAAGCTTTCATACATCTGTGAAACTATGCAATTTGTTATTTTCCAAACTAAAACTCTAATTTTCGGAAGATTAATTTTGGATAATATCTTGATATGCATTTTATTTTTTTAATGGTTTATGATGATTTAAGCATGTAAGAGTTAATTAATGAGAAAAACATATGACCAAATTGAGTGAAAATTCTGAAAGTACCTCTTGAATTATGTAGACTAGCAAATTAATATCATGTATCATATCAGGTTTGATTAATGGACAATCCAAATGGCATATTTACAACGCAAAGAGGACTCCAAATAATCATTCTCTTTGTATATATATATATATATATATATTTTTTTTTTTATTGACACTTTTGTATCTTATTTATTTTTTTTTGGGTCAAAGTATCTTATTTATTCAATGCACAAAAGTTTTACATTGATACGGTATCAATGATACCTATATTTTTTTTGAAAAAGTATAAAATATTTTCCGAATAAAACGAAATTTTGATTGGATACTGATATATTATCTACATGGGAAGATGCTTTTTCAACTATTTACAAATAGTTAAATAACAGTGTTGTTAGGAAAATAACAGTTGTAATGTTAACTTAGTTGAATTATTTCTTTTAATTTAAGAAATTTCCCTTATATTTAAAGATGTTATGTGTGCCGAGTGTTCCCTTAAATTAAAGACAAATAACAACAATTATGGAAAAAATCACTGTATATAGCAAAAAAAACAACAACGGGGTTAAATTAAAATAATAAGGAACATTGAGGACGCAAAATGAAATATACTTGGAAGTAAAAGATTTTATCCAACATTACTTCACACACCACGCCATTTGCTTTCCTTGTTCTTTCTCCTCTCCGAAGAGTTTACTCATTCTGGAACCCTAATCTCCTTGATTTTCAAATCTGAAAAGTGTAATCGAAGAAATCGTTCCAGAGATCTGATACTTCTTTCTTCAAGGATCTCGAATCGGTTTAAATCCACGGAGTCTTCTCTTCGGGCAAAAATCAGTGAGTCCTTGCATCTCCAGCTTTTTTTTTCCGTTTGATTTTGATATTCGTAAGATCTGAATCGGTCGTAGGTCTAAATCACTGGAATTTTCTCCCGCTAAGTTCACGAGTAAACAAAAGGAAATGAGAAATTTGATCTGCTTTGCTAGATTCAACTGTAGTTTTTGTTGTCTTGAGTTCGATCTCGGCTCGATTTTGTTTTGTTTTGACATTTTTGAAGCGTTTTCAAAGACGTGTTTAGAAATGCATTGGCGATTTTTCCAATGTTGATTTGTTGCTTTACTTACGAACTTAGCTGTTAAGTTTCTGTAATTGTAGGAAATGGCGGATAACAATTCACCACCTAGCTCTGCAGAAGAGAAAATTGATCAGATTGTTGAATCTAACCCATTGGTTAAGGAAGATACTTCACTGGAAACCATAGTTCGAAGGTTTCAGGATTCAATGTCAGAGGCTAAGACTCATAAGTTTTGGGAGACTCAACCAGTTGGGCAGTTTAAGGATATTGGGGATACGAGTTTGCCCGAAGGTCCAATTGAGCCTGCGACTCCGTTATCTGAGGTCAAGCAAGAGCCGTACAACCTTCCTTCTGTTTACGAATGGACTACTTGCGATATGAACTCTGATGATATGTGTTCTGAGGTTTACAACCTTCTCAAGAACAACTATGTTGAAGACGATGAGAATATGTTCAGGTTCAATTACTCCAAGGAGTTTCTTAGGTGGGCTTTGCGTCCACCTGGTTATTACCAGAGCTGGCATATTGGAGTCCGTGCCAAGACCTCGAAGAAACTTGTTGCTTTCATCAGCGGTGTGCCAGCAAGAATCAGGGTGCGTGATGAGGTTGTTAAAATGGCTGAGATCAATTTCTTGTGTGTTCACAAGAAGCTCAGGTCTAAGAGACTTGCTCCTGTCATGATCAAGGAGGTCACTAGAAGGGTTCACTTGGAGAATATCTGGCAAGCAGCTTATACTGCAGGAGTTATACTTCCTACACCAATCACCACTTGCCAATACTGGCACAGGTCACTGAACCCGAAGAAGCTAATCGATGTTGGGTTCTCAAGGCTTGGTGCGAGAATGACGATGAGCAGAACCATAAAGCTCTACAAGTTACCAGATGCACCGGTCACTCCTGGATTCAGGAAAATGGAACCCCGCGATGTCCCTGCTGTTACCCGGTTGCTTAGGAACTACCTTAGCCAGTTTGGTGTCGCAACTGACTTTGATGAAAACGACGTCGAGCATTGGCTACTCCCGAGAGAAGATGTGGTGGACAGTTACTTAGTAGAAAGCCCTGAAACTCATGATGTGACCGACTTCTGCAGCTTCTACACACTCCCTTCGACTATCCTCGGTAACCCGAACTACACCACATTGAAAGCTGCTTATTCATACTACAATGTGGCCACACAGACCTCGTTTCTTCAGCTGATGAATGATGCGCTAATCGTCTCAAAGCAAAAGGGTTTTGATGTGTTCAACGCATTGGATGTGATGCACAATGAAAGCTTCTTGAAAGAATTGAAGTTTGGCCCAGGAGATGGACAGCTTCATTACTATCTCTACAATTACCGTTTGAGAAGTGCATTGAAGCCATCAGAACTTGGGCTTGTGCTCTTATAAGCTCCAATAACTTGCTTTTGATGGGTATTAGTTTGGTATCAACAAGCTAAAAGTTTGGTTTTTTTTTTTTATTGGGGTTCTTCTTCCATTTGAACTATTTACTTTGATGGGTTACTGAAACTGAGTTTAATTCTTTTGGTAATGCAATTTTGAATTTTCTGCAAATACGCACTTGTTTGCAAATAAGGAGAGCGTTGACATTAACAAGAAAAGTCAACGGAAATATAGAATCATATAAAGAGTTGAGACAGTCATAGTTAAGACAGTCATAGTTAGGTCTATGTTTCAATAGACTGTGTTTTAGGCCCGACAACACTAACGTGGCACGTTAATGAAGCCCATAAAGACTAACTAAACGACGGTGTTTTACCAAAACACGTTATGTTGTCATACCTTTAAATTGCACAAACCAATCGTCTTCTTACACGTTTCTTCACAAAGAAGGACGTTAGAAGGCCTTTAACCAATGAGATAATAACACGTGGCGAATACCATCGTACCCCCGGTTCTATCCATCCCTCTCTTATCGTCCTCTCGTCTTTAAGGCTGTTTCAAGTCATTTTGAGAAAATTTTTATTTGAGATTATTTTCCAAATATTAACAAGGAAAAATTAGATTTCTCTTTCTGCTACACTTCACTGAAACGGTATATATAATGGCGTGAGAGATCTTCTTCTTCGTGCAGATTTTTTTTTTATCGGAATTATTATATTTATTTTCTTTCGGGTGGAGGAAATGGAGTGTGTTGGTGCTCGGAATTTCGCTGCAATGGCGGTTACAGCTTTCCCGTCGTCATGGAGTTCCCGGAGGAATTTTCCAGTGGTTAAGAGATACAGCTTTAGGAATATTCGTTTCGGTTTATGTAGTGTCAGAGCTAGCAGCAGCTCAGGTTCCGGTAGTGAGAGTTGCGTAGCGGTGAGAGAGAATTTCGCTGACGAAGAAGATTTTGTGAAAGCTGGTGGTTCTGAGATTCTATTTGTTCAAATGCAGCAGAACAAAGACATGGATGAACAGTCTAAGCTTGTTGATAAGGTCTGTTCTATTTGCCTTTTTTGACTTGTTTAAGAAGAAAACGAATGTCTCATAACCTCATTGGCTCTTGATTTTTGATTTCATCATAGGCTTTTGAATCGTTCTTGATGTTTACTGATCCAATTCTTGATTTGGATGTTTTTATAACAGTTACCTCCAATATCAATTGGTGATGGTGCTTTGGACCTAGTGGTTATTGGTTGTGGTCCTGCTGGTTTAGCCTTGGCTGCAGAATCAGCTAAGCTAGGATTAAAAGTTGGACTTATTGGTCCAGATCTTCCTTTTACTAACAATTACGGTGTTTGGGAAGATGAATTCAATGGTACAGCTTCACTAATATTGTTCTTACATCATTCTTAGTCACACTATCTTTATGGTTAATGTAATAACTTTGTATGAAAATGTTGTTACTCTTGAAGATCTTGGGCTACAAAAATGTATTGAGCATGTTTGGAGAGAGACTCTTGTGTACCTGGATGATGACAATCCAGTTACCATTGGACGTGCTTATGGAAGAGTAAGTCGACGTTTACTTCACGAGGAGCTTTCGAGGAGGTAAAAGAATGGTTCCACTCTACTTCACGTTATTTTGTATGTCTGGATTTTTAACTGTTTATGTTATTAATTTCTCCTAGGTGTGTCGAGTCAGGTGTCTCGTATCTTAGCTCCAAAGTTGATAGCATAACAGAAGCTTCTGACGGCCTTAGACTTGTTTCCTGTGAAGGTGATATCGTCATTCCCTGCAGGTACAAGACTGGAACCGGAGATGGTATTGTTACTATTTCAATAAAACGTTTTGGAGCAATGTAAAGGTTCTAACTTCTAGCAAATGCAGACTTGCTACTGTTGCTTCTGGAGCGGCTTCAGGAAAGCTCTTGCAATATGAAGTTGGAGGCCCTAGAGTCTGTGTCCAAACTGCATATGGTGTGGAGGTTGAGGTATATAATATGAATATGGCATTCCAGAGTAATACCGGTTACTGGAGAAATGATATGAATCTTTTTTGAGACTGTTGTATTTGAAATATTCAGGTGGAAAACAATCCATATGATCCAGAGCAGATGGTATTCATGGATTACAGAGATTATACAAACGAGAAAGTTCGAAGCTTAGAAGCTGAGTATCCAACGTTTCTATATGCCATGTCTATGACAAAGACTAGAGTATTCTTTGAGGTTCTCTCTCTGTTGTTTCTCTCCTTCGATTTTGAATCGTTATCCCGAAAGGCGAAACTCTGTGCTTATCAGTTAGAACTCCTTGCAGGAGACATGTTTGGCCTCAAAAGATGTCATGCCTTTTGATTTGCTAAAAAAGAAGCTCATGTTAAGATTAGATACACTGGGAATTCGAATTCTAAAGACTTACGAAGAGGTAAAATCTATACATTAGAAAAAAAGTAAAGCTTCACTTGTTAAACAAGATAAAAAACTTGTATGTTTGCTTTGTTAATTCGTTTAGTATATAAACTACAGGAATGGTCTTATATCCCAGTTGGTGGTTCCTTGCCAAACACCGAACAAAAGAATCTCGCCTTTGGTGCTGCTGCTAGCATGGTTCATCCCGCAACAGGTAGTAAGAACAAGCCTTGACCTGAGTGCTTGAGTCGTCACCATCTCTGACTGACATAACGTTCTCTCAATGAAACAGGCTATTCAGTTGTGAGATCATTGTCTGAAGCTCCAAAGTACGCATCAGTCATCGCAGAGATACTAAAACAAGAGACTACAACTTCCTTCACCAAACACATCAACAGTAATATTTCAAGACAAGGTGAGTGAGCTCTCCATGTCTATGGCTTTGAGACAATTATAAACCTTCCAAACATTAACTTGTGAGTCTCCATGGCAGCTTGGGATACTTTATGGCCACCAGAAAGGAAACGACAAAGAGCATTTTTTCTCTTTGGTCTTGCGCTCATAGTTCAGTTCGATACTGAAGGCATTAGAAGCTTCTTCCGTACTTTCTTCCGCCTTCCAAAATGGTAAGCATCCCATTTCAAAAAAAAAAAACTGATTCTTGAAAACAAGAAAAATTGATTCGTAATATTAACTTGATCTCAGGATGTGGCAAGGGTTTCTAGGATCAACATTAACATCAGGAGATCTGGTTCTCTTTGCTTTATACATGTTTGTCATTGCACCAAACAATTTAAGAAAAGGTCTCATTAATCATCTCATCTCTGATCCAACTGGAGCAACCATGATTCGAACCTATCTCAGACTCAGAGTATGATTCTCTCCTTCACTTTTGGCTCTCTTTTTTGTTTTTTTTTTTTGTATATATTTTGTAATTTATCTAAATAATACACCGAATGATGGTTTGTGGGTTACTAGGAATTTGGAAACAAACGTGTATAGAAATCTAAGGACTGGTCCAAATGCAAATGGAATTGAGAGAAATACCTGTGGTAGTAGTCTTTATTATTTATGGGAAAAAAGAAAAAAAAAAAAGAGCTCAGTAACTCATATAATTAAGAGTTAGAATTCTTTGAAGTTATGTATTGGGTCAATCGCTACATGTTATAAAACATGTTTCTATCCATTTTATTTGGCTGAATGTTTTTTTTTTTTTAACTTTTGCCATTTATTTAAATATGATCATCTTGGTGTTATTTCATGCAAATATTCATTAATCGATACACCCTTTTTTTTTTCTTTATAAATTTTCTGCCGGAAACTGGGAATATTGGAATAGTGGATATTGCAAGTGGTTTGTTTGGCCGTCTTGAATCATTTATTTATATGAACGAGAACTGAGAACAAGTATACGTTCGTTGCATCACATACAGAATCTTAGAACAAGCAATATATATTTTTATGTTAATTAAAATTAATTAAGAGTTCCCATTAATTAATCCAATTGAAAATTCTTCTCGCCCCTTTATCATTTACCAGTCAATATTCATAATGTCATTTTTAATTTGCTAATTGCACATTTATTCAATATGTATTAAAAAAAATTTGTTTGCTAAATGTCAACTCGTATGAAGAAGATACGGAACATTCTTTGTAATAATTCTTAATTATTTTTATCCTTTACGTAAGTGCGAACGTATAATATATCAACTATATTTGGCCTAATATGTTAAATTAAAAACTTGAGGGTGCATATCTTAAATTTCGTCAGAAGTTATTACCCACCTCAAAAAAAAAAAAAGCGGGAGAATACTAAAGGTAATCACAAATACAGTTACAGTAATTCATTTATTATTTTATTTTTAATTTTTTTAAATTCATTTATTATTAATCAGGGAGAATGGCAAAATCAATTGTTCAATTGAGAAATCGCATATTTTACAATTTGTGTGCCTAATCAAAAACAAAACAAAAAGCCCCCAAAAAAAAAGGCACATATCTTAAATTACACCTAAAATATAAGCCCCATTTAATAAATAAAACAAGATTTCGAAAAAGACTTTTCTAATAAAGTAGGCGCTTTATTTCAACAAGTCAATAAATACATTCATCAACCCACTTTTTCTATTTTCCATAAAACAAGTCAACCACTTAACGCTTCCTTTCGGGGTCTTCTCCAAATCCCATTTCCTCGCAAGTTTCATTTTCATGGTGGTGATGACGAACAAGTTCTTCGAACTGATCGGCGGAGCTCCGTCGTACTCTTCAGTATCCATCGCCGTTAAAGGATCTATAGGTGACGCCGTAGGAGGAACTGCTAGCCGTCGTGCTCTTCGTTGGGCCGTCGAAAATTTCCTTCCTAAAATCGATCGTTTAGTTCTAGTTCATGTCATGCCTACAGTCACCACTATCCCATCTCCTTGTAAGTCAGATTCGAATTTTTCGTTATATCAGTTTCTGTTTCATTTCGGCGATTTCACGAATTTTTACTTTTTTTTTTTTTTTTTTTTTTTTTTTGGGAAGCTGGATCGAAGATTCCATTAGAGGAATTAGAAGAGAGTGTTGTGTCAATGTATAAACGAGATTTGAGAAAGGAGTATGAACAAGTTTTTGTGCCGTTTAAGAGAATCTGCAAATCCAATAAAGTGAGTTTTTTTTTTTCTTTGTTTCTATAAAAGCCAATTTATGAACTTTGGGCTCATGGAATGGTCAAATTGTTAGGTTGAGACTTTGTTGTTAGAGCATCATGATCCTGCAAAGGCACTTTTGAAGTACATTTCAGATTCTGAGGTTGAGTGTTTAGTCATTGGCTCTTGCTCTTCAAATTTCCTCACAAGGTATTGTTGTTTCCATATATGAGACTTGTGAACATGTTTGTTTGTAATATGGCATGATTTTGCTAAGACGTTTGGATTTTGGTTTTGCCAGGAAAAAAGGACAAGAATTGCCATTGACGGTGCTAGGAGAAGCTCCAGAGGCATGTGAGATTTATGTTGTTTGCAAAGATAGAATCTTAACCAAATCAACCAATCAGTTTACCTCAGGTATGTCTCACTTCCCTATAATTTCACTCTCACTTGATCTCAAATGTTTTATTGATTCTCTCATCTGGTTTTGTGAATCTTTTAATAGATTCATCATCTAGTTTTCGTGTACCTGAAGGAGCTGAAGCTTATACAGAATCCTTCAGTCGCACACAATCAGATAAGACAGGCTTGTCTGTTTCAGCCATATCATCCTCAGGGAGGATGCATGTTCGAAGGCCTGCTTCTTTGCCGCATAGTCATCCAACTTCTCGTGTGTTCTCTGACGCACAATATTCTTCATCTGATATCGGTTTGGCCAATGAGGAACACATTCGTTCTATCCTTAGACATAGTACTGTTTCCGGTAGTAAAATGCAGTTGAATCCTGGAACTTACATCAAAACGCCAAAGGTATGAAGCATTTAACATATGTAACCATTTTATGCGTTGATTCTGTTTTTACACGAAATGCATATGATTTTGATCTCAAGACTTGTGTTTTTGCAGTCAGATGCTAAAGCTGAGGTTGAGCAGCTGAGGAAAGAAGTACAAAACACTCTTTCCATGTACAAACAAGCTTGTGAAGAGCTAGTTCATAAACAAACACAGGTCGGGATTCTAGTTTCGAACTTTGTCTTCTTTTCCATAAAAATGTTTTTGCATCTAAAGAATTCATAAACTCAATCCCACATTGTGACCTCAGGTTCAGTCTCTTTCCTCTGAGTGTATCAAAGAAACGGAAAAGGTCATCACTGCTCTAGAAAAAGAAGAAATGCGGAGGAAAGCAGCAGCAGAAGAGAAAGAAAAGCATCTAAAAGCTGTAAGAGAAGTAGAGGAAGCAAAAACAATGCTAGCCAAAGAGTTCTGTGAGAGGCAATTAGCTGAGCTAGATGCCCTTAAACAGTCCATAGAGAAACAGAAAGTCATTGAGCAACTCTTCTTGAGAGACGGGCGGTACAGAAAGTACACTAAAGAAGAAATTTCTGCGGCTACAGATAACTTCTCTTCCCGGAAAATAATCGGAGAAGGAGGATACGGAAAAGTATACAAATGCAGCCTTGATCATACTCCAGTAGCCCTTAAAGTTCTCAAACCCGATTCAATCGAAAAGAAAGAAGAATTCTTAAGAGAGGTAAATTACTAAGTAATCTCATGTTCTAATAACATTGACAACAGCAACCTTTTAACTCTTTGAGATTTTGCTTTGCAGATCTCAGTCTTAAGCCAGCTTCGACATCCTCACGTGGTTCTTCTCCTTGGAGCTTGTCCTGAAAATGGCTGCCTTGTCTATGAGTACATGGAGAATGGAAGTTTAGATTGTCACATCTCTCCCAAGAAAGGAAAACCAACTCTCTCATGGTTCATAAGATTCAGAATCATCTACGAAACCGCTTGTGGTTTAGCTTTCCTCCACAACTCAAAACCCGAGCCCATTGTCCACCGCGACCTCAAGCCAGGAAACATTCTGTTAGACAGAAACTTCGTTAGCAAAATAGGCGACGTTGGACTAGCAAAACTCATGTCAGAAGAAGCAACAGACAGTGTCACGGTTTACAGAAACTCGGTTATCGCTGGTACGCTCTACTACATGGACCCGGAATACCAAAGAACCGGAACAATCAGACCAAAGTCAGATCTTTACGCATTCGGAATCATAATTCTGCAGCTTTTAACCGCTCGACATCCCAACGGTCTTCTTTTCTGCGTTGAAGACGCAGTAAAGAGAGGTTGTTTTGAAGACATGTTAGATAAATCAGTCAAAGATTGGCCTATAGCCGAAGCTAAAGAGCTAGCTCGTATTGCAATCAAGTGTTCGCAGCTCAAATGCAGAGACAGACCAGATCTTGACACACAAGTCTTGCCCGCTCTCAAATACATTCTTGAATCTGCAAATAAGAGACTCAAAACAGAACAAGCTAACGTACGACCACCAGCTCACTATTACTGTCCAATTCTTAAGGTAAATAGAAAAGCAAAACCACAACTCTCACAATTCTTAATGGTTGGGGTTTTTTAAAAAAATGTTTGATTGCAGGAAATAATGGAAGATCCACAGATAGCAGCAGATGGATTCACGTACGAAGGTAAAGCGATAAAGGAATGGATTAAAAAACATCAAAATGTGTCTCCTGTGACTAAGCATCGGCTCAAAAATTCTGATCTTACACCAAACCATACTCTCAGATCGGCTATACAAAAGTGGCGATCTCGTTCACGCTTAGACCTCTCCACTACTGTTGGTTCCTTTTGATCATATAAATATAGTCTAGTTTGTATATACTAAAATTAATACCTTGAACTTGTTTGAATTAGGTGTATCTCATGTCTGTAGCTTCAACTCAACGTGTTTCTTTTTTTTTTTTGTTCGAATAATTATTGTGGTATAAACTAAAACAAAAACAAGAACTATTGTGGAATTTAGGAGTTTTGGTTTCTATATTTTGGTTGGTCTTTTTTTTTTTTTTTTGAGTAAACTATGATATGAACCAAATCTAAATATGACTATCATGTTCTATCTTCAACTTGAAGATTTGGGAGAAAATTTCTCATTGTGAAACTGAATATAAGATTTGTTTGCTAACATTATAGATGCTTAATGGAACTGATCCAAACATGATGAGAATATCTTATATCTACAACTTTATAATAAAGTGAATTCATCTACAAATAGACTGAAAGAGAGATTCAAGAATCAAACTTGAGTAAATTCAAGAGCGTTTGCGTCTGGATCACGAGTAAATATCGCTGGCCTTCCTGACCTACTCATCGTATACTCAATCCCTACAAACAAAAGAGATCTTCCTTTAGAACCAAAAAAAAAAAGCCAACATCCTCTAAGCAAAGAAAAACAAGAAAGAAAGAATAAGAAAGTATAATTACCAGCTTTGTCCAAAATCTCTTTCAAATTTGAAACATCACGGATTGCAATACAGGCGTGTCGATCCCGGCCTCCGTGCTCAGGTCTACCTGTTAAAGGATCTGGATTTGGAAGCTCCATAAGATGAATCATCTCTGAACCAACCCATAACCATGCTCCTCTATAAGGAAGCTTATCATGTGGCCTTGCCTCATTGATCTCAAGGCCTAAAATGTTCTGGTAAAACTCGAGTGACCGTTCTAAGTTTTCGCAGAGCAGACCAACATGGTGAACTCCAACAACTCCATAATCTAAAATCAACAATCAAACCCAAGTCAATCCGGTTTTGTGTCTTAAATCACAAAAAAAAAAGGCGGGATCGGTTAATTACTGGTTTTGTTGTTAAGCTCTTTCTCTTCTACAGCACTAATCCCTTCAAGTGATCCATGTGCTTTATTAGCCTTCAAGCTACAAAACCTAACATTGAGCCTTTCTTTCCTCAGACTCTTCTTCTGAAACTCAAACCGCTCTTTCGTAGAGAGATTCGTGCAAGTAAGCTTCCAAATACCAAAAACGATTCATCATCAATCCAATGAACAATAATCGATTTTGTATGATACCAACAAATCTAATTTCAATTTCTTGCAAGCTAAAGCAAAAGCCTTAAAATTTCCAAATTAACAAAATTAGTGTCTAAGAACCCTAAAGAACAATTGCTGGAAAGGAGCTTATTTGTTTACCTTTGGTCGTAGATCAAGTGACACTGATGGTCTGAAAATAGACGCCATGGAAGAGAAGCGATTATGTCTGTTTTCTTAAAGCCTCAACAACAGAAGCAATAGGTTTTTGTCGCTTCAATAATATTTTCATGTTTTTCTTTTTTCTTTTTTTTGGGTCAAGAAAATTAAAAAATATATAAAAATCTGAGCCACTGATCAAAGGTACCAAAAAAAAAAGAGAAGATAATCTTAAATAGATTTTGCTGATCCAAATTGATAGATGTGGATTACTTTCGTACTGTCTACTCCAAAATCTGTCAATCATCACATGAGAGATCAATTTCGTATTGTGTACAGAAATTTTAATTGTTTCAGTAACATAAAAAGTGTAAGATCTTTTGAAAACAACAAAGTGAAATTACTAAGAACATGTGGTGGTGTGGTGGCAAAAGTCAAAACGTTTATCTCATAGAAGGAAAAATAGGGTTGAGAAGTTATCAGAGATATTGATGGGCCAGGCCCAGTCTAAATGATAATTCACATCTTGCTTACTTTTTTTCCTTGATCGACATAAAACATATCTAAAATTCTTCATAACAATGGAACTTAAATATTATAGCTATAATAAATTAATAACAAAGTAAGAAATATAACTTTCAAAATTTGTTAGTATTATTTTCATTTTAAATGAAGTTAAGTGGTTTAGATTTATGAATAAGAATTCAGAACTATTATGTATTATCTAATGTTTATATAATTTTTTTTTAAAGTAATGTTTATATAATTTCTGTAACCATCATTTTTTATTTGTCATCATATTGACATAATTTAATGAAATGAATCTAGTTTTATAAAATTTAGATGTTATGTACATGCGGCCGCTACGTTATACGACATTTTTAATAGATCCGTGTAGCAACTTATTATCTCAAAATTTGTGACACATATACAATATGAACTGATGTTGTTCTTTCTATATCAAATTGTACTTTATTTTATGACAGCTGCTAGACACCCTAATTTTTTTGAATTAACTTCTTAAACTTTGCATTAGTCTAAACACCCCTTTAAAAATTAAATCATAAAGGTCACATGACTCGTATCCATTAAATTATATGCTGTTTCATGAAATCTTTATTAAAAAAAACATAAAATTTTATATCTGCATTTTTATAACTTCATGATTGGTTCAGTGTATTCCATTTAAATTGGGTAATTTGCTTGTTGCCCATCCAAAGCCATGGTTTCCTTTCCTTCACATATCTAAACATGGTCCAATGATAAAGTAACACGTGGAATAAAACCATTGAGGAGTATTAAATTTTTGTTATTATTTTCTAAAAATAAACAAAAAAAAGAAACACAAGATATTTACGGAGGTTAAAGAGGCTGTCTTTGTCAGTGCAATGAACCTCTTCCTCATAGTTCCCGCCATCCCAACTAACAGATCTCTCACCGTACACATCATCCTCTTTCTTTTTTTATCACCATAAATCTATGACCTTCTCTGCATCTACGTGGCGCCCATCCGTCTGTTTCCCGACAAGAGAAGGGACCCACTTGATTGTTATTCAAAAAGGATTTTAATTATTTTTGTTGGAAAAAAGAATCATCTGTTGACAACACAGCACACTTCTTTCTTTGGTTCTCTTCTGTTTTTGGTATCCACCCGAATGGCATTATTTTATTTTAGAAGTCTATCCACAAATGTAATTTTCAGTTTTTTTTTTTTTTAATCAAACTGGAATCACAAATTCATATTGTTAAGAGGGTATTAAACAATGGTATATTTATCATGAGTGGGAGCTATTCAGATTCTTGACTACATTAAGAAAATGTGTAAGTGCTAGCTAAACTCGGTCTTTAGGAAACGGGTCGTAGATTATATGCCCTTAAACTACATAGACTATGCAAAGCTTGAGATATTATCGCTTATGTTTTCATCTTATCACATATTTCATCGAATTGGTAAAATGATCTTTAATTGAAAGAAATGGCCAGCTTTTGGATAAATGTTGCGTGAGTTTTATAGGATTAAGCCTCAGTTTCTTGACTTTAATAGTATGATATAAGAAATAGAACAAATCATATTTTCTTTTACTTACATTTATCTACCAATTTTGTCATTGAGAAGTTTTCTTTAAACGCTTAATTAAATACCAGTTTGGTTAGTTGCAAAGGTAAGAAATATTCTGAGTATAGAAAATCCTTTTGTTGAAAATAAACGTGTATAAGATGGATTGTTTTGGTTTTTAATTTGACTCAAGAGAGGGGTTTTTAAAATAGTCATAATTATTAAAAACTTATTAATTTTTTATATTATAAATGATATATTTTCTTGTTTTTCTTCATAATACTTTTCTTCATATTTTTTTTGTGATGAACAATGTTCTTTTTCTTTCTTTGTTTTTGGGTCAAACCAACAAAAATGTTATTATTTACTTTATAGGATATTGCAACATGTTTATTAATTCAAGTCTTAGAAACAATTAAGCAATTCACAAATTCCTTTGATTTTAAGTTTATAACATACTTGCTCACATGTTCGTCAAGTTTCTAAGTTTCTATTGAAATGTGGCATGTATAAATTAAAATGAATAAATTTAAAGAAAATTTGTTTCTATATGAAATAAGTAAACAACACATGTGTCGGTTCAGATCCATTCAAAACTAAATTTCAAAATGTTTTTTAAAATGCGGGGTATTTCGTTATAGGAAACTGATAAATATCTGTATACAAAAACTTCGATAAAGATATGCAATTAAATTGGAGTGATGATGACTCGATAGTAAAAGGAAGAAAATGTGTATTTATAAAGAATTAAAAATCTGCCGGCAAAAAAAAAAAAAAAAAAGAAGACAATTCTCAAAAATAGCACAAAATCTAGTTTTTGTTCCATAATTATCATATATTTTTATTTAAGGTTTATAATTTATAATTTAGGGTTTAGAAAACCCTAAATCGTAAGCCCTAATTATACACGAAATACTAATATAATTAATCCAAACAAAAAATATTAAATTATGAACTTTATAAAATGCTATTTTTGTTCTAAATAAAAATGTACATTAATTATGCAACAAAACATCATTTGGTGCTATTTGAGAGAATTTCTAAAAAAAAAAAAAAAAAATTAAAAATCAATATAAAAACAAAAATAAAACATCTCTCTTTGTGCTGAAACATCTAAATTACTTTATTTTAAATACAGATATTTATAAATAAAATAAGAATAAACTACAAAGTTCAAAGTCTTTCTATATTATTTCCTTTACTGAAAACATCTCTCTTTTTGCTGTGTTCTGTAATAAATAAAGACCTCTCTCTCTCTCTCAAACATATTTAAGACACATTTTTGCCTAAAGTTTTTTTTTATATTCTTTTCGTTTGTGAAGATAGCACAAAACAAAGAATCCAAGAAAGAAAAAAGTTATCGTTGGATATTAATCAAGGAATGGTTGAAACGAATTGCCCAGAATCCAGGAAACTCTGATTGAAGCTGTTTTTTTTTTAAAAAAAAATTTTCCTGGGGGTGGTGATTTTCTCGGGAAAAATCTTCCTTTTTTTTTTCTTTTCTTTATTTGGTAACTCTCTATCGGATTCATGTGCTAGCTAAGGTTGTCTCACTTTCCTCTAATGAGTCATGAGTTTCTTGTCTTCATCTTCTCTAATAAAGTTAACACTCTCTTAAATCCGTCGACTTTTCCGTTTTTTTTTTTCTCTTCCACCGAAGCGTTTTTAAAAATCAAACATCTGTCTCTCTAAACAAGAAAAAGAGAAAAAGTTCAAATTTTCTCCCAACCCATTTCGTAAAATTTGGCACTTTCTCATCAAATTCTGATTTTGGGTTTTTTTTTTTTTGTGAGAGATCAAGAAATTAGGAATTTTTAGTTAATGGACGAAGTTTCTCCTGCAGTTGCTGTTCCATTCAGACCATTCCCTGAGCCTCAGCTAGATTTCACCGGAATTAGAGGTTATTGTAACGGCGAATCTGGGGTTTCCTTGCCGGAAAGTTCGTGTTCCGGTTCTGGGTCTTTAATTTCCGACGAAGGAGCAATGAAAGATTCGTCCTTTGAGATCAGCACAAGACAAGATTCACTATCATCAACATCGTCATCATCTGCTGCGGCAGGTTTACCAGACGTCAACGTGGATATCTCCGCCGGAGAAGAAATGAACGGCTCAGATGAGTTTGATCCGAGATCGACGAATCAGAGCGAGAAGAAAGTACTCAGTAGAACAGAGAGTAGAAGTCTGTTCGAATTCAAGAGTGTGCCTTTATATGGAGTGACTTCGATTTGTGGAAGACGACCAGAGATGGAAGATTCTGTCTCAACGATTCCTAGATTCCTTCAAGTTTCTTCAAATTCGTTGCTTGATGGTCGAGTCACCAATGGATTTAATCCTCACTCCAGTGCTCATTTCTTCGGTGTTTACGATGGCCATGGCGGTTCTCAGGTTTATTCGAATATCTGTTTTGATTCAATTTGATCGGAAACTGCAAAATTTTGGATTTAAGATTTGATTTTTTTTGGGTGTTTAGGTAGCGGATTATTGCCGAGAGAGGATGCATCTGGCTTTGACGGAGGAGATAGTGAAGGAGAAGCCGGATTTTTACGACGGTGACACGTGGCAGGAGAAGTGGAAGAAGGCTTTGTTTAACTCTTTTATGAGAGTTGACTCAGAGATCGAACCCATCGCACACGCGCCGGAAACGGTGGGGTCCACTTCAGTGGTTGCCGTTGTGTTTCCGACTCATATCTTTGTAGCTAATTGCGGCGACTCGAGAGCGGTTCTGTGCCGCGGCAAAACGCCACTCGCGTTATCAGTCGATCACAAAGTAAGTAATACCTACTTACTATTTCACAATTTCATGGATGAATCTAAACTAATCTTGTCTGAATAAATAGTTCTAATCGCAAGTTGTCTGAATGAACAATTTTAGTGTTATGTTGAATTTTAATCATATAATTCGGTAGGTATTGCGTTTTTTTTTTTGTTACGGTGTTACCAATCAGAGATTAATATACATATCTTTGGGCTGGTCAACGTTCTTATAGTGTTTGGGTCTACATTTATGTGTAGCCGGATAGAGAAGATGAAGCGGTGAGGATAGAAGCAGCCGGAGGGAAAGTAATCCGGTGGAACGGGGCTCGTGTTTTTGGTGTGCTCGCAATGTCGAGATCCATCGGTAAATGCTTTTAATTTCTTCAGAAATATATTTTTAGTGGTTTTTGGTTATTTTGATAGTTCCCTTACATTTATTAACCATTTTGCAAACAGGCGATAGATACCTAAAACCATCGGTGATACCAGATCCGGAAGTGACTTCAGTTCGGCGAGTCAAAGAAGATGACTGTCTCATCTTAGCAAGTGACGGTCTTTGGGATGTAATGACAAACGAAGAAGTGTGCGATTTGGCTCGGAAACGGATATTGTTATGGCACAAGAAGAATGCCATGGCCGGAGAGGCTTTACTTCCGGCGGAGAAAAGAGGAGAAGGAAAAGATCCGGCGGCAATGTCGGCGGCCGAGTATCTGTCGAAGGTGGCTTTGCAGAAGGGAAGCAAAGACAATATAAGTGTGGTAGTGGTTGATTTGAAGGGAGTAAGGAAGTTCAAGAGCAAATCCTTGAACTGAAAAAGAAGGTTTGGAAGAAAACTGAAAAAAAGTTTTGATGGTGGGTAAATGGAAAATTCTCTTTTATAAAAACGGAAAACAGGTAATAATAATATTATAATTTGTTTGTAATTTTAATTTCCTGCTTAATTTATTATATATTTTTTACTTTACTATCTTCCCTCCACCATTATTTTTATCAGTTTTTTACTAACATGATATAATGTATATATTGAGATTCCCCTGTGTTTTTTTTTATCCTGGGGTTAATTGTAATATGACGGTAAGATCAAGTGTTATTATTTGATGATTTTATTACTTCTCTATTTTTTCCTTCGATCCTTCGCAAATTTTAGTGTGGTTGGTAAGAATCATAATTTTTGTAGTAGTTTTTCACAACCATATATAACTCTATACTTGAAAAAAAGATCAAAATATTTGAATATGGGTGAAACAATGTGTGAATTTTAAGAAATTGTAGATGATGGAGACACAATAGTAAACAAGTTTGATTGTAAAGTGTCGTGTAAGGCAGCTTTTATCCCAAAAAAACTCATCTTTTCACATCAACAATTAAACAAAGAAGTAATGAAACTTTACATCATATTTAAATTTACAAAATTGTTATCTATTTTTAACTTTTCAAAAATTTACTTTCTTCGAATACATAGGTCTTACTATATGCTTTGTATTTAAAAAAAAAAAAATAGTTAAGTGAAATAGCGTTTAACTTTGAGTGAGTTTCAATTACTTCTTCTTTCTTCTTCAGCTTTGTACGCATTTAAAGCGCCGACGAAGTTGAAAAAGATTGTAAGCCCAAAAAAAAAAAAAAAAAGAAAGAAAGAAAGGAAGAGACACAATTCTTGTCTGATTTATCAGCTTCAGATTCATATCGAATTTTCCCAACTAGATTCTCTCCGGTGAGCTATCTTCGATCTCTTGTTTATTTTGTGTTCAGAGCAATGATGGATCTTGTAGAAGCTGAGCTTAATTTAAAACCTTCAACAAAAAACAAAACCTGAGCTTAGTTTCAATTTTGTTGAAGAAACGATTAGTATCTCGTGTTTGATGGGTTTTCATGGTTGCTGATTTGGTGGGGATTTCGAATATTACTGAGGTTCTGGTTGCTCTCGAATGAGACTTGTGTATTAATTTGTTCTTTGTTGATTGAAATATATATTCTCTAGGGTTTAATTACTTATTGCTTGTGGAATTCAAAATGTTTTCATTACAAATGCAGGAACATCGAAGATCTGGGTCATAAACCAAGAGCTTAAAGCATGGACCAAAGTAATTATCCTCCTCTGGCCCTTGATCTCTTTTATTAAATAATCTTGCTTTCTTAAGTCTCTTCCACTATGAACTTTTAGTACAATATAGAATCAGAGAGTACCATCTATATCTATATACAGGAGTAGGCAAATTATATATGTTTTTTTTTTTAAAGTTTGGAGCATTTGAGTTTGTCATTTGGTATGCACAAATTATACGTTAATACTGCATCTGTTTTTTCATTGCAGATACTAAAATTGAAACGAGAAATAGTAGAACCGAGCTGGTGAAATTCATCTCTGATAGGCATGCCAATCTTATGAGACCAGCCGCTCGATATTATTCCGCACTTAAAGGTTAGTTACCACAACACGTTTTAGTTACAAGCGCCTAGTCTTGTCATGTGTATAAAGTCCTGCAATTTTGAACTTACTCTTAACTATAAGTTAAAGATACTGTCTATGTTTTTGGTAGATGCTATGGCTCGTGGTAAAAGAAGATATACGCTTGTTAAAGATGTAGATGACATGGAAACAGGAGCGTATGACAAACCTCTTCCATGCTTTGGTTGTGGAATCGGATGGTTCTCGTGAGTATTTTGTTCTCTCTTTTTTAATTTAATTTCTATATTGACGAACCCTGATTTTAATTTTTCACTTACCTTCTGATTTGATTCTCTTTAATAATGATAAACAGCTTTCTCCTGGGATTTATGTTCCCACTTTTGTGGTACTATGCTGCGTTTCTTTATTTCGGAAACTATTACCGCAAAGATCCTAGAGAAAGAGCTGGTCTTGCTGCTTCCGCAATCACTGTAAGTACTTATCAATCACTGAGTAAAAATGTTATTCTAAATAAAGTTTGAAAATGACTTGAGGATTCGATGTTGAATTGGTGCAGGCGATGGGATTCTCTCTTGTGTTACTCGTCATTTTGGCTTTCCGGTGGTTTTTATATCTTTAAGATATATACAAGTAATTATCATTCATTTTCTATAAGTTCCGTGTTCATTAAGGAAGAGTCGTGGAACTTGTGTACATTCACACAAACCTGTGATTTAACTTCAGTCGTTGTGTATCATTTTTCTGCTCACAGCTTATATAGAGATTGTATACAAACAACAGAAAAAGAAAAGAAAAAACACAAATTGTAAACTCGAATAAATGGTTGTATTGTTGGCTACATTTTAAAACTTTTTCGCTGTGATTATTTTTAAACTCGAATAATTGGGTTATTAGTATTCTTTCATATATTGGCCGTTCTCTAATGAATTTGTGGACAATTCACTTTAGCGGTTTAGCCTTTAGCTACCATTTTTCTCTAGTAGGCTGGTCCGTTTAGTGTATGGGTTCTCCGGTTGAGCCCGTTTTATGAAATCGATTAACAAATCATTTTGAGAAACGGTATCATGGACATAACTACAGTATTCTATTCATCATTGTAAAAAAATTCATAAATTATAAGTCAAATTAGATATATCTTATAACATATATCCAAATTAAGATATTATCTGAATGCCCCATTTTTGCCGTCAATAAAAAATAAAAAAAATTAAGATACTGTATATACAAATTAAATTAACTTAAATTTTTCTGTCAAGTATATATGGAAGTTAGTTATATTGAACCCACTAGTGTCCTAAATCTGAATGACATATTGTCTAAATGGAAATTAAAGTTTTCAATTGTAACGTGTAAGGTAGTGGACTAAACTCCAAGCCGTTATGTTCGCACATTAAAACTTCAAGACGGCACGATGTGTTTCTCTCGGAATGTAAAACGGAGAGATGTTCCAATGATAGGTACGGGGGCTTCGATATCTTTGTACTTGTAACCAAAGACTCAAGTTTGATTGATTCGATTATTCTCATCCCTAAAAGCTTCCAATAGGTTAAAGCCACGACAAATTTGTGGATCTCTTCCAAGTAATAATCGAAACACGAATCATTAAGAGCTTTAATTATTTTTTAAAAAACCAATACTAATAAGACGACATGTAACACAATTGGATGTGGTAAATCGCACGTGCGGGAGACAGGCTGTGTATCTGGAAGTTAGCTGTTTGAAGAAACTTAGACGATACTTCCGATTAATCTAGCGGCTCTCTTTTCCCAGCCTGTCTCCTTCACCTCTATGTTTTTTTACTCATTAAAAATTTGATAGTTATTATTTATGTAGTTTTCTTTTCTTTTTCTTTTATGGCTCGTTTCCAGACCAAAATACAGATATCTGTACCTAAACTCCAGATTCATGTCCATCTGTGTCCAAATTTTTTTTTTTTTTTTTTTTTTTTTTTTTTTTTTTTGTCCAATTATTTTAGTCATCATTCTTTGTTTGCTATTAAACAATTCTTTAATCCATATTTACCAACAAAAAAAACCCCAGAAATTCCGACTCTTCGGTCTATAACTTTTCTTTTGAGTCATATCATTTTTAAAGCGGAAATCAAGTTTCAATCTGTAAGCTAGCTAAAACACTACCTCTTTAACCAAATTGAGTTACTAATTAAACACTAGGATAATTATCAATAGTATAACCGTGGTTTCTTTAAAATCATGTATTAATTAAATGGGGTCCGACGACAAACGCATGATACTAGTTTATGTTACATGATTCATGCTATTATCAGTAGATACAAACTATAGTTATTAACCCAGCCAGTATTAGTATGTCCTTTGGTTGACGCTGATCACGGTCTCTTTTGATTAATATACTTACAACTTTATAAAGTTTTAGTCTTTGAAAAACAACAAGACTTTAATTTTATGCTTGGTGATTTATCACATGTTTTATCAAAAAATAATTTCGATCTATGGAAACTATTGATTCGATAGCTCAGCAAATTTTTGGTTGGACAAAGTACTTTTTGGTAATCACTTTTTCTTTCACTAACTTTTAACCACGTAAATCATCTGATTCTTGATTAATTTATGAGATATTATAACCTGGTGTGATTCTCCCGAAATCGATATTCTCTTAATATATAAGCCATAGTTTTTTTCTTTATACGTAAATCGCTATCCTCCTTTTATTTGGTTAATTAGACTTGAGAGTTTTATATGTTTTTAGTTAATGTTTACTTTTCTTTCTTTGGTCTTTAGGTTTAGTAGTGGGACACTGAATATGAAAGATAAGAGCCAAATTTCAAAATATTAATAATATTTCCTTTTCACAGACAGAAAGCTGGTGGCGATGGCCATAATATTAGGACTATTAAATTTATATATATATTCAAGCATAAATGTGTTGTTTACTTGTTACCGTCATATTTTTTAATAACAAAAAAAAACTCTAAATTCTGGGGAGTTTCTTAACGTCAAAATGTTACGTAAATCATCTACAAGAACTCAAATTACGTATAAGTCATACGTTTTGATCCTTTTCTTGATATAAAATCGTACGTCTGATCCCTTTTCTTAAGCATTTTAATTGTGTGTTTCCAAGAAAAATAATATGAAATAAATTGGGATATGGTGGTGCAGGCCGAGTGTACAACACATTAACGATAAGGTGGAACGTTACACAACCCAAAAATCAGGGTTGCGTTTATTTATTGATTAATTCGCTTACAAGTATTATTAGGTTGAAAAGTGTTTTTAACTAGCCCTTTTAATTTGAAATATTCATAATGTACTAAACTACAAAAATGTTAAAAGGGTTTATGATATATTAAAGATGAGTTTAAAGGCTTGGGATTGGATGCTGGTCCCCTTTTCCTTTTCTTCACCTTTCTATTGGGTGATATTTGTTTATTCAACTTTTTTGCAATATTGTGGCAAGTAGTATAGAAATTATGGTGCTTATAAGCTCTATAATGCCATTGCTACCCAATCGACATTTCATTTCAATATCGTTTGATTTATCACTATTTATAAAGTTAGAAGCATGATAACCACTCATCTATCCAACCGAAATAATAGAAATTAGAAAGTATAAAATAAGGTAGTTTAAACTCTAAAAATTTGTTTATTTTTCAGACCACTGATTTTACTACGAAACTAAATACAATGAGTTTACGCATAAATATCTAAATTTTTGTTTGTTATCTAAAAAGTCGTGACTTTTCTATTCATAATTTGTTGTGTTAACTTTAGGATTAACCGTTAATAACATCTACGATGCGTAAATCATCTTCCTATATGCACAACACCGACGACATCAAAAATATGCACAACACCACATTCAACTCCTGGATTGTCCTTGTAAAACTAAAAGCCAAAACAATCTTTACGAATATAGATTCATTATGTATGTATTTGACTTCTTTAGAAATAACTCACGTGGCAAAAGCGTAATCATAATGCAAAATAGGGTAAATTTGTATGTAAATTGTAATTTACTTTTCTTTGCTTTCTTTTTATAAATGAATAATTGTAAACACACAAAAAAATGTGTTTAAGCAGAGACAGCACGACAAAAGGTGCGGAGGTTTGGGTTGGGGTGTAGCGAGAAAAGGGTAAGAAAACACTTTACAATGATGATAACCACGCTCCAATTATTTCTATCAACAGAGCATGAGCATCCTCTAAAGTTATTTTCCAAATTTATATGTACAAATTTTAAAAACTATACGTGGACTTTCTTAGTACAAGCAAATATCGTACCCTACTTTAAACGAAACATATATATAAATCGTGGAGTAATACATGAAGTGATATAGTAGTGTGCTGTGTGGATGAAATATTGATTATGAAAACGATAAACCCCATTTTTAGTAACATAAAACTCTCTGAACTAAATTGGGAATCATTAGTCGAAAACTTTCTCAAGTAAAAACCTCTGTGAAAGTGTTTTAGCGGAAGTAGTAACAAAAACGCAGAAAGTAAAATTTGAGACATTGTTTAAAAAATATAAAATATGTAAAAGTAGAATTTTACGAAGAAGTGGTTGTCAACAAAAGAGTGTCCGGCTGTATTTTGTTGGGTATTTCGTAAGTTAAGCAAATTTACATCGAAAACTTATTCCACGTACTTTTACTTAGATTGTTTGGTTATTCCACTTTAATTACTGTAGCGAGTGGATTTTGCAATTGCAATCATGATTATACAGTTCCAAATAATTATTGACGCCCACTTTTAACTATTTGTTTGTTGTTTGCAATTCCTTCTATGAAAAACCTCTGTTTTTTTTTTCTTCTTTCAGATTTGAATGTTAAAGCCTTAAGAACGGAAGCAAATTTACAAATTTTATCAAAAAAAATAAATAAATAAATAAATAATGGAAGCAAATTTGCCATTGGGTTTCATGAACCGCTGCGATGAAAATTTTGTGCCGTGACATTTTTTGTGAAAAATAAAAATAAGATAGATATGTGTTGTGTAACAGTGATTATTAAATTAATAATAAAAACACGACTCAGAAGAAATTATTAGTGTGATAGTTTTTGTAACTTTTGTGAATAAAATCCGTAGTTTGGGACTTCAAACTTTAAAATAATGTCAGGAAATCAAATACAAAAACATAAACCTCGTAGTCACTTAAAAAATCATGATTAGTTTCGAACGTTACGCCGTGTTATTCTGAAAAATTCACAATTATAAGATTTTAAAATAGAGAAATTTCCTCAAATAGCACCAAAACAAGTTTTTGTTCCAAAAATAGCTCACATTTTTATTTAGTACAAAAATAGCATTTTATGAAGTTCATAATTTAATTTTTTTGGTTTGGGTTGACTATATTAGAATTTAGGGTATAGTTTTTAGGGGGTAAGAGGTACAATTTAGGGTTTAGGGCTTAGGGTTTAGGGTTTTCTAAACCCTAAACCCTAAATCCTAAACCTTAAAAATATGAGGTTAGGATTACCCTTTAATAAAAATGCTAATTATGTCTTAAATAAAAATTTGAGGTAAAAATGTCACAAAAACTTCATTTTGTGCTATTTTTGATAATTGCCCTTTAAAATATGCTTTTGTTGACTATAGGCATTATTTATTTTGTAATAAACGTTGAAGTTTTACTTTGAATATTGAAGTTTTATCTTACCTAGCTAGTAAAATCTCATGGTATAATAAATGGTATAATGAAATGTTTCCTTGCTAAACAATATAGTATTGGATATGTCAACATATGTTCGATTATGCATTAATTATTTGCATGATTTATGTAATGTTCGGTAAGCAAAAGTATATACTATTTTAGTCGAAGGCTCGAGGTTGCTTGTAAACAAGGGTTATCCAAGACGGGCCTTAGTGGCAACATCCTCAACAATTTTTAAATAAAATTAATTTATCAATCATTTAAAAAAAAAACATTTGACTAATTGATGTTTATTAAATCATGCACAAATCCGATTAATTAGACTATTCACATAATAATACGGAAAGTATAATTGGACGGCTAACATATCAATCTTCGTTTTTAATGTCATTATCAAAAAGTTATTTTATATATATATGCTTCACACAGTTTTATCTTAAATTAACTGAAAACATAAAGGCAATTCTCAAAAATAGCACAAAATGAAGTTTTTGTGACATTTTTAGCTCATATTTTTATTTAAGACACAATTAGCATTTTTATTAAAGGGCCTCATATTTTTAAGGTTTAGGATTTAGGGTTTAGGGTTTTCTAAACCCTAAACCCTAAGTCCTAAACCCTAAATTGTACCTCTTACCCCCTAAAAACTATACCCTAAATTCTAATATAGTCAACCCAAACCAAAAAAAAAAAAAATATGAACTTCATAAAATGCTATTTTTGTACTAAATAAAAATATGAGCTATTTGTGGAACAAAAACTTGTTTTGGTGCTATTTGAGGGAATTTCTCAAAACGTAATTTATATAAGAAATTTTGACATTTTCTCGAATTATGGTGCATAATTTGTTTTAAGAACTAAAGTAAGGTAATTCGACGAATTTTCCAAATCAATGATTTGAATCGAGTCTATATTATTTTAACATGAGGTCTTCGGTCACGACATAGTTCAATACCATGACAACAATTCCTTTCCGTGTCCGTATGATTAAAATCTTAATCGTAGTTTAATTTCCCTATAATTAAGTTCAAATAACACATTTAACTTAATATTATTGTTAATCTGTCCGCCACATATTAAGCCACTATATAAACGTTTACTCATTAATGTACTGTAATCGAATCGACGACAAGTCTCTCTCTCTCTTCTCTTTCCCTATTCAAAACTTATACCAGAAAAAAATGGACGATCAACCGCCGCTGATCTGGCCGCAGTTTGAATCCACCGAACACACTCGCCGGAGATCACAGATTCCGACGATGTTAGGTCCGGTAACGATCGGAGTAATTTCGGCGGCTACTTTTCTTCTGATTGTGACCTTCGTTGTTCCTCCGTTTCTCTCAATCACATCTCAGATTCTTCAGCCAGCTTCGGTGAAGAGAGGATGGGATTCGATAAACGTCGTTTTAGTAGTTTTCGCGATTCTCTGCGGCGTACTCGCCAGACGAAACGACGACGGATTGTCACAGTCTTCACACGGCGAAGAAGAAGGAGGAGGAGCTGTCACGATTGGGGAAATGACCGTCGGTGAGGATAGCAAAATCATCTCTTCCTCATCGGCGGTGTCATCACAGCAGTGGTTTGATGACGTGTACGACGCTGATAGGTTTAAGATCTACGAGAGCGTGAGTAGTAGGAGTTTCTCTCATGGATTACCGGTTACCGGAACTGTACCGTTAAGGCGTAGTAGTAGCTCGTATCCTGATCTGAGAAATGGAGTTTTCAGAGAAACAGGCGATCGCCCGTTCCGGTTTTACGACGATTTCGAAATTGATAAGTATCGATCGCACGATTCGCGTTCTCACGAACAAATTCCCAATCGTTCTAAAATTGAGATCGAAGAAGAATCGGAGCCTAAAGAGATTCTGGTTGATAAATTCGTTGTGAAACCGTCTTCTCCACCGCCGCAACAACCACCTGCACCACCACCACCTCCTCCACCTCCACGAACAACTCCGGTTGAAGTTTCGCAGAAACCGAGAAGGACTCATCGTTCTGTTAGAAACAGAGATATACAAGAAAACGCGAAACGCAGTGACACTACAAAGTTTAAACGCGCGTTTGTTCCTCCACCGTCACCACCTCCACCGCCACCTCCGCCACCGCCGCCGCTTGTAACTGCTACGCCACCGAGAAATCAAGGGACTCTACAGCGAAGAAAGAGCAATGCGGCGAAAGAGATTAAAATGGTGTTCGCTTCTCTGTATAATCAAGGAAAGAGGAAGAAGAAACTTCAGAAATCAAAGAGAAAAGATAGAATCGAATCTCCGGTAGTGGTGATGGAGAGGGAACCACCGCAATACCAATCGTTAATTCCACCACCGTCTCCGCCTCCACCTCCCCCACCTCCTCCGCCTCCACTACGATCATCACAGTCAGTCTTCTACGGATTGTTCAAGAAGGGAGCTAAGAGCAAAAAGATTCACTCCGTACCAGCGCCGCCACCACCTCCACCGCCGAGAAAGATCCAATTCGATCCTCAGACACCACCACGGAGAGTAAAATCCGGTAGACCTCCGCTTCCGACGAGACCGACAAATTTTAACGAAGAGAACAACGACCAAGGATCTCCGTTAATCCAAATTACGCCTCCACCTCCACCACCACCTCCGTTTAGAGTTCCACCGTTAAAATTCGTCGTGAGTGGTGATTTCGCGAAGATACGGAGCAATCAGAGCTCAAGATGTAGCTCCCCTGAGCGAGAAGTGATCGACCTTGGTTGGGGGTTAGAACTCACACAATCTGAAGGCGGAGTTGAAACCAATGTCGCCGTCGGTAGGGGTGGTTTGCCGGGGTTCTGTCCAAGCCCGGACGTTAACATGAAAGCCGACGATTTCATCGCCAGGCTCAGAGACGAGTGGAGGCTCGATAAGATCAACTCCGTTAATAGAAAAAGGTAAATGGGCTTTGCGTTAAGCCCAACATAAGGCCTATTACGTAAATGCCGTAGTTTTTTTCCCTCTCCCGCACAAGTACGCTTATACGACAAGCAAGATGGAATGTTCAAGATGTTTATATTGATAGGCGAATTTGAAGTTACGGGTAATATTGGTATTACCGGTAAAGGGTTAGTACCGGCGGGTATTTTTTTCGGTATAACCGGTGGGGCCTTTGGTTTTGGTGTGTTTGGTTTTCTCGGTTCGGGAGATTTCGATAGAAAGTTGGGTGTTGATATTGGGTTGGTACGACGTATTAATGTATGTATTGCCCGTGGTATTGAAATATAGTTGTGGGCTCTGGATTTTGTTGGGCCTACCTCTTTGTGACCTTTACTCCTCCTTTTTCTTCTTTTGTAAATGCTCCTTTTTTTTGTTTTAGTAATTTTTATGATTTTACGATTTTATCATCAGTTTTTTTACAACTGATTCCATTTTGAGTTGGGGAAATTTTCGGTGGGACTTGGGAGTGTTTATTCGTTCGTTGCAGCAAAATTAAAAGGACGATTATTTTCCGAAATAGCCTTAAAACAATGTTTACATTGTCAATTGCCAAAGTATCCTAAAGTGTTCGTTTCTAATTGCGCAACATACACACATCATATTTTTGCAACATCATTTCATTCACTTTCGCTTCTTTGTGGAATTATTCAATGGGCTATCCACTGATTCTGGAAACCATAGGGTTTCTAGTAAACTTTCTTGTTTGGGTAAAAAAAAAAAATATGAAGTCAATGGACGTGACGTAATATTAACAACCAAATTAGGTGGACAAAAAATTCGATATATATATATATTTTTTTGAAATAAATTCGATATTTATGAGAGCGAGCATATACTATAGATAGATCTGAAACAATGAACTTTATTAATATTTTATCAAAAATGCATAAGAAAACCCAATAGGAAGAAGGTAAAGGCCTTATTCATATAATACATAACGAATTGTAATAATAAGTCAAAGGCCTTATTCGACCCTTAGAAAAATAAAACACATTATAAAAAGACAATATTTCCACCATAGTCTGGTGAGATATAGACATGGCACCATTTCCTCCAATTCCATAGCTCCTCCTAAAATCTTCATCATCTGCAATCCCTTCAAGCTGAATCTTTCTAATCTGTTTGTTTTCTACATCGAAATAGAGAATGTAGAAAATTCCGGTCACGTGGTATAAACTTTGGAGAGATAATAATTTAAATTTCACCTCTTTTGTTGGTTCTTTGAAAAGACATTGGATAATTATCCTCCAAAAAAGTCCGACCAACCATATGGTCCCCTTCTTGGAAACAAAAATGTTTTCTTCAACCATTCATGTTCTTTAACATCTTCTAATATATGTAACTAAGAACCAGGAGACTCCTAAATGACTAAATTTATAAGAGCTAATTTTCCTTTGTAGTAGTTTATCAAAGAGTAAGTAGTTTCCAACTTGACGTTTTGAGTACAAAGGTGGTTTGATAAAACTTAGCCTCTCGGATCTAACATCAAAACATACAATCACCGGTTTCTCAGATGGTGTTGAAGTTGAAGTCCAAGCGCCATAATACACAAACCCATTGAAGCATATTCCCTTTGTTATACACGGGGGGATCTTACTTTCCTTTTTCCTCTAAGGTAGAGATCATACGCGGAGCGTTTTCAAAGTATATGGGCTTTACAAGGTCCACTAGGCCCAATCACGTGGCGTGATGTATACATAGACCAACGCAATATGAAAATGCGACAGTTGAATATGGAAGAAGGAAGTCTAATTATTCAGCCGGTCCAATTGCCAATGTCTTTGACTGTCGTTTATAAGAAAATCATAAGATTTCAAAAGAAAATAAAAAAAAACATTACTAGTAGTGGTAAAGCTGTAAATTCCGTGCACAAAACTACAACATTTAAAATTAAAATAAATTAATTTATAATCATTTTTTCCCTGATTAAAATCAGATCTTTACAGGAACCGCAGATCGCTCAGAAAGTGTAGTTAGATGCTTTCAACACCATGTGCATGCATCAACCTTCACCGTGTCATTAGCTTACACATAATCGTTTTTAATGAATTATAAAATCTAATGTAAATTTATCGTCTAATATTTATATCGATTTACATACAGAAAGTTGTGTGTGAAAATTTAAAAGTGGTACTACACGTACAAGTGGACACAAGTATCTAACTCCACGGATATTTTTAATCTAACATTTGTGTAAATATAATCTCTCGAAGCATTTAAAAATATATAGAATATTATTTGAAGTGAAATTAAATGCTTCTAAAGATAAATAATATAGACCACGAGACAAAAGGTAAACCAATCTTGTTCATCCCAAGACAAGATTCTCTATTTCTTTCTTTCATGTTACCTATAATGGTTTTTGTATGTTAGTAGTAATTTTATAATCCTGATTTGTTACTAATGAAATTATTTGTTTTTAAATAAAAATTAAAAATTAGCGGTCTCTTACCAGAAAAAAAAACCAGAGAATACATTAAGATGCAATAAAATCTATAGTAGAAAATGAAAGGAAAAAAAAATATCTATAGTCGAAAATGATGTGTAATAGTATTTGATTTTAAAAAAAAAATTAATAGTATTTGATTTGAGTAAATATATATAATGTTTTTGATGGAATTATGTTTATATATGATGCAAGTATGTGATCTAGTGGAATATATTTTCTAACGTAGTTCTATATATGTACATTTGTATAATGTAACACTTGTATTTGTAAGAGACCGAAAAACACCTCTAGGTCTATATTTTGTTTAGAAATAATTGTGAGAATAGGTCATTTTTTAAAAGAAATTAGAGAATCAGGCCAAACACTATTTAAAATTAGCAAATCAAGACTAAGTCACTGTTCTCCTAATAGAATTGTGTGTGTAATAGCACTCTCTCTCATAGAGTAAAAAGACTAAAGGGTATCTGCTTTTTGAATGGAAAGGAACGAAAAAAAGGAACGAAGGAAAGAGAAAGAAATGTATTAAAATTTTTGTCTTCTTTTTTATTTTACTTTTTGTTCTCTTTTTTCCTTTTCTATTATTTTCTATTTCTTATCTTTCTTTAATTGTTTTTAACTTAATTTTGTTATAAAATGATCATAATAAAATTGTAAGAATAAATTATTATTCTTTAAAATCTTTTTATGAATCTAGAGAATATAACTTTATTATATTTTACAGATATAAAATTCATCATTTGATCAAATATTAAATCAACGATAAACAAAATGGTGTACATGAAAATATGATAGTATACAAGATTATAGTATACAAGATGATGTATGTGACATGATCGGTGTACAAGACAGTGTACGAGACGAGTCGGTGTACAAAACAAGTTGGTGTACAGGACAAATCGGATGTACGAAATAACATACATATTAGTGTACGAGGTGTTATCGAAGATATTATATTATATCTATAAAATATCTGGTGTACAAAATATCGTACACCGATCTATATACCGTGTTTTACACCGACTCGCTTCATACAATAATTCACATTTTGTACACTGTCTTTTTCGTTTACTGATGCAAAATTAGGCCCATTTCGACATTTTTGTATAACAGTATACAAGATGTAAAAGATGATGTACGTGATGGGACAGTGTACAAGATATTTTACATTAGAAATTAGTGGTGTACATTAAAAGTCATTGGTGTACATTAAAATGATGTACATTTTAATTTGAACTGGTGTACATTAAAATGGTGGATGTTTCTATCTTAAACCAATCCAACTTCACTCATTTCATGTGTTTCACAATTTAAATGGGTCTAAAATGTTAGAAAATGTGTGTTTATATTTTAAATATACATGATAATGTACAATTTGTTATTTATGTTTCTATTTTGAAATGGTTTAAGTTTCTACTTTGGAATGGTATAAGTTTCTATTTTGAAATGATGTATGTTTCTAATTTTAAATAGTGTACATTTCAATTTGAATTGGTATACCTTAAAATGGTTAAACACGATGGTTACATCGATAATATTTCTAAAAATCGTTATAACATTTGTAACTATTTACAAAAAATGAAGTTCAAAAATATTTATGTTATAATGTTCTTTGTACACCATTTTTTACATAACGTACACCAATGGTAGTGTACGAGAAGTACATAACATCATAGTGTACATGATATGAATGTGTAGAGATATGGTGGTGTACGAGATATAATGGTGTACGAAATTAAGATAAAATAAAATAAAATTTTACAAATCTGTAAAATATAACAAAATGGAACTTTCTAGATTCACAAAAAAAAGTTAAAGATTAATATTTGAATGCATTAATTTTTTTAATGAAAATTTTATAAGAAAGTTAAGTTATAAAATTTGCGGGGAAGAAAAAATGGAAGAGAGAGAGAAAGAGATAAACTTTTTTTTTTACGCAAACACAATAACATTTTTGAATCTGAACAAATTGGGAAGGTGGCAATTTCGTAATTCTTACTCAATAGAGAGGGCAAGCGAGTAAGAGTCTCTCACGTAAATAGTGAAATTGTCTTGATCCTCCAATTTTGAATAGTAATTGGCCTATTCCTCCAATTACTTTCAAAAATATATCCCATACAGCAAATTAACTCTTTTGTTTAATAGTATTCAAATGCAAATCGATCCTCTTTAGCTATAATTCAATGTTTGAACACGAATCTCATTATTAGTCTGTTATGAAAGATTAAATATATATATATATATAATTAACATTAGGTTAACATTAGTTAATATCATCATCCCAAGGAACTGCATTTCCTCCTCCATAAATACGATATACCACCGCTCGCACTTCTCTCTCTCTATCCTCAATCTTTTCTTCTCTAGTCTTGCCGGAAAATAAATCAAAATGATCACCGGCAAAGACATGTACGACGTACTAGCGGCGATGGTGCCGCTATACGTAGCTATGATACTAGCCTACGGTTCGGTACGGTGGTGGGGAATATTCACACCGGACCAATGTTCCGGTATAAACCGGTTCGTTGCGGTTTTTGCGGTTCCTCTTCTCTCTTTCCATTTCATTTCCTCCAATGATCCTTATGCCATGAATTACCACTTCCTCGCCGCCGATTCTCTTCAGAAAGTCGTCATCCTCGCCGCACTCTTTCTTTGGCAGGCCCGTCTCATTTAATAATCTCTATATGCATCATATCTTATTTAGTTCTCCATAAAAAAATTCATATCTTAGCTAGATTGATAATTTATTTGCACATATATAGTTCATTTTTATTTCTTGTGGTTTGATTAAGTGATGGCAGTCTAGCTAGCAATTAATGTTTTCTTATGGTTATATAAAACGTGTAATATACTCCTAGTCATAGACGTGGACCAACCTAGTTAGTAGATCATTTAACACGGGTAATTTTTTTTTTTTTTTTTTTTTTGGGTTAAATTGTGATTTTTAGATGTGTATGTCTTAAATGACGATAAAGAAAAACTAATGAAACCTCACATAATTAGCTAAACCATAAGAGATATAACTCTTGTTTTAACACTATAAATTCTCATGTGTTTTTTTTTTTTTTTTTTGGTAAAATAAATTCTCATGTGTTTGTTATATACTGTGATATTATTGCAGGCGTTTAGCCGCAGAGGAAGCTTAGAATGGATGATAACGCTCTTCTCGTTATCGACACTACCGAACACGTTGGTGATGGGAATCCCATTGCTCCGGGCCATGTACGGTGACTTCTCCGGCAACCTAATGGTGCAGATCGTTGTGCTCCAGAGCATCATATGGTATACTCTAATGCTCTTCTTGTTCGAGTTCCGTGGCGCTAAGCTTCTCATCTCCGAGCAGTTCCCGGAGACGGCCGGTTCAATCACTTCCTTCCGAGTTGATTCAGATGTTATCTCTCTCAATGGTCGTGAACCACTTCAGGTATACACTAATAGCCTTATTATTTATAGTGTATGTTGCTTCAAACTAACGGTCCGGTTAACTCAACTAAACTATAAATAGATTTATTACACTTGACAAAAAATATTTAGTACTTAATCTATGGCTCTGATTGGTAACAACGCATAACTGCGTAATTACATATTTGCATAATAAAAATTTGCAGATTAAAAAGCTGTAGAATAAAAATTTGCATAATCAAAATTTTGTGTGATTGGATATCATGTATAATGAAATAAACCACTAAATGCATGCTTATTTGCATAATGACTTTTTACTTGTATTTTTTTAGGCAAAAAGCAAATCTTGCGTTTTTGCCTAATTGTCTATTATTAGGCAAATTTTTGTGATTGGTAAAATACTTGCATAATCGCATTAGAAAACGCAATTAGGCGATTATACATGTTACCAATCAGAGCCATATATGTCGTTTCTGGATTCCTTTTTGCATATCTTTGTCAGATTATGATACCATTTTGAGTTTTGTTTTGAGTTCCTTTTTCGGAAGTCAAACCAACTTTTTAGCCTCTTTTAAATCAATACAATGATTAAATATACTTATATACATCATATTATTTATGGTTTAGCCACTTTTTAAAAATATTTAGTGATACTTTAATTTCCCTTTTCTATACATAATATATTATGTTGTTCAGTCTAATTGTCCCTACAATAAATAATTTGTTCTTCGATTATTATTTTGACAACTAATATAAAATAGGAACATATTATAGATCTTTTACAGTTTTTCTTTAGTGTATGTGTATTAAGTAAAAATATCACTAATATGAAATAGCACTAGCAGAAACATCAAATTTACATATTGCCTATTTTCCTTCCTAAAGCAATGTATAAATTGAGGGTTACATTAAACTTAATTTAGTGATAAGTGATAACTCGAAAACTTGCTATAAAATAAACGAAATTAGAAACTCGGTTCCATTACCGGTTCGGTTACATCCGGTTTAATTCACACTGACTCAAATATATGTATTTTTATAATCAGACCGATGCGGAGATAGGTGACGACGGAAAGCTACACGTAGTGGTCCGAAGATCAAGCGCAGCCTCATCAATGATATCATCGTTCAACAAATCTCACGGCGGAGGAATGAACTCCTCCATGATAACGCCACGAGCTTCAAATCTCACCGGCGTGGAGATTTACTCTGTTCAGTCGTCACGAGAGCCGACGCCGAGAGCTTCGAGCTTTAACCAGACAGATTTCTACGCAATGTTTAACGCAAGCAAAGCTCCAAGCCCTCGTCACGGTTACACCAATAGCTACGGTGGCGCCGGAGCAGGTCCCGGAGGAGATGTTTACTCGCTTCAGTCGTCTAAAGGCGTGACGCCGAGAACGTCGAATTTTGATGAGGAAGTTATGAAGACGAAAAAAGGAGGAAAGGGAGGGAGAAGTATGAGTGGGGAATTATACAACAATAATAGTGGTGGTATGATCTTTTATTTAATTTCATTCGTAACAAAAATATTACATTTTATAATATAAATTAAAAATAATTTTTTTTGTTCTAGCGTATATATATTTTACTATACATAATAAATTTTATTTTACATTACACACATAAAATTACTTGTGAGACTATTACATTATAAGTTTATAACCTTCCATATTAATAAGCAATTTGATGGAAAACAAAAAAAAGACTAATTACATTATAGTTCTGTTGTGCATTATACTGTTCTGGTACTTTTGAAGATTTACCCTATTTTTTGTGCATTATAATATAATTTTAAAAATATATTTTGATATTGATGGTCAGTTCCGTCGTACCCACCACCGAACCCGATGTTCACGGGGTCAACGAGCGGAGCAGGTGGAGTCAAGAAAAAGGAAAGTGGTGGCGGAGTAGGCGGAGGAAGCGGAGTCGGAGGACCGAACAAGGAGATGAACATGTTCGTGTGGAGTTCGAGTGCTTCTCCAGTATCGGAAGCCAACGCTAGGAACGCTATGACCAGAGGTGCCTCCACCGATTTGTCCACTGACCCTAAGGCTTCTCTTCCTCCTCACGACAACCTCGCTACCAAAGGTTCATTAATCTTCCACTTAATTCATTTTTATATCATTAATACTTAAATCATTCTTACAATTTTAAATATGTTCGTAAAAGTGTGTCTATGATTAATCTTCCACTTCTCGGTTATGATTTTTGCTTTGACTTAAATCATATTTTTTTAATTCATATATAACGTATCAAACTAGCTAGTACATATATAGTAGAATATACATGGTCAATAGACTCATAGCTAGTGAGAATTTTTTCATACTATATTATAATCAATTGGTTTTGAAATTTATTATATTCAAACTTGATGATGACAGCGATGCAGAATCTGATAGAGAACATGACACCGGGAAGAAAAGGACATGTGGATATGGATCAGGACGGTAATAACGAAGTGAAGTCAGGGGTAAATTCGTCACCTTATAGGGGGAAAAAGGGCAGTGACATGGAAGACGGTGGTCCCGGCGGTCCGAGGAAACAGCAGATGCCGCCGGCGAGCGTGATGACGAGACTTATACTGATTATGGTTTGGAGGAAGCTTATTCGCAACCCTAACACTTACTCTAGTCTCTTTGGCCTTGCTTGGTCACTTGTCTCTTTCAAGTAAGTACTATATCTCACAATCATAACATTACAATATCATCTTTTTTTTTTTTTTTTTTTGGTTTAAATTAACATTTTCGAACAGATCTCACACGAAAGATTTGAAAATATAGCAAAATAAATTGGTTGCTTAATGTTGATTATAATATTATGGTTTTTATGGGACAGGTGGAATATAAAGATGCCAACGATTGTGAGCGGTTCGATTTCAATATTATCTGATGCAGGTCTTGGAATGGCTATGTTTAGTCTTGGTATAATTCCTCTTCATATATTCTTTTAATATATATAAAATACAATTTTGTAGTCTTTGGCATATTTTGCTAACTATTATGTTTATTAATTGGTAACGTATAGGTCTATTTATGGCATTGCAACCAAAGATAATAGCGTGCGGAAAATCAGTAGCAGTGTTTGCGATGGCCGTAAGGTTCTTGACCGGACCGGCCGTAATCGCAGCCACCTCAATTGCAATTGGTATTCGAGGCAGTCTCCTTCATATCGCCATCGTTCAGGTTTCATCTTAATTTTATGTATTTCAATTTAACTTACAATAATTGATTATTTAGTGATGTTGAAGTTTTCTTCACATAGTATTATATATATACAAAATTATTGATAAGAAAATATATATACTTTTGAAGGCTGCTCTTCCTCAAGGAATTGTTCCTTTTGTTTTCGCCAAGGAATATAACGTCCATCCTGATATTCTTAGCACTGCGTAAGTTATTTTTTCTTTCTCTATTTAAAGTTGCTCGACTTCTATATTATATTTGATGATAAATAAAATTTAGTTGATGTCAAAAAAACAAAAAATTGTTGAAAAATATTTTTAAGTAACATATGTCAAAGTGTTTATCAAAAAGAAAGTTTGATTTTTTTTTTTGAAAATGAAATAAACTTTACTTGTCATCAATTATATGATATTATGTTCTTTATAAAATATCAAAATATGGAAGCAACAATTTGATATTTTAAATTTTAACTTAATGTTTATTGTTTTGCAGGGTTATATTCGGAATGCTGGTTGCGTTGCCTGTTACAGTACTCTACTACGTTCTTTTGGGGCTTTAAGTTTAAAATCAAAAACGTATTGGTTAATCAAAGGCGATTAAACAAAAACTAATTCCAGGTCAGGCTTAGGTGGATGGACCATGCAATGTCGCATTAATTAAATTATAGCATATGATAGTAGAGATTTTAGATAGTTTTGTATAATTTATATGCACATGCATGTACGTGACTCTTTGTAAGTTTTGTTACATTTATTAAATTTTTGGGATGTGCGTACAATATACTTTTTATTAAAATTATTTTTGTTTCTGTTTATCAGTGGTCGTGAAGTATGCTAATATCTCAATCATATACTAGATCGCGCAAAGTGTGTTTAGATTAGATCTTGTGCTTTTGTAAATCTCTATACAATTTTTGTTTTTATTGGATCAAATGAGCTAATGCATCCAAATTTAAACTACTTTTTTTAATGTCATTTCTTTGATCTCATTTTCGTATATGTGTGTCAAGTTGGGAACAGAATATTCGGCTGAAGCTAATCGCCTTTTAATCGTTGAGTAAAGAACAAGGAAACGTATACATTTTCTTCCTTTAAATGTTCAAGAATAAATTATAGTATTTTCTTATGAGGAACGAGTAGGTGATAAAATAAATGTACATCCGACCTGATAAAGATAATTTATACACAACAACATATCCGTATTTAAATTAATCTTGGTAAAGTTCAGAGTAGTCGCAGTATCAGTTTTCATTCATAGTAAATTATTAAAAGATCAGTAATATAAATAGTGTTTTGACGACAAAAAATAAATAGTGTTTATATTTCAATTATGAAATGCTACTAGTATTTGATTAGAAGAATTGCTTGGCTCTGGAGACGTTGACTGTAACGTGAAAACGATCACGTGGGATATCAAAACGAAGAGATAGACGTTGGAACTCGCTCTCTGGTCGGAACGTACATTGAACGAACACCAACACATGAAATTTAATTTTCTCTTACAATTACTTGTCCTGACTTCTGACAATATATAGATCTTTATATTTTACACGTAAATTATTTATCACTTTTTAATTAAATGCGTAAGAGAACAACATATTTATACTAGGAGCAAAAATAGTAAACATTTTGAAGTTAACAGAAGTTTTTGTGCATTGAGTAGGAGACAACATTTGCTCAGTGACAGCTCTTGTCTGAGTTGTCTCTCTAGGCAATTTATTATTCTAGTGTCTCAAACCTTTTTTTTCTTTTTCTTTTGGGTTCGTGAATCTTATCTTGTATGCACATATTCATACACTGTTTCAATTTGATATGATCAGGCACGAGTTATAATCACCAAATCTTGTTTAACTAAAGCATAATAAAATTAATTACTTTTTTTGTTGTTGTTAAAGTATAGGAAAAAAAAATAGTTTTCGTTCTTGGTTGAGGTTAAAGAACTATTTCATTTGGAGACAATTTATTTCCTGTGGAAATTATTTCGTAACTGTGTAATAATCAGATCATATCTAACAAAATGAAATAAACGTCAAGGATGTCTAATAGTTTTTTCTATTTTTTTTAATAAAATACTATCATGATTCATGATTGTAGTTCGGAAAATTAACAATCACAAATAACACTTGTCGAAAAAATAATTTGCGTAATAATTCTGTAGTTTGTCACTAATACAAAAAAATTGACAGATACAGAAGAAAAAAATATCATACGCACCTAAGGTGGAAACTTTTTTTTTTTGCGATTGTCATTCGAAACCTACTTGTCACAGATCACATTTTAGAAATATAGCACTTGTTTATAAACAAAATCAATATAATCTAGATGCTTTTCTCATTTACAAAAAGTAGACCCCATTTCCCTAAGCCAAGAGTTCTAACTTGTAATAGATAGATACGTTGCTTACTGAAGTGCATATTAGCACAACCTATAATGCACCAGCCCATAAATGTATAATATGGACTTCTTTATTTGTTCCTCATCATCTTACTATCAAATTACCAAAATCTCTTACAAAAAGCGGAAAAAAAAACACTACAAAACTCAAATTTAAAATCTATGTTCTCGTCGAATCAATACATCTTATTCTTCCTCATTATAATAATCCAAAAAAAAAAAAAAAAGGAGAGACTCGAAATTGCAAATATTGTTGCTCTGAACCTGAAAGATTTGGATAAACACATTGTCTGAGAAACCAAGAGTAGAAAAAACCAAGACACTGAGTCTGAAACTAACATAATCAGTTTCACTATTTGGTCAGTATCTTCAAGATAAATGTGAGTACCTGAACTTAAGAGAGGAGATGATAGTGAGTGAATTTGGTTTCAGCTACTTTTCCCTTTTTGCTTAAGAGTAATCTTATCTCCAAGACTAAGAGCAATCCCTTGTGTCTTGCTTCGAATCCTTATGTAACCGCTTAGCTTTTCATCTCTTTGTTTCTCGATACTCACATTCACCAAAGCGTCTTCTCCAAACACACTCTTGGCGTATAAGTTTGCCGAGAGAAACCCGCATTCGCCTTCTAACACAGATCTGGAATAGACAAGAGGGAATAATCCAGTGAGAAACCTCAAAGCTAGTCATAATAAATGCAATGAATTGAAAGCGGGACTGACGTTGGCGTGAGGCATTTCATGTTTGTTGATTTGATTATGTGATCAAGAAACTCTTTCTCGTCTTGAATCATAGTGTTTACAGCCACCTAGGATCAAAAGACCAGATTCGGTTCTGAGTCATCAAAACAAAGCTTCAAGTTACAAGAAGGATAATTTCGGTTTAGTTATACCTTGTTTTCCCATTCGAATTCTGCCCACATGGACCTGAATGCTGAATCTGAACACACAGCCGGAGATATATAATCCATGATATCAATATGTATGTCGTTAAGGACCACAACGTTTCGCTCCATGACATTTGATGTTTCGTAGACAATGTTCCCGAAGATGACCCCAGTCTCAGTAGAAGAAACCTTAATATTGGCTTTTATCTTCTTCTGTGATTCAGGTGCAAGTGTGTAATTCTGAGGACGCTCGACGAGCTTTAGATCTCCCATGGTCGCCAATTCCAAACACAGATTCTGGAGGGTTTCTTTGGTACGGTTAATAACAGTGACATCGAGGACTATGTCATAGTGATGGACTGTCACATATGCTTCAGCATAGACTGGATCACTGAATCCTGTGAGTTGAAGAATCCGGTTAAGCTTGTTTGCATCATTTTCGTCCTTGGTGAATTCACCGGTTGCACGTTTTAGGTCGTCTTGTACTTGGTCTTCTAACTCAAGTAGACTCATACCCTGAGAGAGTTTTATCACAGGTATATTAACAGTCAGTCCAACAATAAGATAATACCATGATGGTGTGTGTGTACATGTATATGTATATGAAAAGAGAACAATCTTAGGATTTAATTACCTTTCTGCTCTTCAGATGGAAGAAATCAATGAGATCATCAGGTTGGGCGTTAGATATTTGGGCCTTGGCTTTAAGTTCCTCTAGTTCTCGTAGCTGTTTCTCAGAGAGCATTTTGACAAAACTCTGGCGACAGGATTCCAACCATATCTTCTTCATCTCGTCACTTGTGTGGCAAATTAATTTTATGCAGAGCACAATCCTCTCATAAGAGTCGGGATCAATTGAATGTGGAACCACATGAGATTGCCCTAATTGCAACATCGAGACCATGATAAGTAAACTTTGTGTTTTTGCCTTGTTAATCTCAGTTTTGGATGACTGAACTTCCTCCAACCTGAGAACAAGTTTAGTCAATGTGCAAGCAACCACTGCTCCGAGGAAAAAATCACCAGTTAATATAAGAGATCTCAAATTTCCAGAAGCCAATGATCCCTGAGCAACTGTAGATGGAGAGAAAACGGTTTCAGAGGCAGCACTTTGGGTAGCATAAGTCCCATCAGAAAGAATGGCAGGCCTTCTAGAGGAAACTGTGACAGAGGTGTTCTGTGGAGTCTTGTTTGAGGTATCATTTGACTCTGCTTCCTCGGAAACAGAGAAAAACGGCATCTCACCGAGGCATTGCTTGATAGTTGATATGCCAGTCTCAACTTCAGAGAGTGATAGGCAATATTCCCCAACAATCCAAAGCGCAAATGGGAAAACCTTTGCAGCCCGAATCTGATAGAAAGTGTCCAGCAAGCGGGTTATGATTGAAACCCTCAATTTGGGGTTTGATTCAATGATCTCTCTAACAAAAACAGCTACATCAAGAGCTGAAGCCACATTGGTGTCGCCCAAGAAATCCATCAAAAGATGTACCACTGTGCTTGCTACTTCAGGGAACTTAACCGCACAAGCATGAATGGCTTGGACGAGCATCTGTCTATAATCACCATTCTTCTCAAGCTCTCCACTTTGTGTTTTCACAACTTCTTTCTTCAATGTTTGCACGACCTCATTGACATTCCGATGAGTAACCAATTCAAGGACAATATCAAGTGTCTTTCTGCGAATGTCGAGATTCGGGCTAGAGAGTGCTCTTAGCACATCCATGATCATCTCAACCATGATCTCCTCATGAGAGGCTTTGAGCTCATTCAACCTATCAAGCACAATTAGCTTGACATTGTTGTCACTCTGAGAAAGAAGAAGCTGGCTGTAGGTGTTGGCAGCTGCTCTAATAGCAGTGGGAGCAGATGACAGAGAAACAAGTGTCCCGGCACATTCATAAGTAACAGCAGACGAAGAGGCATTTAACAAAGCGATAATGATCTTCATATACTTGCCCTTCTCTGATGGCTTGGTCCTACAAACCTTTTTGATTAATTCCAGTACCACCATTTGAAGCAATTCATTCCAGTCAGAAACCTTATCAACATTACTCAGAAGATAATTTACCGCTCGGTCCTGATCGCAGTTGAAGAGCATAAGAAATGCGTTTCTTTTAGCAGAGGGATCCTGTTCGGTTGAGAGAACTTTCTCAATCGTTTCAGGTGCATCAACCAAGAGCTGGTCACCTTGAGGAAGCTTATATATCGACATAATAGCCAAAATGGCGTTCCTACGGACAAACGTATCGCGATGCTCCAGACACTGCAACACTGACGGAATCAGAGGCTCTATAACTTCAATCTCTCTCAATCGGCTAAGGAACCGTAAGGTAACTCCACAGATGTACTCGTTGGGATGCTGAAGGTTGTTCCTCAGATTCTGACAAATCAATATCATCTGAGGTAACACCATTCCTTTAGAATCGGTTTTCTCAATAATTTCCAGGTAAAGCAGGAGTAGCTTCTGGATAGTGTGGTCCTCAGACGTCAAAACATATCTGATAATTGTGATGAAAAGCTGAGGCAAAGTTTCACCATTAAGCAAAAGCATGATTAAGTTCTTCAAGGCGTCGATTTTGGCTTGTACATCGTTCCCTTCAAGAGCTTCTTTGATCTCGTTGGCAATTGCAGGAGTTGCTTTGTCATAGTAAATTAGCAGCGTACATGATTTCTCCATCTTTTTCCTATTTTTTGTCAACAAAAAACAAAAAAAAAAAGAGTTTCTCAATTCACAAACTAAACCAACAAGTGAGGAATCAAACGTTCCCAGGTACTCCCAAATTAAGCTTAGATCTAAGAGAGAAACAATTCATAAGCGCATGATATAAAGAGTAAAATTGGCAAATGTCTCACGATCAGTGCCTCTCAAACTCAATTTCTATACAATTGAACTGTGTCAAGTTTCATCTTACGATTTCAATAATGGTGCGAAGATTAAAAAAAAGTGATTTACAGATCCGATCAACGAAATCGTAATCAAACTAATATCATCACATCAGATTCAAAAGGAACCAGCGGAATCGATCACCAGGTAATCCGATCTACTCAGCACACAACCAAAATGCGTATGGAGAATGTGTGAGGGAGAGAGAGAGAGATTGACTTACCGGCGAGATGAAGGAGGAGCTGCCGCTGCGGCGGAGATTGGGCCGTCGGTTTCAGATTTATAGATTTGGGATCTCGGAGGAAAACGATCGTACAAGTGAGAAATCTAAATGTACAGTGTATTCATCAATTTATATTTTGGAATTTTAGTTTCTTCACAGTACATCATTATATATAATCATGACAGAGAATTACATTTCCTTAATTATAAATTTGGGGAAAGACAACGAACTAGGCCTTAAAACCGACCCATTTGACTTATTTGGCCCATTAGGCCTTAATCATTTACCATGACATTTTGGTTTTGTTTTTATCTATCACACGCAATTTCATTATCCCGAGCGACTACTACATGATTTTCTACATCATCCATGACACACCAACTGTTTCATAGTTTTTTGATAAAACTTGGAATGCAAATTTGGTGTGGAAACCTGAAATAAATCTTTATTCAACCAATAGATGAAACAGCACATGACATTTTGGTTTATAGTTTCATCAAAATATTCAGCACATATACATCTCCAAAATTGACCAGAAGAAACAAAAAAAATAACACATTTGATTACAGGAGAAAACAAAAAAAAAAACAGAAAACAAAATTATTTGAAAAGAAAAGTTGTTTATTTTCAGGATGGAATTAGAAAAAAATAGAAACAAGAATCGAATCGATACACAAAAAAAAGTTGAAATTAAACTCTAATAATGTGGAATAATTAATAAAAAAACTATACTACAAAGTTAGACTAGACTAGACAGCTTCGGAGCCGTAAGGTTCAAGATTCTTGTCATCATCATCTTTAAGATCACTGAATCTTGATTTCTTGTCTGAAGGAGCTGAAGAAGAAGAAGCCTTAAGAGACTGACCCCTCGTGTTAAGGTAAGTATATAACGAAGTCCCCATAATCGCCACAAACGCACCGCATACGCTAATCATACCACTATTTGACCCGAATATGTAGTAGTTTCCAAGGAGCAGGACACAGGTCTTGAATTGTCCCAGCACCACATGTGTTATTGCAGAAGTTGCTCTGCATTCATGGGACCAAATTTGGACTTAAGGAACCAAACCAAAATCCAGCTCCAAAATGAAATTATAGAATCGAGGTTTTACTCACCCGAGAGCTAAGGCTCCTGACCATTGAAGAAAGAAGCCGAGAAGAGCGGAAATGAGAATGGCTGATGTGTTGGCAAAGCTCCAATCGAACGCTAGAGCACCTGGCGGATCCAAGAACGGAATCATCGATACAAGAAACAACAGAGTGATTGGCGTTGTTTTCCACATCAACCTGGATAAAAAGAAAAGAGATGGTATTGAGAGATGTCGTCGATACAGTGAAAGCTACAAAGTAAATGAATCTGATTTCACATACGCTAAAGCAGTCCAGTTTTCTCGTTGTTGCATATTAGACCACAAGATTTTGTTAGTTGCGCTAGGTATGATCCATGCAAATGCCACACAAGCACCAAACAGACTAAACTGTAAATCTGTTACAGTCGCAACCGCAACTCCCACAGATACAACTGTAAGTGCAACCACCTGAAAACAAAAAAACATCAGCCGCAAGGTTACAGTACTTACTATACCAAAAAGTTTTTTCTCTTTTGTAATTCTGTAAACTCTGGTATATGATAAGGAGGGAAAATGTCAAATTACCTTCATGAAAGAAACTTTCTTTCTATACCACAAAAACTCTGCAAACACAATAGATGGCGTAACAGCGATTTTCGCCATCTGGTAGAATCCAACACTGGGAAACAAAAACAATAAAGTGAGAAACGGTAATGAGAGTCAAGAAATGTATGAGAACAAGGGACAGAGAGAAAAAGTGAGAAAATATTTCAAAAACCTGTTATACTTAAGGCTAACATTAGCGAGTCCTGTAGAAAGTGACATTACAATGCCGAGGGTATAAAGCGAAAGAGACGATGATTTAGAGTTAGAGGAAGGTGGTGAAGCAGGAAGGAGCGAAAAGGATTTGAGAAGAGCCATTAAAAGATAAGCTACAATGTAATGGATGAATGTGAGGAACACTGGAAACTCAAAGCCTATGTTTTTAAGCACCTGAAATCAAAGAAAGAAAAAAATAAAGCTGATTACTTTGATGATGAATTTTTACTAAGGAGATATTAAAAAGAGATGGGTTAGTGAAAATACCCATTTGTTCATGAAGATGATGCTAATTGCAACAAAGAAATTAAAAGTGAGAGCAACAGTTGGGCCACATAGACGTGTCTGCTGCTGTTGCTGTCTCTTTGGAGTTTCCGGTGAACGGAATCTGTTGAATAACGATGCTCGTAAGTCCTCCAGAGCTTTTCCTGTTATTCGAAACCATTTTTGTTACAGAATATCAAATTTCAACTCTCAGATTCTTCATTTCTTTCGAGGTGAAACCCTAAATCTTATAAAATTGGGTGTTTTGTATGATGAGATTTTTTGGATTATACTAAGAGTAATAGCAGATCTTTCAAAGAAGAGTAGAATCAAAACTTGAAGAAGAAAATCGAAATTGAATTCAAGTTGAGTTTTTTTTTTTTGTGTGTGTCTGTGTTCTAATTTACCTTTTTCACCAGCATCACTGTCTTTGCGTTTGAGAATCTTCTTCACATCTTTTCGAAGCCAAGCACTAAACATCTTAGGAGTTAGGAACATTGCTCCTTCATTCAAGCTTAGTTTTCAGATTTCGAATTCGAATTCGAAACTCAAAAGGCAAGAGGAGAGAAATCAACACTGACCCACATGGAAAAAATCGTTCCTTTTGAGAAAAAAAAAGAGAGGGGGAGAATCGAAAAAGGGTATGTGTGTGTATACAGTTTTGATTGTTTGGATGTTATTGTTTGTTTCTCAGATTGAGATTAGAGGAGAAGACGAGAGGAGACAAAAAGAGAGGAACACGTGGCGGAGATAACGGGAAGATGGAGACTGTAGTTGAAATATTGAGAATTGTTTTTTTCCTGATTTGAGCAAATCACGGTTCTTCACCGACCATTTAAAACAGAGGCAATGTCTGAACTTAAGGATGAGGCTTGAGATAGTTTTTAAGTACAGTAATGAGTAAACGCATTAGTCCTCTCTACAGTCTCTTCTTCGTGGGGCTTTCACGCGTGAATTTTTTAACCCATTTTATTTTCTCCGCGTTCTTTGATTTTAATTTTAAATTAATTATTGTAGTACAAAAAAAAAAGTAGTCGACGAAAACTAAAAAAGAATCAGTCGACAGAAAAACAAAGACCGAGTGGGTGTTTTGGCCTTTTCATCGAGTGATTTCCGTATCCGATATTAAATCTATGACGTGGCGATACCTATCTGAAACGTGGGACCCATTACGGTTTCTGTAAACAGTTCTTCACCGTCTGTGAATGTTTGGAATCCGGCTGGTATACGTAATCACATAAGAGAACAAAAACTCTTATATATCTATAAATAAATAGATAAATGCTTTCATAGGTTATATGTTGTATGATTTGTAACTGCCTTATTAATTACATATATATATATATATTAAATTATTAATCAGTCTTCAATCGCTCAGTAATACTTAAAATTGTATTCGCCTTTGATCAGGCCTTAACGCTGCTTTGTCTAATCAGAATCAGTGTACCCGCCGCAACGGATTGTCTAATCCAAGTTACCCAGAAATGTTTTTGTCGACACAGCAAATTGTTAGATATTTTACATTACATGGTTTACTTCTTAGCCTTGCTAACTTAGCTCGAGCATCTACTTCCTGTAGCAGAACTCGAGATAAATACATAAACTGATACAAGTTCCTATTTGAACATAACATTACATAACTATGTTACCCATACTATGTTTGGCCAAACATATATTGTTCTCATTTTTGTAGCAAACTTGGTAGTATTTAGGCAGTTGACAACATGTATCATCTTATTTTGCTCTTGAATAACTGGATCACAAGAGTAAAAATTTCCATTTTTGAGTTTTGATATTTCTTGGTTAAAAATCGTTACCAGTAATATCCCAAAAGTAAATCAATCACACTACAAAAAAAAAAACCAAAAAAAATACACCAGAAATCCAAAAGCTTGCCCGACCAACAAACCCCGAAACTGTACTGCGGGGGGTTTCCGAAAAATATCAATAAACCCCATACCAAACCAAACGTTTTTTTTTGTTAGTCCTAAAGTAGTAGCAACGAAACTCACGACGAGTATTCTGATCCGAGACGAACCGGCCTCCAAATCAGAGTGAACCTGGAACAAAGAATATATGTCAATACTTGGATACCGAATTAAACAAAATAACCAGAGTGACAATGATGCTATAACCATATAACCAGATAAACGAAACCCAACATCCCTTATCCAATTTTTATTAGTATATAATATTAAAGATAGTCAGTCCAATGATAACCACAAGGCTGTAAGAGTTGTTGTTACCTTCTCCAGCAGATTTTTTCTTGCCCCAACATTTTAGTACTTTGAGTTTGTTGCTGAGAGGAGTTTTCGACACTGGAATGAATTTCCCGACCAAAGCAAGAGGCCAACTGGTCAATTTACAAAGATTGAATGAACTAAAACGTTAGTTATGTTTCAACAAGCATTACACACATATATCAATGTGCCAACATGTATACAAATGTTAATAATATTTAATAAAAGTGACCTGATAACACCGATGGCAACGCATATTAGCCATTGTTTCCAGTCAAGTTTTGTCGTGGAAGCGAATTTACCGAGGAACTCAACAATGATAACCTGACAAACAAACAAAAATAAGACGGTTTTTATACAATGAGGAAGGAATAAGGGTTTTATGATGAAAATTACAATATGTTTTTGTGATGGTCCAAATTATTATTTACCTGGAGGACTAGAGTGATAGCTATTATTCCCATGAAGAGACGATTCTTGATCACACCTTTAAAGATGTTCTTCTCGTCTGGTTTCCGAGCATTGAACTCGTTAAAAGCCTTATAACAGAAAAAAAAATCAATTAACACATGCGGGTTGACATTCTGGTTTTTATACGTTAAAAAATAAGATTTTGATATAATTAACTCACTTGGCAGAGAACAAAGGCGTTGAAGATTATTGTGTTCTTCACTCTGGTGGCGTGTGCAGGAACTTCATGCTCGAGGCCAAGTATTCTTACGCCATTGAAATTGAGAGTTAACAATACACTCACTTGATAGATAGCCTGGAAGATGTATATTTCAACGTTTTATTAAGTCAGAGGGTTGGTTTGAGATAATCAGAAAGTTTCTTTATTCACTGATTCTTTTTTACCTGGATCAGCAAGTTTCTCCACATGATGTTGGTAATAAGAGGTTCTCTGCAAAAAGAAGCCAAAGCAAAGAGATATACACCAATAAGTATTTGTCTTCATTACACCAAATGTCTTATGAAGTTGGATTGTGAGAAAACAAGAGCTGCGAATACAGTACTTTCTGCCAACAGGAGGCCTCCCCATGAGGTGATCAGTGGGTGGTTCAGTAGCCAAAGCCAATGCTCCGAGAGTGTCCATTATCAGATTAACCCAGAGAAGCTGTATGTTAAAGGAAACGCCAAATGTATCAGCAAAACTATATATACATATATATATAGGGAGAGAGAAGAGCTGAATGCAACAGAATCTCAAACCTGCACAGCAGTAAGTGGAACGTCACCACTTGAAATAGCAGCTACAACGTTAATGACGAGAGCGGCGACATTGACTGTGAGCTGAAACTGGATGAATTTCTGAATGTTGGCGTAGACTGATCGTCCCCAGCGAACAACCTATATATCAGAAGCCACCCCACATTTAAGGTTGGAATATCGAATAAAATCATATTCAATTACGAGAAACACATTCTGGATTTTGCCCAAAAGATATAAAGGGATTCAGAATAGTTATGGTAATGAAACAGGTTATATGTTTTGCAGACCTTGAGACAATGAAGGTATCTAAGATGAGGAAAAAATGTGAATTTGTACAAACCTTGACAACTGAAGCGAAGTTGTCATCCAAGATGATGATGTCCGAACTCTCCTTAGCCACTTCAGTTCCTGCTATTCCCATAGCAAGACCAATATCCGCCTGCAAATCCATTCAAAATGTCCAACACCAGTGAGAAAAAGATCAGGAGTACATTTCAACTACTGTTTGAGAATTTCTATACCTCATGCAATGCAGGAGCATCATTTGTCCCATCTCCGGTGACGGCAACAACATGCCCTTGTCTTCTCAGAGATTGTACCAGTAGAAGCTTGTCGTTGGGGGATGATCGGCCCATAACCTTCACACATGAAGCATCAAAATCAATTTCGATTTAGGATGTTACTACACTAAATCATATGTAAATAACTGATGCATCTGATTTTCAGGGAGATTATCTGTGTTGAATGAAGCCAGAAGACAGGCCAAACCTCTAACATAGATTGAGACTAGACATTCAAATTAGCTACTTACGACCACAAACTAAAGAATTGGAAAGTAGTGTAGGGAACAATACCGATATTTTGCTACTAATCTTATCCCTTTCTGCATCGGTCATTGCGCGGAATGATTTCCCTTCAATGAGAGTAGGCTCAGAGAGATCTGCATCTGAAGTTAATATTCCACACTCCAAAGCAATAGCCCTGGCAGTTTGCACGTTGTCACCAGTAACCATACGGACCTGAACATCAACAAATATCATCATGAAGTAACAAGCTAGAAAAGAAAATTTTCGCCGTTAGCCATTCTGTCTATTTTTTGATAAAATCGAGCAAAACAAGTACCTTGACACCAGCATTTTGACACAACTGAACAGAATCTCTAACACCTGGTCTACATGGATCCTGCACATTGTCAAACATTTTGATAAGAAACACTACCAAGAATATTGCAGGACATGGCACCCATGTCTTGTCTGATATATAACAAAAATGTTCAACAAATATATATATGTTAGTACTATGTTATGTGAAGCGGAAAATGGAAAGCGATCTCAAAGGACGAGAGACACTACCAAAATTATATATTCAACTACTGGATTAAGTAAAAAGTACGTAAATAAACTAAATTGATGGTCACCTTTATGCCTACTATAGCTAGTAAAATAAGGTCATCCTCCGGGAGTACCCACTTTGAGAGTTCTTCGCCTGTTGGCACCTTTTCAGCCTCATAGGTTCTAAAGGCCAGTGCGACACATCGTAAGGTTCTTCCAGCCATCTCATCGATACCACTCTTGAAAAACGATGCCTGGAAGTATCAAATATATTGGATTGAGCAAAGTGTCGAGAAAACCCAAAGGGTAAATCACAGAATCATAAAGATACACCCAATTTAGGGCGTTCGTAAATTGGACTTTTCACAAACCTTGTCATCAGTCATTGGTGCCACATTACCATCTGCATCGATGTAGCTTCTGCATGATGCCAAGACAATTTCAGAAGCTCCTTTCCAGTGAACATGAACTTCACCATCAGCCTGAAAATTATTATCGGAAACAGAAATAGTCAAATAAAAAAAAACTGAACTGAGCTTATAGAGAACTCTCAAATGTTCTTTTAACCACATCAATATTATATAAAATAGAGTACAAAAATTCCTAAGACAAGAAAGGAATCAAGAAAAAAAAATATTTACCACCTCCACCACCAAATGCATAGTATTTATGTGTAAAAGCAGGGTAGATATGTTACCGTTTTTACAGCAACTCCACCACGCTTCTTCTCTGAACTAAACGGAAAAGCATGAAGAACAGAAGACTGTGACCTGGCTGTCTCAAAATTCATTCCCAGCTGAAGGAGAGAAAGAACACAAATCACTCTTTATCTTAAAGGCATAAAACTATGTTTGAACTAGATAACAATAAAAACCTAAATAATAAACCTTGATTCCCCAGCCAAGAATGGCTTTTTCTGTTGGTGAACCAGAGAGCTCTAATTCACCACCGCCCTGTCAGCAAATATAATCCCATGAGTCCTGTCCTTGTCAAAAAGAAGCAACGCTAAGGAAATATCAAAGCTTAAAAAACTTACCTCTGGAACAAAAATACTACCAGTTGTGTTTTGAGATATCCCTTCAACTACCAAGGAAGTGATAGTTGCTGGCAATTGTTCAGTATCTGTTTTCTTTCCCCCGGCGTAAGACTCAACCACTGTCATCTTTAGAATAAAATGAAAAAACATTTAGTAACATAAAGTGGCGAACTGTTCACTGGAGTCTCTATCACTGAAACATGGAGTAAGAACCCAGATACGTAAACACAAAACACACCTGATTCAAAGTTAGTGTTCCAGTTTTATCACTGCAAATAGTAGTGGCAGAACCCATTGTCTCACAAGCAGACAGCCTCCGCACCTGCACATCAACTTTTAGTCATGCTATATAATAAAACTGCTAAAGAATCATATAGTGTTCCCTCCCATCACGCAAGAAAGATAGATAAAAGGTAAAATAATCATACCAAAGCCTTATCTGCCATCATTTTCCTCATTGAATAGGCAAGGCTGAAAAGAAAAAAATATAAAGGAAAAGCAAATATAATCAGCAAAGAAAGCTTGCTACTATGAAACTACCACAAGAAAGGGTCTGATATAGCCAAAATTGGAAATGCATACGTTAAAGTAACAGCCAATGGAAGACCCTCAGGCACTGCCACTACGACAATTGTAACCTGCAGCAATAGCCGAGTATTAGCATTTCTAAAGAAAATTAAAGATTTTTACTGCCGGCTCCCTATTAGACTAAGATGGTTAACTAGGAAACATACCGCCACAGTAAGAACTTTGATCACATCGTCAACTACATGACCGATTTTTGTCTTTCCTTTAACAAATTGAGGACCTCCACCTACATCTTTCGTGTGACCGGTGAAATATCTGTAAAACAAAGAGGACAATATACAGATAATGTAAACTAGGAATGTACTCATGCGGTGAAGACGATATGGCTGAATGCCAAAAACAATAAACAGCAAAGATGGCATCTATACCGAGTCAGAAGAATCACTAGCACAGAAGCAGCAACCACTAGGCCAATTGTACCAATAAAAGTAGCTACCCCATTTAACCGCACCTGGTCCAAGCCAGTCAAAGATTAGATCAAGTTGTAAAACTTAAAAGATTCTATTAACTATGATCTAAGATAACAACCTGCAAGGGAGTTTCTTCACCATTGTCTTCAGATATACTGGCCATCAGCAAGCCCCATTCAGTGTTGACCCCAACACCAGTAACCTTGCAGAGAGAAAAGAGAATACATATCATCTCTTGGGATATCAGTTTGTTTCACCTATTTTTCTATTAGCTATTTTCTGCTATGGATCAAGAAAATTAGGGGAAATCCTACCAGCATAACACCATTTCCATCTGCCACTTTACAGCCAGACATAAGGAACGGGTCCTTGTTAGCGTCTTTGTTAACCTGACAAGAAAAGGAAATAACCAGGTAAGAGTTATACCAAAAGGAAATGAGAAAGAAAGGATGAGAAAGTCAACAATATCACTATGACAGGAAACAAAAACACACGATTTTGCTCTCTCCAGTCATGCTAGACTCGTCAAGGGCAAGAGAGTGGCCACCTATCAGCACTCCATCCGCAGGAACCTAAAGATAGTTTTATTATTGATCAGACACATGCACATATGGACACAAAGTTAAAAGGAGAAAAATAAATCACATACCTGATTCCCAATGTTGAGGGGTATGACATCACCAACCACAATGTCATAAATTGAAATTTCTACTCGTCTGCCACCTCTTATCACCTGTGCACAAATAACAGAAAGTGTAATGTAACTAAAAAGGAAACAAGAAAAAGAGAGAAAGAGGAAAAGTAACAGTGCTGCAAATTTATACCTCCAGATGTATGTTTCTCTTTTCATCATTCAAGTTTTGAAACTGGAGCGACTGTTTGTAGTCACTGACAGCTGCAGAGAAGGAGAAAACATCAGAATAAAACTACAATAGTGATTATCAAATTCTTATATATATAGTGAAACAAGTTAAAATTACCAGTCACAACAATCACAAGAATCACAGCAAATGCAATGCTTCCTCCATCATACCAACCTTCTTTGATACCCTGTTGATGATTGTTATCCATATAAGCAAGATTATATTAGACCACGGTTAAATATTAGCTAACATTATACTTGAGAAAGAGGGAAGAGAAAATTTAATTAATTAATTTCATCACAAACCTCTGTTTTTATCCCAAGTGCTAAAGAAGCTACTGCGGCCACCATCAAGATGATCAGAGTGAGATCATGGCAAGCATCCCAGAGAAACCTCTGTGATGAAGAAACAAAGAAAAAAGCAAACATGCTTTATGAGAAAGTGAGTAGGGAAACCCTAAGTTCAAGCAACACAGAACTAATAACAAAAATCTATACCAGAAACCCTTTCCCTTTCTTGCGAGGATAGGTGTTTGAACCGTAAACGTTCTTGCGCTGTAGCAAGTCATCATCATCTCCACTGATACCTTTCTCGGGATTTGTCTTGAGCAATTTTGACAATCCTTGAGCCTGATGCAATTTCCGACCAACACATTCATGCATACCGATAAGATACAGAAGAGACAAGTAATAAAGAGACAAGAAATAAGCACGGTGCAAGACTGAAAACTTGCCCCTCCATATTGCTGCAGGGAACCAGTGTTGTGATCCTTTGACATCATGACAAGCTGTTCAGGTCCAATTCCAAATTCCCCAGCTGGAGTTGCAGGCATTGTCGTTTTTTCAGCTCCTGAAGAGTAAAAAAGACCACATCAACAAGGTCAAACATAATGACTTTCTTCTAACCCGGCTATGCACAACACAAAAGCATTTAATTTGTCAAATCACCTTGCTCACGCCCCATATCCATGAAACGATTTGCAGCCTAACAAATAAAAAAAAAACGGATACTAATAAATAAAAATCACCAATATCATACTAAGACCATGATTCACCAGACAACAAACAAAATTTACCAAAAGAGCATGAGCGTGACTTCTGATCTTCTGCCTCATTTCTCTCGTTTCTTGCTCCTTCTTCAAGTCCAACGTGTACCGGAATCTCCGTGAGGCATTAAGCACCAGTGCAGCTTTCTGATTTCAGATAAACAAGCATTAGTCGAAAAGCCATTAAAAACGGTATCTACAGATTTTACAGTACAAGTAAAGAAGGAAGTCTCACAAAGAAGACCATTAGAACCAAGCATTTAAATTTAAATCTCTGTTATAGTTTACAAGAAGCGAGAAAAGAATTAGGTCTTACTCTCCACTGTTGGAGCCGCTCGATTGAAGCATTCTTAGAGGGGATGTAGAACGTGTCGCTATCAGAGTCGGCATTTTCACTCTTACCGGACTCCAAATCGCTTCCCCGGCGTCTTCCCGGCGATTGCTTGAAGAGACTAGTCATCGTAGTCGCAGAAGACAAAACGCGAGAAAGTGAAACCACTCACTCAATCCCTAAATCGAAAACCACAGAGAACAAACAAAAAAAAAGATAAGTTTCTGTTTTAAAGGTTGCTTCTGCTTTCGACAACCACGTGAAATAGCAAGCAGAAAAAGGCAATTTCTCCGGAGGAAGAAAAAAAAAGAAAGAGTAAATTATCTCTTCGAAACAAAGTATCTTCTCTGTGGGAAAAAAATCCAGGAAAATACTGCGAAACTTGATTTTTCCCGAGAAAAAAAAAAAAAAAAAAAAAAGTGTGACAAAACCAACCACAGAAATTAATCTCAGATTTCTTCCAAATTCTTTGACATTAGCTTTGTTTTCATGAAAAAAAATCGAACATATATAAAACCAAAAATCGATGAACACGAAGTTGCCCCCACCACGAGAAAACGCACTGAAACGGTTTACTCCAGTAGTCAACAAAAATTCAAAAAAAAAAAGAAGACGAAGAAGAAGAACAAAGTAGACAAAGCGCCCAAAACTGCTAATTTTAATTTTTTATTAAAAAAAAAAAAAACAATTAAAAACAACCAAATTAGTATTTAACTAAACTATTTTTATCGAAATCCGAAACTCGTTCCATAGTCGGTTATACGAAAATCGGGATGAAAAAACAACTCGATTTTACCTGAAGAAAATTTTCCGGTAACTAGGCCGGATAATGTAACTTGTTCTCGCCGTTTTCTACTTTCTCCGGTGAAGAGGAGAAATAATAATAAAAAACTTGGAGAGTGGTGGGTGTTTGGGGAAAACAAAAAATTGGGATAGAACAGTAGCGTACCAATATATAGATCTAGGGTTATAAGTAAATTCTAATATTGCACTAAATAAGAGTCAAGGCCGTTATGGGTATTTTCCATTTTCTTGGCAACTACGCAACGTGGCACGCGTAAAATTAATGCTGCTGGTATAAATTTCCTTTTTATTAAAATAAATTAAATCTCTGAATTATTATTTTTTATTTTTTCTGATAATCATAACTCATGAGTCTCCGGATTATTACTTTAGTTAAATGGAATCTATCTAGTCAAAAGTTAATAAGTAAAGAAAAAATATAATAAGGTTAACAAAAACTCTCCTCCTAATTGTTTGCCAATTTAAAACATGTGTTATTTATAATTATTGAATATAAATTTTAATAGCTAAAATTTAATACTAGCATGTAGTAATAATCAAGTAAAGATCAAATAAATAATTTTGAAAATTAAATTTACTTAATATTAATAAAATTGAATATAATTTTGGCTCAGATAAAGAGTGGGGAGTCACATAAAACTATCTCTAATCCTATTTTCCAAACTCCATTTTGGAATTTTGAGTTAAATTTTTTCCAACTTAGTTTCATTTTCAATTCTACAGTAGAGATTTATATTTTGACTTTATATTTGGAAGTCTTCATTTTTAATATACACAAGATAAATATAAAAAAAATCGCTATTTAAAAGTTGAAAATGAAATAAGTGTTAAGGTTACCTGTGTTGTATGGCGATTTTTTTTTCCGTCAATTCATTGTATGTTGTATGGTCTGTTTTAGAATGATTATTTTGAAAATTTGCATTTATTAACAAATAGACAAATATATAAGAGGATTTGAACTTGGACTACTCAGCTCTGGAATTGTTAATTTATTTATGAATACATTTTAATTAGTATGTTTTCGTTTTCTGTAGAGCCTTGGTATATGGAAACTACATATATAACAAACTCTTTGTCTTCATGCACCGACGGCTTGAAAATGCAAACAAACAGTACAACTAAATCACCATTATAATTAATTGTTTTATTAGGCTCCATGAAAATCGCCCAATACGAAGCGGCAAAATAAAAAGATAAATTGTGTTTTTATTTTTTAAAGACGCGGAAACACTAAAAAAACACGAAACTTTCGTGTGACGAATCTGATTTGTATTTTGGAGACTAATAAAAAGCGATTCCTACTTAACAAGTTAACATCAATTATATTCCACGTACAGTATGTCGAAACGATAGTTTTTTCCTTTGTCATCACGAAACGATTGTTTATAAAATACAATTAATTACTTTAATCCAAAGAGATTGTACTTATTTAGAAATGCTAACATAGAAAAGATCTTAAGGGGTCCCTTTTTGTATACGCGTAGAGAGTTCTGTAAAGCTTTGAAACCACTAACTATGGTCTAGGAGCACCTGTAAAGTGTAGATTAGATTTGTGATGGCATATCTCATATTTTAATTCGAATAATAGTCAGGCATTATTAATTAACTAACAATAAAAATAATTTGTGTGTCATATTAAATTATTAACATTATACTCCAGATGCAAGCAAAATGAAAATGGATTAGACAGGCGACAAAACTCATGAAAATAAAAGAAAAATAAGGTCGAAGATCTTAATGCCACGTGTACATTTCACCCCAAAAATATGTTGCCACGTGTACATACAGCGAGGTTCAATATTTCTATTTTAAAACTTTCTGACGTGTGAAGCTCTTTTGTTCTTATCGTTGACGTGTCGAATTCAAAAAAATCGATTGTTTACGTGTCAGTCGACTAGCCGACTGATAATTACGATTTTTTTCCTTTGCGTAGAATTACTTTAATAGTATCAGTTTCTTATATTTATTGATTCTTTATTATATTGTGCAAATCATTATAGTTTTAGACTGTTTCTTAGCTTTCAAAAATATTGAACGGGACACAAATTACGAGAATTTGATGAGAAGGACATTCCATTAACCTGCGGTTTAAACAAGCATACAAAGGTTGATCGTGAAAATAGTAATCGCCAGAACTCATTATTCAAGCACAGGTGTAGTTTAAAATTTAATTCAATATAACATATAGTTAATCATTTAAAAAAAAAATTATGGACCAAAAGGCCAAAACTTTACAAATTATTTTAAAAGTCATAATAATAAACTTGTTTACTTCTTTCCTTATTTTCTTTCTTGTCAACGACAATGTTTTTATTTTCTGTCATTCTCTTTTTTTGTCGTCGACAAGTATCTTTTCTTATTGGTTATAAAGAAACCGAAAGAGTTATTTAGAGGTTCTCTTTCATTAAAGGTTTTGTATTCACGTCGGTCATTAGGAGAATCAATATATATATATATATATATATATATATATATATCTTATGCAAAAACTTCATAAAGTTTTGTCCAGGGCGCAACGCCTGATTTGTTCGAATAAGAGAATTTTTTTGTTAAAGTTTAAATTCAGAGAATTAATTAGTCGAAACTTGACCAATCATGTTTTTTTGGGGGTTAAAATATCATGTTTTCACGATAGTCTTGAATTTTGTGTGTTTCGTTCTTCGTATATTATTCATTCGTTAGTTGTATATTTCATATATTACTCATACTAGTTATAATTACGATATATATACACACACCTAGTTTCTCTATTCCTGATAACTTTTTTTTTCTATTTCTCCCCATTTCTTCATTGTGTGTCTAATCTTAATCACGTCGCTGTCATTAATACTACATTAGTTAAAACTTAAAAGAATAAAAAAGAAAAGAAAAAAAGTGGGGGTTAATTTCGTAATCTGGAAGAAATTATTGGTAAGGATGTGATATTACAACAAATATCAACGAGGAAATATACAATTTTTGGGACCAGATAGATAAATATCCAAACATACTTTTATAACATTTTTCTTGTTAACAATATTTATAAACATTTTAATCCGTGTTTTATAAATATCTGATTTCTCACCAACTTATTTGATCGTGATCATTAAACAAATAGGTAGATCGAATTTGATCATCTGCCTATTTCAGTTAAAGTCCAACTAATCTTTAAGTAAGTTTAGTCGTTAGATAGTTTTCTTCACCAAATATTTTTTTATGGATTAACTATTATTTTGATTGATTAAATGTGAGTTAAAAAGTTTCGGATCAAAATTAGATGAGAACAAAAAACCGAATTAATTGGTACTGTGTCTCAAACCTTTTACCACCAAAAACCATACGTTGTAATTCGAAGCATGTAGTGATTTGTCCGATAAGCTAATTGGATAGTGGCGAAGGTCAATATATTTTTGGATGTAAACATAATCACAAACAAAAATTTGGAATATAGAATAAGATATATTTGCCTGAGGCTCAACAAAAGACCAAAAAACAACTATCCAATTGGCTTATTGGACAAGGATATTTAATGAATAATACAAGGGAATAAACAAAACAGACTATACAACATTGGATATTTAATTTTTTTGGATATTCTCTTGTGTTATATCTTAAACATATATATGTATATTCTCTTGTACAGTATTTGTTAAAACTGTATATTCTTCTGGAGTAGATTAGATCTTCACTAATTGATATTTAATGAATAATACAAGAGAATATACAGTTTGAGAAATAACGGGAGATAGAGGTAATATTATCAACTAACAGCAACAAATAATTTTTAGCAAAAAACACAACTTCAAGCATTGGATGCTTTTCTGTACATCTCATCAAACCAACATTTTTTTCCTTTTTTGGCGTCATCAAACAACAATTTCACAAGCATTAGTTAACAAAAAAAGAATCGACCGACAGAAAATAATATTTTTCTGTAATAATATTCCATATATAAAAATGAATGGAATAACAACTTTCAGTGATTAATTATCGAGATTATATATAAAGGAAACAACAACACTTTGCCTAATCAAAACGCAAGAGACCAATATAACAAAGATACGCGCCTCTTTAGTTTTCACAATACTTTCAACTAAATTTCATCAGAAAGTATAGAATAAAGCAAATTTAAAAAAAAAAAAGAAAAAAAAAAAAGAATAAAGATGATTTTTTTATTATTATTTTATTTAAAAAGAGAGTAAAGAATAAAGCACAACTCACAAATCCAGACATTAGCAAAAGCATTGCAATAACATATGCTTAATTACGAGGAAGCGATTCGAATACGATAGTAGAGCAGTTGGTTGGTTAGAGCATCAGCAGTGAGAGTCTCAAATGAGAGACTCTAAGAACCTGGTGAGAGACTCCTTTGCCACATGTCCTATCTTGGTTAGTTTTAAATTTTATTTACAATTTAAATTTTAAAAAAAAAATTAAATTATTGAAAAACTATTAAAATAATATTTTTGAGAGACTAAGAGAGGTTCTCCCCAGTGCACATTCTCTTACCACTTACAAAGCAAAGAGGCAAAAACGTCAAAAACCTGTATATGTCGGCTTAAATAGTGTATTTGCAAAGTACACCACCAAATATCTGAGACACTTTTTCAAAAACAAATATCTGTATGTCGGCATAAATTCTATGAACAAAAAAGTCAATTGACACATTTTTTAATTAAAAATAATAGTAATTATTAAGGTGATGATGTTGAACTTGTTAAAAATAGGTGTGAGGTTATCCGGGCTTAAACCAAGAATAGGTGTGAGGTTATCTGGGCTTAAACCAATATTTTTTCTCTTCCAGATTAATAAAAATTTTAGTTAAAAATACATATATTAAGAATTTATAAAACTATCATTTAATGTTTTATTTAAAATTCATTTAACCAATTAAAATTTAAACTTTGCATAAAAACTATCAAAACATATAATAAAATAGAGCAATAAAAAATGTCCAAAACTTCTATTAATTTAGAAGAGAAGAAGTATTTAGATTAGATTTGTGATGGAAAATCTCATAAATTCCGGTCTGATTTGGTTTTGAAAATATTGACCCAAAGCTTTTTTTTTTTTTTTTTTTTTTGACATATTGACTCAAAAGTTTATTTCATAGGATCGGTCCCAAATCCGAATAGAAACCAATATAAAGACCCAAAAGCCCACCTACTTGAGTAATTCTTCATTTTTCTCTGAGACAAGAATGAAACTGAAACTGAAACTGAAACATGTTCTTATAAGTTTTAAATGAGAGGATTAACAGACACAAAACTTGAGCCCTTTTTTCGGGTATTGAAATAAGCAAAGCAAAACAAAACAAGAAGATTAATGAAAAATGGTAGTGTTGTTGCTTAATTATAAGTTATCATCATTCTTCGTCTGAGTAATCAAACTTAACTGAATGCGACTGAAGATCGATCTCTCCTCCTCTGTAGCTTCCTCGTTTCTTTTTCGTCTTCTCATGACGGAAATCCCTAACACCATAAAAAAAGAGCGAAACTTTTTGAGATAACCCTTAAATTGACAATAATGCATAACTTAGATATAGAACAAGTCCTAATGCTGAGAAGATTTTACTTTGGTCATGAATTTTCAAACCCGAAATAACCGAAGCAAACCAAATCTAATCGCAGAATCCACACTACTAAGAGCCTCGTTATCAATGTTTAAACTCGAGATATATAATAAGTCCAAAGGCAGAAGGAGCTTTACCTTCCTCTCACTTGCCCTAGAACCTCTTGAGCTTTAGCTCCATAACCAGAATCAGCACCATCCTATAAGACACGGAAAAGCAAACTTCAATAAAGGCATTGATAAAACAAAAGATTGCTATAAAAGAAGCAATGGGAATTATATCCAACCTTTGCCCAATATGAGTTGTCTTTAAGCCTATTGTCAGTGAAGACAACTTCTTCAACGTTCACCCTCTGAAATGGTTTCTTTGGCTGTAAATAAGTTAAAACACGCATCAGTACACAATCCCCGACCCCGATCCCCCCCCCCCCCCTTAAAGAAAACACAAATCAACCTATACCTCTTTTGAGTTAGAAAGCCCATTTCCTGACTTCTGATTTGTTGATTTCGTTTCGCTCTTCTCAAAGTTCCCGTTTTCTTGAATGTTAGTCTGCTTAACAGGTGTTTCTTGAACACAATCATCATCCTTCTTATTCTGACGTTTTGATTCTTCATCATCCTCAGTCTCTTCTTTAGTCTCTTCAGGCTCTGATCTTTTCCTCTTCTTGGAAGCTTTCTCTTTACCATCATCACCCAAAGACTCAGCCTCAACAGATTTCGACTTCTTTTTCTTCTTCTTTTTCTCTTTCAGTCCGTTTTCAATCACAGCATCAGTCTCTTTGACCTTCTCCTCCTCTCTTACCTCCACATTTGCTTCCTTCTTTTTCTTCTTTTTCTCCTTCTTTACATTCTCTACACTCACCACAACTTCTTCCTTCTTCTTATTCTTCTCATTTGCGTCCTCATCATCAGAGGATTCATCATCTTTCACCTCAACAGCTTTCTGATCTCTGCAAGACACAGTACAACAACAGAAAACAGTCAGACTGATAAGGTTCAGCATAAATAGTGAATGCAATGTAACAAAATTGGGAAAAAAAAAAGAGCATATTGTCATATACGATACAAGCTTACCTCTTCTTCAGAAACTCGCTGTAAATCTCCTCTAGATCAGGTAAAGTAGAGTTCAACTCCTTCTTCTGAAACAGTAACAAAACAGCACATTCATGTAAGCATCCAATTCCACATCACCAAAGGTTTAATTCCATAGCAATCATATTACTTTTGCACTTTAACAGATAAACTAAAGATAAAGTTTTGGTCTTTTCACTTAAAAGATCGAAAATCGAATGTGAAGACCTCGATTTCAGCTTCGGAGAGCAATTTCTTGAAGCATTTAGAAAACCCACATCGCTCCAAGTACTGGGCTATCGAACGGAGAAGAACCAACTTCTGCTCCGATCCCAAATTCGAAGTTTTGCTCTCTTTACCCATATCTGGTCTAAGGATCAACACTTGACGAGGCTTGAGAGCTAAGAGGGCTGGGTTTAAGGAAGGCTGTGCTGCTAGGGTTTTGGGCATATGTATGTATGAAGCTCGTGTTTCAGTTTGAGCTCAGGACATATTGCTTGGAACCAAGACAAGGATTTAGGGGAAAATTAGGTTATTTCCGGGTGCGTACAAATTAAACCCGACCCGGGTTCTATACCCAAATTTTTTGCTGTATGAGTTTAATTATTTATATAAAATATTAATTGCATTTTGATGTTATTTAAATTTCACTTTCAATATTTAAAAGTAACTTCATATTGGGTTTTCATAAATTTGTAAAATTATTTTAAGTTTAAAATACAAAGACACAAATATGACGAAAAGGCTTTCATTTTTTTGATAAAAAGAAAAGTCTATCATTGTTCCTCCACAAAATGAAAAAAAGTTATTAATATGTTTTTTTCCCTTAAAATGATAAATTTACGAAATATCTTATGAAAATATGATTAACACTTCTATTTTATCATTTTATCATAAAATAATTATTACATTCACATCTGAATCTCTAGTAATATAAATGCTTTAACAATTTGGCGACACAAAATGAATTAATTAAAGGAAAAATTAGAAATAAAGGAACTTTTTAAAAAAATTTGTCCATCTATACTTTTGTTCTATTTTTTTGGTATTTTAATCTTTTTGAAATATGAAATTCCATTTTACCCTTAATTTTAAAAAAATTCCAAGTAAATCATAAAATTTAAATCTTCTAACACATAAAGAGACTTCACTATAAATAAACAATAAAAAATTTAAATTTTTCATATAATCAAATTAAAATTATAATAAATTTTTAATATAATTTGACTAAAATATAATATAAGATAATCAGATTTTACCCAAAAAAATTAAAAAAAATTATCATTTATCCCAAATCTCTTCTAGAAGTCGTCCAAAGGAGACGAAGAAGAAGAAAACGACAAATATGCTAGGGTTTTTAACTTAATAATCTGTGTTATTTAAAAAAATAATATATTCTAACACATAAAGAGACTTCACTATAAATAAACAATAAAAAAATTTAAATTTTTCATATAATCAAATTAAAATTATAATAAATTTTTAATATAATTTGACTAAAAATATAATATAAGATAATCAGATTTTACCCAAAAAAATAAAAAAAATTATAATTTATCCCAAATCTCTTCTAGAAGTCGTCCAAAGGAGACGAAGAAGAAGAAAACGACAAATATGCTAGGGTTTTTAACTTAATAATCTGTGTTATTTTTAAAAATAATCTATTCTAACACATAAAGAGACTTCACTATAAATAAACAATAAAAAAAATTTAAATTTTTCATATAATCAAATTAAAATTATAATAAATTTTTATTATAATTTGACTAAAAATATAATATAAGATAATCAGATTTTACCCAAAAAAATAAAAAACAAATTATAATTTATCCCAAATCTCTTCTAGAAGTCGTCAAAAGGAGACGAAGAAGAAGAAAACGACAAATATGGTAGGGTTTTTAACTTAATAATCTGTGTTATTTAAAAAATAAATAAAAAAAAATTAATTTTTTGGAAAATCGGATCCCTTTTTTCTTTTTGTCAAATTTTTTAAAAAACTTTTTTGTAATTAATCCGAATTTTAAATAACAAATGAATAGAATATTCTAAAAATTAAATATTTACTTTCCTTATTTTTAGATTAAGTTACTTTATTTTTCCAAATTCTAAATTTTCTAGAATATATAATCTAATATTTCCAGAATGTATATTCTAAATTTTCTAGAACATAGAAAAATGATAGAATGCATATTCTAATTCAGGCAGAATATGTACAACTGATAGAATATGTATTCTAAAATTTCTAGAATTCTCGCAGAACAAGTACAAGTGGTAGAATATGTATTCTAAAATTTTCAGAATTCCGTATTCTAAAATATTTAGAACAAATTCTAGTTCTAAAATTGTTAGAAAATGTACAAGTGGTAGAATACATATTCTAAACTTTTGAGAACATGTACAAATGGTAGAATATGTAATCTAATATTTTCAGAAGGTTAGAAAACATATTCTAAATTTTTCAGAACAACTTTAAACCTCTAAAAACCTACTTAAAACTGTATAAATCAGAAAGTTTCTTCTTGAAAACTTATTAAAAATTATGTTTATACATATTTTCTAGGTTTTTTTTTAAAAAATGGTATTAATATAGTATTAGGGGTAGTTTAGATAAAAATTGGTAGAACAAAAAAAAAGGTATAGATGGACAAAAAAATTGGTAGAACTCCCTTATTTCTAATTTTCCCTTAATTAAATCCCTAATCTAAAAACTTTAACCAATTGCATTTTGGTTTGGGCCGAATGGTTGAGTTTTGGTTTAGACAACATTTAGTGTTTGAATAAATTAAGCTTGTAAAGTTTGGGCCGATGTTCTATTCGGTTACACTGCCGAATAGATTGATATTGTGCCCAATAAGAAAAATGCTACAACTACGAAACTAACAATAGAAATGGCATTGTCAAAATATGTGTAGGTCAAAATGTATGACTCATCCAGCCCAATCTGATCCATCAACTTTATTTAGTTGAATATTTTGGTTTTGATGGATTGGTCATTGATAGGTCAACTTAAGTTTTGACCATAACCTAATTTTCCAATCAAAGAAGGAATGAGAGACTATATTCTACCGTCTTCAAACTTGTTCTAGTTCAAGCAAAATATATTTAGCCTTTTATCATAAGTAAGCTAGCCAACATTGATCCTTTGGTATTTTGGATCTTTTCACCTCGTCTTACATAAATTGCTTTTTGCTTTCAGTTTCCTCTTCATCTTCTATCATCTTACCTAATTTGAATTTTCATCTTAAACAATGTTTCTTTATGAGCTTATAAAAAAAAAAACACAAAAAGTTTTGATTATAATAGGTTGATGGATTAAATAGATTGGATTGTCAAGAGTCTGCAGATTATAATAATTTAACCATTAATCCGAAGTTTTTTACAAAACTATACTTCTTATAACTACACAAAGTTTGTTTTTATTTTTATATTCGTCATTATTATCATCCCTAGGTATTTTTACCCGTTGTTGCCAAAATTAGTCAGAGAAATCAATTATCTTATCAGAAACATTTTAAATATAATTTGAATAAGGTAATTTGGGTATACTTTTTAGGTGGTGGTATACTCTCTATATATATACATGTATCTGAATACCTTTCTATCGAAGATTGTTCACAAACTTTTAAGACAACTATATAAGGAAATTTCTACATTTCGTGTTTAAGATTATTTTCTAGAAGCATGCTTTAAGAGAATTTGAAAATTGAAACTATGTTGGCCAAAAATATAATATACAATTATCCTTTTGAAGTTAACCATGATATCTTATTTTTAAACCAAATTAAAAAAAAAAACAAAAAAAACAAAAAAAAATCAAACGATGACCAGGGGAAAGAAACTAAGCAATATTACTTTTTTAACGTTACATTATTTTAGTCCGATTTAATTTTAGTACAATGTATTTTCTATTCCAGCAGCAGTAAGAATATAAAATGTTAATGCTCAAACATTTAAAAGTTATAAAAAAAATGTAGACACACAAATAGTAATGCTCTGCACGGCGTTGAAGAAACAACTTACTGTTTAATGTTATTACCGTATGGTAACTAACTAACTACTGCACTAGTGAAAACGTTTAGGATATATTAACACTGTTAATACTACATGTGAAAAATATGCAGCCTTAGAGCTTATCAAAAGTCAAAGCCAAAAAGTATTTTTTTTTTTTCAAAAGCTAGGAAGTATATTAAACGGCCACAAAAAAAAAAAAAAAAAAAAAAAAAAAAAAAAAAAAAAAAACTAATTTAAGAAAGTAGTATATGCCATTCACCTAATTTTTAGTTTTCAATTGTTAAAATTAAATTTACCCTTGAATTTTCTTGTTGCGGCAACGAAGAAATATAAATGTTCACGCTTCCGAAACAAATACGACTTAGGCCCACCCCAACGTACCTATATAACTTCTTCTATCTGATTTTATCAATACACTTTGTTCAGAACATTTCTCATTCTCATAAAACAATATTTTTATCGTACAATATAAGATAAATCGTTAAATCTATTATAATATTAAATACCGATTTATCATTGAGTAGTGGCCAAGATAAAATTGCTTTTTATTCTTTATACAAAAAGTAGAGGAATGGATATAAGTTATCATTTACATAATATATAGATAAGAGCTGTTTCTATTATTATTTTCAGTAGATAAGAGCTGTTTATAACCCCCAAAAATAAGAGCTGTTCTATCTTTTTCCCTGTATTTATTTGCTTTTGAAATGTTCAGAAAATACAGTTTCGGTTCTGACTAAAAAACAACTTAAATCACTGACCACTGATGTCATATTGCATGTGACCGAATCAGTTGTGATCTTTTTCTCTCTGCGTTTCATAAATAAGTCACGAGCGAATATTACATAAGCCATCACAAGTGAATCTTTATTATTTTTTCTCAAACCATCTTCATATTAATTAATTATCAGATTCGTACCGATGAATAATTAGACCAGCTCGTGATGAGACGCTACTACAACATAAATGCAAGAACATAATGATGTTTAGACTATGGAGCAAACGAGGAGACATTGCATATCTTTCCGTGGATTATGTGGTATATCTGGAAAGTAAAGAACTAAAAGATCTTTGAGAATATTAGTGAAAATTTCCGAGATACATTAGATATTATTGCTATCTAAGAAGCATAATTATGAAGAAGATTGTATATTAAGGAAGACCCAGGCGAAGAGTTGCATATGGGAGTGGTGGAGGAGAATCCACCACGAGATACTCCACTTTGCTTTACAGATGGGTCGTGGCACGGCTCGGATAGAAGAAGTGGTTAAAGATGGATTGTAACCCTTGGAGAAAAGATGTTACATGTAGGGCTGAAGAGTTCAAGACGTTGCCTTTCTCCCCTTTATACAGAGTTGGAGGCTCTCGTTTGGGCTATGCAGAGTTTGGCGACTCTTTATTTGGTGGATGTCATCTTTATTACGGATTGCTTGGATTTTATTGCTATGACTGCAAATCCGGAGGAGTGGTCATCCTTTGCATCAGAGCTTACAGACTTTTCAGTACTTAGAAATTTATTTGTATCCTTTAGGATTAGACATATTCCGCGTAATGAAAATATCTGTGCAGACAATCTTGCGAAATGTGCGAGAACACGTGGTTTCTGTTTTTCCCATGTCAGTTCGTCGGTTTCCACTTGACTGTCCTTAGAGGATAGTCACTAAACCGATAACTTTATATATGGGGTTTGATGAAAAAAAAAAAAAACTGCCCATATCTTAAATTAAAGACTAATAACGTTTAAAAATTACGTTATACATCTCAATTTATATGTAGTTTAAGAATTTTGCATACTAATAAAAAAAAATCAAATACTTTTTCTAATCTCATATTCTATTGTTTTTTTCAATATTTTATCAACAAGAAAGAGATGAAATACTATTTAATACAAAAGTAAAAGAATAAAATAGTAACAATTTTATTTAGAAAAGTGAGAACAACACTTATTATGTAACCATTTTTTTACTTAAACGACAAATAAATTGAAATAGAGGTATTATAACTAAACTTGTTTACGGATTACTTGAAATTATAGTTTACGAATTCTTGTATCGGAACTAGTATAGAACAGTACTATTCTCCTCATATCAACAAATCTATTTAATGTAGAATATAAAGCAAAAATTAAACCGATAAAAAATATAAACTTAGTTAAATACAAATTATTAGTAGCTCAATATACATTGAATATAAATAAAGATTAAACATGATATTAAATTTTTAATTTTAATTTGGTTATTATTAATTAGAAATTGAATTAAGTGCTTACCATAATTTACACCTTACCAATGATGATAAGCCTTTTTCGACTAGACAAACATAGTAATGTCCGTTTTTTGTTTGGACTGGAATATTTCGAAAAGCTATGAATGATAACACATTCAAGGAAAGGAGAAAATGGAGTAATTTACAATAAAACTATAATATTAATGCTATTAAAAACTGATGTCTACGTTACGAAGGATTGCTAAAGTGACAATATTTTTGCAGTATAACGGCTTAATGCTACTAATGTGCATTAGCATTAATCATCTTTGAAATAGTAACATTGTTAACGTTACTAACATAGCCACCATTCCAAAACATTTTCAAAAAGTTTCCTCACCATTTTGATTAACGCGTGTTCAATCCAATATTTAGGACTCCAAAATGAAGTCTATATTAATCGCCGAAATTGTTTTTCCTTATCTCGATTTTTACTTTCCACGCGACAAAACCCAACTAGACCGGTCCAAAAACCATATCGAACTGAAGATCAGGTCGATTGACACCCGTTACTTGCATGCAAAAACTATAATGATTATTATTTGCTTTTATCTAAGAGTATATCAAATTACCGACAGAAAATAAAATTCAGTTGCAAGATCGTACAGACTAGCTAGAGTGCATATATATATACATTATCGGTTCGAAAATGATCGTGTGATGATATAGAAAAAGAAATTGCCACAATTACGCCCAAACTTAAGATTCATCATTACATGAAAACACAGTTACATACAACATTAAACTTGGACCGACTTAAGAAGTCACTCAAAGACAAAAGAAAAGTACATCACATTTTAACAACTTCTAAAAGATCAATGTCGGTTTACACGACATATAGAGAGAGATATACTTAAACCGTACCAAAACCCACCGACTAAAATTATTTTCCTTGATTAAAACGCTAGTTAATTTACTTTTAACTATTTAAACAAAGGAAAATAATTTTTTTAAAAATATTAAAATATTAATTTTTAATAATACAAAACGAGACGACGATCGCAAGAAGAACACAAGTACTTCCTCTTGATCTTGAAACAAAGAGGAACGAAACAGAACATCCATTTTCTTTCGACATCAAGCATTTGTACTTTACCTCCACAGTATGGACACGACCCAGGTGCTTGTTGTCTTCCTAACTCTGTCTCTTCCTCATCGCATAAACACACCAGACACATTGTTTTTTTTTTCTTTTATATGTTCCTCTCAGATCTGGTCTTTTATAATTTTTGGTTTTTGGGGAGGGAGGAGGGAGTGATTTGTTTGGCCGGTCAGAGAATTTTCAGCGCTTCTGGAGAAGATTCAATTATTTTCTCATGGAAAACTGTTTTTGCTCACTGTTTCTGAGAAACTTCTTACGGAGGCTTTTATTGAAGAGAGAATTTTGAAGTTTTTTTTTTTTTTTTTTTTTGTCTCAAAGATGAGATACTTGGTTGGTGCAAGAACGAGACTTTTTATAGAGAAAAGAGGAAAAAAACGGCTTTGCTTTTTGCCCGTTTTATTATTTTAATCTTTTTTTTTTTTTGTTAGCCAATATATTTTACTATTTAACATAGATATGACTTCATTATTTAGCAGATTTGTTAATCACTTTCGAAGCAAACTAGTAAATAAGTTGAAGTCTACTTTAGCTGGAATATGCTTTTTTCTTGTTACTTAATTCTTTTTGTTTTTTTGAGTGATACAGTATTGATTTAATCGAATGCATACTTCAGAGTGATTGTGTACAACAGTTATTTCACGAAAACTCTCTTCTTTATGAAAACTCATTAAAAAGTTACCATTACTACCACAGTTCTGGCAAAATGTTCGCTTCTGGATATTTGAATTTGATACACAATTAAAAATATAAATATAAATCATAATTAAAAAGGACTTTAAAAATGATTGAATTGAAGTCGATCATCAACTTTTGGTCATGCTTAAATTCTGAAAATGATACTAGTTTTTGTCAACAAAGGCAAACGAAAAAAAAAAAAATCAATAATCGTCACCTTTCGGTCTTACTTAAATTTTTGTCCGACTAGTATCAAATGAAATATTTTCTTAACATGTAAACGTTTTTTACTATTTCGTTTGACTATATCGTCAGATATCAATATAGCACGCACCAATTGAAGTTTAAGCATAACATTTAAAAATACATTCATGCTAAGTACATGAATATATAGTTTTTAAAATAGAAAATAAATATTAGTATATTGTAAATAAACGACAAAGTTTTAATCAGATAGCAGATATATATATATAGTGAGATACATGGGAAAGTTTCAGAAATAATAAATTGCAGGTTTTGGTCCGTGGTTTAGAAACAAATCGTTAAAAGTTAAAACCACCTTTGGTGATACATGGGAAAGGTTCACAAATTATAAATTAGTATACATTTTTCTATAACATCTTGATAATTACGAGAATCAATTAATACAATATTGCAATCATTTAAATGTGGATACCACACGTGCATGTTTATATAAAATGAGATGCTTTAAGCCATCAATATATAGAGTATACGTAACTTAAATCACATGGGTTATCTTTGGTGAAACATAGAAGGAAACCCTAAAGCCTAATCGATTCAATTCCTCGGCGGCTCTGCCGCTAGCAAGCCGTCGTCTATTCCGCCGGTGAATTTTTCCTGGTGGACTTCTTCTCCCCCCTCCCTTTTTCTTCTGGTTTCTCCATGGTTTCCTCACCTCAAATTGCAGAATTTCCGTTCTTTGCTTTTGACTCAATTATGCCATCTCCAAGCCGTCGTATGGAGACTATCTTCAAGGTCCAAAGTCCTTCTATCCAGACGGCAGAACCAGTGGTCAATGACATTCCGGTTACAGTCTTAGCCGCTCAACAGTCGACTCTTCAGCTATCTTCTCCTCTCTCGGTGACAGAACCAATCTACATCAAAACTCCGGCCTCAAAAGAAACCGCAGAACAACCAGCAATCTCTCTTCCTCGCCAAGGAGCTTGGGCTTCGCCTCTGAAATCAATTGCTTCTTCGGAGATCCCAGTTCTACGGTACAATTCTGAAGCTCTGTCATCGGACCTAGAATCTCAGTGGCCTTCTCTTGCTGTCGGAAACCAAAATCGTAGTCGACAGGCATCAAAAGCACATTCGACTATAACTCATCGCTCTGCTGGTGTCAAAGACTCTATTGCTCCGACAGCTCAGGATCCCAATCTCCAATCTCAGGAGTTTCCCTGGGCCGCAAAGATGAACCCATCTTTGCGAAATCTCCATCATGTTACTACTCCTGTCTTCATGGAAGATGGAACGCCAAAGGTACGTGTTCCCAGGCAAATCCTGCTTGAGGGTCTTGAAAACCAGAAGAAGTTTATAGTAGGTCAATTTTACCGATGTGCTGTTCCTACGGGAGGACAAATACATGCTGTAATGTCTCGGATTTGGGGTAGACGTTGTAGGATTTTTACCCGTAAGGTAGGAGAATTTTCGTACCTATTTCATATTCCCGACGAAGCTACCCGAAACTGGATTCTTCAACGTGGTTTGTGGCATGTTGATGATTGCTTAATGTTTGTTTCTGCTTGGAATCCTACGGGAATCATTTCTCTTCCCGAGATCTCTACCATCCCTGTTTGGCTTACCCTTAAGAACATCCCCAACCAGCTTTATTCCACAAAAGGAATTAGTTGGATCGCCTCTGGTTTAGGTGCTCCGATGTTAACAAGCAAACCTAGACTTGATCCAACGCAAATGGGAGAAGCAAAGATTATGGTAGAAGTTAAACTTGACAAGTCATTCCCACAAAAGGTGGCAGTAGAGGATGAAAGTGGTTTAATTACCTTGGTTGATGTTCTCTACTCATGGCTGCCACCAAAGTGTGTTACTTGTGGCCAATTGGGTCACAAAGCTTCCCGTTGTCTAGGAAAACTCCCTCCTAAAGTGCTTGACAAAAACATTTATGTCACTCCAATAGCCCCTGGAACATGTGTGCCTAACTTAGTCATAGAGACTACTTCTACCTCTGCCTCATTAGTCACAGAAATTGCTACAACCAATGCCCTGCCAATTATTGAAAAAACCACAACTGTTGTAGAAGATGTATCAGTTACTGCAACAACTACTACAGGTTCTGTTCCTGTCCCAATTATTACAGTAGCTACAGCATCAATCGAGGCTGTTCCCACTTCAACCACGGTTGAGATTGTTACTCCAACTACAACCATTCCTGAGGCTGATCCTACTATGACAGAAATTGCATCACCAAATGATGCTCCTCCTCCTTTAGACAGCTTATCCTCACATCCTTCAGTTGTTCTTGGCACTACATCGCATGAGGATTCAGTAGAGAATCCAAGTGACTGTAGGACATTGATAAATGAAGTTGTGGTTGGGGAAGCCAATGGTAACAACCGGTTTGCTGTTCTGGATTCTGTGGAGTATACATCTTCAGTTGTGTCGGATGATGAGTCGCTCCAAGACCTATTGACTCCATCTGCACAAAGAATCTTAAGGGACCGACCGGTGAAACCTACAAAAAAGGTTGAAGAAATGTTATCTTTCTCTCATAATGCTGGAGGGCGAGGAAATCGTGGTCGAGGTGGCCGTGGAGGTCTGGGCTAGTCCTCTTCTCTTCTGTTCACTCATCATATCTTACTGTTTCCTTTGTTCCCTTTTTAATCTTGTTCTCTCTAAATCCGTTATTTCTAAGCGTACATGTGTATGCTTATTGCTCTTAAAACTATTTGAGCTCTGTTTCAAACTGTATGATCCATGGATCGTACCTTTGTAATTGTTCTTTTAAATTTGAATGAAAGTTTGTGTAAAAAAAAAAAAAAAAAAAAAAAAAAAAAAAAAAAAAAGGTAGAGAAGAAAAAGAAAAGAAATAAAACGGTAGTATTTTGCAAAAAAAAAAAATATATATATATATAAATATATATAAATAAGTACAAGTGAAATAACAAAAAGAAAAATTGTCGTAAGCTAAAATTGTACATTTAAGAGCAAACAAAAAGTAGATACGAATAATAAGTAAATAACTAATGGGGGTTTCGTGACTCGTGTTCGTAACGTAATGACACAATTACGTACGTTAAAGACTCCAATGCAACTCTACAACTCAACAACTCTTATAAGATGACAATGTTCTTCGTTACTTTTTTTACTTTGGTTTCATCGCCCCAACCGTTAGTTAAGAAGCATTTGGTATCTCAGAGACTCAGACCATTAGATCAGCATATATACATGCGGATTTCGGGATACAACATCAAGATCAACGGCTCAAAATACGATGGACGCATTCGTCATAATAATTCAGTAACTTCTCGTAATTAGCTAGCCAACAGAATCTGTGGCCCAAGGTTTACAACCAACCAGAAGTTTTATTTTGTTAGATGTTTTTTTTTTCCTTTTTTAATGAAATCGTAAATCATTCTGAGGTAATTGGATATACATTTTCAATTATGTTATTAAATATTTTCGATTGAATTATACTACATGATCTTAGAGAATTTTTTTTTTTTTTTTTTTTTTAAATATATATTATAGAATTGGTCTACCAAAAGAGTTATATAATATGACTGTTGTTTTAATGGTTAATATATATCTTTAATTAATATATTATAGAACTGGTCTACCAAAAGAGTTATATAATATGACTGTTGTTTTAATGGGTAATATATTACTATCACAAAGGGTAATTCTCAAAAATAGCACAAAATATAGTTTTTGTGATATATTTATCACACATTCTCATTTAGAACACAAATAGCATTTTCATTAGAGGATTGTTATTTTTATGGTTTAGGATTTAGGGTTTAGGGGTTAGAAAACCCTAAACCCTAAGCCCTAAACCCTAAATCTTACATTTTACCCCCTAAAAACTAAACCCTAAATACTAATATAGTTAACCCAAAAAAAAAAAATTAAATTATAAACTTTATAAAATGATATTTTTGTCCTAAATAAAAATGTGTACTAATTGTGAAACAAAAACATCATTTGGTGCTATTTGAGGAAATTTCTCTTATCAAAACACAAAATCTCGTGCCACAGAAAAACTTACAAAAAAAATCCTTGTGTGAGTATTTCTTACCGAACAGAAGGGATACAACCAAAGTAGATTTGTGGAATATTTGGTTTGGCATTTAATATAATGGATTGGTTCAATCTATTGGAACTATAGATGGCAGAAGCCGATCCTTTAATTTTACAGATTTTGTGAAGGAAATCATATTCCAAGAATTGTTACCGTTTGATGTGAAAATGTGGATGATCTCCTGAAGTATGAGCTTAACGAGGGAGGGTCGAATTTGAGTATTTATCAATGGCAGCGACGAGGTGACTTACAAAAAGTATATTTATAGTTTTAGTTCGTATCTCATAGCGGGTTTAATTTAATGAATTTTGTGAGTATAATGAGTTTTCTAATATTATATTTTTTATTGTCTAATAAGATATAAAATTTACGCTCTCACTGATTTGTGTCCGTATAAGTTGTTCGCAATATGGACTTACTGACGAAGTACGAACTCGTAATGTCGACAAGTAAAAATCAAATAATGGACATGACTTAACACATGGCTAGTAAGCCTAGTATATATTTTCGTCTTTTTTCTAGGGTTCTTGCATTTAAAGTCTTTGCTATATGACAAAAAAAATAGAAAATTATTGCCTCAAGATTGTATTTTGTGACCAATAACAAAGCAGAATATACGGTCATACGGACGATCGACGAGTATGACTGTTTTGGACTCAAATCGAGACTGTTTTAGGCTCAAGTCGAGTTTCGATTATGTAACAACACCTATGGGCTTGATGATCACTGTTTTTTTTTACCCATGTCCAATCCCTTATCGAATGTTTTTGGAGAGTCGGGCCAGGCCTTATATAAACCACATTAATCATCTCCTAATGCGTTCTTCTCATCATCCGATTATCAGTTTTGGACGATTACATAATTTGTTTCAATGTAAAGGATCTATCCGAGATTTTTACTGTAGTTTTTACCTGCATTCAGATTTTCATTGAGGTATCTAATTAATTGTTTGAACCTGATAATAAAAGGTTGAATCTCTAAGAAGCTTGTTATTTCTTGTTTTGATAGCTAACCAATAGAGAAGACTTGAAGGGTTCTATATTTCTATCTATTGTGCCTCGTCTCGTATATACATGTTTTTTGGAGTTTTATCCACCTATTGACCTATATGTATTTTTGTTCCCTGAAGCTTTTTTTTTTTTTTTTTTTTTTTTGTGTGAAGTTATTTGCTCTTAGAAAGTGACGCTAATCATGCTGTAACAAAAAGTTACACATTCATTTTTATCCTTTTGTGAATTATATATGATTACATGTATATGATGTAGCCTTCAGTTTGTAACAGTAAAGCCCATATGTCATCATCATCATCCCAAATTCAAATATGTGCAATCCAGATCAAAGACGACCTAAAATAAAATACGTTACAAAATGGGCTGGTTAACTTGATTAGATGGGCCATTAACAGAACCTATGAGTTGAGGCCTTAAACATAACCCATTCAAATGGGCCTAACCCAGCGTAAGTCCTGATAAGTCAAAGCTTCGATCGTAATTAACATGATGCCTGTAACAAAGCAACAATATCGAATGACCTTTGATCGGAAGAACATTACTATTTGCGTTCGATCCATTTAGAGGAAATGGATATGACGAGAATAGTTTATATAATAATAAATAAAAAGAATAAAAATATACAGAGGAACAAAAGCAAAGAGACATTGCTACTACACAAACCCTACAGAAAAAGGGAATGAAACAAAAGTTGAAAGCAAAGACTGTGTAGGCCCATTCACACCTCATCTGCAATGATGACGAAACAGAGTGGGAAACGCAAAAAGTTGGCTTTTATTAAATTATTTACTATTTTTTGCTAATTATTAATTACCAAAAAGTCATTATTCACTCTTCCCCCATGCAATACACTCCAAAAGACTCGATAGATAGATGGATCGTTCGTACCCGAACCAAAAAATATTAATAATCAATACATAAAGACACATCGATGTACATTAAAGTTTTTATTCTATGGGTCTTGTATATCATGTCGTTAAACCCCACTTATCGAATTTCCGTATATTTCCCACCTATATTGATACAAATCATTTCGGTATATTTCACATTTTACCCATAAAAATATATTGAGCTATACGTACTTTTAATTGGTTTCCTCTCCATTGTGTATCTTTTGAATATATATTTTTTTGGTTCACTAATAGGTTTATTGTGTTTCTTAATTTAATCATTTATTTTGCTATTGAATTACTATATATGTAACATCTTATAAAAGTATTTTTGTACATACATATCTGTCTCTCATATAATTAGTGGCGTACTCATGATTAGCTTAGTCATAACCAACCAAATTATGAAAATGATGTTTTTGTTTTGTTATTATAAGCGTGGATAACATTACCATTATTAGAATATTAACAATTTAACGCACCACTCGACCTAGTTAGAGAAAATAGAGGAAAAAGAAAACTATGGTGAAGATATAATGAAAGTAAACAAAAATTTGAAAACAGAATCTACTATCTTTTTTTTTTTTTTTTTTTCTTTCTTGTGTGTTGAATTTTGTTTGGGTGTGATACAAAGTGATGGGTTTAAGACTAGCAAAGAGAATCCATGTTGGGTGCTTCAAAAGGCGAGCCATCAAAAAAGAAGAGAGAGAATATTTCACTAATAAGTGTAGGCTTTGGTGTATGTGAAATGTCTTTGTGTTTTTTTTGGTAAATTGTTGTGTCAGCTTGATAGGGCACGCGTTTGTTTCAAACTCCCAAGAAATACAAAAGAAAAAGAAGAAGAGGACATTTGTCACATTGCTCTCTCTCTCTTTATATCCCTATAAGTATAACAGAGCTGGAACCTTCTGGCCCAACCAGAAGGTTTGTTTCCCCATGCATGTGATTGGATCCTTCTACGTGACCAAGAGAGTTTGATTCTCCATTCATTCACGTTTCCATCATCCTCCCCCTTTGCCCTCTTCCGATATATTTATACTTAGCTCATTCCTATAAAGTGTCGTTATCCAAATGAACTCTCGGCTATCTACATTATACTCTTCATAGATTCAATTGGGATTGAGACGTTGAGTCTCTTTCGTAAGCACTGGATTATATATATCATCTAGATATTTTTATATGAGAAGTTTTATGTTTTCGACTCATATTTTCTTACAAGTTACGAGCAAAGTATTGAACTTGAATTCTTTTATCCTAAATATAGCGTTGTACGATCGAATTTAAATTATTCAAAACTGTAAACAGTTTTTCTGTCACCCGTTAAACTAATGACATTTAAATCTTCATGTTTGTAAATCTAAGTATTTGCGCATTATAAATCTAAAATGCCTCTCAGTAACAGCCTCTATTTTATAATAATATGATACGAACAATGAATTCGGGATATTTATTTGTAAGGTAGCCAAGCAATTCAAACCAAATCCGAAATAATTATGACCTTTAAATGGATAAATAACTGGCCAAATATACTTTATATATAGAATTAATTAAAAAAAGCCACTACTGTAACAATGGTATTCCATTTTTACCATTGTACGGTTCAAAATTCAGATTTTGCCACTCAGCTATTGTAAATGACTTTTTTGCCCTTAGTTATGTTAAACTTTTTTTGTTTGTTTATATGTTTTCGTGTACATATTTGTGTAATGTTTTTGTCCACGGATCAATAATAATTAGATAATTAAGATATTTTGTTTAGGTTTTATATTTCTAATTTATAGTTTAGTTTTATGTTTAGATAGCTAACATATAATGTTTGAGTTCCCTATTTATAATTTAGGGTTTACTTTTAGGTTTGAGTTATATATTTATAATTTAAAATTTAGTTTAGGGTTTGGGTTTTATATTTATACTTTAGGGTTTAGTTTTGAATTTGAGTTTTCTATTTTATAATTTAGGATTTAGTTTTAATGGTTGGATAGAGTTTAGTTTTAGTGGTAGACAAAATTTGCATAGAAAATATTTCCATTTGTTTTCGTGTACTAAGTTTTACGTTTGTGTTATATATTTATAATTTAAGGTTTGGGTTCTATATTTATACTTTAGGGTTTAGTTTTGGATTTGCGTTTTCTATTTTATAATTTAAGATTTAGTTTTATTGGTTGGATAGAGTTTAGTTTTAGTGGTGAACAAAATTTGCATAGAAAATATATCCATATGTTTTCGTGTAATAAAATTTTATTTGGCCATAAGGGTAAAATGGTCATGAATAGTTGAATTATTGTTATAATTTGTCCTTGAAACAATAAAATGGCAAAATTGAAAGATTTATAAATTTTAATGGCAAAATATGAAGTCTCTCTTATATATATGTGCATCTTAGAAATTTATACTGTTGAAGACAACAAAATAATTAGACTACAGTTATTTTGTTTATCCAAAAGGTATTTATCTTTTATCAAAATATAAGAAGGTACTTATCTTATAGCCATTTTTTTTTGATAAAAGGTTACAATAGCCAATTTATGTAAGTATTGAGCTTTTGTAAATTCTTTAGATTAGCTGAGAAAAAAAACATACTTAGTTTGCCGGTTATTAATACATGAGGGGTCAAACTTATATCAAAATTAATTAATCAATTAATTAAAGCTTAGTGTTAATGCCTATAAGTCTAGGTTTGTGCTGGTTGGCTTATACATCTCAAAAGAAAACAAAAGCGAAGATACGTATTAAACCTTTTCTTGATACGATGCAAAATCCAATGATTTTTATAAATAAATTAATTAAAAGGATAAACGTTATTTTTATCCTTTACAAAACCAATGAAGCAAAAGATGAAGGGTAGGGAAAAAAAAAACTTTTTTGACTGCAATAGTGGAATGTGTAGTGTACAATACAATAGTCACTTTTTGCACTTAATAAAATGGCATGTAGAAGGCTTTTTTCTTGCCTCAAAGTTACAGCCAGATGTTTTTTTACCAGAACCTAGTAACCAAATTAGATTCATGTCTATTTAGCCGTTTTCTTGTCCTTGCCCTCCAATTGGTTTACCACAAATTGTTTTTCTTTTCTTTTTAATTTTTTTAGTTTGTACTCAAAATGATACTACCTCAAAAGTAGTAAAAATATTACGTTTGGAACAAAACGATTTTCTCTGTTCAAGATAAGCAAAAATATTAGGTTCAGGTTAGGTCGAACACTCGAAATATTTTAGATCAAAATGAGGTTATAACTGAAGATAGATGTCTAGGATTTTTTTAAAAATGAAGAATAGTAGTTAATTTGTACAATGACATGACTTGTTTCGTATAAATAAATTGATTATCATCTTACAATAATATTTATAAAAGAATAGCACAAAGCCATACGTAATATCAATATTTGATTTCGTGGGCACCATAGAGAAGAAAGACATAAACTCTATTTTATTCGGAAATTCATTTTTGGCTTGCTCTTGTTTTGCGTACGCTGTCATTATTTTCATGTCGGGTATTTCTTGTGTAATCACCAACAAACATATAAATACAATTTTAAAATAAATACATATATGTATAATATGTGGTCTTAGCTATGCACACACTATTTACGTAGGGGATGCTTTTTTGAGTCACGTCAATCATTTACAAACTTTAGCATCTGAATACGATTAGTGTTTGGGTAAATAAAGTTACCTGAACATATGAATCAGAGCTTCTGCAATATTTTGAATAAAATGTGGGCATCACGAATATTAATGAAAAAAAATCTCAATCAAACAAAATTACACCTTGAAGTTCAGTTTAAAAGATTGTTTACAATATTACCATAACATTTTTGTTTGGTCAGATTCAAAATAAATTTAGTATAAGGTAATTTAATTATACTATCTTAACTAAAACTAATTAAAAGAAAAAAAACAAAAAACAAAAAAACACATTATGTTTAGAAAATTTTAATGTATATGTGTACTTTGAACACTATAATACGCATCCGAAAATTGTGAATTTGCGATTGGTTTGATAATTTACTAGAAACGAATTTGAGTGCCTAAACTTTTTTTTGGTTTTAGTTTGTCAAATTTTCCTCTATACGACTCATTTATTATCGAATTACAAATTATTGGTTTTTAAATGAGGTTTTATTAAATAAATTAAAAGAAACAGATATACAAACAAATGGTAATTTCTCCATGCTTCGAATCTGTACACCATTTGAGATTAGAAGCGTCATAGATATTTATACACGAGTATGTTTAATTCAACTGTCTCTGTATGTAAGCTTTCTTCCATCAAATCAATTATAAAAGCTTACATAGAATCTGACAATGCTCAGAAAATATATTCTTTTATATTCATGTTTGTACAAATTTGTTTGGGGTTTCTGGTTATAAATATTATGATGACTTGATCCATCAATTATATGTATTTAATTAGCAAGTGTTGTATATACTACACTGCTCCACATTGAAAGCATATGGCAATGCATGGTCGAAGATTATCAATGAAGGATACACTCTTGATCAAGTGTAAGGTTTCTAAAGAACAACAAAAATAGAATTAATGAAACTCTTGATCTTGATCAAGGAGAGGGTTTGGAGAAATGAAGAATAAGCAGTTGGGCTTCACATAAGAATGCATGCTCAACAAATGCTCATCACATATCATCGACACCCTCGGTACATGTACATGAGATGAATAACAATCTGAAAACATATTGATAATAAAATTAAAATAAAAATCAATTCCACAATCGTGACATCATGAAGACATGCTGCGCCCACAAAACCGTTAGACGATTCTTTGCTAAGGCATAGCATAGAAACATGTAATGCTCATAGATTTACAATTTCACTATAAGAAACACTATTGTATCAAAAAACAAAATTATCGGAAAAATACAGAGCTTTTTTCTTCTATATTCAGTCTTTATATATTCTTGCTTATCGTATCAGTCTATTAGAGAATGGGAGAAAATGTCTCAAATTTTTTGCATCCTATCCACTAAAAGGGAAAATATATACGATCATTTTTTCTTAAGTTTTCGCTGATATACATATATCCAGAAAACATAGATGTATCTAATAATGTCGCTTTGAAGCTCACGTAACAAAACTACCTTCCATGTAAGATATGATTTGACGCTCTGTTCGCTAGTTAGTGTCTTTTCATTTTCATTGATAGAAAAGTTTTAAAGCTAAATCACGGGGGAAAAATTAGTTGAAGATATCATAAAAAAATAAAATTAAAAGGTGAATTTATAAAAAGTTTAAAATATAAATATTATATAGAGTGTAAAAAAAAATACCAATATTTCTAAAATAGTGATATTTTAAAAAAATTCTGTTATATAATATATATTTTATACATATATATATAAGATATATATACTGTATCCGGATTAGATTCAGATGAAATCATTCATATTTGATTATAATTAACTTGTATATTATAATTCATATATTAAAAAACCTATAAAAATTAAATATACAGATTAAAATCTGGATTGAACGCTATTAGCAAGTTTCAAACATGGAATAACATTTTTTATTTGATGCTTAAAAAATCAAATAAGATTTAACCACAGATTTGATCGATGAAAGATAATCATCTAACAAATAGTTAAATTAAAGTAATTAAATTCATAAATATGAATAAACTTAAATACGATCAAGCTCTGTTGTAGTATTTGTTATATATATATACGTTATAAAACAAATATGTAATCATGAACATAACTGTTAAGAAACATCGTAGTCTTAATCAATGCATAATTTAATCAATGCATAATTCACACTAAAATTGGGTACTTTTAAATTAATCTACATTTCATCTTAAGAATTCAGACTATAATAACGATTTTTAATACTTTTATCATTTATAAACATTATAATGTTAACTAATTTTGTATATTAAAATTGGAAAATCATTTCATTATCAAACTAAAGAGTAAAAGGTCATCAAGAACATGTTCTTTCTTGCGCTTATAGTTTTACTTATAGTTAATTCTCTTTTTCTTTTTAATCCTTTTAAGTCGGTTTTGGAGTATCTCAGGATTCTCAGCTATTTTCAAAAGATCAAACCTTCTTTTTGATCCGGTGGGTTCCTTTGTAGACTTAATTTTTTTTATAAAAGCTTGATCGATCGAGATTCATGCTTCATTGGGATTAGAGAAGAAAGAGAGAGTTATGATGATTAATTTCTTTATCTTTTCCATGCAAAAGAAGAAAGCATTCACATTTGAAAAAAAGGCAAGGAAAATAATTAACACTTTTTTTTTGCCTTTTTTTATCCCGTCGATTTAACCTTCTTTCTTTACTTTATTTTTTCCCTTCTCCTTTAATACTTTAATGATCACTCTTCTCTCCTTTAGATCCGATGAACACCAAAAGCCCTTTTCATATAAAATTAACATGCGTTTTCCTTCTTTCTAATTTCATATTTATACAGTCTTATACCTAATCTATTTCTGGATAATTCATTATATTGACCACGTACTAATCTCGAAATTAAGGTGTACCTATATTTTGTTCAGCCCGGCCTTCGGTTTGCGGCCCTCACTATATAAAACAATAGTCTATCCATTTCATTATATATATAAGACGATTTAAAAGTTTTGTTATGTTTCAAAATATCGGGTGTTCTCACATTTTTATGTATTTTTTTTTTACTTTATTGAATATTGTGTGATCAATAACAGTTTGCAGTTTTTTTAATAATTGGTTGATTTATTTTTGTTTATATTTTAAATAATATTTTTAAAAGATATAAATAATTTTTTAATATGTGTGTTTTAAGCAAAAACGTCTTATATTTTGAAACAGAGGGAGTATTTCGGCCCCATTTTTGTAGAATATACATAGTCTAGTAGTTAAAAATTTATTTTTCTACACTTAAACATCACGAGTTCAAATCTAGCAGTATGCATTTAAAAAAAAAAAAATCTAGTAAACTAAAGTTACCTTTTTTTTTTTTTGCTTGGGGCCTTCTAAAACTCAGAGCCGGCCCTGATTTTGTTCGTAGCGGTACGTAACAAAGTATAAAATACTTTAATTTTTTTTTACTATATAACATGTGTAATGAAAGTCTCTCATGAAGTCTTTTATCCACAAAAAAATAATAATAATAATGTAAAAGTAAAAAAGAGAAAAAATCAAACTTTCATTTAAGAGACTATAAGAATTTTGGAGAAACTTATTTGACATATGTTTTAACATTATTAATTTTGGATTTTATTTAAAATTTAAATTTTAAATAAAAAATAAATTATACAAAAATTATTAAAAATATATATTTGAAAGACTAAAATAAGTTGCTTTTAACAAACGAGTAATGTTAAGCGCGTAAGTTCTGTCATAACTTCATAAGTGACAATAATTAGCTACTCTACAAGCTTCCGAGACAATGATTTAGATCCATACTTGGAGTATCATACCCCCATAGTTCTATCTTTTGCATTGATATACGCGGTAACCTTTAACAAAAGTAATGTGTTAAACCCACGTTTAAAGTTAATTTTAAGAGAGACGGAAAGATAAATACAAGAAGAATTAAAGGAAACAAGAGTTAGTTTTAAGATGTGTCAAAACTTTAATTAAATTTGAATTTTACTGCATCAGTTTTAATCAATTTTTCCTTAAATTTTAAGTAAAATAATTAATCAACAACAAATATTTATAGAACAAAAAAAATCAGCGATACTTAATTCTTTAAATGATATATAATCATTTATAGTTTATTTAATTATTTATAAAGTTATACATAAGTATTAAATGTATAGGGCTAGAACTATTTTGTTAAAAATTTATTTGAAAGAAACTATTCATAAAAATAGAAAGGTTATCATTTATAGTGTGCGCTGGTTTTATTATGTGGAATGGCAAAACAAACACCCTTTATGAAAATATGCTTTGTGGAAATTAAAATCGGACGAAAACAAAAATCCGGTATTATCTAACTAACATATAATACATTTTTTTTTTAAACGGAAAATTTCAACATGGGTATCTAGCTAACCAAAAAATTAAGACAATTTTACATTCTATTTCTTAGTTTCTAAAAATATCTGTTAGCTCTTTTCAAGAAAAAATAAAATGATACTCTGTTAGCTAGATATGTATGTTGCTCTTATAATTAAGAAGTAAGTAATACTCCATATATATTGTAAAACTAAAGGTGCGTGCCTTTTATTCGTTAACTCGATTATAACATCAGTGGAAACGGTATAATCCGTGTTTATTTGGAATTACTGGTTTGATCAATACCCTAGCTAAACCTAAACGTGTTTTTGAACTTACAAACACTTTCATAATTTCAGTGTGTTTTAGAGCTTCATTTAATTTCCAGTCTGACCTCGAGGATCTTTCGTCTTGTTTTCGATCAGTCAGCTTGTGTTTTCAAGAGTTTCATCTAGATAATCATCATAGACTGTCATTGCTCCACAGTCTCGTTACCAATCTTCTTTCTGTCGGAGCCAGAAAAGATCGTTTTTTCCACTCTTCTTCTTGAAAGAGAGGTTTGTTCCACTATCTTACTCCGCTAAGGAGTTCGTGTTTCAACACTTAAAGGTCTTGAAGACATTGCGAACTATTTGTGTCGTCCAATCGCTGTTAATAACAAAAACATTGGATATTGATTATATATAGATCATTTCTGAAACATTTTGGCAAATATTTCCGATTTTTATCTATGATAATTACCATTTTTCTATTTTATATTTGAGTTGTGTTTTAATTTATGTAGCAAGTGTGTACTCTTTGGCAAAGAGTTAACCACTTGTAACTTGATGTTTTTATTATAACGAGAGTAATTTGAAAAAAAAAAAAAAACACCTGTTAACATATTTACTATTTTTCTCTGAATAACACATTAGTTTGATATGTCATAACTTTGTCTAAATATCAAACATGCATAAACAATAATGGTCATAACCAGCAACAGAAACAATAATGGTCGAAAGCACCATAAATTCACGGAATCGATTTTGACAACTCATAGAATTTTAGTCTAACGATTGTAGTGACAGTAGTGTATATAGTATATATTTCTGTTTATTTTTACTGAAGTTGCTAGTATATTTTAAATTATAAACTAAATAATAAAATTCAAGATGCATTTGCAATGATGGGGTTATCTTTATATTCCAACTATTGTTGGAAATATGTAAGGCAAAATGCAAACCAAATCATTAGAACTCCAAAACTTTGCCACTTTAGCTCCTTATCAGTATTAAAGAAAACTTCATTCGCATTTTTCTTCAATAAACTTTCTCTAAAAGTATATACTTTCCTTGCAAATAGAGTAGTCTGAATTAGTTTATGTTTATACACTTCATGGGTCCTAAGGGAATATTATTCCCCAATGATTTGGACTCTCTCCACCATAATTGGCTTCTTTGATTACACAAAGTTAGAAGCTATGATCATTTACACTAAACTAAGAGCAAAGTAGTGCTCCAATATTCATTAGCTATATCATGTAAAACCAAAATCTTTAGCTTTCTCTTTACCTTTTTTCTTTTCTTAATGTAATAACATTTTTCTGTGTTTGCTATTAATCATGAGGGTATATAATCTGCAAATTAAATAATTTAGCATAAAGCAAACCGGAATGGGTGTTAGTTTTTCTATGAAATATTTTCAACTCCAAGACGAGATTTTTGACTTTTAACGTTAGAAAACGAGAGCGAGTATGGTGATATCACAAAACATGTCTTCATTATATGCATCTGTAATGAATTATGACAGATTAAATTTCTTCCGCATGCAATGGTACGTAAGATTAGACTTTCTAATGTGTTTGCTATATTTTTTTTTCCCGATGATAGGAAAATCCCAAAATAAATGTTATAAACAAAAAAAACCCAAGATAAAACCCACACCTATCCTTAAAACCTTTTCAAAAATGCAGAATCGTTACCAATTAAAACGTCTTTTTTCAAGTCGTAGTACTACTTGATCTAGTGATCGAAATCTCAAAGACCATTCATAGCATTAGCACCTCTATTTTTTATTTTATTTTATTTTTCACATCCCACACTACCAATTTTTGGATTGAGGCTTGTCACGAATATCCATTGGCAATATTTGACCACAGACGAACAATGCTGACACCACAATGATAACTATACCCATTTTTTTGGTAGTATAGAATTACTGGTTTTTAGGATTATAAATGGATGGCTAAACGGCCACAGAATACTAGTATTGCTAACGGTGGCCACAATAGCCACATATATTATAAGTAAGCAACTGTGCTACAAACGGTTTTAACGTTCCCAGTGGCCATGACCCATGAAAGAGTTGTGGCTAAATCCGTTGCGAGTAGGGGACCTATATATAGCCAAGGCACCGATAGCCGCAAATCGTATGTGGTAGCAACGGGTTTGTGTATGTGTATGTGGCCATCTGCGACTATAAGCAAAATCTAGAAATATAACTAACTTTTATTGTAGTGGATTTAAAATATATGATAAGAAAACTTAATACATATATTTTATACGGAGCGAATTGTCGTAAATTATAATCCTTAAAAATAGATCCCTTTTGAGTAGTTTTAAATTTCACTTTTACTTAGTGTTTTGAAGACCCATCCGAAGATGGAAAATGAAGCAAACCCTTGTCTATAATGAAGAACATACGTCTTTGAGGCATAATCGAAAGTTTCGATTCGAAACCAAAACATCAATAACCAATCTTATCAATCCATTTTTTTTTCTTTTTCTGGTGACTTCTTTTATCGGTCAAACAACATTTGCATGGTGGGGTTAACCACAACGTCCTTTAACCACGTGGTTTTAAACTAAATCACTTAATTATACACATGGATAAAGACATATATATGTTAAGGTAGAGAATATAATAAAGCCCTTTTACCATGAGGTTTCTTTTTCAAATTTTGACCGAAAAAGGGATTCAATAAGATCCGTTGTATAGATGAGATACGTATATTATTGTGAAATAAAGCCAGAGTGGCTAGTGGACGATAGTGTGCTTGCACAATAGTCGAGAGAAAAAAACTCATTGTTTTGATTTTAAGGAGTTTATGAACACCAAGATCAAACCAATCAACAAACTGTAATCATTTTAACAATACTAATTCAAATTCAAGATGAACTGATCACTAGTTTGCTAGCTTGTATAGTAATTAATTACATTTTAATAAAATGTCCTTGAATTAAATAAAGTTACTTTAAAAAAAAAATCTGATAAACTATAGTTTCTCGATCGTATTAAAACGTAGACTTATATACAATAAGACATGGAACTAATTATACAATAATTATAATTATAATAACAAGACATGGAACTGCTATCTGAATAACGTAGTAGTAGCTAGATTATATTAGTAACTAAACTAAGAAAACTATTTTTAATTCTACCAATGAAATGAACATCCGGACTATAAAACTATTTAACTACTCAGACTGAAGCTTCAATGGAGTTTTTGTAATGAAAACAAGATTATATAATACGGTTCATTTATGAATGTTTGGTGAGAGATTTTCGCATGCAAACATATCTAATGTGGGCAAGCAAGAGGTTGCTTGAAATAGACCAATCCTCGAGCGATATGCGGGCAACCATTTGAACTAGGCCTAATTTGAACCTTGGTCCCCTTAGCCCCTTTTTCAATAAAAATCTTTTAATTTTTTTTTTCTTCAAGAAATCAATAATTATTTCGAATTATCTGGGAAAAATATAAATATTTATAATTATTGTCGTTAATTAGTTCGTCATTACCAATATGCAAAGTTCGAAACAAGTAGTTAACAAAGATTATTCCTAAAGCCATTTTTGGGCGGCATTCTTAGTTTTGCTTCTTTTAGTGGTGGGAAAAAGAAAGAATTAAAGTGGGTTGTTGGGATTTTTAACGTAAAAAAATTGTTTGGAAATTCTCTCGAACTACTCCAAATATATATGCTCCATATCTTTTTCTTGAAATTGTATGTTTTATAATATTACTCTATTAATTAAATTTATTAAGATTTACATCTTATTGAATTTAACTGATAAAAGTAAATTATAAATAAATTATTGATTTTTTCATAAAATTTTGAAAAATGGAGTATTAAAATTTTCTAAAACATCTACGTTAAAGATTAAACGGGAGGAAATATCATAAAACTCTCTAGAATTTTAAATTACCCAAGAAAATGCGGCTCATGTATCCAAAGACGCTAAAAATACCAAACACATTTCACTTAAAACCAAACTTGATTGATGTTTATATAAATAAATAAAATGATTTTGTGATATAAACAAAAGAGAGAGAGATGAGACAGAAGGTTGCTTTTGCAGTATTCCGGGAATGAAATGCTGTCTCTCTCCTAGGATTGGCGTGAGAGAGAGAGAGAGAGTCCATTCCTCTCTTTTGTCCTTCTTGTAATTAATTGGTTTTCACTATTACAATATTTTCAATAAATATTTATCATTATAATATGCCTTTACTGGATATTAAACAAATGAGACTCTAAATAACCTTTTTAGGACCAACCTAAGATATACATAAAAAAGATCAAGAAGATCTTTGTTGGTCACTCCTACGCACATCAATGCAAAAAGAGACAAACATCTGTTAACCATGAAATGAATAAAAGTTACTATTTTAACAATGTTAATAAATTTAAACCATGCATTATAAAAATAAAATCTGCTTGCTTGATAAAAAATTATACCACATAGTATACTTCTTATAAATTAATATATATGAGCATATATTATTGTGTAAATTACATTTGGAAAAAGGACAGCTTTTTATGCTCTTATTCCCTAATAATTACAAAAAATTAAAGGAGATATGATGAGTACACTAACTGTAAACTAAGTGAGAAAAAAAGAAAGACAAAAAAGTTGAGTGAAATGCAAAAATCAAAAGCATACAAAAGCTGCTCATTTGTCCAAAAAGAAACCCATCATAAAGTAAAAGCATTATGAGATCAAAACCCTTCGAAAATAAAATATATAAAATAACTTTTAAAAAAATCAAAAATAATTCAAGAAAAAAAAGGAACAGAAAACACACATGAAATAAGTATAAAGGAACCAAGCTTGGTCTAATTTCCTTATCTGTCTAAAAACTCTCTTAAACCTCTTTCTCTCTCCATTTTTTTTTGTTTCTCTTACTTATCTTCTTCTTCTTCTCTTAGGACTTTTCAAAGATCTATTCATCTCTTCTCTCATTTTCTTGAGTTCTCTCTCAAGAGTCTTCTTCAGTCTTCAAACATAAGAAAGGAAGTTCCTTTTTTTTTGTTGTTGTCCGTTCTGTTTTCTTTCACTTGTGGGTGTTTATCTATCTGTGGGTGGTGGTTAAAGGAGGAACATTTGGGATTGGATCAGAAGTTTTTAAGTGAAATCAGAAAGCTTTCAAGAGAGGTTTTTCAATTTCAAAAACGTGGGGGTGGGGGGTTAGGGTTAGGGTTTACAAGTTATGCGAACAGGTGGTTATACGATTCAACAGACACTTACTACAGAGGCTGCTTCTGTTTTGAAGCACTCTCTCACTTTAGCTAGGAGAAGAGGCCATGCTCAGGTATTTTTTTTTTTTTTTTTTTTTTTTTTTTTTTTTTCAAATCAATAAAATCTTTTAAAGTTTTGATCTTTTTTTATGTTTATTAATGGAAAAGTTTTTTGTTTTCTTTCAGGTCACTCCTCTCCATGTTGCAGCTACATTATTGTCATCAAGGACAAGTCTATTGAGAAGGGCTTGCATTAAATCTCACCCTGGTTTTTCAACTAATTACCAGTTTGCCCCTTCTCGTCTCCATCATCACCAAAACCAAAACCATCCTCTTCAATGCAGAGCTCTCGAGCTTTGTTTCAATGTCGCACTCAACAGGCTTCCCACTGTTCCTGGTCCTATGTTTCATGGTCAGCCTTCTCTCGCAAACGCTCTCGTCGCTGCACTCAAAAGAGCTCAAGCTCACCAGAGACGAGGCTGTATCGAGCAACAACAACAACAGCAAACGCAAACGCAGCCTCAAACGCAGCAAACGCAGCTGTTGGCAGTTAAAGTGGAGCTTGAACAGTTAGTTATATCCATTCTTGATGACCCGAGTGTGAGTCGGGTCATGAGAGAAGCTGGATTTAACAGCACAGCCGTGAAAAACTGTGTCGAAGATTGCTCCGTTTCCTCCGTCTTCTACGGCGGCTCCGTCGTCGGCGTTTTCTCTTCTCCGAACTCTCCCGATCAACAGCAACACCACAACAACATCAACCGATTTCACCACTACCAAAACCCTAAAGATTTCAACTTTATAAACCCTAACTTCCCTTTATGGCAAACCCATTTCTTAAACCAATTACCCGACCAAAACCCACTTCTAATATCTTCCTCATCTCATCATCTTCATCAACAACGCCTGAGAGAAATCGATTTGAAACTCGTCGTTGATGTTCTTCTGAGGAAGAAAACAAAGAAGAAGAACCCAGTGATCGTCGGAGACTCAGTTTCGTTCACGGAAGGGTTTGTTTCAGAGCTAATGGCAAAGCTAGAGAGAGGAGAAATCGATCAGACCGGTGATTTAAAGCAAACCCATTTCGTCAAGTTTCAGTTTTCACCAATGGCGTCCAAGTTTATGAGAAGAGAAGACGTAGAGACGAACATAAAGGAGTTGAGGAAGAAAGTCATCTCTCTCACGACGAGTGGCAAAAACGTTATAATCTTCACTGGTGACTTAAAGTGGACTATCAGAGAGATTGCTAATACCAACAATGGCGGAATCAATGAGATATCTTCATCTTACAGTCCTTTGGATCATCTAGTTGAAGAAATGGGGAAACTAATCGCTGAATATAACGACGAATTAGACGATGATGATAGCAAAATCAGAAGGGTTTGGGTAATGGGAACTGCTTCATTTCAGACATACATGAGATGTCAAATGAGACAACCTTCGCTAGAAACACTGTGGGCTCTTCATCCTGTCTCTGTCCCATCTTCTGCTAATCTTGGCTTAAGCCTTCATGCGACAAGGTAAACTCTTTTTCTTACTTTTTACCATTAATTACTCTTAAAAGTAAAAAACAGAAAAACAAAAAAACCACTCTTTTTTTTTCACGAAAAGTGAAAGCTTTTTGTGATGTTGGTCAAAAAGGGATTGCGTAGATAGTGACACTAGCTAGTATATCTATGTTAAACTTACAAAAAAAAAAAAATCGAATCTTTGTGTCTAGTTTCAAAAATAATTGTTTGATAATTTAGTTTTTGAAAATATTGTGTGTGTTTGCAGAGTTTTACTTGAAAATGGTCCCTTTAGACTCTGTCTTTGTTCTCTGACTTAATCAGATCAGTGTCTCATTGAAGCCAAAACCCTCTGTGTCCATGCCTGTCCATTCACACATATACAGTCTCATTAACAATAATATATGCATATTTGTTTAAATTGGACCCGCATAGGAGACCACCTAAGTGTGCATAAAGTAACGGTAGGTAAATTATAGAGATACTACACTTTATATCCGTTAAGAATTTTTGGATATTAGAATTTCAAGATATGGAGATAGGTAGTGACAATTCGAATATGCTAATATATATATTAAGACTACTTAGATTATATGCTAAAGTGTATTAAGTTAGGTGCCGTGCTCATAAATACTGAATGGTCATTGCTTGTAGACAAATTAATTTGAAAACATCGTAGAGAATATTTCCTGCAACAAGAAGATAATAAAGCTTGAAACTTTTGAATATTTCATGTTTTATGTTTTTGTTTTGTAGCAATGCGTGTACGCTTTTACCCTTTTTACCTCTTTGGTTAATTAGTCTCAAGTTTTCTTTTATGTCTGAAAGCAAAGAGACCGTCCTATATTAGGGAAACAGCTTGTCTTCTTGTTTACAGAACTCTTTTTGCAACAATCCAAAATCTCTTTTTTACTTTATTGTTTGTTTTTCAGACGTTTTTTACGAGAATGCCATTGATTTATCTTTTTTTTTTTTTTTTTTTTACCGTTTGTTTATTGCAGTGGACATGAGGCAAGGAACATGAGTAATGATAACGCAACAAAGTCCTTTTCTGGTTATAATAATAAAGTTGAGGCAGAAGAGACAATAAGCTCTGTTCTAAGTTGTTGTCCTGAGTGTGTTTCTAGCTTTGAGAGAGAATCTAAAGCCCTTAAAGCTAATCAAGACAAACTTTTGCCTTCTTGGCTCCAATCTCATGATGCAGACAATTCTTCACACAAGGTAGAATATTTAAATTTGAAATCCTCTAATAAATGATCAATTCAGGGATAAATCAAAGATCTAAGTACTTGTTTTTGTGATTGTGTTGTAGGAAGAGTTAATGGGATTGAGAAGAAAATGGAATAGGTTTTGTGAAAATCTACACCAAGAGAGGACTAATGATCAGACAGGACAGTTGAGTCTAATGGGACAAAACTACTCATATGGCTTGCCTTATGGATCATCAAACGAGGCTTCAAAATCAGTTTCTTTGATTGATTCGTTTGGTTTAAAGCCGAATCAGCGAGTTGCGAACTCGATAGCCAAATTCAGACGTCAGAATTCTTGCACTATTGAGTTTGATTTGGGTGGAAATGAATATGAGAAAGGTGAGTCGATCAATGAAGCTGAAGATGAACAAGGAAATGACAAGATCACTCTCGATTTGGGGCGTTCTCTGTTCCGATCAGATTCCATAACAGAGACGAAAAAGAAGATCAGTGCTTTGGTCAAAGCTTTGGAGGAGAGTATTCCATGGCAAACTGTGACAATGCGTCTGATCGCTGAGAGTTTAATGGATTGCGTGTCGAAGAAGAAAGACGGTTGGATTATGATCGAGGGGAGAGACACAATCGCGAAGAGGAGATTAGCTCGTACTGTATCTGAATCTATATTCGGAACTTTCGAGTCTCTGGTTCATATTGATCTTAAGAAGAAAGGCAACGAGTCAAAGACCAGCTCGGAAACGCTTCTTGCTTGCGGATTGGAAAATCACGAGAAGGTTGTCTTCTTAATTGAAGACATCGATTTGGCGGGTTCTCGTTTCTTGAAACTCCTTGCTGATCGGTTTGAGGAGAATCGTAGGATGAGAAGCGGTGTAGATCATCGCCAAGCGATCTTTATTTTGACAAAGGAGGATTCGAGCAATGTGAGAAACAGAGACTCTGTTTTGCAAATTGGTTTGGAGGTCACGGAACAGAGTCCAGGGAGAAAGAGAAAACTGGAATTTGATTTATCGGTTAGGGAGGGTAAGAATTTTAAAGCGGGAGAGATCGAGAATGGGTTTTGGATCAAGAAGGAAGCGTTCTCTAGGCAATCTAGTTTCAACAGCTCTTATCTCGACCTGAACATAAAAGCTGAAGAAGAAGGAGAGATAAGTCCGATCTCAAGCGATTTAACCGGAGAAGAGGACACAGAGATCTCTTCCAGCGATTTTCTAAACCGGATTCAGAACCGGTTTGTTCTAAACCGGTCATGTGAACCGGGACTCGAAAAACCAATGATAACGGCGGCTTTCAGGGAGGTTTTTCCGGAAGGGGGAGAAGGAGGCGGAGTTAGGTTTAGTGTGGAGGAGCTTTGTGGGACCGGTTAGAACGTTCAAAACGGAGCGTTTGAAAAGTTGGTTAAAGGAGGTTTTCGAAACGGGGTTACTAACGGTTAAAAAGGGAGGGAAAAAGGATACGGGTGTAATTAGGATGGTGTTTGGGGGTATAGTTGACAACAAAGGATATGGTGGGGGGTGGGGTTGGTGGGGTACATGTCTTCCGAACAAAGTCCAAGTTTCCAAGTTCGAGTAGATCTTTCGGTTTTAATTTCTTTTGTTTTTTTTGTTCTTCTTTCTTTCGAATGTAAAATTTCCATTACTAATGTGGGGGTTTGACTGGTGTAACTTGTTTCTTTTTTTTTTTTTCTTCGAATGTAATATAAATGCACTTTCAATCTTGGAAAAAAGTCAAGTGTGCATGCACATGAGTGAGTTTCTTTCAATATTCGTGACAGCAAAGTTAACTTAGCTATATAGTTTCCGAATGTATGAATGTGTAGACAAAGTAGACTCGACTCTTCAAGCTGAAGCGTTAGGTTTCATACATGTATTGGGTTCAAAATTATATATGTATTAGGTTTGAATCAGACAATCTAAAATTGGTTAATCTTATAAACAATGGAGGTGAGGATCACGACCTGGACAAACCTACTCGAAACTCTCATGAAGTTGCTCATCAGCTTTCAAAGAAGTCTTACACTGGACGAAAGTCTATTTATCTCAGACTTGTTTACAATCCCATTGGGCTTTATCTCAGATTTAACTGGGCTGAATGTGAAGCAAAAATAGCCCAATGGGTTTCAAACCCGCCATCCATTCGACTTGGAATGAACTAAACGCAACGCTATTTGTGTCTCAGCGGTTGCGAGCGCGATTACAAACTTAGAAATCAAAATTTAGAAAGTTTTGAAGATTCACCGTTCTCTTCTCTCCGTCTAGTCTCTACCGAACTCGGCGAAGAAGAAAAGAGAGAAAAAATGAGGTCAGCAACAGTGATTGTAAACTGGAAGCACACTGTTCTCTACTTAATCGTAATAGTATCTCTTCTCTGCTTCATCGAATCCTTAATCTCTCACAAATTACACATCAACCATCACAAAATCCACCTGAAAAGATCTCCGGATCTTCCTCTACGTTTCCGTGACGATGGCACCTTCAAGATCCTCCAGGTCGGTTTTGTCTTCTCCCCTGATTCGTGCAATTCTCTGGTGATTTGATCGATTATCTGATACACAGGTCGCGGATATGCATTACGGAATGGGAAGTATCACTCGATGCAGAGATGTGACAGTTGCTGAATTCGAATACTGCTCTGATCTCAACACCACTAGGTTTCTTCGGAGGATGATTGAAGCTGAGAGACCTGATTTGATCGCTTTTACTGGTAATTTCTTTGAGTATTTCTTTTGATTGTAGTGAAGTAAAAAAAAAAAAAAAAAAAAAAGAAGAAGCCAATTTGCTAAGTTTTTGTTGTTGTTTGATGATTGATGATGATGATTAGGGGATAACATATTCGGATCAAGCACTAGTGATGCAGCTGAATCTCTTCTTGAAGCAATTGGTCCAGCTATTGAATATAGAATCCCATGGGCTGCCATTTTAGGAAACCATGACCAAGAATCTACTTTGAACCGTCAAGAACTGATGATTTTCCTTTCTCTTATGGATTTTTCTGTCTCCCAAATCAATCCACCAGTTGAAGAAACCGAAATAGGCGCAATTAGATCGATCGATGGCTTTGGGAATTACCGTCTTAGAGTACACGGTGCGCCTGGTTCAGTGCTCTCTAATAGCACTGTCTTTGACCTCTTCTTTCTTGACAGTGGAGATAGAGAAATAGTACAAGGTAGACGAACTTATGGATGGATCAAGGATTCTCAACTTCGTTGGCTTCAAGATACTTCTAAACAGGTTCAGATAGTAACTATACAGGACTCACTGGCTAAACAGGAGCATAACAAGATCATTTCTGGTAGTAATCCTCCAGCGTTAGCCTTCTTCCACATCCCAATCCCAGAAGTCCGTGATCTGTGGTTCACGGGCTTTACTGGCCAGTTTCAGGAAGGTGTGGCATGCTCCATTGTTCAGTCAGGAGTCTTAGAAACCTTTATATCCATGGGAAATGTAAAAGCTGCGTTTATAGGACACGACCATGTGAATGATTTCTGTGGAAATCTAAAAGGGGTATGGTTTTGTTACGGTGGAGGATTTGGATACCATGCTTACGGAAGACCAAATTGGCACAGAAGAGCAAGAGTGATAGAGGCTAAGCTAGGGAAAGGAAAAGACACATGGACAGGAATCGAACTTATTAGGACGTGGAAACGTCTAGATGATAAAGACTTGAGCAAGATAGACGAACAAGTCCTGTGGGAAACTTGTGATTCATTTCTCAAGTTGTGAATCAAATGGGCAAAAGTACATATATAAGGTATTTTATTTATCTTGGTCTTTCATAAAATTTGTACATCCATCTTTTTTTTAATGTTTTGTGTGAGAATTTTCTGTTTGGTAACGTAACGACATGTCTTACATATGATAGAAATGAGTTTTTTTGTCTTGAAAAACGTTTTTCAGATGGGTCACACAAAATATTATCAGATTGATTTGTACAAGTCGTGTAGAAAACATATGTGAACTGAAACACCGAACACCGAATTTTAGAAATTCAATATCGTTATAGGGGATGATGCTCTTTCGTTGTTGTTTCGGTGTGATCTCTTTGACTATTTTATTCATTTTGACTGTTTAATTTTCTTTATTAGCTAATTTACAATCATATGTTATTCCATGTATTGGGTGGGTATAGACTGCAGTCTTGTTACAAATATTTCGATTTCTGAATCATTTATTAATTTTCTTTTAGCTGTTTTTTTTTTTTTTTGAAAAAGACTTTTACATGTTTCACCATATTTGTCAGTTTGTTGCTGGGCTTGAGTATTTTATGTTTTTGAACTTTTTGTTTAGTTTGCACAAAAAAAAGAAGAGAACTTTTCTTTATTTTTCTAATTTTGGCAATGGTTATAAAATTATGATAATATTTTAATGTTTTTTTTTCTGGAATAAATTTCTTTAGTGCTCGCACTGTAGATATTGACAACAATCACACAAGTGTGGAATATTTTAAAATTTTTCCATTGGTAAGCAGAATCGTTAGACTTGAATAAGGCCTCGTGCCAAATATCATTAAAAAAAAGTTTTTTTTAAAAATGGTGGTCTTGTTTTCTTTCTATTTTATTAGGAGAAATATCTAAAATAAATGCACTAATAATTGACATACCTATATGATTTGCAGCAGTAAGATACAAAATGGGAGGTGTATAACTGGAAATCTACGTTGTTGTCTCCCAAGACTTTGGTCTGTCTCATTATCATTCGTTTCTCTCTATATAAAGAGAAAAGCTCACAGATCGAGAAAGACGAGAGACCAAATAAACGAACAACACAGAGACAGCTGATTCGAAATCTGTCGGAAAAAAAATGAATAATATCGACCAAGAATTCAACCATTACTGGGAATCCAACTCCTTCCTCCAAAACGAAGACTTCGAATACGACAGGTTCTTTCTTTTTTTTTTCTTTCTTTTAGTTTACAGTTTAGAGATTTTGATGTTTTTTTCCTTTTTTTTTTTTTTTTTTTTTAATAAATAATAAAAGCTGGCCTTTGGAGGAAGCAATATCTGGGTCTTATGATTCGAGTTCGCCGGACGGGGCGGCTTCATCGCCGGCTTCTAAGAATATTGTATCGGAGAGAAACAGAAGACAGAAACTTAACCAGAGACTCTTTGCTCTTCGATCAGTTGTTCCCAATATCACTAAGGTTCCTTTTTTTTTTTTTTTTTTTTTTTTTTCTTTCCAAATTCCAGAATCCAAGCTTATTTTGTATGGATTCTGTTTTTTTATAGATGGATAAAGCATCAATAATCAAAGATGCTATAAGTTACATACAAGGTTTACAATACGAAGAAGGGAAGCTAGAAGCTGAGATCAGAAAACTTGAATCTACACCAAAGAGTAGCTTGAGTTTCAGCAAAGATTTTGATCGGGATTTACTTGTTCCCGTCACATCCAAGAAGATGAAGCAGTTTGATTCTGGTTCTTCCGGTTCTCTTATCGAAGTTCTCGAAGTAAGTCTTGGTTCCTCTACTTTCACCTTTTAGATCATAGATTTAAGAAATAATTGTGTTTTTTTTTTTTTATTGGGGTGATTGAAGCTGAAGGTAACATTCATGGGAGAGAGGACAATGGTGGTGAGTGTAACATGTAATAAGAGGGCAGACACAATGGTGAAACTATGTGAAGTCTTTGAGTCATTGAATCTCAAAATCCTCACTTCCAATCTCACCTCTTTCTCTGGCATGATCTTCCACACTCTCTTTATTGAGGTCACCATCTCTCTCTCTCTCTCATTAGTAATAATTAGTTAATTACCATTATTTACAAGTAATGATTGAAATTAGTCAAGAGTGGATATTAAACTTTTCAATTAAAAGTAAAAGCAAGTATTCATATATATATATATATATGGTTACTTTAGTAAACTTTTATGAAAGTCTCCATCGTCAATGCTAATTATGTAATTTGAATGATGTTAGTTTTCTCTTGTCTCTCAAATATTTCTTAAAGTTTACCAAATTAAATACGAATTTTGTTTTTGCAAGTTTTCTTAGCTTGTGTACTTTATTTGTTAATCTGGGTAAACCGTGCACCGAATTTTTTTAATTAGATTTTGGAATATCATTTGTTTTTTTCTTTTCCCGAGGGGTATCTATAGGGGATTTTCTCTGGTTTAAGTATTTGCTCGTGCCAAATTATTTTAGCAATAAATGTCGTATTCGTGACGCTGGCAATGAGCATTGCGTTACTACTTTAGTATTTGTTTACCTGAAATAATTAACATAAATACTTTTCCAAAATCCATGATTTCTTGATTTGATGCTGATTTAGACGACATGGACCTTTCTGGTTGATTTAAAGCAAGATTTTGCAGAGTTAAACTAATGATTAATTAGGAATAAATATTCGGCTTATTAGTCTATATTTTTTATTTGATCGTTTGGTACTAGTCAATACATTTTTTTGTTGCCCACTTGTGACTTTTAATTTTTGTCATAAAGTAAATTGCATGATATTGGAAACGAATTAATATATTCCTAATTCTATTGTCAAAACCATATACTTTATTATTATTATTAAAGAAAAACTTTTTCAGTTTTTTTTTTCCTCAATTTTTATGATATAAAGTACTTGAAAAAAAGTGTTAGTAGTTGGTGTATTATTCTCTATTGGTAATTAGTTCCAATTTTGCTAATGCTATAACGTAAATGGGTTCCATATCGGAAGCTTCTAGTTTCGACCAAGCATTTAATGGGTTTTGGTTTAGTTTTTATTTTATTTTGTTTTGTTTTTTGGTCCCACATTCACTGGATTGGTCCATTTGGTCATTAAAACGAAAATAATATTATCGTATGTGGTAAGCAGAATCTGATTGCTTTGAGATATGTATTCAACCGCTCGAATTAAGTAACAATGGGACTGTAATATCATACACATGATAATATATATATATATATAATTCTGCCAAAATACATCATACATTGTCTGGATACAATAAAAGATAGCGGATCCTATCAAATACCTCCTCATATACAAAGATAAACATAAAGAGTCAATAATTATTGGATCTTAGAGATATGATTATGATCGCAATTGTTAATTAAATAGTACTTGATGACTTTTTCTTTAATGGGACCTTGTCTCTTCTTTGGCTCATGTCTTCTTTTGAATTTTCCATATTATAATGTCTCGTTAAAGCATAGGTATAATCCTTTTAATTTCAAGTAAAAAAAAGTTAAGCAATTAAATTTTAATTTTTTACTTTTGACAGGCGGATGAAGAAGAACAAGAAGTGTTGCGGTTAAAAATAGAAACAGGAATAGGAGCTTATAATGAAACTCAAAGCCCCACTTTGAGCATCGACTCTCTTTACTAATACTTTGTTTTTCTTTTTGGCTTCTCTCTTTACAATAAATAATAATATTATCTTTTTAATTTCTTCTTCTTCGTTTTGTCTGTCGTCTTTTGCCTTTATATTAGATAATGTCTATAATAATCGATATAAATTGTTTTGATCCTAGTTATATTATATCTGTCGATATATATTGTTCAAAAAGAGATTTTTTTTTTTTCCCTTTGAGATAGATAAAATCCAATATTAATACGAAGGTTAAAATTGCATACGAGTGAAAAGAACTATACTCTCTTCTATATGACCAGCACTCCAAATAAATTATGGCCACTACGAAGACAGACAATAAAGAGGATTTTGGAGTTACACAACATATACATAACGAAAGAGCTTCACTACATAGTCCAATACGGCAGCGTTTTACCAGTCTTTGAGCAGTTCTCCGGCAACATCCCGGTAGCTCACTTTCTTCTTCTTCACAGGAGTAGGAACTGCCTCTGCGTCTGCGCCTTCGTTCCCAGTAGTAGTATCAGTCTCGGCACTGAGTTTTCTTTTCTCTGAAGACTCACACTCATCATAAACATTAGCCTTTCTACTTTCACCGGTGATTCGGCTTGATGTCTCTGTGTTTTTCAGACTGAGACTCGGGATCATGCCCATTAACATAGCTTGTATCGGATCCTCGTGCATTTGTAACTTCTCTTTCATATCCATCTCGGTCTTTGCATTTCTAGAATCTTGCGAGGCCTCTTCAACTGCTACTGTGTTGTCTCTTTGCAGTGATTCTGTGTACTTTGCTACGTCAGGCTCTCGGGTTTCTTTGTTTTCCATTGATCTACCAGCTGCAGGCTCTCGGGTTTCTTCGTTTTCCATTGATCTACCAGCTGCAGACTCATTGTTTTTGTCAACAAAATCATCATTTTCCTCGGACTCATCTCCGCCTATCTTCGTACTCTTCTTGCCTCTGCGTGATCTCTGTACTCTTTGGGTTTGTCCCACACGTGACTTCCCTCTCTTTGCAGATTTTCCTCTCATTGAGTTTCTTTGAGGCTCACCAAATGAACCAGTCTCTTCTGCTATATCACCAAGTCTTGTTGAAACCTTTTCTTCAGAAGCATCGCTTTCCTCTGTTTCATCTCCGCCTATCATAGAAGGCTGCTTGCCTCTGCGTCTCTGTACTCGTTTCTGTACGTTTATGGTTGACGCTCCCCTTTTAACAGCTCGAGTATTTGACCCTCCTCTTGAACTCGTACTTTCCATTTTAGAGGAAGCTGGCTCTTCGGTTAGAGCACTACCACCGTAAGCTACTTCCGTTGTATCACGTTCGGATTTACTGAGGCAAACAGAGATAAAATCATTGGAAGCTTTTTATATTAACACGCACTTATATATTTCATTTGTAGATATGAACACATCCCAAAAGTGTTGACTCACTCTGATTCTTCAGTATCAGACTGTTCCATATACTTAGGCCTCAGAGAGTACACGTCCTCGGACTGTTTTTGCTCTCTTTGCAAGCTGTCCTCTAACCAGTGCGAACTAACAACATGCAGCCTTCTCTTCAACAAAAGACGTTTCTCCATTTCGCTGAAACTATTAAAGAGTGACCAGAGCAGAGTCTTAATTCTCATTATAAACTGGTGCTAAACTCAATAGCAGGAAAAAACATAAAATTTGGAATACCTTTTGGAAACTGAAGTAAAATCCAAAGAGTCTTCTGCTATACCAAGGACTACAAGGTGTGACGCATGAAAAAGATTATTGGTAACTTTACCACCACCCATTAAGACTTCAAGCGCTAATCTCTTAGCCATAATTCCCAATAAGGCTTCCTCTTCAGTGCTCCTTCAAGTAAAAGATGACAAATTGAGTATTGCTTTAGGTAACTGACATGTTGAACTAACATAAGAAGAAAACAAGAGGAGCCTTACAGTGTTTGACCATACGGGTAAAAGTAAACGCAGCAGCCGAAGAGGCAGGACCATCTTTTCTCTGGACATAACTTTTTCATGTAGTATTCAATGGGTTTTGAGTCTTCGGATTGTTTGGAATTGCTTAAGACCTGGAAATGAAGATAAAGGGCTTGCAACTCAGTTGTGTGACTTCAGCGAATGGTCTCGGCAAGTGTTACAATAATTCCAAGATGGCTAACTGAACCTACATACCTGTTTCAGACCTTCAAGGTCTAAATCCCAGTAATAAGAATCAGAAAATTCATCTATGTCATCCTGTAATTTTGTCCTTGAAGCATCAGTGAGGTGGAGGAAGTACCTACAAATGTGGCCGCAAGCACTTTTCATTAGACGAGACATAAAGGCACAAGAAACCCTAAAGGGTTGAATACCATAAAATGTTGCTAAAACTCACTTTGGCTGCAAAGGAAGTGTCTTATTTCGAGAACAACAATCTAAGACCCATGAAAAGTGGATGACATCTCTCTGACGCTTTGCTGCCTGATACTTTATTCCTGAAATAGTATCTCATTGTTATGCTCATTTATTCAAATTGTTTTGAGATACACTCCTGTGTACAAAAGGTATGGGTAAGAAATCAATATGTAAGAAAGTGACATACCACTGCTTTCCGCTGCAATGCAATGAGTCACTGAGTTGTTTAAGTTCATTGAGAACTTCCCACCATTCTCAACCACCATTTTGTGGAATGTATCAAGAGTATAGGACCGAGACAAGTTAACAAAATCTATTAGATTTGTCAAGGGGATAAAGAAAAATGTCGTATGAAAAAGTTATCAAAGTTTGCAAGTCCAAGCAATTTCAGAATTTATCCATGTAAAAAAGTGTCAAATTCTAATAGAGGACGACAGGTGAAAATGCAATCAGGAAGAGAAGAGTACCCAGGTGAGAATGGGGCAGAGAGAAGAAAGTTCATATTAAAGGATACAGAATATCATATTTGAGAAGATTGAGGTCTTGCCCTTGATATCTGATACATCAGTTTGAATAAACTGAGAAGGGACAAGAGAGACATTCTTTTTCTCTCCTCTCTTGGAGGGTTTATTGACTTTCGGATTGTCCTGTGTGCTTTCAGATTCCTTCTGTTTCTGAGTGGTGCCGTTACTTGAGTTCACCAATTCCACAAAAGCTGAAAAGTCAACATCAGTCGGACGTATAAAGGGGGAAGCAAATCAGTTCTTTCAACTTTTCGTAAAAATGGAAATTTTTTTTGATTTTTTTACTCACTCTGAACATCGAGACATTCATGCCAAGGCTTGTCATATCTTACTTTATCAATACGAGGAAACCTCAGGCCGTAAGGTGCAACAAACACCTGAAAAGAGGCAAAGTTTTACATGATATACAGAATATGAAATATAAGCGACAAGTCTGTATTGCCTGACAACTGAATGAAATAAAAATACTAGAGGTAAGTAGCTAATATTCCCATTCTCACATCTTATGGACATACCTCAGACCTTATTGTCCTGATATCACTAGTGATGGAAAGTATTATTGATCTGCGGCAAGGAAACAGAAAAGATATGGGCACAGAAAATAGCATTCAACAATCCTGATTCTGCTGCAGAAAAAGAGATAATTGACAAAAACTAACTTCTCCGGGCTTTCAATCCAAACATCTGGTCTCTCTTTTGAGTGATTTGTAACCTGATAGAAGCTTGGAGGAGCCTTCTTTGGGTGTTCATTTTTCCTGAAACACAAAAAAATGTGTGATAACTGTAAAAGAAAGAGGCAGTATTCTCCAAATTATCAAAATAATAAACCAAGAAAACCTTCTAGTTTTCATGTATGCTAATAGTGGCAAACCATTTTTATATCCTATTCCCCTTGGCCTTGATTTCTGTCATTAGTTATATATATATTTTTTTTTTGTTTAAAATGAGATGAGAAAGCCAGTGAACTGTCTCTCACCTGAAATAAGGCTTCAGTTTGCTTACAACAGTGTCAAGCTCATCATCAGAAAGTCCAGTGCCAACTCTACAAAAGGACATAAATCTGCAAAAAGAGAATAGCTTATCACTGATAGTTAGACCTGAGATATCTAGGCAAACAACTAAAAATTATGATGACATGACATGAAAAGCTCTAGAGTCTTCATGGCCCATGTTCTCTCAAGACTGTTTCAGTAGTTTTTATTGATAATCTAATTTTAACTTCTATGAGAAAAATTTGAAACCACAGATATACTTACCGCCTGGGATACACATTTGCCTCTGCCCGGTCAGCCAAGGCGACAAGAAACTGTGCTACCTCCCCTCCACGACGTCCGGAGCCATAGTATCCTCCTGGCAAAGATGCAAAAATCCCCAAAAAGATCCAGTAAAAATAAACACAACTTTTGAACAAGGAAAAGTAACAGCTATCAAGTACAGACCTATTATAAGAACATCCAGGTCAGAACCAGCCCGGATGTATTCAGGCTTCAACTTCAACCACTTGCCACTACGATCTCCAGGTTCCCATTTCGATCCCAGGTCTTTAAGCACAACTCCTTCATCTCTGAGCACAAAGAAGAAATTGGATTGGAAACTGAAACACACATCTGTGAAGAAAATCATTTTAAAAGTCTGTACTAGAGCGTAGATTCTGACGAGCAAGTATCACCGTTCACATAAGGCCAAGAAGGCTACATCCAAACAATTTTCAAAATTCATGAATAGTGAAAAGAGACACATTGGCTAGATTAGAAATAAACCTGTTTTCAACTGTTTCTTTGAAAAATCGCTCAACATCAGCAGCAGCATGAACAACAATAGACCAACTAGGTTCCCCTGAAAAAAGTTAAAGTTCACGTATCCATTTGTAAATGGGTTATCAGACGAATTAAATAGTTGTATGAAAAATGAAAGAGACTCTACATGATGCGAGGGTCTAAGATCATAGTGCATACTTCAAAAAAAAATCATCATTGAACTTTCTTCATTTAAACTGTGTCACACTTGTGAACTTTTTTGAGTCAACTAAAATCTTAGTAGTCCTTACCTGAAGGGCGGTGAACATTGAGACCACCTTCAGGTACTAAAACTTCAAGCCGACCTTTTAAAGGCTTAACAACTTTCCTCAGGAGTTCATGGCGTTCCTTCAAACTCTGGTGGATGACACTTGTATCGCCAACATAAAGAACATCAAAGGCAACATCTAGTCCAAGGTCAAGGAAATGAATATCTCTAAAATCGTTTTGGCATGACATTCTGAAGTATGGTCATTAATTTCTCCTTGTAAGGATACAACACAACTGCATTAGCAGATCAAAGAACATCAGACTTTTTAGTCAGATCCTCAAAAATTTGCAGCATAAAGCAAAGAACAAAAGTAAACAAGTGGGACTTCGCATATGAACCTGTTTATGGCTGTCAAGACCCTCCCTTGCTGCCTTGGCTGTGAAAAAATAGTACAAGAAGGATCAAATCTACTGCAAGCAAGACTAAGTTTTTCAACATCAGGACATTGATTAGACGCCATACCTATTTCCTGATTCGAACCAAACTCAGCAAATCGATTCAGAGATGTATCCCAGACCAACATTTCCCCATCAAGGATACACCTAAATGGCAATGAAAAGGAAATGAAAGATCATATATCTCATAATTTCAAGCTTGTGACACTTTCCAGACCTACATAAACAGCAACTGGATTCTTACTTGTCTGCCAATATATTTTGTACAATAAGATCCGACATGGCATGCACATATTCAGAATGGTCAAGAAAGTTCCTGCAGCATAACTAACAAAAGTAAAGTGCAAATTCCCGTATTTGTCAACACAAAGAGACCGGTAGAGAACTTGAAACAACTGCAAATTTGGCCAGGTAACGGCTTTCTTGACACCAAGCACAAATAGTCATGAACCTTGCCATGTGAAAATAATATCTTTTATCAAAACAATTTTAGCAGGGTAGACGAAAGAGATGTGATTCACCTAGAGAAGTAATGTATCTCAGTCCCATTTTTGTGTATTTGTATGCGATCCCCATCAAATTTGCACTCAGCAACTACATCTTTCCCGTGTAGCTATGTAGAGGAAAAAAAAGAGCTCATGCATAAAGAGAAACTGCAAAGACATTGGAGTAAGCAGACAATAGAGTTGATGGAATTTACCTTTTTCCAAGCAGCATTAACATCACTGATACGCATAGCTAACTGGGGTCGTACAGCTTTTCCAACCTCTATATCCTACAAAGTAACAAACGACAAACTACCTAGTGAGAGAATGTAAACACACTGAATACTATGTGTGAGCAAATTAACACGAAAAAATAACGAGCAGTTAGCTACATGAAGAAAGACATACGCTTTGGCGAGCATTGAAATGAACAATACCCAAGGGATCACAAGAATGATAAACAGAAAGGCTATTATAAAAGGACTGATTTCACGCTCATTTGATATGTTTATAAGTTTACGATAATATCATTCTTGTGATCCCAAGCAAATGAAGAGTAGTTAGTAGGTTCTCAAGTATTTCTCAAAACAAAAACCTGGCGCTTGTGCCGTTGGTGACGATCCCTCAACTTTTCACAAACTAGTTTCAAGTCACATGTGACATTAAACAAGTCCTCAGCATCTGGATGGAACTCCTGAAATATACTCTTCTCGCTCATTCCCAATTTCAAATCTGTAAAACATTAAACCAACAAAATCAGAAACTCTAATTGATCTCAACAAACAAAAAAGTTTCCAACTTTATGTGAAGAAGCTAAAGAGTCCAAACCTTTAAGAATTATCCTAATGACCCACTTCATCTCCTGCGCATTTGTCTTTTGAATCAGAGTTGACAAAACAGAAGTTTTCTCCGCTCTGCGTTACATAGATTCCAAAATCAAACACACGATAAGAGACTAAATAGAAACAATTGATTTCTCTAAAGCTTAGAGTCAGTACCTGTTCTCACTTGAAGCTAAACGATCAAGCAAATCATTCAATTCCTTAATAGACAAACCACCCGAAGCCATTCCTTGTCTACGTTGCAATACCTGTTACCACCAAAATGCTCAAAAACCAAACCTAGATCCCTCAAAACCCTAAACCCACAAAGTCAAAACAAATCCCTAAACCTCAGCAGCAATTAGAGAGAAATTCCCAGCGTTGGCTCCAGCTTTAGCTGTTCCGCCTTTACGCCAATTGAGAAGACGAACAGCGTCAGGAGCATCACGAGAGATGCCAAGAGCATCGATCAGACACGTGGCGAGCACTGACTCCTTGAGGCCGTAGCTACCTCGTTCTCGATCTAGCGACGGAATGATAAGACGTACTGCATCGAAGTAGTCTGAAGGTTTGCAGTAAGTGTCCAGAAACTTTCGGAATTTGGAGCGTTTCTGAGAAGAGGTTTTGCTCTTTTGAATCCAGTTGAAGAGAGACACCAGAACGCTGAATTTGACCTCCTCCGTCATCTTCTTTCGCCGGAATTATTGATTCCTCCTGAGACGATGGTTAATTAGGGGAAAAGAGTCGGAGAATCAGTGAGCAACGTCGTGAATAGCTTGCCGGAGAAGAAAGTCACTTTTGAAATTCGCACGGCCGGTTCCAGGCTTACAGCGACTCGTCGTCTTCTCTACTACTAGTAAATTATTTATTCTGAATTACTTATTGCCCTGTAACTTTATTAATTGATCAATTCCGTCCAATGTGTGTACTTTATCACTTAGAAAATCGTCGTATTATTAATCAATACTACAAAGTACAAAGTAACAAAACTTTTTTTTTTTCTTTTAATCAATACTCAATAGTGAGTGCTTTCTTTTTTTTTTTCTTGCGGCTACAATTTGTAGTGTTAGTATGAAAATATAATGAGATGATGATATCAGAAATTAAAACTCGTCTCAAAAGTAAGTAAAGCATGAGGATTATATTGGCTTTAAGTAATCTACAGCTTTTGGTTTGGAAATCAATAAACCCAAATTTCATTACAAAGGTTGAATTCGCCTCTTCGCCATCGTGTTTTCAGAAAGTTGATCCGTTGAATCCAAAGAAGGGTCGCTGCCAATAACCCAAAAACTTAACTTATTTTCTAATCATTGATTCAAGTTATAAAGACATAGCCCATAATCGCAAGAATCTAGCTTTACTCTAAATCAGTATCGTATATATAAATCCTACAACATGTTTAATAATTTGCAAGTAGCATCTTTCTTATGTAAAAGCTTTTTTAACTTGAGACAAAAATGGGACTTACTTACCGGTGAATCGTAGAATTTGATATAAAAGCGGGAACTATCAATAGAGAGCTTAAGTTGGAGAATCTCAGAAATGGTGGCGCTAAGCTTCCCATTTACACCAGGTCCTAATCCCCCGATAGATATAAGTTCACCATATGCAGCAGGTTCCTCAGTCCCCGCAAATGCAATGGGCACTCCACTATTAAGCAGTATCATCACATACTTTAACCAAACAAGAACAAACAAACAAAAACAGAGGTTTTTTTAGTAATGAGCAGGCGAAAGATGATTAAAATTAGCTCACAACTTAAGAAGACCACACAATACAAGATTGAGAATTCTCAAATAGTTTTTAAGTTTCAAAGACTTGCAATTCACAGAGGAATTTCATCGAACACGTTGTCTGCATATACCAGCAACATCATTCATCTAAACTAATTTCTATGCTATTCTGCTTTCATATTATTATCAGAACCTTAACACAGGTACACCAAAGTAAGAAAAAAAAAAAGTTGAAGCTTTAAGTAACCGTTTAATAAATTAGCGTAGAAATGGCAAAAAAAAAAAAAAAAAAAAAAACAGAGGAGTTTTAGAGAGTTTATTATATACGGATTCAGGTTTGCCGATGATCTTAGCGACGGCCTTAGTAGCGTCCTTGAGGATGTCGGAGGATGTGACGGCGTCGACTGGTATGTTTGTGAAAAGATTCAAAGTAGGCATCTTCTTGATTCTTCTCCGACAAAACCAAACCAGTGGCTTTTAGATGTCCAAGTAGGTACCATTTATTTTATCCAATCGAATTTAAGGTTGAACCTGAAATCATACCAAATCTATACCAACAACCGATATAAATTAGATAATAGTAACCAAACCGAAATCAAACTACACTTCGGCCCATTAATACGTGATTTTGTACCCAATGCAAATTCAGCCCAACTGTAAAATGTCGAATTGAGGAAAACGAAACCCCGAAGATTTACCGTTTACGGACACTTCGTTGTTTTTTTGTTTTCTTACATTTTGGAGGGGACCAATAGAAATTTCGAACTTTATTAAACTGTGTACAGTGTACTTTAGTAGCTGACCAATTAATTACATCAATACTGTATTTCCCATAAATTGCTTTGAACTTGAGTAGCCATAAGTGGTGCTTTCGTTGAATGCACACATATTAAAAAAAAAAAAAAAAAAAAAAGAGTTGTTAAATATCTAATTATGACAAATGAAATACAGTAAAACCTCTATAAATTAATACTATTGGGACCAAAATATTTTATTAATTTAGAGAGGGTATTAATTTGTCGATAAATTAATAATTATTAATTTATAGAGAGATTTTCCAATTTTCACAAATTCTATAAAAATCTATTTAAAATAAGATTTTTTTTTGACAATTTCTCATTATTATAAATTTATTTTATCTAAAATTCCTTTTACCTTATCTAAAATTCCAGAAGTTTTTGATGCAATAAGAAAGATTAGAGATGAGCTCCAACAAGAATGCATGTTTAGGAATAAACAAACAACACTAGAGTCATATTTTACTAAATTATCTTAATTATATTTTTAATGTTATATGATTATTAATTTATGTTATTAATGGGACCATAAATTTACATAGGGGTCTAAAATAAATTATTATCTTATTATTTTATCGAATTGTGTTATTTTTTACACCGGCCCAACTCGGAACCGAAAAAATTTATTAATTTATAGAGGTTATTAATTTACAGAGTATTAATTTATAGAGGTTCTACTGTATTTGTTTGCCTTGTAAAACATCAAAACAAACAAAATTGGCTCACAGCCAATTATTTTCTAAAGCCATCACAATACGTAAGCCCACACTAAAGCCCATTTTTTAAAATTTCCAACATTACTCCTGACTTCAAAATATTACATAGTTTGTATACTATCATTTGTATGATTGTATATTTGTGTCCTATTTCATTTACTGAAACATAAGATAATATCAAGTGTATATAGTCACTACTGTGATTTTTATGTATATTCTAAATTATGTCTCTTTTTTTACTTCTAGAATTAAATTTCAATCCCACATTTATCTTTTGAATTGTCTATTTTTATCTAGTTAGTAGTTGTCCTGTTTGTCTGCTTTCCTCCAATGGATCCTAAAGGTTTCAAAACTTTATCTTAAGCATGGAAGGCAAAGTATGAAAGAGTTATGCTGTTGCATTATTACCCATGCTGACTCAAACAACAAAATAAAATCGAAATTTTGGACAAGAATAATTTTAATGGTCCCCTCCAATATGTAAGAGAAGGAGTTCACTTGTTGTTTGTAAACCATTTGGGTTACTTGGTATTCATTTAAGAAAAGAAAAAAAATTATTGTTGTTCTTGAGCCATAAGCCCATTGATAGATATTTATAAGTTCATATTTACAGATTTGCCTATATTCATTTGGATTTTTCTTGGCTATATATAAGTTTTTTAAAAATGTCACATGATTTCCAAAAGTTTCCATCTAATTACAATTAAATTCTTATTACTATATATAAGAAACTTCTATCATGATAGTATACTATAATATAATGTTCTTGCATGAACAGTATACTTATATGCACTTGCATGAACATTAAATTGGATTAAAAACAAAACAGAACACTATAATGTTGTATATTTGAACGACGACAATGCTAAATATACACTTTAAGAGATTACAAAGATACTAGTATATATCCATGAGATATATTGCAGTTAATTTGTGATATGATACCCAAATGAATTTACTGGTAAAAGGCGTTTATAAGACGTTATAACACAGAATACAATGTTTTATCTTCCATTAAAACGATTTGGTTCTAGTCTTCTACTCTACAACATATTTTCGTTTTCATATTATCTCTATCTCGTGTGGTTTATGTCAACTTATAGTGTAAGAATTGTTTGTTTTGCTTTCTAAGCCCATTAAAACGTGGCCGAAATAACCACATAGTAAAGATAATAGTTAACAAGTTTAATTTGTGCACAAGGTTTAACATATCCGCATCCTTTTTTATTACATGATCTTGATCAAGTCACCAAGACGTGAATTATAAACATTGAAAACGACCGTTAAGTCATAAGTGGAGTCCCATATATATAGTTCTATCTAAAATCAATTTCTCTTTGATTTCAATAATATGTTTTAGGGAAACAAATAAATGTCGTTTTTCTTACATTTATCCTCTCTCTTTTTTTTTACAATCGTCGTGTTATCCACGTCACCTAATCCATAATACTCTAAAAGTCCACATAAATCACAACTCAAATACGTTTTATCTTACTTTTTACGAACAGTGGACTCACTTATATATATGTAGTTATATTTAATTAATTAATCAAATTATTCGAAATTGTACAACATTTTAGAAAATAGCAGAGCAAAATAGAGTACACAGTCTCTCCCTAATGCACTTAAAATTTGAGAAGTTATATGGGTTTAGTTTCTATATATCCGGGTATAATTAAACAATTTACTTGAATCACACATAAACTGTAAAATTTGAAATCATTAGTGTATTTTTATCCACCAAAACTTTTATGGAAAAAGGGTAAAAAAGAATTAGTAAGAAATGGAACAGATGTCACATGTTGTCATAAGAATAACATAAGAACAAAACTTACTTTGGAGCAGTGCCATAACAAGGTTTATCCTGTTTTTTTCTTGAGGTTCAAATTCTCTCCAGCACACCTTCTTTAGATAAGAAAATTTCTCTACATTTAAATTTTCTTAAAGATTTTTGTTTCGGCTTATAAGTTCTATTTTTGATCAAACTGTTTTTCTTTTAAAATTTTATATTTTACTAACTAAGAAATACGCATTAATTAACCAAACTGAACTGGAATTAATTTGAGCAGTGTATAACGTTAATGACTTCAAAAGTTTAACTTCGGACCTCGGTTTTGGTTTACTGATTACAAAAATCAGTTGAAAATATTTATTAGATTGGTATATTATCAATTATATGCACACATATCAGATAGATGATGAACATTTTATAAGAAAAAAAACATGACAAAGTCTAAGCAGATCCAACAAGAAATATGTATCAGTACCGAACTAATTGTTGTAGTATATATATATATATATATATATATATATTGAATCTTATATCTTGTAGTAAATTAAAAGCTGATCATGAGTGAAATAATTTGTGTAAGTTTGTTTTATATAATTTTCTTTGTCATATTTTGGCCTAAGATAATTTACAGGCATGTTTTATCCTCGTCAATATTTTCACCTAGATATTTTTGTAACCCCCACTAAGAATTTCAAGAAAGAAGGAGGAAACCAAGAAATGAAGAAAGTATCAAAATACCAATTATAAAATGAGAGACTTCAGAATTTGCCATTAAATTCTATATATCTTCGATTTTTGCCATCTTAACAGTAAAACCAATTTTTCTAATGAAAATAATATTATTCATAACAATTCTACCCTTATAACAAAAAAAAACGTTTGGTATACAAAAACATATGGATTTTTCCCTATGTAAATTTTGTCTAACAAACATAAAACTAAATTCTAAATTATAAATACATAATCCAAATCCAAAACTAAACCCTAAATTATACTTAGAGAACCCCAAACATTATATCTTAACCACCCCAACATGAAATTAAACCCTAAATTATACATAAACAATCCAAAACTAAAACTAAACCCTATATTATAAATAGACAACGCAAACATTGTGTCTTAGGTTTGGATCAATTATCAAAATCTAACCCTAAATTATACATATAAAACTCAAACAAAAAATTTTAGTTATCCAAACAAAATTTTCTTATGGACCAAAAGCATTACATAAATTTGTGTACGAAAAATCGTGGACAAAATAAAAATAAATGAGAAAAAACAGTTTCGGAGGACAAAATAGTTTCATCAGACGGGGCAAAATAGTTTTTTACAATGGTGAAGAGTGGCAATTTCAGAGACTGCTAAAGTAAATGACAAAATTAGAATATGCTTGCTACAGTAGTGACAAATTTTTAATTAATTCTTATAAAATATTGAATTTATAATTATAAGATATTGATGAAATAAATGCCAAAATATTGAATTCATTACACGAATTGGTAATGAATATACGTGAATACACTCATCAAACTATACTGTTTTGTTAAGTAGTACCATATAAGTTAATTTTCTATTAAAATTTTGTTGTTTTCAAGTACACGTAATCACAATGTTTGAACGCAATTTAAATTCTGATAATAGAGGGTTTAATCATGGGTATCATATCTATCTAGATATATAATGGATGTGTGTTTTCTAACATATAATAAAAAAAAATTATATAAAAATAGAAAATCTAATCTCTAAACCAGGAGTCATTGAACGTAATGAGGTAAACGTAGGTTTAGCTTTTGCCACAAATTACTTCAAATGATACCAAAAAGGTTCCAATCATTTTTTCTCTCACATATACAAGCCACTAGCCCACCAGTTCTCTCTCTCTACACTTTTGTTTTCAATTACATTAATAATATTTAAATAATACTACATTATAAGTACGACAATATTGTAAGCTAGCTTCTAGTAATATAGCCAATTAGCAATAGCTATTTAACTCGTATAGTATTATATTAAGTCCTTTTTTTTGGTTCTTTTCAATTGTTTGTTTTGTAGGAACATATGCAAAGTCTAAGTTAAAATTTGTTCAACAATTAAGAGATGCACGTAAATTTCCTTTTAATTGATGAAAATATCAAAAAAAAAAAAAAAAAAGTTAAATCCTATCATGTGTAATGTGTATAGATAAGAATGACCAATTTGGTAATCTGGGTGCTTCATGCTAATTTTTGTTCCCATATATGCTAAATAAGTAAATTTGGAAAAAGACTTTTTTTTTTTTTTTTTTTTTTTTTTTACTAAAGTCGGTTCTTGAGAACACGTGAAAACTTCCCCGACCAGGCGACCACAACCAGTTAATAGAAAAAAAGCCACGTCACAAAGAAATCTAGTAGAGCCAATAGTGAAAGGCCACGTCGATGGATAAGGTGACCTTTCCTCGTTTTCTCTTTAAGATCCCAAAAAGATTTGCAGGTTGGGATGATGTGGTTTTGCATTTTTGGAAAATAATCCAAAAACAAAACAATTAATTAATGACTATTAGTAACTACTGAATTAAACTCGTGAGCGTCTAACTTCGTTAAACCCCATATTAAACCAATTCAAAACAAGAAAACCAATTAAAACTAAATTGAAACCACATCACTTGGGATTATCTTCAACCTCAAAATATTATAATTAAACTATAAACAAAAAACGGCTTCACCTCTATGATTAAAACACTAAAAAAATACGAAAATATTTTATACCCATAACATTTTTTACCTCTGTTTTTTGGGTTAATATTTGGTAATTCTATATTACTAAAAATAATAGTGGATATATAAAATATTTAATATATATTTCGACTCTACAATACCTTAAAGAGCTAACATAAATATTCCCGTATGGTGGAAGTTGATTTTTGGTATCGACTAAGGATAAAATAACCAACCTCAACCAACATAACATTAGCACTATACTGATAATTTAAAAAATTGAATAAATGTGAATTACTATGACAAAAGGGTATTTTTATATTAAATCAATCTACAAAATATTTATATTAATTTGAATTATATAATCAATTGCCACTAGATCGATGATCCAATTAATATTTTAAGTTTTTGAGTAAATAATATTTAGTGCGACCCAAAATGATAATTTCGATAAATTTATTTGCAAAATATCAGTTATTATTTAAATTATGATCGATCGCCGCTAAATTATATGATTACAAGATTAATGAGCCGATAAATGTTTTTAAGTTTTTGGTAAATTTTATTTGATCTAATAAAAAATTAATTTTCATAAATTAATATGCGACAAATTTATCTTTATTCAAATTATGATTATTTACCTCCAAATTACGCTACTACTAAATCTATAAACCGATAAATGTTTTAAATTTTAGTAAGTCTTATTTAATATATCAAACAAATAATTTTCATAATCAATATGTGATAAATTATCTTCATCCAAATTATTATGATCGATCGCCATCAAATTACATTACTACTAGATCGATAAACTGATTATTGTTTTATAAAAAATAATTTCCATAAATTAATATACAACAAAATTATCTTTAATTAAATTATGATCGATCTCACCAAATTACACTATCACAAGGTCAATGAAACCGATTAAATTTTTAAATTTTGTTTAATGCAACAAAAGGTAATATATATATATGCATATGCGACAAATTATCTTCATTCAAATTATGATCGATCGCTGTTAAATTACAATATCAATTGAATAATGAGCCGATTATTTTAAAATAAATGTTAATAAATTTTTTTAATAATAAATCAATATGCGATAAATTATTTTTATTTAAATTATGATCGATCGCTGATACTATCTTTTTTTTTTTACTTTTTGGCTACAACCAATTTAGTTTTTCCAATTTTTGTGTGTGTGTGTTTTTTTTTTTTTCTTTTTTAGCAGCTGGAAAGCCTCTTTTTTTTGGGTGTATGTGTTTTTTTTCTTTTCATTTTGCACTAGCTCTCCAACATTATTTGTTAAGTGTTTCGTTTTTTGTATTTTTTAAAATTTGAATAGTGTAATAATTAAAAACAAAAACACAAAAAATGAGTAATTTCTTTAAAATTATAAATTTGCGTTCCGTTTTTCTTTAATCTAAGAACACAGTCATTCAAAATTATCCAAACATTTTCAATAAAAAATATTTCCTTCTGAAAGCTTTCTGTAAAAGAAAAAAAAAAAAAAAATCTTAATTCGAGGAAGTATTCATATAATCATATCCATAAGAAATATCGGTTAATTATATTTAAAATTAGACAAAAGTGGAAAAAATCCAGCGGTGGACCCCATACATTCCAGAACTGCCGATTGCGAGCTATCTTGTCCTTCTTTACCATATCCTCCTTCACTCTCTCGTCTTCTTCTCCTTCTTCTTCTTCCACCACTCTCTCTCTCTTCGCCACAACTTTGTGAATTTTACCCTTAAACTCTCTTCTTTATATATTTACAGACCTCTTCTTTGTTTTATTAACCTCTCTCTCACAAAAACCCTAATCTTCTTCTCTTATATATCTCGTGACTCTTTCTTTCTCCTCCAATCTCTCTCTCCCTCTTCACAAATCAATTGGGTTCTTTCTGTAATACTTCACTCGTTGGCCAACTTCTTTGGTTCACAAAAAAAAAAAAAAATCTCAGATTCCAAAATGGATTTTTTCTTTTCTAGTATTTTCCTTTCTTAGCTCTTTTCTTTAGATGATGAACATTTGTAAGATTCTTTCTTTTCTCCTTCCTCTTTCCCTAAAGTTTTGACCTTTTTTTTATCTTCTCCTTCAATTTTGTATTTTCTCAGAAATTTTTAAAAGGTTCTTCAGAGGGTTTTAATAGGGTTTTTTATATCATCTAACCAAAGGGAAAGTTCAATTTCGTCACTATCTCTTCCCCTCAAAGTTTTGGTCATTTTTTAACTTGTAATCCTACAGTTTCGAGATTTATCTGAATTCCCCAGTCGAATTGAGAAAATCCAGCTGTCCGTTTTCTTTCCTTCTGTCGGAAAAAAAAAATCTCATTTTTATTTTTCCGGCCAGCAAAAAAAATGTCGGCTTGTTTAAGCGGCGGCGGCGGAGCATACACCTTCGATTTAGAAAAAGTGAAATCACCACCACCGTCAAGCTCAACCACAACGACGAGAGCTACTTCACCATCATCAACACTCTCGGAATCTTCAAATTCGCCACTCACAATCTCAACGAGAAAGCCAAGAACGGCGCGAAAACGACCAAACCAGACTTACAACGAAGCAGCAGCTCTTCTCTCCTCTGCTTATCCCAGCATCTTCTCAAACTTGTCCTCTAAGCAAAAAACTCACTCCTCCAATTCTCAGTTTTACGGGAGTGTTAAATCTCCTCTTCTCAGTGACAACGACGAAGCTTCTGATTTGCTTCTCAGCTATGAATCAATCGAAGAGCCGGATTTTCTCTTTAACCCAACGATTCAAGCGAAATCGGAGTTTTTCTTCGAGCACAAGGAAGTGAACTCCGGCGGGAGTTACGGTGGTGGGATCGATGTATCGAATTTTGATTTTTCTGACGAATTCGATGCTGAATCGATTCTCGATGAGGAAATTGAAGAAGGAATCGATAGTATAATGGGGACTGTCATCGAATCGAATTCGAATTCCGGAGATAATTTGGGGATTCATGAATCTAGGGTTCCGGTAATCAATCGCGGTGGAAGGAGCTCTAACCGAATTGCTCGATTAGAGCAGATGATGACGATGAATCCATGGAACCGAATCAAACTCTCTGGAAATGTTCCGTTAGGTCTTGGATTGAGAAGCGCTCTCAGAGAAAACGATGATTCAAACTTGTGGATTCACACTGTTGATTTCGAACAGATCTCGCCGCGAATTCAACCCGCCGGAACCGCGACCGTGACCGTGACCGCAGTCGAAACCGTCGATCAGGAAAAATCCGACTGTAAAAAGTTGATAGGAGAGAAGAGTAAGAAAAAGAAGAAGAAGAAAATGACGGTGACGGCTCCGCCATTGACGGAATTGAAGAGCTCGGAATCGGGTAAAGAAGATACGGAGGAATCGATTCCGAAGAGATCAGGTCCATTGTTGAAGCTTGATTACGACGGCGTTTTAGAAGCTTGGTCTGATAAAGCGTCGCCGTTTCCAGATGAGATTCTGGGATCGGAAGCTACCGGAATCGACGTCAATGTATGTTAACACTATTCTCTAATCTTTTAATCCTCGCCGTTAAATTCGATATTTCCTATGTTGTTGTTTTTTTTGTTTTTTTTTTAAATAAATTAATGGTAGTTTGAATTAATTATCGTAACTTTTATTTCGGGATTCTGTTTTAACGACTTATATGATGCCACGTGGCTGTTATGACTGTGTCGGAACTAGAGTGGGGAGTGTGCTCTTTGAAAGTTCTGAATATTTAATAGTTAGTAATTTATTAGCTTTTATAGATGGAAGTACTGACAAGGATTTATTAATTTTTTTTGGAAAGTTCTTAATAACTCTTCTTGTAACGTATTTCAATTAATAATTTATTAATCTTTGACCTTGGTAGATGGTTTTAAAATTTTTTTTTTTTTTTATTAATCTTTGACCTTGGTAGTTACATGGTTTTTTTTTTTTTTTTTAAGTTGTCAATTCATTTTTCTAATTAAAATCTTACAACCAATTAATTAAAGAAAAAAAAGCAGCTTTTATTGTTTGTCCAAATATAACTTTTATAGACTTTGCACGTGAATTTTCACGTATAGGATAAATGAAGAGGTTCAAAATTAATTTTGTATATATCCACTCCGGTCCAATACTCCTTTTAGCATAAAGTCTACAAAACGTTAACATCTTAGCCGTAAAAAAAATTCTTAGAACAGTGTCTAGCTAGTAGATAAAAGAGAGGAAATAATTTTACCTTGTGTGTAAAAGATTAACATATTATCCCCTTTTTAATTAAGCCTAGAAATATATCCGTAGATGATGCAATTGTGTAATTTAAAAGTGTTTAGAGATGAACTAATGTGGAAATATGGGAATTTGGGGGCAGGCCAGAATAGCTCAGATTGATTTGTTCGGAGACAGTGGAATGCGAGAAGCAAGTGTTTTGAGGTACAAAGAGAAACGTCGAACTCGTCTCTTCTCCAAGAAAATTCGATACCAAGTTCGCAAACTCAATGCAGATCAACGTCCTCGAATGAAGGTATCTCACACACCTTAAATTCACATGTAGGTTTTTTACCATCTATTAAAATTTTACCATCCATTTGATTTGGGGTCTAGGAGACTAGGGATATAGTACATTGGATTTGATTAAGACAAGAACCTAATAGCATGTGCAGTGGGAGTCTCTCATTGAGTCTCTCACCCAAAAAAAATTATAAAAAAATATGAAAGTATGAAAAAGAATAAAGTGGGTCTCTCAAATGAGAGACGCTCAGAACCTGATGAGAGACTCCCATGACACATATCTCGATATGATTGGTTTGGAGTTTTATTTATAATTTAAATTTTAAATAAAAAAATTAAATTATATAAAATTTATTAAATTAATATATTTGAGAGAATATGTGAGGTTCTCCCCACTCCACAAATGCTCTAATATTAATGTTTCGCTTCTTTTTTTGTGGTTGGTAGGGACGATTCGTGAGAAGGCCCAATGTGAGCACTCCAAGTGGACAAAGATAATAAGGAAAAAAGAGCCCAGATTCACTCTCTCTTTTCTTTTTCTTTTCTGTTTATTCCTTTCTAGTCTTGTATACCCTTTTTTTTTTGTTCCTTAATTTCTGGTCCCTTTGGTTTATAATTTTAGTTTTTTTTTTATCCCCTTAAGTAAGGATTATGAGGGAGATTTAATTGAGAAAGTGAGGGATTAGAACAAATAAAAAGTTTTTGCTATTAATAGAGAAACATACCGACCGAGGTTTGTTGTCTTCACTCTTCAGTATCTGAATGGTTTAAATTTGAGAATGACAAAATATAAGAGATTTGAAGTTGTCTTTTATGATTCAAGAAGCAATGAGAGTGTGGAATTATAGCGAAGAAGCACATCCTTCCCAAGAAGACCAAATATCAAATCAAGGGGAGAAATAAACTTTTAAAGATGTGTTGTATAATCTGCTGCATCTGCCTTAGCTTGGTACATTATTGAATGGTAATCTTACTCAACGAAACATTTTACCTTTGATCTCAAGGCTTCATCTCCAAATGCTCATTCTCAGCTCAAGAACATTTTACATTATATCATTGAATAGACAAGATTATGGTTTTCAATTGTTTTAAGATATCCATGTTGTGAGTTCTTTCTGGTCATAGACCATAAGTCCCAAAACATCAAAAACAATATTTAATTTACTGTTGAGGTTATTAAAGTAAGCTTTTACAATCCTACACCAAACATATATTTCATAAAATGAGTTACAGAGAAAAAGGCCTACAAATATATGAGAAGTCAGAAAGAGCAGTTCTAGAGACGATTCTGCTTATGGTTGACTCAGCTTGAGGTTATGTCGTGGAGTAGAACCCGATTTCTCAGCTTAGGAGACTCGAGGAAATCAGAAAACCAGAGACAAAAGCCATAAAAAAGTCACCATTCAGAGAGAATTAAAAAGAGAAACGTTTCTGCACAAGGAATGAGTTGAACTTTTTCATTGTATAAATAATACCGAGGAGATATTGTTTGCTATATACAGAGTTATTACAGATGAAACAAAGAGGAGAATCATATCAAACCCAATGATCTGTGCCCCAATCAGTTCAGTGGTAAAGATTTTTCAGACCAATGTCCTTGTGGATACACCTAGTTGCATTCCAACACTAACTAATGTCTCTAAGGACCTACTACTGTTAGCCAAAAGATCCTCATCGATCCGGATCGAGTCCTGGAAAGTGTGTTAAGTGAAAAAGGAAGAGATCAATTCAAACTGAAAAAAAAACAGATAAGTGAATGTGTATATATATATATACAAAAAGCATAAAAATGTCCTTATGAATATATTATCATATGCTAACCTTTTCGAAGACGCATATAACGGTGCTTCCACCAAACGCAAAATAACCAAGCTATACCAGTTCAAAATGAAGTTAGAAGATATTTTCTTGAAATGTTTCTTGAAAATAAAAAAAAGTCGAAACTGCTTACTTGGTCCCCTTTCTTGACATGGTCTCCTTCCTTGCTAACAAAATTGATGCTACCAACCATTGTTGCACCGATTGCAACAAAAGCCACCTGTTACAGAATTTTATTTATTCGTTGCATCTTCAGAAATCTAACATTACCAACATTTTTAATAATCATATAGTCATCTTAGATCATTGAGTATACGGGATGACGAACCTTTCCAAACTCTGCTGTTGATATAATTGCAACGGTTCGTTTATTTTCCGTGAATACATTACAGTACTTGCTATTGACAGCAATCGGATTAACCTACGAAATGATTCAACAAAGGAAACAATAAGTGATCCTCATAAGAAAACATGATGGAGATAAGAGAAAATCTTGAACTAAGTAAAGGCGTCAGACAGATGCATACTGTATATAAGCTTCCGGAAAGATCCACAAATTTTTCAATGACTCCAGAGACAGGGACATGAAACCGATGATAATCCTATAACATTGTCAAGATATGTGTCAGTGAAATCAGAGAACAAACAACAACTGTTATGTTGGTGTTTTAGCCTATGAATCGTCTTACCTGTGGCGCTAGTCGGAATATCACCAAAGATCCATCAAAGAAGTCATTTGGATTCACACTCTTCCCAAGAAGGCCTCTTATTGAAAACTTCCGGCCCTATCAATTCAGAATCAATACAAAAAGTTTTAGGATGTGTTGCAAACTTATCAGCTACAACATCATTTGTTATGAGAGTTCTCTAATCTTGCAGAACAAGAGTTATATATAGTAAGCTACTCTAAGAGACCATTTTACCTTGATCCAGAATCTGGTGCTGTCCTCCACCGACTTAAATGCCATTAATCGACAATCAGCTGCACATACAGCTACATCATCGCGGTTCATAGAAGCAATTGGTCTTGCACCAGGTTTCAACTCCCGGATGAAAAATTCATTGAACGTCTACAAGTAAGATAATCTTCAGCTTTTATAAAATTCATAGTATAATGGTTCTTTTATACTTAGTCACTTGCTATTATAGGTTTCAAAGGAAACTCATACTGTGTAATAAGTAAGTAAGAACCAGACATGTCTGGATATAGTGTTGAGGCTATAAATCAGATCTCTTGTATACCTTAAAGTGCTGCAGAGGATACTTAACTTCAGCCATGTTTATTTGATCCTGCAACAGACAAAAATTCTCATTTCCAAACCCCAAGAAGCAAGCAACATATCATAGCTTAATAAACAATAACTTTCCATGCCTTAAAGAACTCAAGAAATTTTGGTATTTTTTGTACGGATTCAACTGAGTTCATTTTCTTCCCTTGCTTTTCAGAAAGTCTCTGTAGAATCTCCTTTGCCCCTGGATCAAGAAGACGTGAAGCTTTTTTAGGCACAATGAAACTGTGTAGTCACAATACAATAATATAGCTTATTGAGAGGTAAGAGTCCTAAAAATAGTTTTTACCTTGATCCATAAGTCGAAGCCCAATTTTTGACTGGTAAATAGCTCTCATGGACAGAACAATCTTTGAGTCAATCAACTCTTCCACTAGTCTCTTACTCTTCCTGTCAATCACCTAAAGTAAAACACAAAAATTAGAGAACCAGATTGAATAATTTGATATTTGAACAAAAGAAGGGAAAAAAAAGAAGAAAAGAATACCACAATATATGAAGCACTTGAACCAGTATTCAAACCAACGTCATAAGTTGATAAGTGTGTCCATTCACTTAGTTTAAACATCCATCTGAACCAAAATGTTGAAAACATTATGATATGTTGATAAAGGAAAAATGTATAATTCTTTTTAAAGCTTAAGTAGAAAGAAAAGAGATATCTCACCCATATGAAGCTTGTCTATCAGTTAAAAACCCTCCAGTCATAACTTGATTACCCGTTCCTTCGTCAAAACAGAGAGTCATATGAATCATAGCGTTGAGCTTGTCAGAGATTTGAAGAGCCTCACAACACACTGGACAATTATTTATAATTGGCTCTCTGCATTGAGAAATTCAATATTACTAGGAGGTATAAAATTGGACTTGTTATGAAAAGCAAGAAGTAAATCAAGAAGGTTTCATTACTGTTCTTGTTGAAGAGCAAGAAGTGAAGCCAACTCATCAATACTCACAACACCATCTCCATTTAGGTCAGCAGCTTTGAACAACTCTTCTTTCTGGTAAAATAGTTTAGTTAAAACATCAAGTTCACCTTCAGACCATCATATACTAGTGACATATATGTGAAAAAGATGCTTAAAAGCCAAACCTTGTCAGCAGCCACTAAGTTTCCAAAAGCCCTTATTAGATCAGAGAACTCTGAAAACGAGAGTTGTCCATCTTCATTGTAGTCCTGCAATTTTGTCAAATATATTGTACAAAAATTTTGTTCAAGAGAAGCAATTGAAAAGAGATACTGAAAGAAAAAGTTTCACTCATTGTATTCATAACAAATAGTAGAAATAAATAAATTAAAAAAAAAAACTGAATTGTGCCATACATAGCAAAGAGGATAATAATCAAATTAGTTTACGAGAACAGAACATAGATAAGAGTAGGTAAAGCATACCACTATGGACAAGATACGTTTTGCAAACCGCTTCTCTGTTTCAACAGGATCCTGCAAATATTATAGTAACCAAATATCAAAACACCATTGCTCCTCTTTATATTTTCTTAAAAAATTTCCCTAATGTGTAATAGTGGTACCTCAATAGCGCATGAAAGGAAAATGCTGCCAACAACTTTGGATGATGCAGGATCTAACAACTCAAATGACTTACAAGCCGACTCAGGTTCCTGTATCACACCGAATAAAGCTACAAAGAAGTGAGTAAAAATAATCTTGCAACATCGACTACATGCACCCGTATCTTTATATTAAAACCAGAACTTGTGTAAACAAAGAACAGATCATAACTGCTGACCTGCACTACAAAATCGAATATATCAAGCTCACAATAGCCAACGATTTTGTTCCTCGAGAGCTTATTAGTCTGCACCAAGAAAGGAATCGTTATTAAGCAAAGACACAAAACCATGATAAAACTCAAAATCTGGATGCATAAAATAGAAACCTCGAATACAGAGACCCTAGCGAGACTTGGTCCATTTTTCTCCAAGAGAAGCTTCTTTTCCTATAAACAGAGAAACACAAAACAGATTTAACAAAAGTGCATAACCAACAAAAAAGACTCTCAGAGTCAGAACAAGATTCCGATTAACAACTTACTGAGTTCCAAATTGGCTTCTCTGTTCTGAAAATTCATCAAAAAAACTTATTATTAGAAAGGATTTAAAAAAAAAATCGAAAGCTAAAGAATCTCAGGCAACATGACTTACGTATCTGAGATTTCAGTTCTGAAAGTCTGTTCACCGAATGAAACACAGGCGAGCCACTTGTCTTTGAACTTCATATCAGCCTGAGAAAATAATAAGCCAAAGAAACACGACTTTAAAAACATCACATCACTTATTCAGTATTCACTAAGCATTTTCAAAACGTAAAATACGCAAAAAAAAAATCAAAAACCGTAATTAAGAAAACGTACGCCTATGAGAGTGAAAAGCGCAATGCCAGAGAAATCATCTGCTGTTAGAGCTCTTTGATTCACAACTCCATTTGAGTTTCGGGTACAACGACTACGGAGATTACGAAACTTTTGTCGTAGCCTTGACCTTCGCGATTCCTTAGCTTCTCTGGAGTTTCCATTTCCCATACCTCTCTGTTAACGGATCGGAGATGAAGGAAGACGAACAAAGGCAGAGAGAAAAGAGAGATCAGAGAGTTTTTTAATTTTAATTAAAAAAATTTCTTTATTTTTTCTTTGTAATGAAAATTATTACGTTGACGGAAATATGCCACTGAATTGTAGTAGAAGATGGTCAGTTATGGAGTTTGGGGTTAGGTGGGCCTTTTTTTTTTTTTTTTTTTTTTTTTGGTTATTCGGCTCTGTTTTTAAAAAATTAAAAAGATGGAATAGAAAAATGCGAATGCTTTTTAATCGTCATTCTCATTCCTCTCCCACCTTCTACGGAACAGAGCGTTTTTGCATTTCTTTTATTTATTTTTATTTCAAACGACACGGTCTTGCAATTATCTATAATTTATGAGCATATAAAGAAATTCCAAGGCTTTTTTTTTTTAATTTGTTTTTGAAGTTATGAGCATATAAAAAAATGAATTGTTGGGTTATCAGATTAATTGTTGCACTAGATAATAACCCACGCTGCACAGCGTGGGAAAATATCTGCTTAGATTATTATACATTGTTTAGATTATATTTATTTTATATTTTCAACTTTCTATTTATCTTATTTATTTTTATTGTATATGGTTTGTATTGTGTTAATTAAAATTATTAATATATATATATATTATGTATAATATGATTTACTATTAAAATATATATATAACAACGATATTGTAGTTTGCATTAACAGTAGTAATATGATACACATTTAAAAAATTTAAACAAATTGATTGCATATCCCAAAGAGTGTACTTGATTTTTATTAATTGTCATTCCAAAATGCAATATATAATGGATATTGTCTTCTCTTCATCTAAGGTCAATCTTAAGAAGCATTATACATCTTTTTTTTTGTTCTTCTAAAAATTCTTTTCAAAACCCACGTCTTGCATAGATAAATATTTATTAATTTTTTTTTATATTAAACATGTTACTGGATACATGTTATTACTTTTCTTTTTATCATTAAACATGTTATTAAAGATTATAACAACCTATATATAATATTATATGTTACTTAATACTAATAATATAACAATGTTATTATGGACTGAAACTAATTTAATATGGGATTAAGTATATATAAAAAATAAATTTATATTCAGATCATAGTATGTATCACAAATATATGTAGTTGATTTGTATAAAATATAAATGTGACATTTGGTTAATGACATTTTAAGTTGTTAAATTATGAATATAAATCAATCACAGTAATTTCATTTATATAGTATTTTTTTCTTCTTATATTTTTTGTTTCATCATTTTAAGATGAAACATATAATTTTATAACACATTAGGTGAATGTCATATAAAACTGAGAAATTTAAATAATTTTTTTTATTAAATAAAAACTATAAATATAGACATAAATCATTGCTAATAAATTATAATTTAAAAAAAAAATTAAATTGTATATTATTATATATAATTAATTATAAATATATTTATATATATAATTAATCACTTATTTCTTGTATTTAAAATTATATTTGATTTTACTATATTTATAATTAACCCTACAAATTACAAATATAATGAACATGTTTTAATAATTTTACTTGCATATTAGTATTTTTAATCTCAAACTTTATATGCGAATATCCATAAAAATCATAAATATGGAAAAATATTTTTACTTTGCGTATTTAATAAATATTATAATCTTTTATTAAAACTACTATATAGAATACATGTTCATCCATAAATTAAGGGAACTGATTTGGTTTGTTGCGTGAATTTTATATTATTAATTGAATTTTAATGTGAATTATGGTATTTTTTCTTTGAGGAATAAAAATAAATTAAGTGGGACCTACATAGTTTTTTCAACCAATCAAATAGAAGCATCAAAGTCAGACTGAATTTGTTGTGACGAAATTATCCTTAATGACATATTAATATTTGCTTATAAAATAATTATAATCTAATGGCAATTTTTGTAATATACCACATGACTATTGGTTAAACTTCTTTTAACATTGTTCAAATAATAGTATAGAGATTTCCAAACTAACTAACAAAACCATATTTTTTTTGTCTATATGGAAAAGCACTCTCTCACTTTAGTAAACTTTAATTTTTTTTTTTTAAGGGCCTAAGTAAACTTAATTTTCCTTACTAATATTCTTATTAAACCAAAAAAAATGTTTTAATATTGAAATTATATCGAAACGTATTATGTCTTTCAATAGTTCAATGGTCCACTAGAAAAAAATACATATGACAAAGGTCTAGTCAGTGTTAGGTAGTAAATTAGCAGTCAACATATATAAATGAGCTCTGCAAATTTTTCTCCCTATTTTAATTAATTCGAATGGATATTTTTATTATCAACAATCAAAACCAAGTGCTGATGAGACGAAAATACATGCAATTAATATTTTTATACATGTTGATATCAAAGCTCAAATTGAGGCAAAAGGTTTGAAAATGTTTGTTTTGACCTTGTCTATGTAGTCTTGCTGCTTACCTTGTCGTAAAGCGTGTGATTAGGTAGGCTCTTGAATCGGATTCTATTCGTGGTCAAAGCTGTCCATTGTTGATTCTTTCAAACAAACAAACATTTTTTTTCTGGAGAATTGAAGATACGTTTAAAAATCATTATATAATGAAATAACGAATCATTGAATAGATAACAGTACTGATGTTAATATGGGTTTATGGGTTTGTAAACCCATTTAATAAATGAGTACGTTAAAAAAATCTAATCCATTTAAACCTATTTGATATATAAAATTATATGAAGTTAAATGGGTTTACCCATATAGACCCATTTATTAAATGAGATTTAACAAAAATAAATGGATATCCATTTAAACTCATTTATATTTACATAAAAGAAGTTATATTTACAATTAAAAATTAATTATGGTGGGAAAATATTAGTTTGACAAAAAAACATAATTCCGTAATTTGACGGAAAAACCGATTTTAACGGAAAACATAGTTTTAACAAAAAAAAAATGTTGCGAAAGATAGAGAAAACATAATTTTGGCGGAAAAAGTGGGTTTGGCGGAAAATGCGATTTTGACGGAAAAACGTGATATTGGCGGAAAAACGTGATTTTCGCGGGAAAACGTGATTTTGACAGGAAAATGTGATTTTGACAGGAAAACACGATTTTGACGAAAAAACGTGATTTTGACGGGAAAACGTGATTTTGATAGAAAAACGAGGTTTTGACGTGAAAACGTGATTTTGACGAGAAAACATGAGTTTGGCGGAAAAACGCGATTTTGGCGGGAAAACCTGATTTTGACGGAAAAACGTGATTTTGACGGGAAAACACGATTTTGACGGGAAAAAGTGATTTTGAAGGGAAAACATGAATTTGGCGGAAAAACGCGGTTTTGGCGAAAAAATGTGATTTTGATGGGAAAACGCGTTTTTGGCGGGAAATCGTGGTTTTGGCGGGAAATCGTGGTTTTGGCAGGAAAACGTGATTTTGGCAGAAACGCGGTTTTCGCGGAAAAACGCGATATTTGGCGGAAAAACATGATTTTAACAGAAAACGCGGTTTTGGCGGAAAAACGCAGTTTTGACGGGAAAACGTAATTTTGGCGAAAAAACGCAGTTTTGACGGGAAAACGTAATTTTGGCGAAAAACGTAATTTTGGTGGAAAAACGTAAATTTAGCTGGAGAACGTGAATTTGGCGGGAAATATGTAAAAAACGTGATTTGTTACGATAAATATAGGAAAACCGCAATTTTGGCGGAAAAATTTGGTTTTGGCGGGAAATCCGAGAAACATGATTTGATACGGAAAAAACATGAATTTGACGAAAAAATGATGTTTTGGTGGAAATGCGGTTTTGGCGGGAAAATGCCGAAAATATAGTTTGTTAAAATTAAATATAGAAAAAGTTAACAAATTATAATTTTGGCAAAAAGTTTGGTTTTAGTATTAAAATGAAATTTCGCACTTTGAGCGGAAAATTTTATTATACAATTTTGGCGGAAAATTTTAATTTTAAACAATAATAATGATTTAATTTTAAACAATAATAATGAATAATATATTTGTTATATATAGTTTAGTGGGTTTAAATGGGGTGAATTTAAATGGAAAGTAATGTTAAATAGGTTTAAATGTATTGGGTTTAAAAGGAGTGGGTTTACCTATATTAACATCAGATCAAATAAGAAGAGTGAGAAAGTCAGTAACAGCATTCGATTAAAAAAAATAGTAGTTTGAAACTCACAAATACTCTAAAATAGTATGATTTGAGACTGTACCGTAAAATTCTCATATCATAGACCATCGTAATCAGCTCCCAACCCAATTACAATCAGAGCCGGTTCCATATTATTACGAGTCTTATAGAGCATATATTTTATATATAAAATTTTTTTTCTAAATTAATGTCAATAAATTAATACACTATAAAATAATAAAAATAATTCCAAAAACTTTCATGACGTATTTTTTTGCAAAATTTTCCATAATTACGTAATTTCAGTAAATAAACTGAAAATGTTATTATTATTAAAAAAACGAAAAAGGAAATTATCCAGATCATTAATATTCTGTTACGCACGTTTTGAGGGTGACGAAGAAGCTTATTGTGAAAAAAAAAAAAAAAAAAAAAAAAAAATCTGTTATCGTGTTTCCGTTTGTTGTACAGCCATTAAACAAAACATCATCATCGTCAAATCTTCTTCTCTCTTTCTTTATCATCTTCTTCGCTCAGATCACATCATTACCAGATCTTGTCTACCTTCATTCTACATTATTATTACCAGATCAAGAACGTTATTTTTCAATATAATATCAAAAGTGTCGACTCGATGGGAACGTTCACGAGCTTAAGAAAAGCCTATGGAGCCCTCAAAGATACCACCACCGTCGGTCTTGCTAAGGTCAACAGCGAATTCAAGGTCTGATTCCACCATTTGTCATATTTCAAATTATATATTTGAAAATTTAGATTCTGTTTAATTTATGATCAATGCATGTTTTCTTTTTTTGAATCTTTATAGGATTTAGATATTGCGATCGTCAAGGCAACAAATCATGTTGAGTCTCCTCCTAAAGAACGTCATGTTCGTAGTAAGTTTCTCTGTTTTCGATTAATCAAAAAACTCTGAAAATTGGATATGATTCAGAGAATTTAATTTTAAGGATTAATTTTCTGCAGAAATATTTTCGGCGACATCTGTAGTACAACCACGAGCAGATGTAGCTTATTGCATTCATGCATTAGCTAAGAGATTATCTAAAACTCGTAATTGGATTGTAAGTACATTCTTCTTCTTAAATATTCTGAATTATTATTATATAAAATCGCATTTTTCTTCTATAGATAGTAAAATTTGACAATAATAATTAACACAGGTTGCAATGAAGGTGTTAATAGTAATTCATAGAACACTAAGAGAAGGTGATCCAACATTTAGAGAAGAGCTACTTAATTACTCACACAGAAGACATATACTCAGAATTTCTAACTTCAAAGACGATACAAGTCCTCTTGGTGAATCATCAACTTATTTTATATACATAAGTTCTTGTTGATTCACAAATTTAACTTAGAAACTTCAGTCATTATACATTGTTTTTGATGTAGCTTGGGACTGTTCTGCTTGGGTTAGAACATATGCGCTTTTTCTAGAAGAGCGGCTCGAATGTTATCGGGTTTTAAAGTATGATATAGAGGCTGAGCGTTTGCCAAAAGCTTCAGGTGCAGCTTCCAAGGTTTGTCTCCTGACCTCTCATCAGGAAGAAACAGTCAATAATGTATTACAAGTCATTTTTAACTTGAAACCTTTGTTTCAATGATTCTGTGTAGACGCATAGAACAAGGATGTTGTCTGGTGAAGATCTGTTAGAACAGTTACCTGCATTGCAACAGCTTCTTTACCGGCTTATCGGATGTCAAGTAAAGTTTTACGCAAACTCAGTTTGGTTTTTACGTTGGGAGGAAGATTTTCTTCTTATTTGTTTTCAGCTTTGCAGCCTGAAGGAGCAGCTTATAGCAACTATCTAATCCAATATGCTCTTGCATTGGTGCTTAAAGAAAGCTTCAAAATATATTGTGCCATCAATGATGGAATCATTAATCTTGTAGACATGGTCAGTACAACATAAGTTTCATTTCTTGGTTTTGCTCTCTGATTTGGTCTAAGCTTTCTATTCAAAGATTGTATATTTCTCTCTGTCAATGTAGTTCTTTGAGATGACAAGACATGATGCAGTCAAAGCTCTAAACATATACAAACGGGCTGGTCAACAGGTGAAGTGACAATGCTTATTTCATCTGATTTTTCGCATATATTAAGTTTGTTTTCATAGATGTTAAGGTTTTGCTTGTTGCATAGGCTGAGAATCTGGCTGAGTTTTATGATTACTGCAAAGGGCTAGAGCTTGCTAGGAACTTTCAGTTCCCAACCTTAAGACAGGTTTGGTTCTTAGCTTTTAGGATCTGGTTTATAATACTGATGTGTGATTCACTTCTCACTTATCGAAAAACTGGTTTCAGCCTCCTCCATCGTTTCTCGCGACAATGGAAGAGTACATTAAAGAAGCACCTCAGAGTGGTTCTGTACAGAAAAAACTGGTGAAAAGGAATTTCATATCTCATCATAATTCTCAATTCTTTGTTCTACTAGTGTTGATGATCAAGTTATTTGACATTTTGCTCTGTTTGTGATTAACAGGAGTATGAGGAAAAAGGGGAAGAAGAAGAAGAACAAAAAGAAGAACAGCCTGAAGAACCAGCAGAAGAAGAAAACCAAAACGAAAACGCAGAAACTGATCAGCCGCTTATTGAAGAAGAGGAAGAAGAGCCTAAAGAAGAAGAGGAAGAAGCTAAACCTTCACCGTTGATAGACACTGATGACTTACTGGTGAGAGTCTTCATCATCTCTACACATAGTAAATTAAATTCCAAACCTCAAAAACTCAGTGACCCTTTTCCTTGGATTGGTGCAGGGTCTGAATGAAATAAACCCAAAAGCCACAGAGATCGAGCAAAAGAACGCATTGGCTCTCGCAATATATCCACCAGGTAGAGAAAAGAAAAACCAAATCCATTAGTAAAAAACATTACCAATATTGAAAGAGATATCAAAATTGATGAACACTTTTTCTCTACAGGACAAGAACCTTCAGGCCCATCAAATAGTCTAAGCTTAATAGAAGCTGGAGGAAGTGGTTGGGAGCTTGCACTAGTCACACCACAGACCAACAATAACAACAATACTCGTCCTGCGGTAGCAACAAAACTCGTAAGTCTCAGCTTTCGAAATTCTATACATAACTGAATAAAACATTCTACTCCTACTCAAATGGTTTCTCTGTTTTACAGGCTGGAGGATTTGACAATCTTCTACTAGACAGTCTCTACGAAGACGATACAGCAAGAAGACAGATCCAATTAACAAATGCCGGTTACGGATTTGGAGCCACGGCTATATCCGGAGAACCAGCCTCATCGAACCCGAACCCATTCGGGATGCAACAAGATCCTTTTGCAATGTCTAATAACATGGCTCCACCAACCAATGTTCAGATGGCAATGCAACAGCAACAAATGATGATGATGCATAACCAAAGTCCATATAATAACAACTACTCACCTTATCATCATCACTTCTCATCAAATCCTTCATCTTCTTCATCTCCTAATCCTTTTGGTGATTTCCTCGCTCTACCAGCTCCTCCTTCATCTTCTACTCAGCAGCAACACAATCATAATCATATGCTCCTTTAGAAAGGTCATCTCAATAACTTGGCTCTTGTTTTTCTTTTAAATTCGATTTAATTGAGGGTATTATTCTTTAATTCTTTTCTAGTATAAGAAGATTCTTCTACATTTTCAGGATTTTTCTTCTCATTTTCCCCTTAATTTTAATGTTTATTTCAGCTTAATATACCTTATTCCTTTGTATTTTCCCCTATGTCCATTTTTTTAATATTCAGAAAATAGAAATTACACAAGGCAAATATATCACAAATATATCTAGTAATCTATCTACAGAAAATTCATAATGTATAATAAATAGACTCTTTGATAAAAGAATAAACTATAAATAGTCTTAAATTACTCCAATTATGATTTGTCATCCGGAAGACTCATATGTTTCTAAATTTTGCATATTATTTCAACGGAATTAACGGTCATGCACAAAAAAATGGAGGGAAATGTATAATTGAATGCACTCTTGACTTCTCCTGTCAGTAAGAACCGTTAAAAAACCGTTAGGGTTAACAAATTCCAAAGAAACTCAGGTCCCTTGTGCTAGAAGAAACCTAGATTTTTAATTCTATCACTGCTTAAGAAAAACACCAAAATTTCTTAAATATACATATTATAATTACACGCTCTTTCACTCTCTCTCACACACACACATACAGAGAAAAATGAATTTTCACGTTACAAAATGAAATTATGTAAAGCCCAATCTGCAATAAGCTTTAAATTTCCGACAACAACATATTTCCAAGTCTACGAAGTTCTCTAAGAGCTTCTTCAACTGTTAGTCTTCCGTTCTCAGGTATATTCTCCGGTGAACTGAGCTCCAACACCGACTCTATCACCTGATACCAAAATATTCAATAAAAAATGAGTCAAATCAAGTCATGTTTAATTTTGGTTCATATTAATCAAATTCATTTATTCGATTCGTGAAATTTTTACCTGAATCTGTTCAAGCATGGACCTTGCTGTATTCTTTAATCCATCTCCATTACCTGTAGTTGAATCTGAATCGGTCTTTCCGTCTTCAGAATCTATTGGTTTAGCTTCTTTCGTCTCAGAGGTCTCCTCACTGGACAACTTTCTACCTAATCTCCATAGCCTCTGGAACGTACCCGAAAGAATCTTCTTCTCCCTGAAGATAGTTGTCCCTGGTTTCGCCTCTGACTCATTCTCTGGAATTGAAAGAGGCGAATCCATGTGGTTTTCGCTTTTGCCTTTATCAGAATTGTTCTCCTCACAATCTGCGCTCGGTGAATCAGATACTGTAGATGCTCGTTCGATATCGGTGTCAGGGTTTGGGAACTCGGGAGGGTCAATCTCTGTTTCCCCGAGTTGTCGGGATAAATCATCGAGCAAACTACGTCTAATAGGCTGCTTGTTTCCATTTATATTTGCTTCAGCAGGTGACGGATCGGATTCAGTCCTCGAAAGCCTTTGCTTCACTCTCTCTGACCAACTCTTCTTCACTGCTTTCGGTCTTTGAATCGCTTTTTTCTTCCGTTCTTCTTCTTCTGCGCTGTTCAAAACTCTCCACTTCTCTTCCCAGTAGCTCTCAGGTACTATTCCCACAGGAGAAGAACCAAGTGAGATCGAATCAACCGATAAGCTGTGACCTCTCATCGGTTTTCTTGACGCTTTCGGAAATAAATCACGATGAGCATTGATTTCCAAAGCAAGAGTCTGCAATGACTTAGCCTTTTCAATCACTTTACTTAGATCGATGTCCTCTGGAAAGTTCAGTAACCTCTTGAGAGAAGAAGTTGCGTTTTCGGTTGCTAGCAGTGATGATCTTAGATAGAGTATCATCGAAACCGCCATTCCCACGACCAGAGCTCCCCGGGGAGAGCTAATGATCCTGAATTCAAACCCTAGATCAGCCTCAACGCCTCTCTCTACCTCGGAATTGTCAGCGGAAAATATCTCATCCCACACGATCAACAGATTATTCAGCGGAAACTCTCGCCCGAACAGAACGCGTAACCAACGAAGAGCAAAGTACTGCGGTTCGACACCAAGCTCAACGAGATGGCTGTGTAGAGAAGCGTCGACTAGAGACAGTACATGATACAATGCCGCAGAAGCTTCAATCACAGGAGGCAGTCCTGTGACGGAATCATTTGGAGCAGAATACACAAAAAAATTGGCTACAGAAACCGAACCGAGGGACGATCCACCATACATAAGAGCATCAAACATTGTGTAAGCATCGTGTTCCATGAACTTCTCAGAGAGGACGATTCCCAATTCGCCTTCTGCTCCATACGCATCGCTCAACAACACAGCAGTCTGCGTCTCAGTATCGAGTTCATCAAATCTCTTTGGTTTTTTTTTCTTAGTGCTTGGACCATTTCCATCTTCTTCTTCTTCTTCTTCCATGGAATCATCCAAAACCTTTTTTATATCGAAATCATAAGCTCCAGAATCGCGTTCTTGAAATGCTAATTCATCAAACAAATCAATAAACTGATCTTCATAGTTTGATCTCACTTCCGTAAGATATTGCACATCCACTTGAAGAACATAAAGCAAAGGAGCCAATAATTCATGCATTCCTAAAACCAAAAAATCGTTAAAATCACATAACATCTTTCGCAATTTACCCTCTGAAAAATCAAGAATCTAACCTTGTCTATAACCAATCTCAGGATGCTTCAAACACCACAAAAGAAGTATCCTTCTTAACATCCCTTGACATCCAGAGGATTGAAAGTAACTTCCATGTTCTGGATACAACCGAGAAAGATCTTGATCGAGTGTTTTTTCGAGCTCCGCATTACGAAAGAATCTTCCCCAAGTACTATCTACACAATCCAGAAAACTTTATATAATCATTACATTGGAGACAAAAAAAATTGCAACTGAAATGTATCTGAGAACTGAGACAGCATTGTTATGGCCCTTACCAGGATTTTGTGATAAGGGATTATCAATAGTTAGATCTGAAGAATTGGTTCCTTTCTTAGGCAAATGTGGATCAATTAAGAGTCGTCTTCTCAATGCAGCATACCTACGAAAACAAAAAATATATAAAAACCAAAACTTTACAAATCCTCTGTTTCTAAGAATTGATCTGAGTCTAAATCTGGAGCTACCAAAACGAAAAATGCAAACCCTAAAAACAAAATCTTCAAATTGCTAAAACTAATGATGGTGAAAATGTAGAGGGAAAGTAAAAAAACCTTCTTCTGGAATCAGCGGTTACTCTACGAAGCTCATCAATGGTGGAGGAAGGAGAAGACGGGAGAATCCCGAGGTTTATTCGCCATCGGAGGCCTCGAAGCTTCTCAAAGCGGTGATCTTGGGACGGAGATGCGTTAGAAGTACAAGGGTCTTGTGCTCTTGCTCTCTCGATTTCTTCTTCAGGAATCGCCATGTTTTACACCAACGCCTCTTGCTTCATCCAATCTTCGATTTCGTACCAATTCGATTCTTGTTTCGTTGAAAATTAACAGAACAATTTTGGTTTTTTTTTTTCTTTTCATGAGAAAACAAAAATTTTGTCACTTTTTCTTTCGACAAATCGAATCCAATTGTATTGCTGTTTTTTTTTTTTTTTTTTTTTTTCATGAGGCTGGGAATCTAGGATTGGTTTGGAGCAGAGAATATGCCAATACGGTTTAGGTCCTTCAAAACGACGTAGTTTCACGGTTGAGTTCATTTTTTTGTTTTTCCTGAAAAAGTCAAGAAAATCGAGAAAGAGAAGAATATATTACTATTATTATTATGCAGTAAAGGAGACATTATTATTATTGACTTTATTATTTACTACGCGACTCTTTCTCTTTTTTTGTTTTTGGTCAACTTTACTACGCCAGAGGATATATTATATTATTGTTAATTTTTTTTAAAATTATATTCTTTAAAAATGAAGAGAATCCGAGAATCATTTTTAAACAGATATCAGAAGACAAAATTCCAAAGCATGTATTATTATTAAACTTATCAAACACGAAGACTACAAGAGACAGAAGAATAACATTTAATTGTAAAATACTTAGTGTGATTATTAGGGTTTGGTGTTATGTAACTAAAACGTGTTACAAATGATCACTAACCTCCACTTGAATTAGAGAAACCACTACTATTGCGTTTCCACGTGTCTTTAAATCGAACTGTTTTTTGGAGACTGACATTTGACGACTAAACAAAGAGTAGTTCAAAGTTTCGTTCTCACGTGTTAGCCGACCTCGGGGAAAGAGCTTGGTAGAGTGAGTTTGCGCTTTTTGTTCTTAACCGTTGACGGCTCAGTCTTCTCGGGCTACCGGTGAAAGGGCTTCCATTCGCTTGGTTTTCGATGATTCGATCATTGCCGTTTGTCTTCATGATTCTCTTTTCCCAAAGTGGTATCTTTGAGAAATCTTCAAAATCGTTTATCACTTCATTAATTCTTCAAACTTCATTGTTTTTGTTGATATCAATGGACTGATTGGTATTTGCTTCTATGTTTTTATTCTTTTTTTGGCATAGAACCAATTGTAGGATCTACTTATGTAACTCCTAATTTTTTCATGTTTAATGAAATATTTACATTCTTATCAAAAAAAGAGTAGAAAAAGATGGTGATGCAAAGTCTTAATCAAGATATGTATGCATGATAACTGCCACTAGCTACATGAATGGTCTAGAATAAACTATATGATCCATACCCGTGTTATATATATAATATATGTCTATATATTTTGGTTCTCTTGCGAAAAACATGAGTGTGGAAATGTGTATAGCAAATTTGTTTTGTTTTTTTTTTTTTTTTTTCAGTGTATAGCAAATTTGTTATCGCAAAAAAGTTTAGTTGAAATTGATATCTCGGTCTTCAAATATGTGAGGAGTTGTTGTAGCAATAGTAGTTCATCAGTGATGTTAGTTGTGGTTTGATACTCAGCTTGGATAAACTAGTTAGTTGTGGCTTTGGAGGTGGCTCGTCGATGAACTAATCTCAGTAGCTCCGCCGTTTTGATCTAGCTAAACATTTGATTTAACAAGTGTTAAAAATACTAAATGAAAAAGTGGTATTAATACATTATAATAATTAATTATGAATATTTTTTGAGAAAAATTATGAATTTATGTATTTATTATATCTAATATATTTTTGAGAAATTTCTTCAAATAGCACCAAATAATGTTTTTGTTCCACAATTAGCACACATTTTTATTTAGGACAAAATAGCATTTTATAAAGTTTATAATTTAATTTTTTTTGTTTGGCTTAACTACATTAGTATTTAGGGTTTAATTTTTAAGGGGTAAGGGGTAAGATTTAGGGTTTAGAAAATTTAGGATTTAGGGTTTTCTAAATCCTAAACCATAAAAATGTTATTTGTGTCCTAAATGAAAATATATGCTAAATATGTAACAAAAACTATATTTTGTGCTATTTTTTAGAATTGTCCTATATTTTTTGACATAATTTCTGCTTTTATAAATTTTAATACGGATAGGTAAAGAGGAAAAATAAAAAAGAGAATAGAATGATGAGAGAGTGAGAGGCATCGGAACCAAACTTATTTATTTTTATAAAAGATTGGGACACACTAAATTTTGGGATGTGTCTTCTTGTCGAATAGATATTACAAATTAAATTTTCTTGTTTATGCCCGACAAAAGACCTTCAGCCGGAGTACGAGATGCACTAAAGATACGAGTGCAACAATTAAACATGTTTTAGATGCTAAATAAAAACTATATCGTTCTAAGATATACTATCCAAATGAAATGATTGATATAAGAACTGGAAACAAATAAATACTGTGAACATTTTTTTGTTTACCACGCAAAAGAAAAGAGAGAAAAATTGCTTTCTCTGTTTGACCACTAATTATCAGTTAATAGGACATCCTCATAAAATACGGATAGATACAGAAAGGATGGGAAAAAAATATAGAATTTGCTTTCTCTATTTTACCACCAATCGTCAATAAATTGGATATTCCCATATAATACGGATAGATACAGCAAATAATATTGAGTCATAACTTAGAAATCCGTTTTCCTGACCAACTCACATTTTCTTATATTGTTAGTCAAACTATCTCAAAATTTTCTACCCAACTTGGGCAGAGATAGTTTAGAATTAGTCCGGAATGACTTTGGGTACAATTATAACTGGAAATATGACAATTCATAAAAAAGCACACTTTATAATGTGGTTTGGATTTTAAGTTCATATTCATTTTTCTTACATTGTTAAACATACCTTCTCAAATTTTCTATCAAATTCGATTAAAAGATTTTAGGTACAATAATATTTGTCTAACCAAAGAAAAGGTACAACTATAATTGAGAAATTATAATTTTTTTTATAAATGTACACTTTAGACAATTTAAAATAGTTTTGAGATTCAGCATCTTAATTTTTACTCATTATATTTCTAAAAGAATGATGTTTTAAGATTTCCATTTGTTATATAAAAATTGGGGTTTTATAAAATTTTAATTAATTAATATTAATAATTCGTAAACTTTAAGAGGTAATTATTGAAAATATTTGAATTTATGAATTTTGATTGGTCCATAATTAAACAATAATTTTTCGGTGAGAAACAATAATGTAATTTAAAACAGTATTCATTGTTTCTTAATTTGTGTAAAAACTTCTTAAACATCAAATCTTGTAGAAACTTAAAATAGTAGTTTTTAATACTTCACAACATCATTTCTCTTTTCCACATAATTGTTCAACATTTATTCAACTTTTATACTCTATAATTGTTTTGTTTAATAAAATTTAATACTTTCGCCAACATTTTTATTTTCTTACATGTTTTTTTTTGTTTTTGTGATTACATATTAAAAAATTACTGATTAAAATTAAACTAAAATAATTTTTCCTTTCTTATTTTATATTATTATTTAATTATTTTATATTGTTATTTAATTATTTTATATTATTAACTAATTATTCAAACAAATAAAATCACAAATTTTTGATAATTGTAAGGGGTTGGATAATTATGTAATTAATAGAATTTTGGTGGTAAAAGGTTATTATTAGGGTCAATTTTACTAAAAATGATGTTTTAAGCTATAAACAAAAATTTATTGGAGACAAATAGTTTATTGTAAAATAATTGATCTCAGCAGCCAATGACAACACAACACATATCACATCCTCTTTCTTACTCAACAGTCAATAGCAACATGACATTGTCTCTCTCTTTCTTTTACAATTCAATATTTTGAATTTATTTAATACAATCTAATACTCTTTCCGTTTCATATTTATTATCGTTGTAAGTTGTTTTATATAGATTAAGAAAATAATCAGGTTTTCTGTTTTATCTTAATTATTGTTGATTTGATTGTATTTGATTGGTCAAAATATTAAAATAGTATAGACAAAAGTATAAATTTTACCAAATATCTTCACTGAAAACATAAAACGACAAATAATATAAAACGAGTTTAAGCTTCTAAAACGATAATTAATATAAAATAGAAAGAGTATATATATGATTTAACATCTTTTAAACACTCTCAGTAAAGTAATTTAACACAACAGTTAAATGTTGTTTTCAACATCACATTGTAAATAATCTTATAATTATAATGTGGTTTAGATATAATTCGTATGCAGTTTTTTTTTTATATTATTTGTCAAATTATCTCAAAAATTTATGTCAACTTCGATAGAAATATTCTATTCATATTTTAGAGATTTTAAGTACAATAATCATTCAGAAATTGATAGAATGATAGTAAACAGAAAAAGCACACTTTATAATGTGGCTTAAATTTTAAATTCATATGCAATGTTTTTATCGTGGGTAAAATTTAGCTTATAGGGTTAAAAAAAGAAGAAGATTAGCTTATAAAATAATACTATAAGGGGTATGACCCTGCCGCCGAAAGAAAAGGAAAAAATGATTGAAATAAGGGAAATAATAGTAACAAGCAAGACTTTCACGGTTACCATTTACCAACTACCAACACTCACAAAACAAACCTTAAAACTATTATAAGAAATAACACAAAATAAAGTTTTTAAATTTAAATATCATAACTCTACCTTTTTCTTTCAAATATATCAATTTTCAACTCTCCTTTCAAATATACCATAAAAATGGCATATGTCAATATTGTGATTAGACAATATTGCCCTTCTTCTTCTTCTTTCTTATCTTTTCCTTCATCTATTTTTCTCTTTATATCTCATATCTTCTTCTCTTTTGAAGATAACGACAAGACCAACAATGACGATGTGGACAACACCGCCGCCGACTGTAATAATGACGACATGGACAACACCGTCGGCAACTGCAACAACGACGATGTGGACAACGCCACCGCCGACAGCAACGACGACAATATGGACAACGCTAACGACGACAGCAACGATGACGTGGACAACGCTGCCGACAACGGTAACAACGACGACGTGGACGATGCCGCCGCCGACGACGTGGACGATGCCGCCGCCGACGACAACGACAATTTGTATCTCGGTGATATCGATAACAGCGGCGACAATTGTCTATGTTTAATAACTTGTCCATAACTAAATGTTAACTTGTCTACATAACGACTTGTCCATAAATCCGTCTATTGCTATAGTTGTTCACACCTCTTTTTAGTCTACCATTTTTATTAATATTAATTATCTATATGGACAATACTTTCGCAAGTTATTGTAGACAAAATTATAATTTTAGGATTTTAAGAGATTCAAAACAAACTATTATTCATATTAATTAATCGATTTATACACAAATTTGTTGCAATTGATGGTTTTCCTTGTTTATATATGCAATAAAATGGTATTTTTTATGGACATTTTATGCAGTAGACAAGTTTGTTCATATAGATCGTGGACAACTAGTACCAATAGATGAATTAGCATGAGACGATTTGATAATACTTGATGGACGAAAAACAACTCTCTTCACAATAATGTTCATGTCCATAAGAAGGAGGGTAGTTCTGTCATTTCCATGTCGTCATCGTCTTCGATGTACCATGTCGCCGTCTACGTCGTTTTTGTTGTTGTTGTCGGTGCTGTCGTCCAGCTTTTCATGTTGACGTCGTCGGCGATGTTGTCCATGTCTTTGCACTACCGCCGTCGGTGACGTTGTCTACGACGACGTCATCGGCGGCGTAGTCCACATCGTCGACGGCGTTGTCTACGTCGCTGTTGTCATCGTTGTTATCATCGAAAAAAAAATAAAAAAAATGGAGATAAAAAAAAAAAGAGAGAATAAAACATGAGAGAAAAATATAAAACATAAAAAAGAGTAAAAAAGAAGGACATTTTTGTCTAATCACAAACTCAACATATGCAAAAAAATGGCATAGTTGAAATGAATATTAAAAAAAGGCATATTCAAAAGAAAAAGTTGTATTTGGGGTATATCCAGCAATTTACCCTAAGGGAAATTAGATTTGTACCCGCGATATACCGCGGGTCAATTATTTTGATATAAATTATATTTATTTTTATTTATATTGTTAATAAATATTTTTATTTTGTTTATATAGTTTTAACTTGATTTTTTATAATGTTTAAATATATATTTGTAATTTTTTTGTTTATTTATTTTTTATAATATATCTAACGTGCTTTCATTGTTTTATTTCTCTGTAACAATAGCAAATTTCTGTTATTTGAATTAAACATACTCCAACTGAATGATGTTCTATACTCTCATTTAAACAATTTAGACCAAATCGTACAAAATTAAATATTAAATTAATCTGAACTAAAAAAAAATAATACAGTTCTCCTTATTATATATTAAAAATATTAATTATATTTTTTATTATATATTTTATTATCAGTTCTCCTTGTTTTAAACCTGTCCATTTTGGGACAAAAACTCGTATTGTCCCGTACTTGTCGAGAACTTTTCATCATATAATCGATCATTGTTATATAGTTATCCATTTTGGATTGATTATTTTAGAATTTTTATTCTATTTGTATTTAAAATAACTTTTACTAAATAATTTATTATTATTATAAATAAGTAGTTATATATATATTATTGATTAGTCGATATTATATAGTTTTAATATTAATAGTATTTTAAACTTTTAATAGAATTTTAAATATTATTAATATTTTAATAGAGTTATACCGAATAAATTTTTTTAAATTTTAAATATTATTTTAAATTATTTCAAATAAGTATCGGATTAAATCGAATATTTTTAAAAATATTTGGACGTCTGATAAGTCAAGTTTTCTACTCATTTGTATATAAAATCATTTTGGTCTTTTTTTTAATACGACTTTGAACTGTTGCACAAAAATTATTTAAAATAACTTTTACTAAATAATTTATTATTATTATAAATAAGTAGTTCTATATATATTATTGATTAGTCGATATTATATAGTTTTACTATTAATATTATTTTAAACTTTTAAGAGAGTTTTAAATATTATTAATATTTTAATAGAGTTAAACCGAATAATTTTTTTAAAATTTAAATAATATTTTAAATTATTTTAAATAAGTACCGGATTAAACCGGATATTTTTAAAAACATTTGGACGTCTGATAAGTCAAGTTTCCTACTCATTTGTATATAAAATCATTTTGGTGTTTTTTATAGTATGACTTTGAACTGTTGCACAAAAATTTTAGTCGATGTAGGACTTTTAAATTATTTCAACTAATAAACTGGATAAAACTGAATAAGTTTTTTCAATAAATTATTTTAACGCATGATAAGTCAAGTTTTATTCTCATTCGCATTTAAAATCATTCGCCCAAAATTATAGTCAATGTGAGATGTTAAACACACTTTTTTCTTTAATTGAATATTATATGTCCGTTTTTTTGAATTTTGAATAATAATATATGGAGAAAAAAATTAATTTTTATTAATTATATGTATTATATAATAATTTTAAATAATTTGAAAATAAGATCTAATAAATATGATAGGAGAATCATAATTTATAGTATTAATATTGCAACATTAGATAAAGAAATAAATGATAAAGAGGAGAAAGAAAAAAATGCAAATAAAATGTTTAATTTAATTTTGGTGAAATTAATATTTCCTTTTTATGGGTGTTTGGATATAGGATTAATCATAAATTTTTGAGAAATTCCCTCAAATAGCACCAAAACAAGTTTTTGTTCCACAAATAGCTCACATTTTTATTTAGTACAAAAATAGCATTTTATGAAGTTCATAATTTATTTTTTTTTGGTTTGGGTTGACTATATTAGAATTTAGGGTATAGCTTTTAGGGGGTAGGGGGTACAATTTAGGGTTTAGGGCTTAGGGTTTAGGGTTTAAAAAACCCTAAACCCTAAATCCTAAACCTTAAAAATATGAGACTCTCTAATAAAAATGCTAATTGTGTCTTAAATGAAAATATGAGCTAAAAATGTCACAAAAACTTCATTTTGTGCTATTTTTGAGAATTGCCCTAAATTTTTTAATTTTTTAATTTTGGAGTGTTTGGAAACACCCTCTAAGATTGGATCTTTTTAATAGTTTAGTAGATTAGAGGGTAATCCTAACGTCACATTTTTAAGGTTTGAGATTTAGAGTTTAGGGTTTAAAAACTCTAAACCGTAAGCCTTAAATCCTAAATTGTATCACTTACCCCTTAAAAACTATACCCTAAATTCTAATATAGTTAACCCAAACCAAAAATTAAATTATCAAATTCATAAATATACACATTATATTTGCACGCACCATTAGATTTATCCGAAAAAATATCTTACCAGTTACATACAATTACAAACTACACGAAAGTTGCCCCTTTTTCATGGGGATTTACCCATCACAGAGATGCACAGAGGAACAAAACGAACTTCATATATCCCTTTTCCACTCAATCCAGAAACAAGATTTGACGTTATTCCGCTTCGTCTCCATTTTCTTGAAACTATTCCTCAAGCTAGTTCAATTTTTTTTGTTTTCAACGAAACCCATTTTTTTTTCTTGATTTTCCGAGAACGACATCATTTTTTTTTGTTCACTTCGTGTCTTCTGAAACATCAAGTTTCATTGATGACTAGCAACGATAAATCATTTTTTTTGTTAAGTGATGTCTCTGTTCTTTCTACTAAATGTTTGTTTGTTAAGTGATGTCTCTGTTCTTTCTACTAAATGTTTGTTTGTTAAGTGATGTCTCTGTTCTTTCTAATCAACAATATTGGAAAATATCTTATCCTGTTGTGAACAAAAGAGATTAAGGAATTGTTCTCTTGCTGTTGTTATTATTCATAAGTCATAAGACAATATATAGGGATACAACTCTAGGGTTTTAGCTTGTACATCAAGTATTCTAGAACATTCTAATGGGCCGATAATGGACATCCACATAATACTGAATTATTCATAACACTCCCCCTTGGATGACCATTATAATAATGCGTTTGAGATGCTGCCTCGTTAAAAACCTTACTTGGAAAACCCAGTGGGAAAAACCAAAGTTAAGGGAAAAAGAGTGCAGCGCGCATTTACTCCCCCTGATGAAAACATCACTGATCTTTGAGACGATGCGATCCGGTCTTGGTGAACTAACTCCTTGAAAATAACAGTTTGAACTGTCTTGATAAATAAGCTTGCAAAATCTTCACTTGAACGAATCTTCAGTCCACGTACATTGCTAGTCTTCTGCAGTTCATTGGTCTCATAGATGACTCATCTTGATCATTCTCATTTCTTTCTGGTAAAGACTTTACATGAGTCATACACTTTCATCATTGAAATTACAACATGTCCCCCTTAGGTGTTTATCATTTGTGTGTTCATTCGTTGCCTCGTTAAAAACTTTTTCATGCAAAAACCCAAATGGGACAAAAAAACCATGATAAAGAAAAGAGTGCAACCATACATATAATCATATTGCCCCCCTGGAAGCATCATTTTCAAGATATATTAACTCATATAATATCTCGAGTTATTGGACTTCCGATTCATAGCATCCTTTTCACAAGATTATATCTCGTCAATTTGGACTTCAAGCCAAATTATCTTTTACATATAGTCTTCCAGACTTTTATCCTCTTCTTCTAACAGTTACTATTTTTACCTTCCTTCTTAGCATATGAAATCACATCTTTCAATCATGAAAGAGATTAATAAATTACTCAAGTAGCAATTTAAGTATTGTACATCCAGACCAAACATATACGAACATCTCTTATGTAAAATCCTCCAATGACTTCTGAGATAACATCTCTTTTCATCTGTGCAAAAATCGTGCAGGCTGAGAACCGTGCAAAATTCGAGTATAATCAGATCCATTCAAAAATACAGAATTCGTACATATTTGGTTTATGCCAATACCAACATAATCTGATTCGTGCAAAACACGGTTCGTGCAAATTTCGGGCATCACCTGGTATAATATTTGCAAATGCCATGAATACTCATATGTATACATAACTCTTGCAAAATCCGATTTTGCAATTCCAGAAGAATGTTATCATCTCATCTTCTTTTTTCAAATATTCCACTGAATATAAAATCTCTCCAGGAGTTCTAATAATTTCACATACTCCTTTATTGTTTCAATGCATATCCTTTACACAATTTATAATACACTCAATCACTATCTTAATCACTTTTAGTGAAAGATTTCATACATAGACAAGAGTCTGGATCTATTTATTAGAAGCATTGTCTACTTTAAGTAGTTAAAGCTTTCACTGAGCTGCTTTTGACATCTTAAATCCTTCAGGCTGCTTCTAGCAGTTTAAATATTCTGAGCTGCTTCATGCAGTTTCAATCTTGGGACTAATAAATTTTTTTTTTTATTATTGCTATACTGTTAAGGAACCTAAAAGTCGTTGCATCCACCACATGTATCTCTCACAAATTCATAAATTGTGTTCCTTTTGTCCCATTTGTTCACAGACTACTGGTCCAAATACTTATCTTTTAATGATTGCCCAATCATTACTCTGTGTACGTACACTTTTCAATAAACTTATATACCGCGGTTTTCTGATCCTCGATTTTCATCTATATATCAACTGCTACCTTGCATGCACAAATATTACGACGTCGATTTGTTTTATGGTTCCATATTTTCAGACATGATTCAACTAGTTGAAATATCTTCCTTATCAACCATGTACATGGATTTCGTTTCTTTGTCATGTCTAATGTCTCTTCTAGAGATCCTTACTACCTCGGTCCTGCCATTTCTATTATCTGCTCCTTTTATTTTCTGAGGAGTTTTATCTTGGAAACCAATAAGTCTATCACACTTCATGCGCTCTTTAGACTTATATGCAGTTGATAACATTCTATTATTTGGAGCACTGCTGGTATGTGATTTTATCACATTATTTCGGTCAGTAAGCGTCTGACAATTAATACGCTATACTTTAATGAATTATCTTTTGGGCTTCTATTCCATATTACGAGGATCAAGATAATTCAATTCTTTCTTTTCCAGCTGTTTATTATCTCCCCCTTATGTTGGAAATACTGACTCACTTGAAATAGCAGTCTCCTCTTCAAGGGAGTTCATATCCAACATAATTTCTTAACCTCCATTGAGGTCCCATCTTAGATTGCTGTGGTGGAGCAACTTATATAACACTTTTAAAACTTTAAGATGGGTAATATCTGGTTCCTGACCAAAACCAATAGTATTGGGGAGATCTCATAATAATTCAATGGCCTCATGTGATGCTTAATACTTATTCCAATGGAATTCACCAGCATTATCAATTAACTAAATACCTCGCAAACGTCGGATTGCTAGTGGGTGATCAGTCCACCAACTCTCTTTGTATACGGTGTACCAGAAAACGATAGTATCCAAATTTATTGGGCGGTGAAAAGCCAAAAGATTGCATCATCACTAAAACCGGAATGGCATGACCGGTTTGCCAAACAGTGAGTTTTCTCGAACTTCTGATTCACAGTAAGTTTCTGGTTTATAGTAACATATATAACTTAATCTCAAATAAATAATAAACATATAGAATAACTCAAGCAATAAGAAAAATACACTAGTTTGTTACTATCATGCCATGAAACTAAGTTCTCAATCAATCAATCAATTTATTTTAATAAACGAGATTAAAAGAAAAACATGTACAAATTTCGTGTAAAATCAGGTTATACATGAAAACAAATAAACATCAAATAACCAGTACAAATACAGTGCTAAATCATTATAGAAATAAATGTTATCCGTAAAATTTGTTTGAAATAATGTACGTAATGTTCTCCGTAAAATTCGTATGAAATTATGTACGTGCAAAATCTGTGCGAAATCATGTATTTCCAAAATCCTGAATAAAACGGTTATGTGCAAAATCCGTGATATAATCATAACAGTATAAAATCCAGGATATAATAATATCTTTCCAAAATTCGATTAAAATCACTTTGTGCGAAATTCAAGCAAAACAATATTTGATTAAATAATAGAAACAATGCAGATTTTATAAGCGAAAATTTCGTGCAAATTTAGGTCAAACGAAATCTCTATCAATCATATAATCAATTCATCATAGTTTATAATAATTTTAAACTAACATGCCAGTTTATTGAGATGCATCATAAATACCATAAATCATGAATCATACATCTCATATTATGACAAAACAAGTGATGATATGTATAAATCATGAATACTTATCTCGATTGATAACGGAGGCGGATAGATTAGAGACGCCATTAATGATTAAAGGAGAAGTGAACGAGCATCAAGACATGATAAATAATAAACATGTATGTTTACATGTTTATGCAATTTCTATCAAATAAGATAATAAATTAATTCGTTAGTACACTTTAAAGTCATTATCACGGTTTTACTGGATTAACAAATAATTATTTTATGTGCATAACAAAATTGAAACAGATCTATGAAAACAAACAAATCATGTAGTTTGTGGGAAAATCGTGTTCATGACATATCATGCATAAATAGTTAAAAATCAATAACATAAATCCGTGCATAAATCGATTCACATAAAAACATATCAAAATTAACAATAGATCATTCGTGCATAAATAGTACAAAAACGCATACAGATTAGATAACAGATCAATCGTGCAAAAACCGTACAAAAACGAATAAATAATTGATAACATATAATTCGTGCAAAATTCATACAAAAACGAATAAATAATTGATATAGATAATTCGTGCAAAATTCGTACAAAACCTAATATGAACAGAAAAAAACTTATCTTTGCTCAGACGGCTAGGGTTTCGTGTTGTGAACAAAAGAGATTAAGGAATTGTTCTCTTGCTGTTGTTATTATTCATAAGTCATAAGACAATATATAGGGATACAACTCTAGAATTTTAGCTTGTACATCAAGTATTCTAAAACATTCTAATGAGCCGATAATGGACATCCACATAATACTGAATTATTCATAACATATCCGTAGTTTTTTTTTTTTTTCTTTACATAAGCGTATCCGTAGTTTCATCGATTCTTTCGGTCAAAGTAGGATTTCTTAGAAAACATATAATTCACAAAATAATGATTACTTATACACTTATGACATAACGAGTCGACCATTTAAATAGAAAATCAATAATAGAAAGAAAAAAATTTACGAGTTGGAAAGTGGCGGGCGCTAGCCGACTAGTCCGCACGACTATTAAATTGTTGCAGACTTTACGATAAACAACTATGCTCTATATATATACAGTATATATTTTTTTTATCATATATAATAATCATATTTAAATTATAGGATATGAAATATTCGTCGTCGTCATCTTCGATCCAACAAATTTTTATATCTCAAATTTAATTAACAAGCAGCCATGTTTGAGAAGTCAGAATGGGAACATTCTTAAAAGTTTCCTTCTTGACTGTTTACTGAAGATCTCCTCTATTATGCGGTGGACCTTAAAACGTACATTTTGCTCTACGTGAAAGAAACAATAAGTCATAATGGGAACATTCTTGTAAGTTTCCTTCTTGAGTGTTTACTGAAAAAGTGAAAATCTTCCCTATTGTGTGGTGGACCTTTTGGTAAAACGAGGTGCGACACATTTGCTCTACATGGAAGTGGAAACAATAAAGTAGTAGCTAAAAAAAAAAAAAATAGTAGCGTAAATTTCGGCATGCAGTAATTACTGAATAGTATTAATAGGCCTTTTTTTTTTTTGTTAAAGATTAATAAGCCTTTTAACAAGAAGAAAAATAATTGCTGAATATTATAAGGATTTTTGTTTAAAGTCTTATTATTGAGTCATGTACTCATGTTGCATCTATCATTCGTCTAGACAGATACCTAAATAGATATGAATATAGATATCAAAAATACTTGTCAAAGTCCACAAGTATATGCAAATACTCAGAAATCCAAAGCATTCATACAATATCCAAGTTGTTATTTCTAAATGTAATAGTTATATATAATAAATCAAATCAAATTACATATACGAAAGTGCTCACTGTTGAATTTATTCAAAATCTTTAGTATCATATAATAATTTATCAAAACGTGAATCATTAAAAATCAAAACCGCAAATCCGCAACATACTGAAAATTTGAAATGGTCAAGCAGGATCCTTACTTCTGATGTTCCACCGTTTTCAGGTGGGCATACAATAATAAATACAATAAATGAAATAAAACAAAAAGAGTCAAAGTTCAAAAGATGCACTCTATATTTTAATGTGTTTAATTTGTTATTTTATTATTAAACCATTCATATATAGTAGACACACAGCCTTGAACCATATTCACTTAAACCTTTGTGAGCTCGAAACAAAAAAAAACCAAAAAAGGAAGAAAATAATGGATTACGTTTTCATTTTATCACCGCTGATCGTATTGTTTATATTAGCTTACAAATTCTTATTCTCATCCAAAACGCAGCGCTTCAATCTCCCACCAGGACCAACACCGTTTCCCATCGTCGGCCATCTCCACCTCGTGAAACCTCCGGTCCACCGTCTCTTCCGCCGCTTCGCAGACAAATACGGCGACATCTTCTCCCTCCGTTACGGCTCTCGCCAAGTCGTCGTGATCTCTTCTTTGCCTCTCGTCAGAGAATGCTTCACTGGTCAAACCGATGTCGTACTAACAAACAGACCACATTTTCTAACCGCTAAATACGTCGCCTATGATTACACCACGATTGGAACCGCCGGTTACGGCGACCATTGGCGTAACCTTCGCCGTATTTGCTCTCTTGAGATCCTCTCATCTCACCGTCTCACAGGGTTTCTCCCCGTCCGTAGAGACGAGATTCGACGGTTGCTCACGAAACTCTCACGTGAACATAACGGTCGTGTCGTTGAGCTTGAACCTCTTCTTGTAGATTTGACGTTCAATAATATTGTCCGTATGGTCACAGGGAGACGCTACTATGGAGATCAGGTTGGTTTAACTCGCTTAATATGAACAGAGTCACTCATCTTTTACTCTTTTGACTATTTTTGTATGAAAATTAATTCAAATCTATAAGAAAAGTCTAATTATATATCTTAAATAATTATTTCTTAAAGGTTCACAACAAGGAAGAAGCGAATCTATTTAAACAACTAGTGACGCAGATCAACGACAATAGTGGTGCGAGCCATCCAGGAGATTATCTACCGTTTCTGAAAGTGTTCGGACACAACTACGAAAAGAAAGTGAAAGCACTCGGCGAAGCCATGGACGCTTTCTTGCAGCGGTTGCTCGACGATTGCCGAAGAGATAATAAAGAGAGCAATACAATGGTTAGTCATTTGTTGTCTTTACAACTAGACCAACCCAAGTATTACAGTGACGTCATCATCAAAGGCCTCATGCTCGTAAGTACTGTACACTCTCATATGATTTTCTTTGAATCAAACAATTAATATTTCGTGTTTTAGTTAAATTTTAATCAACATCTGCAACACATGCACAAAACATAACCGACTTATGTGCTTTTGATTTTACGTTAATTTGTATTTACAAAAAATATGTATATGTATATATAGATGAACTAATGAATTGTGAATGATTTAAATGTATATAGAGTATGATGCTTGCGGGGACGGATACTGCAGCAGTCACGTTGGAATGGGCGATGGCAAATTTATTGAAAAATCCTCAAGTGTTGAGAAAGGCGAAAGCTGAGATAGACGAGAAGATTGGATTCGATCGTTTGGTCGATGAACCGGACATTGTGAATCTTCCTTATCTCCAAAACGTTGTTAACGAGACCTTTCGGTTGTGTCCAGCCGCACCGCTCCTTGTTCCACGTTCTCCTTCTGAAGACCTCAAGATTGGCGAATACGACGTTCCACGTGGCACGATCGTGCTGGTAAACGCTTGGGCCATCCATAGAGACCCGAGGCTCTGGGATGAACCAGAGAGATTTATGCCAGAGCGGTTCGAAGATCAAGCAGCCGCAAACGCTAAAAAACTGATGACGTTTGGAAACGGACGAAGGACTTGTCCTGGTGCGACTTTGGGACAGAGGATGGTGACGTTGGCTTTAGGATCGTTGATTCAATGCTTTGACTGGGGAAAAGTACACGGTGAAGATATTGATATGACCGAGAATCCTGGAATGGCTATGCGTAAGCTCGTGCCGTTACGAGCCGTTTGCTATAATCGTCCCATTGTGACTAATCTTTTGGCTTAAAATCACACTCGATCGGTGCACCCTTTTGAAGATCACTGGTTCAAACGTCTTTTCCAGTTTTCTTTTAAAAAGTTTTACACGATTTTTTTTTTTCGGGTCAAACACAGATTGTTTTAAAGTTTGGAATATATTTATAATACCAAGAGATAAGATTTGATGAAGGATGTTGTATATCAGGTTCGAATCATCATGATAATTATATTTATTGTATCGGTTACTTGTGTTGTATATTGGATAAAATAAAATATAAAAAAGATAAACTAGTCGTATGAGGGGGCAGGTGATTATGTTTCTCTCTGAGACGATTATCTGGGCGATTTTTGTCGTTTTTTTTTTTTCTCCCACAAACACAACGGTTGGTCTTTATAACTGCTATTTCTCCTTTTCGTGGAGTGCTTTTCCGGCGATGGCGTTCATCTCGACTCTTATGCTAGTGTCCATTACCGAATATCTCTTAAACAACGACATATTCGAAGATCTTAAAGGATTTAAATCATCAAAATGGGTTTCATCTCCTTAATTGGATTTCGCGGCAACCTTCTCCGATTATTTCGAAGCCGTTTCATGTATCCTCCTGAAAAACTGCCGTTTAACCAGAATCTTGGTATAGATCTAGAAGAAGGCAAATCCGCCATACGTTCTACAAGTCGAAATCGTGTACGAATGCTCCATTAGTTACAATTTCCTACTCCCAAAAAAGTTCATATGCCAAAACCTTCGCACCCTTATCTGCATCATGCTCTCAGTCTCTGGGGAGCCAGTGATTTTTCTCCTTAGAGAACATTCATGGCACAACTCAAATCAAATTTCCACTCTGTTTTTCCACAATGAAAAGCCTGCACGAAAAGAAATTATTTCAGAGATCAATAATGAGGTTTCAAAATCTCAAGGTATTATTGCAAAGTATGGCAATCGGGTTGTGAAACTTGTGGTAAACGGGCAAAGGGATGAAATTATATGGATTCAAAGAGGAGTATGGCCTATAATTAATTGTGGTCCAAAGGCTTCGGAGGTGTTAAACTATGAAAATATTTCTGCTGTAGTACAAGATTTATTTTTAGAGGATACACGTCAATGGCATCAAATGTATATGGGATATATTGATAAGGGCGGAGATATGAAGAACTACTGGTTTGTGAGGCTACTACAATGTATATTTCTAGTGGAAGCACGAATGTGGGATCAATAAGGAAGAAAAATAAAGTCAATTTTTTTTGGAATTTGTATGTCGATATTTCAGAATTATTGACGAAAGCATCGAGTTTTGTCATGTGGTGTGCAAGATGGAGTTTCGGCCAAGAGATATTACCCATGCACACACTTCACATAAGAGAAAGATCGAACACAGAGAAGGAAAGTAATATTGAAATTATGATGACTTTTTTTTGGGAAACAACCACTATTGGACCCATCATGGAGGACACGAACGACAAGCGACAAATATGACGGGAGGACAAAGTCAAAGCCAAACCCTGTTTGAAGGTCTTGGATACAGAAGCATTGGTATCTAATTGTAGAATCAAAACTTTATACGGAAGCATTGGGTTTCAGGATGTTGTGTGGAACTATGAAGTTTAGCCAAGAGTGGCTAGCCAACCACGCCATTTGCACTAGAAGAAGATCAAATACAGAGAATGAAAATAACGGACGTAATATACCGTTAGTGAATAAGTCTTTACTTCGGAAAGCATCGTCAAATTCATTTCTCATGTTGTTATCGTCTTCAATATATGATGCATATATCTGCTTATGTAATAATTTGTTTTTCCGAAGTTTTTGAATATTGGCTTTGTAATCTTGATTTGTTATTAATGAAATATTGTTTTGTCGTAAAAAAAAATAAAAAAAATATATAAAAGGTTGTATGTATATATCAATCTATCTGCTGACAAAAAAAAGACAGCAAGTTTATCCGTATTAGGAAAAAAAGACACGAAAGCGACATGCAAAAACGTTTGACGGCATATCAAGAAATAACGAAGAAATTAATAAAATGACATAAATTACTTGATAATAATAGTTAACATTTTTCAAAGTTAAAAGTCCTGTGTATCATCATATCAATCAAAATTTATCTTTGTAAATTCCCGATATAAAATTTATATCTTTATTTTAACAAGAATTATTACAAATTTTACAATGAAAATATATACGATAATTTTAATGTATTTATTTTCTTATTATTTTTTTTATTTTTTTTGGTTCTCAACTAGATTTTTCAAAAGTCCTCATTTTTTTTAATATTTATTATTATTATTACTATTTTTTTAATAATAATTTTAGTTAACTTCTACTAAAAATGTCCTCGTAATTAATCTTGAACCAAACAAAGCCCAAATAAAAGAGCCCAAACGAAGCCCAAATAAAAGAGCCCAAACGAAGCCCAAACATAACGAGGACCAACATTGAGTCTCTGAAGCAAAACATAAACTCATCATTATCGACGAAGCTCTCACTTTGGCATACTCTGCTGCAGATTGTCACTTCCTTCCCACGCTTGAACTTAACAGCTAGAGGAAACCAGAATCAATTCTTGACTTCTTCTATGTTTTGTAATTTTAATCGAAGATTCTGATTCCAGGTTTCGAAGAGAGTGAAAGCAAATCGGAAGAAGCAGCGAACACAGCCTTCAGGTTTAGTTTTTTTTTTTTTTTTTTGCGTATTTAATCGAATTTTAATTCCAGTAGCAAAGATAGAAGAAATTGATCCTTTTAAATTTCCTTATTAAAAAGTAAGGTTGATCAGCGGATTTTTATTCTAAGCGCGCCCAAGTTGTTCGATGAAATGGCTGAAAGAAAAATGTAGCCTTCTTTAAATCAAAACTCTCCAGGGTTTTATTCCTGAGTATTGGTTCTGTTTTTTCACCTAATATTATCTTGAGTCTCATACATATGGTGTGGTCAGATGGGAGATTCAAGATTTCTGGATAGAATGCTTCTCCAGCTTCGAACCACTTGCAAGTAATGATGAGTATTGAGTTTGTTTCATTTATTCTATAAACCAATCATGAAGAAAATGGATTGATCTTTCTGTTGAAATGAAGGTATTACAGTGGTTACCCTAAGGATCTCGGGACATCGCGGGTTCTCCATTTTACATCAGAAAGAGAGTTTGTTCAACTCCTTCACCAGGGCTATCCTGTGGTTGTTGCATTCACCATTAGGTAACTTAACTTTCCCCCAAAACCCTTTCAAATTACACTTCTTCTTGACTTTATTTCCGTGCCTTCTTCTATAAAACAGAAGTAACTACACACAACATCTTGACCGGATGCTTGAAGAAGCTGCTTCTGAATTCTATCCCAACATTAAATTTTTGCGTGTGAGTTCCTAAACAAGAGAAAAAAAATACAAAAATGGAAACGTTCTAAACAATTAAGTGACTGTTTTGTTTCAGGTTGAGTGCCCCAAGTATCCTGGATTCTGCATAACTCGTCAGAAAAGCGAATATCCTTTCATTGAAATATTCCATAGTCCACAACAAGTATACTTCTATATCTTTGTACTTAAAGCCTGTTTAAACCACGCATGCTCCTTTAGTGTATCTCGTAAATATGAAAATTCTTCCGATGCAGGCGGGTAATGAAGGGAAGGTACAGGATCCAAATATCACTCGGTATTCAGTGAAAGTTGTACCTGTAAGTCGATGCATCACACATTGTCCTTTTCATTACCTTTCGTGGGACATATATATTCATCTATTGCAGAGTCTAAAGATCTTTTTTCTTCTTCTTTTGTTTGTATCGTTTGGCAGTACAATTATGATATTAGTCCCTATGGATTCAGAGAATTCTTCAAGCGCCAGGGGGTTCGTACGTCAGATCCCAAATGAAGAAGCAACTTGAAAGGTCTGTATGGTTCAAAAGCTTTTTATGAGTGTATCAATGGCTTCTATGGGCTACCAATGACTGGTTTTGACAACTATTGTATTAATGATTTTCCTTTTTCCTTCGAAAGAAATAAGTTCTGTGTGATATCTGAGAATATGTTCCAAGTTCTGCGATTTGCATCAATCAGTAACATGTTATAAATTACCAAAAGAAAAATATTGTGCATGGTCTTAAGTAAAAAATAGAAATATGATTGAATGAGACTTTAGAAAAAAGGAAATAAAGAAATTGAAAATTAAATAATTAATTTATTCTCCACGAATATTGGAACTAAATTAAAATTAGGAGTTCAGGAATAGGAAATTAACTTTTATCGATTAGGGCTAGTATTTGCTCCTACATATATTTCTTCTTTCTCCTGCGTCTCGACGGGATAATTCTAAAATCGAGAGCAAAAATGGAGAAAAGGAGCATGAATGAGTTGCCAGATGACTTGCTCTTGAAGATATTGGCATTGCTTCCGATGACGTATAAAGAGATTGTAGCAACATCTCTCATATCAAAACGTTGGAGGGATCTTTGGAAACTGTTCCCAGTGGTACCGCTTCTCAAGTTTGATGATAAGTCATCTTCTAGTTCTGAGACGTTTAAAAGTCTTGTTTATAGATCTTTTGAGTTAAACAATTTACCTCTATGGAAACTGCATCTCAAGCTTACCCGATACTATTATTGTATATCAGACATCAAAGCTTGGATTCAATCCGCGGTTTCTCGACGTGTGCAAGCGCTTAGAATCGAATTCTTTGGCAAAGCCCTAATATTGCCGAGTTGCTTGAGCAATTGTACAACCCTAAAAACATTACAACTTTGTGATCTACGTATCGTTTCTGTTCCGCCTTGTTTTTGTTTGCCATCACTCCAAAGTCTTCACCTTTTATCAGTTAGATTCTCAGAAGACAAATCTGTTGAAAGCCTTTTAAGTAGTTGCCCTGTTCTTCAAAGTTTGGTTGTAGACAGAAAAGAAGATGACTCTGTGATGATCTTCTATATTAATGTGCCTACTTTGAGGAGTTTATCTATCGATAACTCGAAAGGGAAAAACCGCGCCAACATCGAGCAGATTCATGGGTTTGTGATCAAAGCTCCTTCTTTGATGTATTTGAACATTAAGGATACATTCAGTAACTTTATAATGTTTGAATATATGCCTGAGGTGATCAAGGCCGATATCGAGGTTATTTGTGATCAATCTGAGAAGTTTATAGGATCTCTTACCTCAATCCAACATCTTTCTTTCTGTTCTCTAACTTCAAAGGTAATATATAATAATATGATTTCTCCTTTTTATGTTTTGTGATTATCATTTCAGTAAATAATAATAATATATACTTCAATTCAATTGCAGATTCCATATCATAGAGGCAGTTTCTTCTTCTATCTTGAACATCTAGAGCTATGTACATGTTCTGCTGGATGGTGGAATCTACTTGACTGTTTACTCAACGACGCTCCAAGACTGAAATCTATGAAGCTCATTAAGGTAATGTTATTATTTTCATTTTAGGTTTGACTAGAATCATCTTTGTAATTTTCACGATCATGTAACACTAACACACGTAAATATTTCTTTCTTTTTGTTTATTGTCTCAGAAACATAGTAGTGGCTGTGTTAATGATCAGATGACTCGCTTTAACGAACGAACAGTTGCTCTCGGATGTTCATTGACGCATCTAGAGATCTTGGAATGGAGACAATATGAAGGCACAAAGCAAGAGATAGAATTGGCTGAGTACATACTAGCAAACGCTACTTGTCTAAAAAAGGCTACATTCTCAATAAGACGTGGAAACGATTATCATTACATGTTTAGGAAGTTAAAGTTTATGTACAGAGTCTCAAAGACATGTCGGTTTGTGTTTGACTAAACTCTTCTATGATGGTTTTGGTCTTTAGAGTAGAACACAGAGTTTCTTAGCTTTCTTCTCTCTTTTTTTTCTTCATGGATTTTACTTTGGTTTTATGTGGGGTTTGTGAAAGCAGAGTAGTTTTTGCTCACAAATTAATTTGTTTTGATCAGTATTCTATTGGTAAATAAATAGTTATTGGAATTTTATTCTAATAAATAAAATAAATATAGGAATGGATCTTTGGAGCATGGACCAATGATTGTCAATGACTCATCTTCACCAAATTTAATTTTCCTCATGTCAAGACTATAGTATATTCTTGTCCTTTGATTTGGCCTCTATGAAATGTCATAATTTTGGAGAAAATAAGATTTTAGATTGACTGAGTGAGTCTATATATATAATCATCACATATTCAATCAAAGCCTTATATAGTACACAATGATGAATTCTCGATCAAACTTTGATCATCAAGTAATAATTTTCAGAGAGATTCATGTATCTTTGTTTTCTTTTCTTTTTTTAACATCCACATCATGTATCTTTTTTTATGCTGTTATTTATATAAAGAAGAATCGTTTGACCATTAACATTAATTCTTTTCGTGTGTTCTATGTAAAAACATATGAAGATGCAAATAATGAGTTACCAGGAATGATTCAGAGGAGCAGAATCAGGTGAGAATTGATCAGAGGGAGCAATTGGTGGTGGACTCTCTACGATTGTTGCCAAGAGTTCATAAAAGCTAAGCTGGTTTTGCTGATCTTCAGATTCTAAGTAAGAAGATCCCTAACATAATAAACCTGTAGGCTGTAACATAAACTCAATACTGTGTATCTTCTTTTAGTATACTATGACCCCTTTTGTTCATGGGCCCTAGGCCATTACTCTTATTTCCCCCTCCCTCCTCTTAAGCTAGCCACCACTGATTATATATAGTTAAAGTTAATGATTTTAGTTCGGAATATATTAGCTTAAACAGTTAAACATAGTACAATCATTGAGAGTATGTATAGTTAATGATTTAGTTGGGGAAACGAGTGGTGTTAGATTTAACTTGGTAAATGATCATATGAATGATTGTATATACTTTTTTTTTTTTTTTTTTTTTTTGTCACACGAATGATTGTATATACATACTGATTTTTGTTTAGAAATTAGAACGGATGATGATTGGTCATGTGAGGATGTAGGTCCAGTCATTGTCTCTTTCTTTTGTTTCGTCAATGACTATTATCTCCTTTTTTTTTTTTCATGCCATAAATTACATGCCTAGGGAAAACACCATTTTGCCTCGAGTCAACTTGCTATTCTTAATTATTAAAAAAGTACTACTAAACTTCATTTTTTTTTTAAATCTCTACTCAATAGAGAGTCATGGAGTAGTTGACACAAAAAGTCATCAGAGACAATAAAAGATTGGAAAGAAAAGATTTGCATGGCTGAAAAAAAAGAAAAGAAAATGCATGAACCCTTTCTTTTGTTTTGTTAAAGGAAAATGCATGAACCTTTGCGGGACCATTCAGTAGAAGTCTAAATGAACTCAGCCATGAAGTTATCGATAGATCACATTAATGAAACAAAGAAAAAGTCAAAAATGGATCTGTATATGTACTGCTTTGAGTACTATATAACCACTACTTCCTCTTCCCCATCACACTATTTACTGCTTACTTGAATGTTCTCTTGACCTAAATGTCTCTTTCATTTTCATTGTTTATGCATGGATTTCGTGTACAGTAAACAAAATATAGAATAAAATTGTAGAATCGTTAGATAATAAAATGTTTATTTAAATAGAAATTGTGGAATGACGAAACAATAAATGTTTGAATAGGATTTAAAATCATAAAATATAGAAATTGTTATTCGGGGGGAAAAACCATTTTAAACGAATGATATTTATTTTCAACACATGTAATATCAAAGCGCATTTTAATACATCATTTTCGAATTTTACTAATGGTTTACCGTTCCGTATTCGTGAGGATAATTTAGCTATAATTTGGCTAAAAACGGGATCACTGCAATATTTACTTTATATAGTTAATTACTATTTAATTTTTTTTATTTTCAATTGATTATTAGTCAGAGTTATAAACTTATAATGTATTATCCCATTAAAAACTTTTATACATATATATAATTAAAATATAATTATTTTCTAAAAGTTATGAGTCAAAAGTTAATATATCATAATAAATACTACTGTTTTTAGCACTTTAGACAGAGAACTTTCATTATATTAGATACTTTTCTAGTTTTCTACATATATATTTGATTATAATTGAATCTAGTATGATTTATAAAAACCATAATTCATTATTGTATAATTTTCATTTTCGGTAAGTGATTAAAGTTGTGAGGTTATCAATTTGCCATGTTGCATTGATAAAAATAAATGGTAATAGTATTTTACAAGAAAAATCGTCATTCTTAAATTTGTTTTATATATAGATACACACATTGGTTCTTGAGCAAGAGTCCATGCGTTATCTTTCCCTTGCAACCTTCCTTTTTAAAAGATTTTGCCTTATTAGAGAATCTCTTGGATGTGTTGTTATATTCTATCAATAGCTTCCAATGGCTAAATTTAATATACCTTTGTAGTTTTTTTGTTCATCATTAGGGATCGATTCTCTCTGCTTGTTTTGCTTTCTACAATCTTCAGAATCAAAGTAAACAAAAAAAAAGACTTAACAATCTCATAGTCACTCTTCTTATCATATGGTATGTGTTTGCACATTAATTATCGATATATAATATATACACATATGATTGTTTACAATATATGTTATATGTATAACAATGTTTCATTGTCTTGCTTTGTGTGCAAAGGCAGAAGAAGAAGGAACGAGAAAGCACGTTGTTTTGGCGAAGCCTTTCTCGTTGGAAGATGAGAAAGACTCTGAAAATACACCTCCCAATCTCTTACAACGGATTCTAAGCCTCTTCAAAAACGTACGGCCAGGATCTGATCTCACTAATTTTCAGGTTAGTATTTAGTTTTTTGGGATCTAAATTTGTACCATTCTTTCTTTTCTTTTTTTTTTTTTTGGTAAAAAAATTGTACCATTCTACATGTTTTAATTACCAAAAAGACTATATTTTTGCCCCAAATTTTCTATATTAGAAACTTGCTCTTAATTTCTTTTTTTTTTGGGATAAAAAACTTGCTCTTAATTTCTTTGACCAAACAAAAACATATTGTACTTGCTCTTGATTTCTTTGACCAAACAAAAATATACTTGCTCTTACTTTCTTTGTGTGGATTTATATTTTCTTTTATTTTAATAGACTTCTAACTTTTCCTCTTCCCATAATATATTTCCAAAATATACTTTAATATTTACAAATAATTTTTGTGTAGCATATTTCATGATTTAGCTTTAGTTACTCATGAGTTATAAAATCATCCACTTACAAAAAGTTAAACTTGAATATCATAACGTGTTTAAATAATAACATGTTAATATTAACAACTTTTATTTACCGGCCATGAAAGCTTCCACCTCAACTGAACCTACCGAGATCGCAACTCCAATGCTATGGCGAGATAGTCTACAGCTTCAGCGATCACGATCTACTCGGAGAGTGTAGTCGCCGTGAGCAACCAATCGAACGGCTCAAATCAATGGTGACGTGGTACATCTCAACTCTCCGGCCATTGATCTTTGGCATGGCTCCCTACAATCCTGTGATCGGCGAAACTCACCACGTCTCAAATGGTCATATCAACGTTCTCGTGGAACAAGTATTTTTTTCTATAATTGTATTTTTTTTCTTATTATCATTTCCGTATATACGTTATATTATTGGGATATCGATTAATTTATATAAATGTTTTGATTTTTTTTTTGAGATATCGCATCATCCACCTGTGTCTGCTCTTCATGCAACCCACGAGAAAGAAAACATAGACGTATTGTTATGTCAATACTTCACACCTAAATTTCGTGGTACGTATACTCACATTTATATCCTTACTAATCCTCTATTTTTTTTTAATTATTATTATTTTGATCGTTGTTTTTTTTGTTTTCTAATAATTTTTTGTAACATAAATTATTATTCCCTTAATTATTACTAGAAAAATAAGACGGTCAAAAGAACTGTATTTGCAGTACTTTAATTTGCATTCGAATCCACATGTAATTAATTCGCATTACTACTTTGTAATTTCTTCATGTTCGTTAAGCAGCTGTGGGTCTGAGATTTTTTCTTTTCTTAATTACATGAAATAAAAAGGTGCTTACGTGGAGGTTGAGGTGAAGGGAAAAAAAATAGTGAAACTTCTAAACAGAGAAGAGACTTACGAAATGAACCAACCAAAACTTTTGATGACATTTCTGCCGGCAACGGGAGCTCACTGGGTCGGAAAAATTATGATAAAGTGTCCGGAGACAGGACTCGAAGCCGAATTGCACTTACTGGCCGATTCCTTTTTCAGTAGATTCACAGGAAACAACAAGAGATCCATTAAAGGCAAGATCTTTGAATCTTCCACTCGGAAACAGCTCTATGAAATCTTTGGACATTGGGACAGGTAACAAAATAAGATTTCATCTTTCAAAGTTTATTGCAGCTACAGAACATAATTTACAGATCATAACTGAAATGTTTTTCAGAACCGTGACCGCGAAAAATATAAAGACCAGAGAGCTTGAGGTTATATACAAAGCCAGTGAAAACATTGCAAGGCTCAAAACCCCCATTGTCAAGAATCTGCAGGTTACTGTTACAAATCTTCCCCGGGAAATTATAATTTTTTGATCGGTTTGCGTCATTCGACTATTTCTGGTTTGCAGGAGGTCAGTGAGAGCGAGTCAGCGAGGGTGTGGAGTGTGGTGAGTGAAGGAATTATGAGGAATGATTGGGAGAAAGCAAGACAAGGCAAGAGAGAAGTGGAGGAGAAGCAGAGAGAGTTTTTGAAGCAAAGAAAGGCTTTTGGACAATCATGGATTCCCAAGCATTTCTCTGTGACTCGAGCTGGTAAGGACTGGGACTGTGTCCCTCTCCAGCCTACGGTTTCTCGAGCTCCTATCATTGTTCCTTCTGATTCAGCTTGATTCTCTCTAGAGCTTCCTGCAAGAAGTTAGATTTCATGACAAGTATTAAAGCAGAGAGAAGCGATTTTTTAGTACAAACACAAAGTTGTCAGTATTCTCAAACAGCAAAAACACAAGCAATGAGAATTTTGACTTACCAGTTTATCTTACAGAAAAGCTGTTTATTATCTGCCAAAAGTTGTTCCATTTCGATGAATGAACCCATTAAGTATCTAACCTTATCGGTAAACCGACATAATTGTTCAATTCAATTGCAGCTATAGACTGATCGAATCACTCAGATAATTTCGGGTTGCCTTTTGATGGCTTGAGCAGTCAAGTAAACATATATATTGACTTATCTAGGCATACAAGAGAGCACCGATATAACAAACTCATTAGCTTGCTTCAGCTTCCCATTGGAACAGAGTGAGCTAATGGTTGACTGAAGGCTGTGAAAATCATGAACACAGTCTTCCTTCTTTATCTCTTTTTCATTCACACCATTCAGGAACTGTAGCCTTTGACAAGAACCCAGGTTTTTACCAGACAGATAAATTGTTGAACTTATCTCATCGAGGATTTTGATAGCCTCAGGGACTCTTCCTTGCTCGCACAGTTCAACGAGGAAGCCTCTGATCGATTCAGATTCAACTAATTCTGCATCAACTCTGTTAATCAGCTTCACAACAGATTCTGAAACAAGCATTTCTCTCAAGAGGCCCCTCGCTTCTTCCATTCGCCCTTTAGTGCAGAACCCTTTGATCAGAAACAGAAAACCCAAGAAATCGGCTGAGATGTTTTTCCCCTTGAACTCAGCAAACACTCTGAGAGCTTCTTCCATGTCACCTTTTTTACAGTAGCCTTTGATCAAAGAACTGACCGTGAATGTATCTGGGGTTACCCTTCCCATCATTTTCTGAGATAAAACTCTCATGGCATCCTCAGTTTGCCCGAGCTTGCTGTACCCGTCAATCATCGAATTGTAAATGAGAATGTTTGGAACAAATCCCTTAGATACCATCCTGTCCAATAGCTTTTCAGCATCAAGAAACAATCCTTCTTTGCATAAATTGTCAATCAAAATGCCGTAGGTGACCTGAGACGGGACTAAACCAATATTCTCTAGCGAATCAAATAGACGGAGAGCTTCTACTAGACAATCTTGCTGGCAAAGTCCATTTATGAGTGAATTATATGTAATGATATTGAGAATGACGCCTCTGCTTTTGGCAAAACTGCACAAATCCAAGGCCTTTACTAGAAATCCTTCCTTACAGAGGCCATCGACGATGATTGTGTAATCGATCACATCCACTGAACGCAGAGTACTTTCTTCAGCATTGACAACAAGTAAATACGCATCCAATGCTCTGAGATTGCCCACTAGCGTTTTTAGAATGGTAGAAAAGCATGTAACAGGTAAACCCTTTCTCCTCATAATCATATAAACTTCAATCACAGCCTCAAAAGAACCTTCCTCGCATAAAAGCAAGATAGCATCATTGAACATCCCAAGAAACACATCAGAATTCAACTGTTCAAGTCGACAAACCAAATCAAGTATTCCTTTTTCACCTCCGCTAGCATGGATAGAATGTAACAAGGTCCGAGATGCATGGATGTCCAAATACAAACTATTCCCGCACAGCTCGATAAGAACTTCAGTGGCTGTTTCCAGCAACCCTTTCTCGCAGAGTGCAATAATGATGTGATTATAACATACAGCTGAGGAAACTGAGCTTTTCCTCAACTCATTAAACATATCAAGTGCCTCTTCGATGTGACCCGCTTTGCAGCACCCCTCGATCATCGTTGAATACGTGGCTGTGTCTGGAGTCAGGTTCATTTCTGGCATTGCCCTGTAAAGTGCATTGGCTTCTCCATACGCACCCACCAATATAAATGCTTTCAGGAGAATGTTGCACATAACCAAGTCCATAGGGATTTTAGCTTCTCCAAACCTACGCCTAATTTCTAATACAGCATCAATATTATTTTCCTTTATATAACTATCTAACAAAGTACTATAAGTAACGATATCTCCCACGATTCCTTTCGAAATCTCATCCGCCTCCGACACTCTCCCAGCCCTGCACAGTCCATTAATTACAGTGTTATAAGTAAGAATGCTTGGCTTAATCCCTCTCTGCTCCATATCTCCCAACATCAAGAAAGCTCGATTCAAATTTCCTTTCCTACAAATTCCATCGATCAAAGTCACATATACAAACTCATCCACTTCAATTCCCATACTTAGAACTCTATCGAACAACGCAAATGCCTCTTCCAGTTTACCCTTCTTGCAGAGTCCCCTCATAATAGCTGTAAAAGTGATCAAATTCGGCTCTATTCCTTCCTTTATCATCTTCCCTAATAACCCTAATGCTTTTTCGATGTTTCCTTCCTTCGAGAACCCATCTATAAGTATCGAATAACTCACCGCATCTCGACTTAATCCCTTCTCCACCATTATCCTGTCCTGCATAAGTGCATCCATTAACACACCTCCCTTAAAGTACCCATGAATCCAATTACTATAGAAAACGCAGTCAAATTCAAATCCTTCATCCTCCAATCTCTTAACCAAACCCCTAACTTCATCAACCTTACCCAATTGACAAAGAGCACTCACAAGAGTAGTATAAGTAACAAGATTGGGCACTAAAACTCCTGAATCAACAGCACTCTCGAAAAACCCTAACGCAAGTTCCGGTTTTCCAATCTTACAAAACCCAGAAATCACAGCACTACAAACGAAATTATCAAAAGGGTAGTTAACTTTATTGTTCGTCATCATCTCTAAAACCTCAATAGCTTTATCCATCTCTCCTTTAGCAACGAACCGATAAATCAGTGAACAGAAAGTCAAGGAAGAAGGAAACGCACCATGATTCTGTAAACAATCTCGGAGAATCGAAAGACCCTTATCAGGATCATTGCGTGTGAAGCTGAATCCATAAATTAGAGAATCTAACATATGCGTCCTGGGAAAAATCGAAGCTTTTGAAATCTGAGTGTTGATAAACTTCTCTGCGTCTTCGTATTTGTTCAAATTGAGGAATGCCCATGAAACGATTGAGTAAATTCGGTGATTGATGTTGATATTCTTCGAATCTAGCTGAGAGTAGAAGTGAAGAATGCAATTAAACTTCTGGCGACGGTAAAGATATCGAAGAAATCTGTCGATGGAGTTTAAGGTTGGAGAGAAGCCGCTTTTAAGAAGAGATTGGATAGAGAATAGTCCTGGAGAAGTACGAGGATGAAGCAGCTTCATGAGAATTTGCAAAAGGATTCTCCTTTATTTCAGCTAATTCGTCATTTCTGAATCACCATGGCAGAGAGAAAGATCATAGAAAAGGCCTCTCCGGAACGAAGAAATTAGAAACTAAAACGAATACAGAAGAAAGTTTAGAATTGGACCGGTCTGGTTCTAATTGAACCGGTTTATTTGTCTTAAAATCATTATATTATCAGAGCTAATCGTATTAGTTCAATGACAATGAGCTAACCGCGGATAAAATATACACTTACTCATGTGAACATAAGATTACATGGTGTTACACTTTATTGTGTAATATAAAGTATAAACTATATATAAAAAACTTAGTTTATAGATCAAAGGTCCAAAGATTTCACAGGAACAAGTAGAAGATCATGTTTCTTATGGGAAGTGAGTCCAGAAGCTTCATCCATGTCAATATCTTCAACTACCACACCTTCTGGTAACTTCCAATCAAAGTGATACAAGAGATTCGCAAGACCAAACTCAACTGTTGTTATCCCCATGTAAATTGCTGGACAAATTCTCCGACCACTTCCAAATGGTAACAACTCAAAGTCTTGTCCTTTAACATCAATGTCACAATCCATAAATCTCTCTGGAATAAACTCTTCTGGATCTTTCCATACCTCAGGGTCACGTCCAATAGCCCATACGTTGACATGAAGCCGTGTTTTTGGTAGAATCATGTAGCCGTTGATCTGAAATTGAGATGTTACTTCTCTTGGAGTTAGAAGAGGTGATACTGGATGTAACCGCCATGTTTCTTTGATTACCATTTTCAGGTAACTGAGTTGATGTGTCTCAGCTAAGCTTATGATTCTTGCTTTGTTGTTTTTCCCTATTTGGTCTCTGATTTCGGATTGAACTTTCTTCATTACCCGCGGGTTTTTTGCAAGTTCCGCCATTGCCCATGTCATGGTTATTGCAGAAGTATTGATTCCTCCCAGAAGAATGTTCTACAGACAAGATTTAGATAATATCAACCATTACTTATTGATTTTAATATAAAACATATTACACTAATCTTAAGATTTTTAAGAACTAATTGAGATGAAGTCTCATGAATATTCCACACTAAGGGTTTATGAGATATGACTTACCATCAAGATTGCTTTGATATGGTTTCTTGTGATTTTGTCATATCCAAGAACAGTTTCTTCCTTTTCCAACCTCAAGAGCAAGTCCACAAAATCATCTTCACTTTCTTCTCTGTTTTTCTGTACATGTAAATCAATTATTTGTTCATAGAAAGCATCGAAATCTCGCACACTTCTTTCTCTCCGCGTGTGTAAACCCGTGAACCAATCGAAGATCCAACCGATATACGGGTAGAAATCCGAAGCAGAGAAGCTCCCCAACATCTCAAGTGCCTCATGGACTAAATCTAGGAACCTTTCATTGTTGAGCACAGTTCCTTGGAAATTCACACCAAATGATGCCTTGCAAACCACGCTAGCGTTTAAAGAAAGAAACTTATCGCTCAAGTTAACTGGAGTTCTCTGAGACGCAGATTCCGTAATTGAATCAATCAGTTTCTTCATCTCCTCCTCCTTAATAGGCTGTATCGAGTGAACTTGTTTAGTACTAAAGAGTTCTTTAACACAAAGCCTCCTTAATTCCTTCCAATAATCATCATATCGAGAGAAAGCAAAGTCTCGATAGTTGTAAGAAAGCTTTCTTGTGCCTGAAAACAAACTGATTAACAAATTAGAGAAAAGAAAACAAATTTTTTAAGAATATGAAACTTTTTATACCTTCCACGCTTGGACGGCTACAACAATAAAGGTCAGAGTCTTTTAGAACTTGTTTTGCTGTTTCAGGAGACGAAACTATAACTGTTGAAACCCTTCCAAGTTTCAGTAACATTACTGGACCATACTTCTTTGACAGTTTCCATAGGGACTGATGTGGTAATTCTCCGAGCTGGTGCAAGTTTCCGATGATCGGTAAGCCCGGTGGAGACGGTGGTTGCTGCCACCGCTTAGTGCGTTTGACGGTGGCGAGAATGATAGAGATGATGAGTAAGAGAAGTGGTAGAAACCAAATCACGTCCATACTTTACACGTTTCACGTTTGATAGTGATGATGATGAAAGCAAAGTTCTTGTTTTTTTTATACAGAAACATTTGGTCACCGACTCACCGATTTGTAAAGATATAAAATTCGTTTATTTTTATGTTAAGTAACAATAGAGTTATATTATTGTGAAGGAGAGGAAACATATATATTTAAATGTTATGAGTAAAAATATTTTATGTTCGTATCAATATGTCAAGAGAACACAGCAAAAATTCTAAACTCTTTGTGCTAAACTACTTAATAGCTTCACCTTACAACAACAATACACCGGTTAACACTAACCGAACGTTGGCTAAAATCACAAGAACCAAATCTCTCCTTAACCAAAAATCTCAGCTTCTAATTTTGTTCTTATACTAAAACCTTTAAAAGCAGAGTAACATGTCCCATCAAAGAGACACTAAATCCCAGCAAGGGGAAGAAGCATTTTTAGATTCTTCAGAAAATTTACAGTAATCTGCGATCCAATCTAATCCAATCCAATCTCGAGATATCTGGAAGTGTTTATGTTCCAGTTTCAAGAATGTGTATAGTTCGGTTTCAAGAATTCGTGTGTGGCTCTCAGACCACAGTGCTTGTGTAGTTTGGGAAGAGTCTGACCAGTTTGTAAACAGAATCTGAATGAAACTTCCTTGCGAATAGATAACATGGACGTCTAATTCCATTCCATGTACAAGGCCAATGCAGCTCTTCTCCACGCTAAGAAAACAAAAAAGATAAAATCAAGAAAAACATTTCACATTTTCAGTTGTTTTTGAATACAGTAAACGAGTTATGTACCTTGCCAACACTTGTCACGTGTACACTCATGTCATCGGACTGCAAGAAACAGAGGAAGGAAAGTATATATACTATATCAAATGATTAAAAACGAAAGAGAATTTGGATGATGATCTCAGTTTACTAGGTAAACAATATACCGTGATATTTTTCAAGAGCTTGAGTGAGACATCGCGAGCTCTGTAAGTCTTTGGATGCCATCTACGCTCAGACCAATCAACATATGTGACTGACCAGTTGGAGATTCCTCCAGGATCAAGCATCTTTAAAGAACAAAGATTTCATTAAGGGACAAGAATCACAGTGAAAAAGTTTTAAAAGAGAAGAGTCATTGTTTTAAGCAAGTCCCCCTCACATGGAAGAATGTTGGCAGGTAATGTTCATCCGCAATGCAATTCTTGTTTGCTTCGACCCCAGGCTGAAAATTTACAAATCAGAATGTGTAAGACAAATCTGAAACTTGTTTCTCAAATTTTGAATAATCTAGGACTCCAGATATTAGCAAAAAGATAGTTCTTTTACAGAACTCAATTATTAATGATAGGCTGTAATATGCTAATAAAAACTTTGGTATAAAGGAAAACTGCACTTACTCTGCAATACTCCCGGAATTTCGAGTAGTAGAGACCGTCAGCCATCACTATCACAGCGTGTTGACGCTTCATTGTGAACCACTGCACCAGAAGAGAAAAAGTGGGAACTTTACAGCAATATGTTTCGCTTCGGCGATTTAAATATTTTCGACATTACCATATCACCAAACAGACTTAGAGAATCAAATAACTCAAGAACAATCTTCCCATTAAGAATATTTTACCTGTGCACCCTTTCTGAAATCTTCCCTTGGGATCTCAGGTAACATGTGATCCATGTGTCTGCCTGTCCCGTGAGGACCAGGATCCTCAAAACTTGAGAGAGAGAGAGAGAAAAAGGTATTGGTGAATACTAATGGAGAAATCAAATTTACCAATAGGAAGATACTCAAGCTTTCTAAGAGTCATTTATTTACCTGTCAATGAAGCTGACATTTGAGTGCATCAAATATCTATAGGTGTAGTCAAATGTATGCAACGGTATACAACTGCAAAGTCCAAAGAGCGCGTAAAGAGAATGAAGCTGGAAAATAAACTTATGCTTTTGCTTTTGTGTATAAGTTTATGAATCACCTCTCTGAAAGAAGAACAAAGTGTTGGTTGTCAGGATCTTCAAGAGCGTTTGCTAGAAGCCGTCTCTCGGCATCAACCATAGAAATCCTTCCCCATGTGACCTGATCACTATGAATTTCACGGTCTGAAAAGTGACGGCTGATATGAACAGGTCGTAACTTCGATGGATGGATGTAGATAGAGAACCTCCCTTCTTGACCCTTCACAATATACAACACAAAACCATCAAATACAAAACCAAGCAAGCAAAATAAAAGAAACCAAGAATGTTTCAGAATCTTTTTTAACCTGGAAAAACTTATCCCACAGCTTCTCAAATGGTAAAGTACCAGGAGTCAAGAACAAGAAAGCTATTTTCGAATTTCGGTTTAGAACAGGAGGAGTTCTTAATATGTCTTTGATGACAACTCGAGCAGCTACTTCTTCGTCAGTGAATTTCCTCACATGAACAGGAAGCCATCCCGAGAGCGCAGCTTCACAGCCTCTACTAGACAAACCCTTACAAGCAGAGCTCTTACTATTGTGTTGTGGATACATATAAGTACAGACCAAGAGCACACTCGTAATGCAGACTAATAAAACAATCAATAATGGCTTCTTTAAAGAAGATCGGTTTCGTAGTGGCAAGTGCAGGTTCTGTGTTTCACCCATTTGAAGCTTTGGATCAAAGTTTGAATCTTTGAACTTCTTTACATTGAACAAAAACCTGAAGATTGGAGTAATTTAGAAACAATTGTATATTATATAAAAAAAAAAGGATTGAAAACATGAATCTTTGTCACTTACCAATGTTAACGCAACTCTCTTAAGAAACAAGCAATTAGAACATGAATTTTAATTTCAAGTTCCCACACGTTTGGTGTAACAAAAAATATTACGGATTTTAGGAAAAGAAACTCTAATTAAACGGAGCAAAATACACGTTGTTCTTGTGATTGAATATAAAAGAGTGACCAAGAGACTCACTCACTCACACGCACGTACCAAAGCAGATAAGCAAGTCTCGTGATTTAGCTCCACTCAAGAACTTAAAAATCTATTTCAATACGTAATCAGATTCAATTATGCAGAAAAATTGTAAGTAAAGAGGAAACTAGACCAAAGCATTTAATCAGTGAAGCGAGTTAGAGTTATTACAGTACCTGAATCCGAAATGGGGAGAGAAAAACAAAAAAACAGAATCTTTGTCTGAACCCAGATCTCAAAAATGAAAGCTTGATGATCGATCTATCAATGAGTCAAGACAAAGATATAACGAGAGAGTGAGATTTTTTTCTTTTATGTAATAAATAAGTATTTATCTTATATAAATCAGTGTTCATTGAAGAAGAACATACAAGTATATTTGTTTATCGAAGACGACTCAGATCCTCGATTTGTTTTCTCTCTCTTGGCTTTCAAATAAAGAAATCAGAACTTTTTTTTTTTTTTTTTGGAGAAACTTAAAACTGTTTAATTATCTTCTTCTGGTTATAAACACCTCCACACCAGTCGATTTTTCCAATGATGGTGGAATTAGAAGAGACTAGAGATGAAAAAAAGTAAACGCATTCTATTTTTTTTTTTTTTATATAGAATTATGTAAAAGATTCTCAAAGTTTCTATTTTTTTTTTGTTTTGGATTTGAGTTGGTGGCTTCTTCCTCTGCAATTTTTTTTTTTTTAGAAATAAAATTTTCATATCCTTTACAAAAAAAGGAAAATTCTCCAAGTTGAAAATTAGAAATGACGAGTTAATCCCTAAACGGACCACTTGTCTCCTTTACACTCGCCGATCCTAGGACATAAGCATAACTACAGACCACTTGTATTTTGTAAAATAATTCAGAAATGATAGAAGTGGAGAAACAAATTTAAAATCGAGCAAAGAAAACAAAGAAGAAACTTTATATTCTATCTCTAAAATATTCATTTTTTTCTTCTCATTAGCTTACCTAATTCTGGGATCACTATACAAAGAATTTGAATTGTTCAACCAAAAAAAAAACAAAGAATTTGAATTGTTCAACCAAAAATAAGAAATTCAACGTTTCTTGGTTATGGATTTCGATCAGTTCTTGGCCTCAAGAAGCTTACAATTTTGGCCCATACGTTTAAGTTTAGGCCCGTGCATTATAATCGACTCTGCCCAAAAGCCATAAGGGAAAATTGGAGCAAACTAACAAACCGGAAAATCTGAATATATCCAGTTGGTTAACTGGTCCGACCACGACCATCAAAGCTGATTTTACAATTAAACCCAAAAAAAAAAAAAAAAATCTGATTTTTTTTTTGTCCTAAACCCTAAAAAAGCTTCAACGCCGTTCGTTAGTTGTTCTTCCTTGCTCTGCCACAGTTTTGCACACTCCCAGAACCAGCACTGCTATAGACGCTTATAATGGCAAATCGGCCTGAGATACAAGCGCCACCGGAGATATTCTACGACGATGCCGAGGCTCGGAAGTATACTTCTTCATCACGTATCGTTGAAATTCAGGTTTTTTTTTTTCCATCTTTTTATTTCTGGTGAATTTCGTACTTGTGACTTCTTTGTATAATCTCTCTGATTTCAATATTTTCTGGTTATAGGCGCAACTTTCAGAGAGAGCTTTGGAGCTTCTTGCTTTACCCGAAGATGGAGTTCCTAGGTTCTTGCTCGACATTGGTATAATAATCCTTTTTAATCTACTGATGAATTAGCAAAGTTGATTCTTTTATAATCTTCTCCCAGTGTATCAACGCACATAATTTCTACATGTTTGATTGAATTTTTGTTATCTAAAATCAGTGAGCTGGTTTCTGAATTGAGTACTGAATTGAGTAATAGCTATTGTGGTTTAGGTTGTGGATCTGGTCTGAGTGGGGAAACCATTTCTGAAAATGGGCATCATTGGATTGGTCTTGACATCTCAGCTTCAATGCTTAGTAAGTTTTTTCTTTTTTGTTATAATGAAAAATCCGTTCTTTCTGAAGTGTGTGCTTCTCTTCTATCTAATCTCATTTTGATCTTTGATAACATTGTAGATGTTGCTGTGGAACGTGAAGTTGAGGGTGATCTTTTACTTGGTGACATGGGGCAGGTATATATATAAAGCTTCACTTTTTGTCTTTCTCTCTTGAATTTATGCGTGTGGCTATTGGATTATTTGGTAATTGGTATATCCTTTGGAGAGATGAAGGTTGACCCGTATTATTATGTCCCAGGGCTTAGGTCTTCGTTCTGGAGTTATTGATGGAGCCATTAGTATATCAGCTGTTCAGGTTTAACATTTCAACCTATCTTATCATTTGCTTATTATACTCATCCAGGAGATGTGATTCTTTGTTATTTATGCTACATTGACCATAATTTTGTTCTTCGGATCTATATTACCTTATCTTTTATTCTCATTGTATGCTCTTTTGGGATTTTATGTTGATTTAATGAGATCTTCCTTTTCCCCTGATTTCAGTGGTTATGCAATGCTGATAAGTCATCGCATGAACCTCGTTTGAGGCTAAAGTAGGTGTAATTTATTTTATTTTATTTTTACTTTAGCTGAATTCAATAAGAAAGTGTGCTGTGAAACTGATATTTTTACCTCTTAATTTCTTAAGGGCTTTCTTTGGTTCACTATACCGATGCTTATCAAGAGGAGCAAGAGCAGTTTTTCAAGTGTACCCTGAGAATATTGCTCAGCGTGAATTGATTCTTCGCCAGGCCTTGCAAGCTGGATTTGGAGGCGGACTTGTTGTTGACTATCCACACAGGTATGTGTTGCCAATCCAACTGATTACGTTCTTCTACAATCAAGAAAATAAGTTGGTCTTATGAGCTACTCAAAACTATGTAATGCCACGATCGTTTCATGTAGAAGCTGTTTTTTTTGGTGTTTGGTTTCATACATTTGCTCGCTGAAACACTTTTAAGATATTAAAGACATTCGATTTTCTTTCTAATGCAGTACTAAGAAAAGAAAAGAGTTCTTGGTCCTCACATGTGGTCCTGTTCAGACAAGTATCAAGACCAGTAAAAGTGAGTATGGAGAGAGTTGCTCAGAAGATGAGAATAGCGAAGACGAGGAGAGTGGAATGGTAAAGCTATGGCGCTATACTGAAATCGCATTACCGTCTTATTATATACCGTGCTATACTGAAATCTAATACTCTAGAGTTTGGTTTCTTTGTTTGCAATAAAGGTGTGTGTATCAGATAGGAATAGGCCAAAGAAGAAGCAGAGAACGAACAAGAAAGGGAAAAGTAGAGAATGGGTTCTAAAGAAGAAAGAGCAAAGCAGAAGAAAAGGAAACGATGTTCCAGCTGACTCCAAGTATACCGGTAGAAAACGCAAGTCGCGATTCTGATTTTATCTTATGATACATACTTAAACGCTCATTTAGAGCGTTTTTACAGTTTTGTCATTAAAAGAAAATTCTGAACATCCTCTCTGTTTTGAATATTTAAGTGTGTACTCGAACCTTTTTTTTTGTTACTAATGCTCGAATGTAATTTGCTTTTGCCTTGCCATATTCTCCTAAACCTATCCGTAATATACAGAGGTTACATATATACCCAAAAGAATTTAGCATTATATTTGCCAAAACGATGTAAAAATGGCTGAATCCAATTTAGTCTCACAAATGGGTGAACTGAAATCTTTGTTTCACCGAAGAGACCAAAAGTCAATACAACGACACCAATAATAATGGTGAATTCAACATATAACACATCATATATAAGCAATCAAGATATAACAAAATAGACCAAATTTGAAAAAGATTATGTATTAGACTTGTGTTGGGATAATACGGGTTGAAACCAGAAACAAACATATATTTCTGGCATTACATAAGTCTCTTTGGCCATAATAAGGTTCAATTTCAAAAAGAAAGAACAGAGAGAAAAAAACAAACTTGAAAAAAACTAAGCAACTTTCAAAAGAGTAGTTTAGTCTCTTTAACCAAAGATATCAAATCCAAAATCTCCTTCTTCCTCTTCAGATTCTTCCTTCTTCTTCTCTTCCTCCTTGGTGGCTGCGGCGGCCTCACCTCCACCACCACCTCCTCCAGCTGCTGCACCTCCGGCAGCGAATCCTCCTCCACCACCACCACCGATGATCACCTGCTTCACACCATTTATATTAATAAAGAATCATGCATGCTTCAACAAATAAAAAATGAGCTCCAAACTATAGTAATTATACCAATTAACGAGCTAACTAAATGACTAGAACAAAATTAAAAATTGATTATATTAAATGACCATTATACAATGTCGCTAATAATGCAATGTACAATGAAGAAAACTCAGATTTTACAGATTGTTCTTCATCAACGGATGATTCTATCACAACTATTAGCCAAAAAAAAAAAAACTAAGATCGCATCAAATTAAGTGATTGTAAGATTCGACCTAGCTATCTACATTTTTTCAGATCCAGCAATCGAAAAGATAAGAGGAGGAGCAATCGAGAAACCTGGAAGACGGCGGAGGTAGGAGAGACAAGAGAGAATGAAGACTGAACGCCACCAGATGAATCGGCGGAGAGAGCAGTCTGAACAAGCTTGCGCTGGAGATCGTAAGTGGAAGAAGCAGAAGCTTCAAGATCTCCTTCGTGTTGCTTTCCGGTCCATTCTCCGCCTTTGCTTTTGCACACGAAAGTGAAAACTCCCATTTTTTCTTCTTCTTACGGCGGCGAGATTTCTCAAAACTGTGAAGAACGGGAAAAGTGTTTTAAGTACGTTTATATATGATTTGATTTTTACGATGCTGAAACCTAATCTGAAGACGGGCTTACAAGATATTTATAAATGGGTCAGATTAATTTTACTCAGAGCCCATTAAGAGCTCTAGTTTTTTCAAATTGTTTTAGTTTTTTTTTTCTTTTTTCTTTTTGTAACAACCATTGAGGAGTAAAAACATTTTAGAGCAAAATCTAAAGGGTATGAAGAAGTTCGTGTTGCAATTACATTGGCACTAAAGCTAAAAAGGGGTTTTTTAATCCTCTTCTTCTTTGTCTTTATGGAGTTTATTTGAGTAGCTTTGTAACCTTTGGCCACTTTTGAGGGTCTTTCACGGTTTGCATAAGAGCTTATGTGAACATCTTCAAACTCAATAATTGTCGAAACATGATACTGCATATAAAGAGCGTTGTACCTTCTGCACCAAAACATGATTGGAGTTGAGAATATGCCTCGGCTCCAAACCATAAAAACATTACATGTTAGAACCAAACATATACGACAGATTTCAGAGTCAGCTTTCCATTAGGTATTTGTCTTACATTTAAAATTTTTACATAAGATAGGAGTCCATTTCACAGTTGGCTGGAACTGTATATGAGTTTCAAAGTTTCTCTTCACATTTACATCAAACAAGTCTTTAGAGTCCCTCATAGCTTTATCCATAATCTGATACGTTGAAACTTGTGTATTTGTAAAGTGAAGTGGAGATGATATTAACTTTAATTATGGCTTAAAATCAACAAAATTTCCCCAAAAATGGAGGGGAATTGACAGTTACTGTATATCGCAAATTCGCTCCTCAGCAGAGGTTTTATTACGTACCAACAATCACAGTTTGGGTTTTAAAAAAACAAAGACAATACAAGAAAAAGAAAAAAAAAAGGTCAAAGCTTTATGGCAGAGTGAATGGCAACAACTCCGCCAACAAGGTTCTCGTACTCCACCTTCTCAAATCCTGCGTCTGCTATCATCGATGCAAATCGCTCCTGCATTTATTTCATGAGTATAGCAATTACATACATGCTTTAAACTTCAAAACACACATCCGATGCTCATATCATCTTTAGCTACCATAACTTAAAACTTAACTTCTTACATGAATGCAACACAAACCATTTTCATATGATGACTACACCATTTTTATCTATATCTTCCAAACCAATCAGCAAATTTGGGAAAACACAAGAAAGCTAAGAAATTGTGAGTATTTTATACCATAATTCCAAGAAATGTAACAAAAGGCTGAGTGTTTGAACCTGAGGGGGAAACCGACGAACGCTCTCAACTAAGTACTGATAAGATTCCTTGTCACCGGCGATTAGTTCCCCTAAGTTTGGGATGACCTGGAAAGAATACAAGTCGTATCTGCAACAACAAGAAACAAAGTGAGATAATCAAAGAAACAAAAAAGACTTAGGGACTTACTTCCAACAACATGTCTAATCGATCAATTCCACAACATGCCTAATCATCAAAACTTACAGATCTTTGAAAATCGGAATTTCTACATGGCTGAGCTCAAGGCACAAGAATCTTCCTCCCCGTTTCAGTACCCTAACAATGTGAAGATTTTAATAATACTATACACAGAACGTCGAAACAGGAAATACACCCGAATAGAAGAGGGTGTAAGTATTTGTAGTAGGTACCTATAAGCCTCTGCGAGAGCCTTTTCAATGTGTGTGACATTCCTTATTCCAAAGGCAATAGTGTATCCATCCATTGAATTGTCATCGAAACTCAAGGCTTCTGCATCTCCTTCGACCCATACGAGTGATTTGTTATCTCTTAGACCTATTCAAGATAGTAAAGGAAGCCTGAGCTCACACATACAAAGAAAAATATAAAGCAATAAAAGAGGATACAAATTTGATGCACAAACAAATATAGGATTAGGATATTTCACCTCTCTCAGCAGCTCGTTGTTTCCCAACGTTTAACATGTTGGGGTTAATGTCACATACATATATTTGAGTTTCTTCAAGTGAAGCCTCATCAACTTTCTGCAATGCTCTTTGTTTGACACTGTTAACAGCATCAAAGATTCTAAACGCAACATCACCTGCATATTACAAACAATATCTATGACAGAGAGTCTTAAAACATTTTCAATTATAAGATCAAGAGATATTCGCGATCAGAGACAGCAAAATTCCATGTTTAATTATTTCGACTAACCTGTTCCACCGGCCACATCAAGATGCTTCATCCCAGCAAATGGACTCAGCTTCCCAACGAGTCTGAAATCGCAAGACCAACAAAAGTGTCAATTTTTATAAAAGAGCAATTCATAACACAAATGTGATAAAAGTATCACCAAGTCTAACCTTTCCTTCCATAACCTATGCAACCCACCGCTCATGACGTCATTCATAATATCATAGTTGGAAGCTACATTGGTGAAAACATTACCAACCAATTTGCTTTTCTCTTCTTCCTTTACTTCTTGAAACCCTGAGAAATCAAAACATTGAAAGTTAAACTCACATTCTCAAACCCCAAAGAGAGATCAGAATCTAGAAACAAAGCATGAAAGACATGATCTTGAATTGCGCAAGTCATCCACAAGAATACTAAATAACCAAATCAAAAGATAGATTATTGAGGGTGTTACCAAAACTTGTGGCATGAGAATGAAGCGAAGCAACAAAGGAACGGTGATTCAAAATTCTGCTCCCGAGCCTCTTGCTTATTGATCGAAGTGCCATAGCTCCTAATAGAATTGTCTACCCCAAATTCTGTTCCTGCAACTAAATCCCAAAACTTTAGATGATCAGACCACTTCACCGACAAAAGATTAAAACAGAGAAGAAATCAATGTTCCAAGTTGCTCAATTTTCAGAATTTTTTTGAGATTCAATGTCTGATTTTGCTTCTCTATACTACAGGGATTGTGAAACTCAAAAAGTAGCTGTCGAGTGGGTCTGTGAATGAATGCACCGACTCACCGGAAAACAAAAAAACAAGCCCTAATCGTGAAGATGTGATGTTTTTATTACAATGAGATAGTATAATTTAAGAGACAAAAAAAAAACACAAAATTCGTCGACTTACAGCTCCGAGATCGAGTGTTGTATTATCCCTTATTATTACACGTGTTGTTCTTGCCGGACATATCGATACCGGGAACCGACCAAAGTTTGACGGAGGAAGAACGGTGAGTGTGTTTCGACTTCCAGAGGGTACAGAATGGGCCTACCTATATAATAAATTGGGCTTCTGTAATTCTGTAAAAAGGCCTATTATATTATGGCACGGTTCTTATTAATTTCGGGTTGGTTTGCTTAACCGATAATTTTATCTCTTTTTTTCGTTTTCTTTTCGAAGCAAAATTGAACTAGAGCTGCTCCGAAACTACAACTATGATCCGTAGAATCAGAAACTAAAGGATCCTAAACTCTGATCAATTTTGAAAAAAGTCTATCAATCGAGTGAAATGTGCAGAATCTATTCTGATTTTAACATAATCACACTGGAATTGTTTGGATCCATGATGGGGAAAGAAGAGGAAGACGAAAATCGAAGGAGGAAGAGGAAAAAAAGTCACCTGCGACTGTGACGGGAGGTTATTGTGCGGCGAGGAGAGGAAGCGAAAGTGATGAACTCGTTAGTACCATTTCGTTAATTAAGCTGACCATTAATTATTTTTTTTAATGGCATTTATCATTTACAGAAATCGAAAATTAAACATTTCATTTTATTTTATTTTTTAATTTTGCCAAGTGACTCTCTCTCTCTCTCTCTCTCTCTCTTTATCTCCCTTTGCCGTTATTTTCGAAGTGTAAACCTCAAAAAGCGGGAAGTCTCACCACAAAGTTCGTTTTTTATTTTCTCGGATCATCACATTTTTCTTTTCCTTTTTACCATTTTTTTTTTCTTTTCTCTTCTTTTTTATCAAGAGAATTTTTACAACTATGAACGCAGCATTGTATGTTATTATTATTCTTGACAAATTTCTGTAAAAAGGTAATCCTCTGTTGTTCGTTTTCAATTTTTTGTTGTTGTTGTTGTTGTAGATTGACAAAAATACTGATTCATAATCCCATTATGTATCAGCTTCGTGCATGTGTTCTTGTGCTTATAATCGTCCAGCTCGTTTTTTTTCTCTCACCACATAAAACTTTGTTTGCATTTGCCTCAAAACCAAATTTTTTTCTAAATCTGGCTGAGTTTCCATTTCTGGTATACATGTTTTGTGAGGAATATTCTTCTTGTTGTTGTTTTTTGCTGGCGTGTCTCCTCTGTTCTTGTGGCTTTTATCTGAATTTTGCAGCTCTTTCGAGGATCACAGGATCTTTTATTTATGTTTTGGTTGAGTTAGAGAATGTTTCGGGTTCATATTTCAATTACAATAGTTGTTTCAGTGATTCTAGTGTCTATTGTTGCACGATTTTAGAGAATGCTCCTTTTGTTTCGAATACATTATGTAGATTAGAATATCTCATTTGCTCATTGAGATATCGAGAAGAATCTCTTGTTTGCATTTTTAACGTCCTCCGAGTTTGCAGGTTTGGTTTGTTTCTTGAAATTTAAGAAGCTGAGGAGAGTTTAAGCTTTGCCAAAAAACACAATGACTTTTTCAATGAGAGATTTAGATCAGGCTCTCCAAGGAGCTGGCCAGAAATCGTAACCTTCTCTCACTTTCGATGTTTTCATTTTTTAGTCCTTGCTCTCTTGCTTTTGATTCATTTGTATTATGTTTGCTATATTGTTTACACAGCGGGATTGAGATATGGCGCATCGAGAACTTCAAACCTGTCACTGTTCCAAAAGAGTCTCATGGTAAATTTTTCACTGGGGATTCCTATATAGTCTTAAAGGTTGGTAGTCTTTCTTGTTTCTTCTTTGGTTTAATGATATATAATTCTTAATAGTGTCTAAAACCTTTTTATCTAACTATCTCATACCAGACCACAGCTTCAAGAAGCGGTTCCTTGAATCACGATATTCACTACTGGCTCGGTAAAGATTCCAGTCAGGTAACAGTCTTTTCATATTCTTGTTTTTTTTTTTTTGGATATTCTTCGACAAATAAGAATCATGGTGGTGTGTTTATGCAAACAGGATGAAGCAGGTTCTGTAGCCGTTATGACAGTTGAATTAGATTCAGCTTTAGGTGGGCGAGCTGTTCAGTACCGAGAAGTACAGGGTCAAGAGACCGAGAAGTTCCTTTCCTACTTCAAACCTTGCATAATACCCCAAGAAGGTGGAGTTGCTTCCGGGTTCAACCACGTAAAGCCCGAGGAGCATCAGACCCGTTTGTATATCTGCAAAGGCAAACATGTTGTTCGTGTAAAAGAGGCAAGTCAATTAACAATGCCCTGAAATGTTTTTTCCCTTAACTGGTCCTTTATGTTTCATCTTGGTTTGCATTTCTTTTTCTCATTTACAGGTTCCATTCGCTCGATCAACTCTCAACCACGAAGATGTTTTCATTCTTGATACAGAGTCTAAAATTTTTCAATTCAATGGTTCCAAATCGAGTATTCAAGAAAGAGCAAAAGCCCTTGAGGTTGTTCAGTACATTAAAGACACTTACCATGATGGAAAATGCGACATCGGAGCTGTTGGTAAGTGCACTAAACCGTCAAAAACCATGGAGGCTAAGAGTTTGTACCAACTTTTTTTGAATTTAATGTGCTTTCCTTTTGTTGTAGAGGATGGGAGGATGATGGCTGATGCTGAAGCTGGAGAGTTTTGGGGTTTGTTTGGTGGGTTTGCTCCACTTCCTAAGAAACCAGCAGCCAGTGATGAAACTACTGCTGAATCTGATGGGATCAAACTCTTCAGGTAGAAAACTTTTGATCTTAACAGAATAATTGACCAATTTCTACAGCAGATGATTATGTTGTGAGTTGAGACATGTTTGGTCTTTCAAGTGTTGAGAAGGGACAAACAGAACCCGTAGAGGCTGAGTCTTTAACCAAAGAGCTTCTGGACACTAACAAGTGTTATATTCTTGATTGCGGTCTCGAATTGTTCGTTTGGAAGGGACGGAATACTTCAATCGACCAAAGAAAGAGCGCAAGTGAAGCTGCAGAAGTAAATTTCTTCTCATGTACCAAAACAATATTATTGTTTTGATGGATTTTGTTCACTGTCAAACTGTCATTCTTCAATTTTTCAGGCGTTTTTCCGTTCATCTGAACGGCCAAAATCAAACTTGGTCAGTGTGATGGAAGGGTATGAAACGGTGATGTTCCGATCTAAGTTTGATTCATGGCCGGCTTCAAGTACCATAGCTGAGCCTCAGCAAGGCAGAGGCAAAGTCGCAGGTTTAGTTTACTAAGACTATCCACATTGATCGATTGCTGAAAGATTTTAGACTTTCCATTATGAGATACTTATTCTCTTTTTGTTCTTTCTCCAGCTCTTTTGCAACGGCAAGGAGTTAACGTTGAAGGCCTGGTTAAGACTTCTTCGTCTTCTAAAGACGAACCAAAGCCATACATTGACGGCACAGGAAATCTTCAGGTACTGACTATGTCTTTGTTGATACTGACATTGATGTATCCGTAAGTGAACATAACTAAAACATAGTCTTTTGATTGTTTAACTATGAAATTTTGCAGGTCTGGCGAATCAATTGTGAAGAAAAGATTCTTCTCGAAGCAGCGGAGCAATCGAAGTTCTATAGCGGAGATTGTTATATATTCCGGTACTCATATCCGGGAGAAGACAGAGAGGAACATCTAGTGGGTACTTGGTTTGGCAAGCAAAGCGTCGAGGTAAATTTCTTCACATACTGTAAATTTTTCTTACTCGCTGTGTGTGCTCATTGATGATGATTTATGTAGGAAGACAGAGCATCTGCTCTTTCCATGGCAAGCAAGATGGTTGAATCCATGAAGTTTATGCCGGCTCAGGTAACTTTTCCTGCAGTTTCTGTAATAGATTCTAAGGTCAAATTGTATTTTGGATATAATTTCATGAGTCTTATTCCTTGCAGGCTCGCATATATGAGGGAAAAGAACCGATTCAGTTTTTCGTGATCATGCAAAGCTTCATCACATTTAAGGTCTAATATCTAAGTTTTTTCTTTTGGTAGTTTTGAACTAATCTTCATCACAAACTAGTTATCTTCGTCTCAGGGTGGTCTAAGTGATGCTTTCAAAAAGTACATAGCAGAGAACGAAGTCCCTGATACTACTTATGATGCAGAAGGTGTTGCGCTGTTTCGGGTTCAAGGCTCTGGACCCGAGAACATGCAAGCCATACAGATAGAAGCAGTATGTGTATTGAAAACCATAATCAAACAGCTTTCTTGTTCAACAGTTTTTATTGGTAATTTAAATTATGATCTGGTTCCAACAGGTTTCCACAGGATTAAATTCTTCACACTGTTATATATTACACGGTGATTCTACTGTTTTCACTTGGTGTGGCAATCTAACTTCCTCGGATGATCAAGAACTTATGGAGAGAATGTTGGATTTGATTAAGGTAATATGTTAATGAACTTTGTTACTGCATTTGGGAACTCATCTCACATATGGTGGGACCTCTGGTTCTTGGTTATTTCTGTTTTATACAGCCAAATGAACACACTAGGGCACATAAGGAAGGTTCAGAGACTGATCAGTTTTGGGAAATATTAGGAGGAAAATTAGAATATCCGAGCCAAAAGATTAAAAAGGATGGAGAGAGTGATCCTCACCTCTTCTCTTGCACATTCTCAAACGGTAAAACCACTTTGCAACATCCTTTCCCTGGATTTTCACTTCAACCTTTCTCAATCCAATAATTCTGAACTCTTGTCTGGTGGTTTTTGCCGGTTTGGTCTTCCGGTTATACTCTCCGGATGTTGCTATCTTACCAGAAAATCTGAAGGTAGAGCATGGTTTTCATTTTTATAAGCCATATTTAAGATATTAATCCCACATCTCGAGGTTCTAAATTGAGGCTCTTCTTTCTTTCTCTCTATTCCCATATAGGTTACAGAGATCTTCAACTTCACTCAAGATGATTTGATGACTGAAGATATCTTCATACTTGATTGTCACACTGAGATCTTTGTCTGGGTAGGACAACAAGTCGACTCCAAGAAGAAACCACAAGTTTTAGCCATTGGAGAGGTACATAAAAATCCATTCAACTAGATTAACTTACAAAACCGCAAAATGTTCTTATCGATCATCTGCTTCATTGTCTTCCTCAACAGGAATTCCTTAAGCATGATTTCCTCTTAGAGAATTTAGCAAGTGAAACACCGATATATATTGTAATGGAAGGAAACGAACCGCCATTTTTCACTCGGTTCTTCACCTGGGACTCTTCTAAGTCTGCAGTAAGTGACTTCTCTCCCTCTGCACACTTGCTTAAAAACCCCTCCTCGGAGTCTGACTCATACTAAAAAATAAAACTGTTTCTTGCAGATGCATGGTAACTCGTTCCAGAGAAAGCTTGCGCTCCTGACAAATAAAGGAAAGCCGCTTCTAGATGTAAAAGCCTTACCTCATTTGGTTACATTTGTGCAAAACCAATCTCGACTTCTATGTTGATTTTGTATCCTTTTTTTGTTCAGAAACCTAAAAGGAGAGTCCCTGCTTACAGCAGCCGGTCCACTGTTCCAGACAAATCGCAGCCTCGGTCCAGAAGTATGACCTTTAGTCCAGACAGGGCCCGCGTGAGGGGACGGTCTCCAGCTTTCAACGCACTTGCAGCAAACTTTGAGAACATAAACACAAGAAACCTCTCAACTCCACCACCTATGGTTAGTCCACTGGTCCGGAAGCTTTACCCGAAATCTGTTGCCCCAGACCTCTCAAAGATTGCTCCTAAATCTGCGGCTATAGCTGCCCGTACAGCGCTTTTCGAAAAATCTCCGCCTACCTCTCAAGAAGCACCTACTAGCCCCAGTTCTTCTGAAGGTCTGCAGCAAAAAGAAAAAAGAAACTTCACATTTGAATCCCAAACTATCAATTTGGTGAATAAATTTAAGATCTTGAGCTTACCTTTTTAATCTTTTTGATGTATGCAGCTACAAACCAAGCAGAGTCGGCTCCAGAGACGAAAGAGGAAGAAGCAATGAGCAGCATTCATGAAGATTCAAAAGAAGAAGAAGGAGAAGAAGATAGCAACCTCCCTACTTTCCCATACGAACGCCTTAAAACCGACTCAGAGGATCCCGCTTCAGATATCGACCTCACTAGAAGAGAGGTCAGATTCTTGAAAACACTTAAAACACCTACTACAACATTCGCTTATTGGGTTTGTGTTTAATGAGGTCAGCTTGGTTTTTGCAGGCATACTTGACTGCATCAGAGTTCAAGGAGAAATTTGAGATGACAAAGAATGAGTTCTATAAATTACCTAAATGGAAACAAAACAAGCTTAAAATGTCTGTTAATCTCTTCTGAACATTCCTCTTTCAAGAACTCAGTCTTCTTCATCTTAACCCAAAAACCCGTAAGTTTTTTCGCCGTTCTCTGATTTGTTTTCATTTCACTGGTTCAGTTGATAACTCAGATTCTTGATCATGATCTTGTTAATCTTTCTTCTTTACAGTTTTTGCAGTTCAAGAAAACACAAAGAGGGCTTCATACATTTTATCAGCAATCTTTTGAGCTGCTTACTAATAATCAAATACTTCAAAGATTCGTATATTCTCTACATTTTATTTATAATATATATATATATATTCAAACTTTCCAAAATGATACTTAGGATTTTTTTTTATTTTTTTTGCTTGTTTTATCATCACACCTTGGCTGTGAGATATTTTTTTCTTTTTTCCTGGCCGTTGATTTTTCTCTGTTGCTTTACATTACTAAAGAACCAATGTAAATTATATATTTTATGGTCGTCAGTAATGCTCATTAAACCATTATTTTATCACTTTATGCCATAAACCTTTGTGAACGTAAACAAAACAACAAACTAAATCTACTAAAAACAATAATAATAAATAAATAAACATTACGCAGCCGTAAGAGAGAAATGGTTCGAACAAAAACGGCAAAAAAAAAAAAAAAGAAATTCCGATTAGCTTTTTTGCCCCTTTTTGCGTGAAGAAGCAGTGAACAAAAAAGTAAAGAGAGTGAGAGAAGAAAGAGTAGAAACGACGACAAATACAGAGAATTTCAGGATTTCGATCCTGTTTTTTGTTTTGTTACTTTCAGTTCTTTCCATGGCGACGGAGCGTTCTCATTTTGAGCTCGCCAAAGGCATCAATGGCCTCGACAAAATCGTCCTCCGTGAGTCTCGCGGCCGCTCAGCCGAGGTATTTCTCAGACGACGCCGCGGCTTTATCTCTTTCTCTTTTTGTTTCCACTCTATTTTGTAGTTGATCTGAGATTTATTAGATCAATTTTGTTGGAGATCGATTTTATACGATTGTGAATCTCTTAGATCTTTGGGTTTTAGTGGTAGTGGTTGAGTACTGTATTATTTAATTGATGGAAGAACCGGATCTGCGCGTTTATCTTATTGAAATCTTCGACGACGAATGTGTAAATGTTTAGTGTAATCTATGAATCTGTTGATACTTTTCACAGATGTGAATTGATTTTTGAATAAATTGAACATTCAATTCAAGTGTTTCAGCTCTCTGCAAATTTTACTAATCTGCATATTGGTTTGTTCTGTATTATTACGTTTTTCTTTGATTTTAGTCGTCTTGAGCAAATGCAGGTATACTTGTATGGCAGTCATGTGACGTCTTGGAAGAATGAGAACGGAGAGGAGTTACTTCACCTCAGTAGCAAGGTAATTGAGTTTCTTCTTTACGAAATCGGACATTTGGTTCATTGATAATGTTTCCGACTTTGTTAGAAGTGAATTGGTGCCTAAAGAAGTTTTATTCGGATGCTAAAGGTTTATCCTTAGATGAATCTTATGTTACTTCACTGGTTGATTGTATCTCTATAATGCAATGGCTTACTTATCTCTTTATCTAGAATGATTGGCTCATGGAAGTTGATGAAAGATTTAAAATTCAGTTTTTTACATCGATTTTTTCGTAAATGGGAAGGATCTTCAGTTTTAGCTTTCCTAAACAAGCATGTGAAAGAGTAGAGAACATTTTACTTTGTAGTCTAGTCATTTGCTCGTACTAGAATAGTGTTTCTTACCCGGTTATGTGTGTATCTGCGCTACAAGCTATAGAGACCTGAAACCATGTGTTATGAATTTGTGCAGGCCATATTCAAGCCGCCAAAACCAATTCGTGGAGGGATTCCTCTTTGCTTTCCACAAGTACGTGCTCATATTTCTTCCTTTGTTTGTCCCATTTTTACATCTCGTTATGCTCATGAAATTCTATTTTTGTATGTGCAGTTCAGTAATTTTGGTTCACTCGAATCGCATGGATTTGCTAGAAACAGAATCTGGGAAATTGAGGCTAGCCCACCTCCTTTGCCATCGAATTCTTGTTCTAATGCTTTCGTTGACCTGATCCTAAGGCCTACTGAAGACGATCTGAAGATATGGCCTCACAGGTGAGATTATTCAAAACCCATCTCTTTATATTATCTCAGAACAGTATGCTCGTATTTAACTAGAAATATCTTACAGAGAAGAATTAGAGCATTACTAACTTTCATCTCGTTGTGTCCATTTCAGTTTTGAGTTCAGGCTGAGGATAGCCTTGGGCACCGAAGGAGAATTGACTCTGACATCTCGTATCAGGAACACCAACTCCGATGGAAAGCCGTTTACATTCACATTTGCTTATCACACCTATTTCTCTGTCTCGGACATCAGGTAAATCTCGTTGCATTCATAGATTTACTTCTTTTATGGGAATTCTGAATATATAATTAGATATTTTATAATATGCATTGGTTTGCTTGTGTTCAGTGAAGTTCGGGTTGAAGGATTGGAAACTCTGGATTATCTTGACAACTTAAAGAACAGAGAACGTTTTACGGAACAAGGCGACGCAATAACTTTTGAATCCGAAGTAAGTTTTCTATTCCAATCTCTCCTTTTTTTCTGAAATCTTTCTTTTGTTTAGTATCATCATCACTCAAAAAAACCTGTTACTTGGTCTAAAAACAGATTGATAAGATTTACCTAAGCACTCCAACAAAGATTGCTATCTTGGATCACGAGAAAAAGAGGACTTTTGTTATTCGCAAGGATGGGCTTGCTGATGCTGGTAAGACCCGAAACCTTGTCTTTCGTATTGCAAATCAGAGTCTGAGTATTTGAATATGACTGAATCATCATTTGATAAACATCTTTTCAGTGGTGTGGAATCCTTGGGATAAGAAATCAAAGACGATATCTGACTTGGGAGATGAAGACTATAAGCATATGCTTTGTGTGGAAGCTGCAGCTATCGAGAGACCGATCACATTGAAACCCGGTGAAGAATGGAAAGGAAGACTCGAGCTCTCTGCGGTTCCTTCTAGTTACTCCAGTGGACAACTTGACCCCAAGAAAGTCCTTGAGTGAATCTTTCAAACTTCAAATTTAATTGCAGGTAACTTCAGTTTACTCTTGGCCATTTAGATTCTTCTTGAGCACTTTTTGTGTGTGTGTATTCACATATTTCGTTTTTATTGAAATTTAATTATGATTTTGCCAATACCGTAACGTGTTAATAAAGTTACATTTGTGTGTGCAGTACTATAAAAAAAAAACGAGTGAAGGAGGGCTTGAAGATCATCGGATATACTATTAAAAGAAAACGAATAAAAATTGTTGCTTCTTCTTAGTTCTCTTTTGTAACCACACGATTTGCGGATCAAGACAAGAGACTTACACCGGAATATTCCCCACTCGTCAGAAATTTCGCTTAATTGTATTTCATGATTTATTCGATTAAGAAATAATATAGATAGACCAATCAATGCTTGTGTCTAGCCTTTGTCTGATTGAGTCCAAAGATATTCTCAACTTTTAAAAATTTTGGGTTAAAGCCTAATCATGTTTGCTCGAGAGAAAAGGTTTAGGGTGGGGTGTTCATATTTGGTCTAAAAGAATAACTAATGAAATAAAATGTTATTCCTAAAATTGTTGTATCTACAGAATACATATATTATATTACTACAATTGCTATATATATCCATATTTTATAATTACTAACAAGCACAACAGTAACAGGTTCTTGATTAACTACGAGAACAGAAATATATCTCTTTCATGATTAACAAAAGTAATACATACTTCTACTCATATAGAAGATAGAAAATTAAGCATCGTGTATAAAACTTGGCAAAGAGAAAAAAAAAATAACAGTTTGGTATATAATAGTTATACATAGTTGACGTCTTCGGATCTTACCCTATTTTCGGAGTGAGATATAGTCATATGGTGTATAAGTATAAGTATAATAGTTATAGTTGACGTCTATGTCTTGAGTTGATTCATCCACTTTGTCTAAATGGCAACAACAAATGAGCATTAACTTCAAATTAGTAATAATTAAAAAAAGAGTTCGATCGGTATAGCAAAAGTTAATGGTTTGACATGGACATCAATTATTGAAGTGCCATAATAATTGATAAGTAACTCGAGATCAAGTACAAAGATAAAAGAAAATTAAAGGACGATAATAGACCAACGTGGGATATTTACATCTAACAAAGATACTGTTCTGTGAAAACGAAAATTCATATTTAAAAAATTGAGGAGAAATATAAAATAATAAGGCATTTTTTTGGATCCACACAAGATTACATCTGGCTCGAACATCAAGAGATTCCCCTACTTTTGCATTAAATATTTCATATAAAAAATAGTTAATGGTGTTTTGTCGTTAATGCTTTTCATTGGTTACAAAGTCATATTCTGAATCCGATTCATTGTATGTGGGAGCTGAGGTTGTCCTTAGTTGGTTCTTTGTAATTACAATTATAAAAATGAAGATACAATATTTTTAAAAATCTCTATAGTAGACATTGTACTCATATATGAATATTATATAGTGTAATCCAAATCTAGTTATTTTTTCTAAAGTTTAAATTGGGACGAAACTAAGGTTTTGATTGGTAAATTACGAAATAACATAGTTATAACAATAAATTATAAAAGTAATAAATCCAGTTTAATTCTATAATGTTAATAAATTGACACCATTGCCTATTCGCTTTACAAAAATCATATTTTCATTGAATTATGTTACTAGTATTTTAAAAATAAAACTGTAGGATCATTCCACCATATTACGGAAATTAGTTACTTTTAAATTTTCCTAAATTGTTATTTCAAATTTCATTTTCAGCTGAACTATAATATGTAATGTAAAGTAATATAATAATCTCCAAAAGCAGAAAGTATCTAACGAAGATAAGCTAAAGCTAATCTAATAGATGGCTGACAAATGGTGAAACTGCACTTGATGAAATAACCCACATGACCAGGCCCACTTTTATTGTCCAGGTATCTGACACGTGGCTTTTATGGTCCCACAAATCGCTTGAGAAAACCTTAATGATGTCGTAATTATCTGAAATTTTATTTCTTTGTTTTCAGCAAAATATTATTTTTTGTTCAATGGTAACTGGTGTATTTATTTATGACAAAAAAAAAAAAAAAAATCTGCAAATGCTTAGCTTTTTGTGACTTCTGATCATCTTCTTTTTCTACTAATCTTATCTAATAAATTTTATATATATTTGTACCACCATTTTTTTGTGTAAAATTTATTGGCTGAGTTCCTTTACTGCACAAACTCACCCAATTTATGCATTCCAGTCTTTATATAGGTATAGTCACTGGTGATATAGAGACATATAATGCAAAAGAAATTGCATTTAATATCACAAATTTGCCTATTTAGGTTTATAAATATACTTTTTATTTTTTTGGGCTCAGTTTATGTATAAACTTTACAACAATGGTATAGTACTTTTTAAATAGGAATATGTGTATATATAAAATATATAAATTTTCCCTTATATTTACTTATTTAGTACAATTATGTTTGTAAATCATAATAGCCATTGTCCGTTTATATATCTACAAGAAAAATGTAGATGTGTGTATAGTCACTATAGTGGGGTATAAGTAGGGCCCACAGTGTATGTTAGAAAGGCTACAACGCGTGCTTACTCTTTTTTTTTTTCTATTAAATTATTATTAATCCCAAATCTATTAGTAACTCTCTCTTTGCTTCCATATGCCGTCACTTCACTTTAACTCCCTTATTATATACTCTTTACGCTATTTACATAATATAATATCATAATGACTAAATCACCTCTTGTTTTCACCGTTTATTCTTGGGGATAAATTTTTTGAACTAAATTCTTCTGAAAATTATAGGATTTCGGAACTACTAGGGTTTTAGTAAGGACCATAAAGTCATATGTATGGTTTTAAAATAAAAAACGAAAATGTTACTTTTCCTATAATTGCAAAGTGTGATTATCGTTTTTTCCTTTTAATTTCTAATTAATTGATTAGGTATAACAACAATAAAAAATGATATTCATATAACGACCAAACCAAAATGTTATTCATATATTGCACCCATGTCTATCGTTATTCGTCTGTTCTTATAATATTGTCTAATATGCGGCGGACAAATTTAGATTGATTTCTCTGGTTGATTTTCTTTTTCAATTAAATTTCACGTAATAAAATCAAATTGTTAGGTAAAGCTAAAAGGAGTTAACAAAGAACAAAAAAAGCTAAAAGGAGGTAGAAAAGTAATAATTATCAAACAAATAGTATGAAAAATATACTACATCCAAAAACGTTAATGTAAGTATCGGGCTATATTAATTTATACAGAATCAGCAGACAAATAATTCATGTGATGTACCACACTACCACTATTCGATATTTAGATGTTGACCTGCAGATTCAAACTTTGGAAATCTAAAAATCTGATTTTATTAATTCAAGCCAATAAAAAGCAATTATCGTGTCGGTAATTACTGTTAAGTATTGTACTTGATATCATGTTTGGTTTGAGTTTAGAGTATAATTAAATATTCTAAATTACTCCTTCGAGTTTCTTGCTTGCTTCTCGTCTCACATGGCTCCGCCTAATCCAGCCAGCTCCTTTTCCTCTACAATAATTAGATTAAATTGTCTTTTTCAATTATAGATTTAATATCATACGCATGCATCCGCGGAAGGAATCATTTGATTTTTCTATTACGATATACTGGAATTAAAAAATATTTACCGCAGATCAATATATTTTTTAATTGTTTAATACTCTTGATATACATACATTAATCATTTTGGGATCTGGATTCAAGGATGGTAATAGCAAACCACGATGAGATGTGTTTCTTAATGCACCGGCAATTAGTTGAAAGATTGGTTAGATCTATGAACTCTTTAAGAGTTTAATAAAATATTATAGATTACTTATCCGATTCTATTGTTATAAAATTAGATTCACTAAAAATTATACACATCGCTACAATTTTAGCTGGCGTTGACTATACCTTCAGAAGGAATTGAACATTGCATTACGTCTAACAGGAATATTATTATATGATGGTTTTGAGTATAGAGACAATATATCTTGTTAACCAAGAAAAGATAATGATGTAATATATAATGATGAACTTGACACAAAATTAAACCCGTTGATAATTTACCAATAAATAATTTTTGTTAGAAATCTTTGATAGTTTATGCTAAATTTATGATCAAGGTTTTGATTTTTATAAACGGATAAGTTTTTAATCAAAATTTTATTTTATATATATGTAACTATACAATATAATAGCATGATAACTAAATTTATTACAATTATATAGTATATATTAATGAAATTAACGACTAATAACGTTGATAATATTATAATATTTAAGTATATTAATTCAAGTATAATTACGATAAGTCGGTGCGTTATCGAAGCCCCATGTTAACACGAGATTTCTTTGAGAGGAGAAAACGAAACAAGTAGAAGACAAGCCACATCTAAATTATATAGAAATATATCTTTTAATTAATAAAACTTAAATGCCACTAAAATCATGTGCTGGTAATATTTTTTAGGGGTTGTTTAATTTGGACTCTGATGAAAACTTAAATTCTATTTTTAGGGCTTTGTTTATGGTCCCTCGTTGTCATTGCTTCATTGGCCATGGATAATATATATATATAAATATATATATATATATACTAATTTAATTGATAATTAATTTAGACTAATATCAGATAGTCTAGGGGTTCGTCGGTTTTTCCAATTCATTGCCAGTAAATCAATAAATCATCGGTTAGCAATCGGTGGATATCTTGATTGGGATAAAATTATATTATATGCAATCTTTTGCGAATTTCGTTCCGATGTGTCAGGTTGCTCAGCTCGTTCCGATGTGTCAGGTTGCTCAGCTTACAGCTTAGCTTTTTTTTCTTTGTTTATTCTTCTGATAGCCTTCGTATTTAGTCACTAAACTAATGAGGACGACAAACATATATGAGTCTTTTTTTTTTTTCAACTCATATGAGTCTAGGTTTAAGAATTTCCTTAAATATCAACCATACAATTTTATTTCCATTAAATATATATACAAGAAAGTATAAATTCATATACTGTATATGCAAGTTTAAAAGAAACCCAAGATAAGGTGCGGGAAAAAAAACTCAAGATATAAAGTTTTATTATTAATCAATTCATAAAATGCTAACAAGTGATATACTATAAGAGGATCATTAAACTTGGTGTCAGATAAAAATTAGTATCATGGGATGGGATTCTTGGATAATACCCAGTACGGATGATGATGATGGAGAATATATATGTTTTTATATACAAATTGATAAAAAGAACATATAGAGAGGGAATCATTTAAATTTCTAAAAACAATACAGAAAACAAAACGCCATTATTTTGTTCAAAAATATAGAAGCTTTGTCTTCAATTGGTTGCTATTGTAATATTTTTATTTATTTTTATTTTTATTTTTATTTATTAGAAGGTTACATGCATATCTTGATCATGTCCAGTGAGGACTTGTCTGGAATATATTGGCTAAAAAGCACATTTTCTGAATTATTATTATTTTGTTCATCATTTGTCCAAATCCTATTGATCTTCTCAATTTTATATTATACAACACATCCAATTATTTCACACCCCATATATATATATATATATACACATGATATATATACAGAATCTACTTTCGTAAGACTAAGGATTCTATATTTTAATATTTTATCACTAATACTCAATATATATATATATATATATGTAAATTCTTGTACATTAATTAATCCATATTTTGAGCTACAACTACAAGTCTACAACATGGTGAAACTTTTCTTTCACCATAGAATCGCGCGCATTTAAATTAATGAAACTAAAATACATCATCTCAGAGAATAAAGGACTCCCAAATCTCAATAAAGAGATTTAAAATAATATATACTAATAAATCCACAATATTTATATATTATCGTTTTGTCTGTCTGTTAGAGAAAGAAGAATTAGATGGACATAAAAGCGAAGCATATGTAAACTCTCAGCTTTTTCCTTGCCTCCTTCCTTCACAAATATCACACAGCCTGTCAATATTAGACTTTAAAAACTATTTAACTTCCATCACTCTATATTTATTTGTTTATTAATCCTTATTTAATTTAAGCATTTTCTTAGCTGTGAATTCCCATTATCCCTCTCTTTTCTCTCTCTCTCTCTGCCCCTCCCTCTCTATATCTCTATCTCTTCTTCCACACAGCTTTAGTCCTATATTGATTGTAGACAAAACAAATTCTATAGTCATCTCTCATCAGCTTTTGGATTATTTTGTTATGTTATGCTTTATTGCAAATTGGTAAAGAAGCATATAGTAAGGTGTGTGCGCGTTTTGAAGAGCTTCTCTAAGTGAGTTTTGTGGCATGAGCATAGAACATGTGATCAATGAGCTTCTTTGGAGACAATCACAGCTTCTCAACTCTTCTTTTCAGGTAATTTATATACAACTTATATGGGTATTTTACTGACTCACTTGGTGAAAAGGTGATGACCTATATATAGAAAGGGGTGGGGTTGTATTTGTATACATATATATATATATACGTCTGTGTTTATATTTACATGAAACAGATTAATCTGTATAGTACTGTTGGTGCTTTATATACAGTATATATGTCTTGATGTCTGTGTTGTGTTAGTACATAAAAAAAAGTCATAAATTTGGGGTTTTAAATTGGTTTAAATTTCAATACCTCCGTGAAGAGTATAGCTAATAATCAAATTTTGATAGCGAAATAGATATTTTGTTTAGAAATACACACATATATATATCCACAGACAAAAAATAATAATTAATCGTTATCTTTTAACCAATTTATTTTCGTTGTCTTATACTATTGGGTATCTAATTTGGTTCTCTACAAATATAGATACATAGACATGATCTTTTCATGTCTTTATGTCCTTGCGAGCGTGTGTATAGATACGTAAGTACATGTGTCATATATATATATATATATATTTTTTTTATTTATATATATATATATATATATATGATTTCTGTCTAAACAACTTGTAAAAAACATTGTCAGTGGAAATTTAGGTGATACAGTCCTGTTCGCATGAATGCAAGAACATAATGAAAGATGTGACTAATTTTCATATATTACGTATATAGATTTCTATTTATTGATTTGATTTTAATAGGAACAGTTTTAGGTGATACAGTCTTCTTCGCATGATCATCAATTTACACAAAAATAGTAAAATTCCCTATTTATTGATTTAAATTGACTGCTCGATTAGTGTTTGTTGTTGCTTTTTTCCAATGTCTCTATCTATTTTATTTTAATCATTCTCATATTCTAAGTTCATGCTTATCCAAAAAGAAAAGGAGAAAAAATCAACAACTGGCTCTCTTTTTTTCAGTCGTCCTTCGCCTACCTTCACCACATATATATTTTCTATTTCTTGCAAATTTACGACTCGAATCATTCTATTTTAAACTTTAGTAGTGAAAATGATATAATTGTACTATATCGCACCAATTATTTCTTCAGCTTGAATATAAAATATTATTTTGGAATCTCTTACTACAATGGGATATCCTATTTTTCACATCAATGCTTTTTTCATAGATAATGTATTGTACTGTAAAACAATGTATAATTTAGATATTGGTTTATGAAAGTAAATAAATCAATTTCCAATAGTACTAGATGAAAAAATTGTTCGGTAATGTTATCTTACTGGTAGGACAAGCTCTGCTAAAGTTGTCATGACTAGTAAATTCAGCTCGGTTTATAAGAGCATCAACATTAGCAGAGACTATATGAATCTCTTAAATATATTTTTTTAATATTTTTAATATAATTTAATTATTATTTTTAATTTAAAATTATAAAGATACAAATAAAACCAATCAGATTTTGACATGTGTAATGAGTCTCTAGAGAAATTTTAATGAGTTCTTATATTTTTCTTTTTAATATTATTGAGAGAGTGGATTAGACACTCCCACTGTGGATGTGTATTATATTTGAACTACAAAGTTTGAGATTTTCGTAACAAACAAACAAAATTCAATTGAAATATGTAAACAAACATTAGCTTGGTCATTTATAATTGAAAATAGTAAATCTTCCACTTCTTAGATTACTAACAATTAAGAATAATCATAAATCCAATAATTTTTGTGGTGTAACTTGTACTATCTATTGATTTGGTGATCAGAAAAAACATTTTGATTCGGTTTTATAAAATACTTGGCTTTGAAACAAAACACAATGAGAGAGAGAATCTAATCAAATTCAAAAGTGTGTCCCACTAGTCAACCTTCTTTTGTCTATAAACCCTTCACTTCAAGAACTAGTGGCTTCTGACGACTACTCCATCAACCTCATAATAAAATGTACACACACACACACAACTGCACATTCACTCACATATACAATTTAAGTACTATTAGGGTCTTTTTAATGTGTTTTATCAATCATCAAATGGTTATGAAGTGTATTATAACTAGATCTACGTTTCAGGAATGGGAACACAGATCGTTGAGCGAATTACGACAAACCCACGTGGCTTAAAGAGTGTTGATCATAGTGGATTCATCAGATTTGGTGTTAATGGTCGACGAAAACCGTCAAAGGAGACGTTGACAGACGACAAAGAGGAGGAAGAAGAAGAAGCCGTTTTTCTTTTAAGGTCAATGGATAGGATTCTTGAAAAGCAAAAAGCTGAATCCATCAGACAAACAATGCAAGCCCAAGAAGATATCTTTAAGCAACAGGTACGTCATATTTGCATCTAGTGTATATATATACACAAGGATGCCATATATGTGAATTTGGTCTTTCAATCCGGTTTCATGTTTGGTTCGGTTCGGAATTTTAGATCTTTTTTCCTTAGTGCCAAACTAAAAAAGTCATTCTCGTATAAATATACCACTTTGGAGTGATTCAAACTCGATTTCTACTATTAATGTAATTTGAAGACTTAAATTTATGTTCTGCCTTTTTCTGACCCCCCCCCCCCCCAAAAAAAGAAAATTTATGTTCTTTTCGGATATGAAAAAGGATGATCATTGACTTTTTAGCTCGCAAATCTAAAACTAGATATTTTTTTTTTAGTTTTCCCATCTAAGCACTTATCCTCTGATCTAGGCTATCAGTCATAGAATTTTATGTTTATTTAATTGTTTTTTTGTAACAAAAGAAGTTGATCATTTTAGTGAACTACGATGTGATTTAGTGATTTTTTCAATCGTTTTATTTTTACTTCGTTTAGATTGGGTTTGACCGATTCTGATTATCAATATCATATACCTTTAAACTGATAGTAATGATATAGTATGTTTATACCCTTAACTTAGATTTATATTTGAGTTTTTTTTAGATCCAGTTAAGATTATATTCTCTCCTTTTTAAATTAAGTGTCATTCTATCTTTTAAAATTTGTTTTATTATAAGTGTCCTGTTGGGTTTTCAAAACAATGTTTAAGTAAATTTTTAGTTTTATTCCTATTAATTTAATGAAATGACCAATGAAATTTTTTTGTGTATTATATTAATGAGAGATATAAAAGAGAGTTTGCTATTTTATTAATGCACGTGTAAAACTTTAAACAACAAAATGTAGAGAGTATTTAGTAAAAACGTTAAATTATCTTAACAAATTGGGCATCCGTTAAGTGTTTCATTAAATTTTCCAGCTTGGTCTGGAGTGATTGGACCAATTCGGTTTATCACACTTTCAACTTGTTGATAATAAGCATGCATGTAACGCAGGTACGGGAGCTGCATCGACTATACAATACACAGAAAATGATGATGAATCAACTGAAACATAGAAGCCAATATTGGACTGTTAACAACAAAGACCAAACCGGTTCAAGAGAGAGAACCGGAAGCTGTTCAGGCATAGATCTCGAAAATGTTGTTAGAACACAAACGACGACGGATCATATCGACGAGAGCGAACTAGAATTGACATTGAGTATTGGAATGTCTTCTTCATCTACTACTATGACGACGACTAACAAGGACATGGACTATTCGTCGACGACGTCGTTGAGATCATCATCGGATAATTGTAATAATCAGAGCAATAATAATAACCAAGAAAGTAGCGGACCAAACACGCCTATGAGCAGCTCAAGTACGACGTCGTTGGATCGAGAGAAGAAGAGACCTCATTGGCTTTTTCAAGGACTTAGCATTAACCGAACTTCTTGATTTTTGTTAATTTACTGACTTATTTTTGTTTTCTTCTTCGTCATTTCTTTTTGTATCTGATTTAATATTATTATTATTATTTACCAGGTTTACTGATTTCAGTTTTAGCTCTAATTATCTTTCTTCATTAACAACTGTTTTGGGAGCTCAAGTCCTTGAAAGAGACATTGAGGTCTATTATGTGTTTCTGCATTTTTTGTTTGCTTAAACCTTTAAGTAATCTGTTTACTATTTTATTTTCACCTGCTTTTAGAGCTCAATGAGGATGAAAAACAAACAGAGTCAAATGTATATATAGATTAAAATTTGTTATTTTGAGGTAATTTCAATTTGATTCTATTAATTTTAATATTGGTTATAGTTACTAATCTCAAGGTAAATAAACCGTATCATAAATTTTTTTTACACAAAATCGTATATTTGACTCTGTTATTTTAACATTTTACATAACCCTCGTTATTTTGCTTTCCCCTTCCCCTAATAGTCATCTTCGTCATCTTCATCGTTTCTTGATCGGAAAAAGTTTCTAGCGACGGCTGAAGCGGCTCCAAAAAACATGAAGAGAACTAGGAGGTCGAAGCCACCGCCAGCACCAACTGCCACCGCAGGACCAGGGGCAAAGAATGAAAACGGTGACCATCCGTATCCTCCGTAACCATATCCATAGCCACCGATCAAAGGTGGTGCAACCGGAGGATTCACATAAATGTTGGTCCTGCGAAGAGGAAGCTACGTTCAGGATTAACATATTTATCATCTTTTGGTTTACGTTTATAGTTAACAACGTAAACAAATATTCTAGGCTAAAAACTATGTATTGAATCAAGTTTTTACTGTTGATCGCTGTGTATATTGGATCCGAAAAGTTTGTTAATGGGCTTTTAATATGTAAAAGAGGCTGCTAAAAGCCCATCCATGAAGCCTTTCTAAATAATAAAATGATGTTTAAAAAGAAATTACGATTAAAAATAACATTTTTATCATGCATAAAATTTAGATGATGTTTTAAAAAAACACACTATTTAGATAATTGAAGCAAGCAGAAATCTTGAAACGATATGCATTCTTTTAAATTTCACAGTTTAAATTAAGTTAAATACCAGATCCCCAAAAGACAAAATGTTAATAACTCTCAATTGATGGGTATATTTTTTTCCCCAGTATTTAATCATATATAATTTAAAATATTAGAAATTATAATAATTAAAATGAGATAAGAGCTTCAAGTTAAAAGAAAGAAAGAAAAAATCACCTCGATCGGTTGTTAATTCTAGGAGGAGGGCGAGGAGCGGAAGACCGAAACGCTTGACCACCGATTCTTCCGCCGCTTTTGGCCGCAGACGCATCCCCAACGCTTCCTAAAGCCAAAACGCCGACCGCTAGCGTCGCGATTGCCAGTTTCGCCAGCTGATTCTCATTTTTCCTAATAATTAAATAACAAAACTATTAAATGAATAAGAACAAAACTATTTTCTTGTAATACAAAATAATAAAACAAATAAAATTACCTGGAAGAATCAGTTTCATCGTGGTGGTGTGGAGCTTTACAACAGATTGACTTGGGACGAGTGAGTTTAATATTTGATTTGGGTTTGAAACTGTGTCGGAAACTGAAAGAGTTTGCTAAAAAGCTTTGTCTTGAAGAAGCTATGGCGGCAAAATACATTTTTTTTTGTATCTGTGTTTTTTTTCAAGCTTCGTTTTTCTTTGAGCTTTCTCGTTGTTGACAAAACAAAAAGATCTTTCTCGTCTTCTGTATTTTTTTTCTTTTTTTTTCTTCTTTTAGCTCTGGGTTTGTGATAAAGAGATTGCCACGTGGATCACAACTAGTGGCCTACTTAAGAACACATGTATTCCACGGATTAAGATATCCGGTTCTGTCTCTCATCGGTCTGAAGAAATAATAAAACCATAAACTTATTAAACCGTACCCCATTATGCTTTTGGTTTTGCATAGGGATTAGGCATGTGCATAGTGCATACGGTTAGTTCGATTTGGTTCAGTTGGGTTTGGAAATTTGATTTTCAGTGTATTCGGTTTTAAAAAATTTAACTGAATTGAACCAAAATTAAAATTCTGCTCGGTTTGGTTCGAACATAACAATTTCAGTTCAGATTGAAGCAAACAAAATATTGCTAAAATTAAACCGAAATTTTTTAAATTCAGTTTGTTCGGTTTCATTACCAGCCCAGTTATTGACTAACTAGCTATGAATTTAGAAAGCTCTCATATGAAAATCATAATTACATCAAAATATTTTATTTCAAAACTTTACAATGCGGGAAGAATGTTGTGCGATCCAAATAATAACAAAAATAGCTATAAACATATGTATTTATATATACACTTACCATGCACATAATCATGCATGTAATGTTTCTCTGATTCTTGCTTGATGTTCTCAGACTTTTGGATATACTCCTAGTAATTATCTCTAGCTAATCTAGTAATTAAACGTTCTTCTGGGTTAATCTAGTAATTTTTCCTATTATACATTTATTGAACTTTATAAGACGAAAATGTATAAACCTTATCTTTTTTTTTTCCTCTCCAACATAATAAGGGCTCACGAAAACACAGACATAATGAAGTCTAAAATTAGAAAGAAGGAAAAAAGAAAACACAGGAGTTTTGAGGAACTTAAAACACAAGTAATAACAATAAGATAAAATAAAAACACCTTATTCCCTCTCCTCTTGTAAAATCATCATCATTATCGTTTGTTAAACAAAGGATCTTCTTCTTCTTCTTCCTTAATCATCTTCTGGTTAAACTAAATGTTTTATTAAACGGTGTAGTGACCAGCAGTTTCAATGTCTAGTCCCTTCAACTTCACCACTGACTCAACATGTCCTTTAAGCGTATGCAGTTCCCTAAGCCTGTTCAGCAAATACAACAGGCAAAACTTTAGCTTGTGTCACAAGAAACATCAGTTTTTATCCTACAAAGTATTACCTTGCGATCTCAGCTCGTCTCTTGGCTTGCTCTGCGATCGCAGATAGTTCTCTGTAACCACCTTTCTCCGTCAAAACGTTAACCGGTTCCTGATTATGAAGACCGTGTAAAGTCCTTTGTGCATGAGCCCATTGTGCTTCCCTCTCCTCTATTCCATAATTTTGCTTAGTGGTGAACGCTGTCTGTTTTTCCAATTCAGACAAGAGACTTTTGTTAAGTCTTAAAATCACATTTCAGAAGAAGAGTAAATAAGAAACGAAAACGTACCTTGTTGTCAATGAGATTGTTCCAAGCTTTTCCGGTTAGTATGTAACGGATTGCAAATTTCATTATGTCTAATGGGAAATAAAATACAATACTGAAAAGCCAGATAACTCCAGCCCATCCCCATCCTATTCCTTGGATTCTCGCAAATTCCCAATTTGCAAAAACCGCAATAAGCGTAGCAACCTGCAAGGTCAAGTTTATAAATCATTGAAGAGAGAATTTATAATATTAAAAAAAAAAAAAAAAAAAAAAAAGATAACAATGTCAAGTTATATGCTTACCGCTTGTGCTATCCAGAAAGCGCCAAACAAGTACATTCCAGGTCGTTCAAGAAAAGACCAGCTTCTAGATCGAGTCACGAAGATAAGAGCTTGGCTCACAATACTAACTTGTAAGTATAAAGCAGACATCATGGCATGTTCGTTGCCTCTTAAATCCTTCACGTGGAAGGTTCTCTACACATATACATGAACAAAAGAAGAAGAAAACAGAGTTATATGCCTTTGTGTGATGGGGAATTTGAAGAGAGATTGATTGTTTATATATATGTTAATATTATATACCGGGAAAAAGTCGGTTCTGTAAGCAGCCCAGAAGAAAATGACAGTCATTAAAGCCATGTAGCCTCCAAGAACAACACCGGTTGCGAAGATTTCTTTGAGTTTCCAGCTATCTGGTGTAGGAGAAGGTACGACTCTATCTTTTGAGATTGTCATGATGGTTCCTGTTGAGTGGGTTTAATAATGTTTCAGTATGTTTTGTCTTTCTAGGAGCAATTAGAGAAAAGTTTATAGACAGAAGAAATCTTACCATCGTTTAATATAGCAATGATCAAAACCATGAATGGTGAAAAGTCGAACTTCCATATTAGTGCAATGAGCATGAACCCAAACTGTACAAATTTGATGAAAAAAGATATATATATTTGATGTTTTTTTTAAAAAAAATTCTATACTAAGATGAAACTAGTGAGCTATTATTACTTACCACTATACGGATGGTAATTGAGACTGCATAAATCTGTTAAAACAAAATCAGAAAATGTTAAAAAATGGTTTAAAGTATGAGTGAATATATATACAAGTGAAATTGCTAAAAGTTTAAGAGAACTCACTGTGTAATTCTTCATTCTCTGGAAGATTGCGCGACTAGTTAGAACCGCGCTGATGATCACACTGAGTCCAGGCTCAGTGAGAACGATATCAGAAGCACCTCGTGCAGCGTCAGTAGCATCCGCGACAGCAATACCGATATCTGCTTTCTTCAAAGCAGGAGCATCATTCACACCATCACCAGTCATACCACAAATATGCTTCCTCTCTTGTAACTTCTTCACAATTTCATATTTGTGCTCTGAATGAATTTGATAAAGATAGAAAGACAGTCTTTAAACCAAGTTTGTGTCTCGAAATATTATGATATGAACCAAAAAAAAAATGGTCTTAAAACAAACCTGGGAAGACTCCAGCAAAGCCATCAGCTTTCTCAATCAATTCCTCAACAGGAAGTGTAGCCATGCTTTCATCCTTGTGGTTGCCGAGTAGAGAAGCAGATGGGTACATGTTTGATCCCATTCCAAGTCTACGTCCAGTCTCTTTCGCAATCGCAAGTTGGTCACCTATAAAACATATAGTAACATAAGTTAGTAAATCGATGATTAAACTCGGTTTCGGATTATAGCGAAGAGAAATGTATAGAGAGATATAAACCAGTAATCATCTTGACGTTGACACCGAGTTCTAGAGCTCTTCTAATGGTTTCTGCACTATCATGTCTTGGAGGATCAAACAAAGGCAATACACCTACGAATTCCCATGGACCACCTGAGCTTTCTTTTGTTTTCTCAGGTACAGTCTGAAACAAATAACCACAAAAAAAATGTTTACATAAAACTCTTTTCTTCTTTATTTCTTCCCAAGTTTATTACAAGATGTTGACATCTTTATCTTACCTGTCTTGCAACAGCTAATGACCTGAGTCCACGCTCAGCGTACTTTTCAATTGCACTGTGGACTCTCTTCCTAAGATCAGCTCTCGCGTTGCAGAGATCTAGAATCTGTTAAAGAATCAAAGAATCAGTTTTTTACGGTTACTCATTGGAAGAGAAACAACACTTAAAAGTTAAGAACAAAATCAGTTTATAATTACCTGCTCAGGAGCTCCTTTGCTTACACGGTGCCAGTTTCCATTACCATCGATGTAAGTTAAAGCGGTTCGCTTATCAACTGGATTAAATGGAAAGAAGTGAATCTCTCTAATTCCAGCTCTTGCCTGAACGAAAGAAAAGGGATGAGAAAAGTTCAAGGTAAGAAAACAGAGGAAAAACAGAGTTTTAGAATATATATATATACCTCTTTAGGATCAGCAAGCATACCAACCATAGCAGCATCAATAGCATCTTGATTCTCAACTCTTGAAGCTCTAGCAGCGAAAAGCAAAACTTCGTCTTTCTCAACGCCTTTAGCACAAACCTCAATCAGATTCTTGTCAACACTAAGCTTGTTTAGAGTCAAAGTCCCGGTCTTATCGCTGCACAGAACATCCATACCAGCCATCTCTTCAATAGCGGTCATACGTTTCGTGATAGCTCCTTGTTGAGCCAACTTGTGTGATCCAATAGCCATGGTCACAGACAAAACAGTAGGCATTGCAATAGGGATCCCACCAATCAAAAGAACCAAAAGATTGTCGATTCCGTCTCTGTAGTGTCTTCGCTGGATCGGATACATAACAATGAGCTCAATCAAAATACCAACGGCTATGGAACATATGCAGAAGTTTCCAATCGCCGTTAGAACTTTCTGGAAATGTCCAACTTGGTTTGTGCTGTCGACAAGATGAGCGGCTTTACCGAAGAAAGTGTGGACTCCAGTGGCGATCACAACAGCTTCAATCTCACCTTGCTTGCAGGTAGAACCGGAGAAAACTTCTTCACCTGGACCTTTTGTTGCGGGAAGAGACTCTCCGGTTAGAGCAGATTGATCAACTTTTAAAGCATCACCTTCAAGAAGACGTGCATCAGCAGGAATGATGTCACCGAGCTTGATGCTCACAATATCTCCAGGAACAAGAATTGAAGCTTCTTGCTCACTCCATTTGCCATCTCTTAGAACCTTAGTTTTGGGAGCAAGACCAGCCATAAGAGCAGCAGCAGCGTTTCCGGCATTGTTTTCTTCGATAAAACTGATGGTTGAGTTGATAACCAAAAGACAAACAATACCGACAAAATCTTGCCAGTCCGGTGGCTTTCCACCGCCATTAGCCAAGGCAATAGCCATGATCGCAGCTGCTTCCATCACCCAAGACAGAGGGTTCCACATAAAACCCAAGAACTTGAGTATTTTGCTTTCCTGTTTAATTATAACCACCAAAACATTTAGTTATTTTAGTGACTTAATGCATTAGTTATGACTTTAATTATATGTTTAATAAAGATTTTTAGTTAACCTTCTTCTCCTCGAGTTTGTTGGGGCCAAAGATCTGGAGTCTGTGTTCTCCTTCTGTTCCAGATAAACCTTCTCTGCTGCATTTCAACTGCTCGAATACTTCTTCTATTGGTATTTTCTCCTACAATGTTATATCAACACCATCCAATTATTAATCTTCTACACAAGAAATTATATAAACTATGCATGCAACAAGTCCAGTGGAAGCTCTATCTGGAACATAATTTAACCTTTACCAAAGAAAAAAAAAAACAATAAGCATGCAAATTTCTCATCGATATTTTCAGTACTAAAAGGTACATATAAAATAAGCAAAAAATAAATAATTGATGATTGTTAAGATAAAATTCAAAAATCAAAAAATTTATCAATATTATGCAATGTCAAGGCTTTGGTCCTTTTATTTCGCTATTGAGAAAAAAAAAACTTTTCGGCCCAATTTGATTTAAACGGTAGATATCGATGGTATCTTTAGTTGATCCCAGAAAATCAGGTGAAGATTGGAATTTAGTTTCTTATAGGAATTGTGTGCTTAAACGGTTGATAATGCGATTTTCCGTGGGTAAGAATAAATCTAAACACAGTCAACATCAAAACCGACTATACAACTTCTCTAAGAGTTTAGATATTTAACACAATCATATGAAAGTAAAGAATACTACTGATAATATTATTGTTGCTTTATCTGTAAACTAGTTAACATAATTGTTACTAAACTTCTGGCGATTATACAATAGCAAAATAAATAAATAAAAGGTGGAAAACGCCAAAAAAAAAATAATTATGACAATATCAATACTTTTTCATGGAGGCTTTTCTGATCGATCAAAACAGAATATCTCAAGCTAAACATGCAATAAAAAGTTTAACGATCTACTCGTTGTAAAGAGAACATCACAAGCTACAATAACATAATGTGTAGTAGAACCCTAATTTGATCGGTTCGTTTAATAACAAAATTTAACATAATTAAACCTTTGTTTTTGGTAACAATAACAATTTCCGTTCGTAAATTCTCTATACAAACGCAACGAAATTTAGAGAAAAAAAAAAAAAAAAGAGAGTAAAGAGAAGAAAATTCATACCAAATCAACATTCTCGTTCTTAATATCATCGAGATAACCACCACCACTCGCCATATTTTGCCTCTGCCTTCGTCAAATCAAAATACAAAAATCGTTAAGACTAATTATGCACAAAACTGCGGAATTATTAAGCAAAAAAAAAGTAACGATAATGAAGATATATTCGAGAAAAAGAAAAATAAAGAAGGGCAGAGGAAATTCAAAGTGAAACGAACCAGATTCTCCGGAAGAAAGAGAGCAAGTGAAGGTGAACTACGTTTGCTATTTGGTGGCTCTATTTATATGCCTCTTGTAGTTTAACGACACCGTTTAAGCTCTCCCGATTTTATTCCAAGTCCGAGTCGGAAAATAAAATTTTATTCTGAAAGATTTATCATCTCTTTTTCTTTTGTTAACCAAATTATTATCGCTTTGTGAAAAAAAAAAGATAAAATAGTAAAATAGTATCACTTTGACGTATATTTATGTCATTAATATTTAATTCAGTCAGCTTTGACTTGACTAGAGGAGGAGAGACCTATCCCAGATGTTATTGAAATTCATCGAGGAGGACAATTTTGTCTTAACAGTACATTATAGATCTATCTCTCAGTTTATCAAAAAGGTTTCTTCTTCTTTTGTTTTTTTTTTGTTGTCAAAACAAAATCTTATTTAGTATTTTTTTTTTTAAATAACAAAAATCTTATTAAGTTGACCAAATACAATCTTGTTAAAACGTTATACCGACCTATGAGAAGAAACCAAGTATGATCTAATTTTCTATTGCTAGTGATTACTCTCTTCTTCTTTTTTACGTCAGATTACTGATTATTCCATCTTTCAAATTTTATATTTTTCATGACATAAATTCCCTATAAATACACTCACAATTATCAAAAACATATTACTGTCCTCCTAAATTTTGACCATGACATCATTTATGGATAAATTAAAGTTTCCAGATTATAAGAATCTATTATTATCTTAAGAAAATTTCTAACACATAAATACTAATTAAAATAAACAATATTTAGGTTAGTCAGCTTTTTTAATTACAAAAGACACAGAAGAAGACTTTTCTTTTTAATATGTAAAGTGCTATCTATAGTCGATGGCTGTTGTTGAAACAGTAAACGGCGGTATTTCTGGTAAAGATGACAGAGTCTTTTTTTTGCTACGGTGATGGTTCAGTTACTTAACATACAAACTATCAATGCGAAAATACTGATGATCCGATGTATTCCGACACGTGTCGATCTCGTTAGCTAGTGTCACAGAAGACCGATTCTTGTAAATAAGATTTGCTGCATTTAAAGCTTATAGACAGAAAAGCTTTCGGTAAATTTGCTTTGGGCTGTGACTGACGACAGTTTGTTGTTATTATTCCACGATTGTTTAATTACCTGAAAAAGGAGAGTTAACATACTACATTTTTCTTTTTTTTTGTTAACGGTGTGAATGTTGGTATTTCCTTCGCAAAAGGCCAATCAAATATAAAAAGAAATTAGTTTCTTTTGTTGAATCTGGTTCGTAATTATTTAAAAAAAGGCGTAAACATTAATTACCATCTGTTTTATAATATTAGATGTTTTAGAAATTTTTTATGTTTCAATATATTTGATTGGATTCATTTAACTTTTGCTACTGTTAAATTTTTTGCAATATTGTATACCACTGGTTAAATTATAAAATAAGCAAAAACATTTTGGTTTCTTAAATTTTATACTTGTAGCTAAAATATCAACTGAAATTTAAATCCCGAAAATACAACTTGTGGTACAATTGTAGAACTACACTTGTCGCCTTTTTTTGGTAAGTAAATAAAATATCACGAAAGTATAAAATCGTCGACACAAATACTTATCAGAATAATTCCATATATTAAAAGTTGGCTGGTTATTAATTTCGCAACCGCTTGTAAATGAAAATTTACGATTACATACTTACATGAAAGTGAAACTATAATCATAAAATTTGTTATGTACTATTTTATAACGCTTAAAATCGCATGCATTGATAGCATCTACCCATATGCTTCGTTTGAAAAGACATCAATCGCCATATGGTTCAGATTATTTCAGTTTATGATCGTTATTACCCCTCAAACTCATACTCTCTAAACTTTTGTAATAAGATGTTTTATACTTATGTCCAAAAAACGTGTCCTCCTTTTGATAAAGTGCTCGGTGCACACCCGCCTCTATACTTAACTTTTAAATCCTTGCACTACAAGTTTTTGTGTTATAAATTAAAATTTTTGTGAGGAACAATCATATGCATGTTTACATATACAAATTTGTTCAAAATAAAAGGTTTTCTCTAACTAGCGTTATACTTAGGCGTGTCCTAACTAGTAATCTTTGTTTTCAATAGGTGTTATGAAAAAAAAAAACTAGAAATAAGTTGGATCGTGGGGACAAATTACGCAGCGTCGCAACATAAGTAACGTGAGATGATGGTTCGTACAAGCTCACGTACAAAATCCACTCAAAGTGACGTAGTTTCTTTGGACTTTGCCTTTGATGCACCTCATGTTCTCCGGGTCCCACGAACATGATCCTAATCCTACCTCAATTTTAGATCACACACCCATCCTAATTGCTTCATTAAGGTTGTTAGTTTTTGTAAACACACTCATAAAGTCGTAAGTCTTTAAATTATGATACTAAATATTTTATGCTAAAATATGATCCGTAGGCATTTTTTAAATATACACACACAAAAATTATTTTTGTAAAGTTCTCTAGATTTTCTACTTTTATCGCATGATTAATTAATAACTTTTAACTTTCAGCAATTTATGTGTATGCATGCTTTGCAAGACAAAACTGGTCAATCTACTTCAACATTTTCACCTTTTCTGTATACTCAACACACCACATATATAACTTTTTTTTTATGTCAATTGATCTGCAAAATCACACTTTGCAGCTTCTCTAGCCTACATCTTTACACATGTTGCATTAGCAATAACAAGATTATAACTTTTACAATAAACAGTCATTATATCATATGGCCATAGAGAAACACCAGCGAATTTATTCGAACCAAATATGGTGAAAAGGCCTTTCATTCAGTCCTCTCCTTTTAGGTTTTTTTTTTTGGGGGGGGGGGGTTAAATTCTTTTTAGTAAAATGCACGTTCATCTTGAATCATTTTTTTTTGTTTTTCATTCAGTTTTTTTCGATAATAGATTTTCATGAGCAAACAGAGTTCATGTAGTATATCAAACAAAACAAAACAAAAAAAACAAGGTTCATATCGCCCTCTTATTGAACCCGATTAACAAAAATCAATAACAGCGATGTATAATATGGTTCATAAGTTTAATTAAATAAAAAAAAAAAGGTGGAACTCCTTAAAATATCTGGTGGAAATTTTGTATTCTTTTGGCCAAATTCTGTTTTTTATTTTCTTTAAAATAGTCATAATAATAATAGGCGAAACGAAACACATGATAATAGAATCTAATAAACACGAAAAGGAGATATAGGAAGTATAGTAAACGCGAGATGATGAATAAATGTTGAAATCGAATCCTACAAGGTGCCTTGTTGAAAGATCGTTTGGACCAACGCTGATTGTGATTTTCATGTTCATATTCTCAATAGATTTTTTTTTTGCTTTTTCGTCTCATTAGTAGTTATTTATAAAATTACTAAATGAAAGTTTCACAATACTATGGAATTTATTTTCTTCTAATTTTTTTAAAAAAGAAAAAGGAATAATAGAGTGGGGGATTTTAGCATCTCGTTCAAGATATGAATGAATAGAGAATTTTGCAAAAAGTGTAAAGAAACAACCGACCAAACCCACTTGTTCTCTCACGTCCTTTTTATATTGTGAAATATTTTGAGATTAAAAATAAATTTTAATTTAAAACTGTAATATTAAAAATATTTATTTTTAATTTATAAAATTTTATAAGAATTTCTGACTTTCTAAAAATTTTAAAAATAAGAAAATATGTATTTCACTGATACAAAATAAATTTGCTATTTTTGATAACTTGGTTTTAAGAACCTCTGATACGATAAAATAATTTAAATGATATTTATCTTCTTTTTTCCCCAAACTATTGTGCAATTAAAGTATAAAACTAGATAGGTCTAAAAAAAAAATTTAATGTAAAATTATATGGCATCTCGTTTTCATAAGATATAACTGTTGTCACACAAACAAAAAAAAAAAAAACAAAAAACAAAAAAAAAAAAAAAAGAAAGAAAGAAGAAGAAGAAGAAGAAGAAGGAGGAGAAGATATAACCTTCGTAAAATTATAATTTTATGATATTTTGAAGTTCAAATTAAGTAAGTTTGGTTCTTAACCAAAAATACAAAAATGTCTCGTTTTATGAGAATTGTAAAATACATATGGCCATGGTGTAAAGTACGTGGAAAGTTTAAAGAAAATGATATCGAATATTAGTAAGCTTACCAATAATAATACAGCTCAATATTCGTCCGATTGGATAGGGTTGTAACTTAGTTTTATTATTGTAGAAATAAAATTAAGCTTACGTTAAATTCAGATTAAATTTGCTGATATTGGTTTTAAAGTTTGGTTTCCCTTGCATATCTATGATTTGGTAAGCATATGGAAGTGACCGAGCCAATTTGATTAACCGATTGTTGTGAAAAGATAATTGTTTTTTTTACTAAATCCACTATTTATTGATATAACTTTACTTCTTCTAGCATAAAAGAAACATTACAAATTAAAAATTAAAAATATAAATTAGAAGATGGACAATTGATAAATAAGAGGGTTTTAGATAAAGTAAAAGCAATCATTTATCTTATAAAGTAGCAGTCACTTGGCCAATTAGAATTTGACACATATAATTTTTAAAAAAATTAAATCTGAAAAAATTAAAAAAAAAATCAAAACTGAAAATCAAGATAGAAAAACTAAACTTTTTTTTTTTTTAAACTTTCCTTCTTATTCTCTACTGATGTCATCGAAAATTGATTTTTTTTATAGAAAATTTTCCTTTTGTTTCATAATTCAAAGGATTAATTAACTAAAAAAAACCTAAAAAGAGAAAAAAAAAATTAATCTACCAGTTTCTTCTAATTATTATCTCCCATCTTCCCACGATTTTTTCAATTTATGAAACTAACCATTTTCTCTACAGTTTTCTTCTTCCATTAAACAATCTCATCTCCTATATAAAAGATTGGTCACAAATAGAGTAGATATTTACTTCTTAAAATAAATGTTCTCACCATTTGTATTTAAGATTTTAGGTACCCTACGAATCTATGGTTCTTTCTGCAGATAAAATAGTCCATGGCTAAAGTCAAGACCATGGCATGTTCTATAGCCTCCAAAGCTCCAACCATATACTCTCCTTGGTAATTTTCTATTCTTTTTTTATTAAGACAATACATTAAAATATTTGCTTTTAGTCTACTATCGAGAACAATTTCAACACATTGACAATTGTCATATAAACTAGAATCCATCATCAAAAAACAATTTAGTTAACAGAAAAATGTACAGTAAAATTCATTCCTTTTGCATTTTTTTAGTTTGATTATTAAAAGGAACAATTATTTTCGAAACTTGATGAGTTATAATTACATGACATCAATAAAAGCGCTAAAACTGTGTCTCTGAACCCAATAATTTTTCATGTATCCAAATCAATTCTAAGAACTTTTTTTTGTACTAGGCTGACAATGTTCGTTTCCTAGGAAAATATCAGCTAAAAATATTTATTCTATAATATGGTATATTTTACCAAGCATAATCTAGAGTTAAATGTAAATCAGTGTAGTGTTAATACATACTAAAGTTAACCCGTGGAAAAATACTAGTTTAAAAAGAAAGAAAAAATCTGGAGAAATCAATTGGGAAAGACAAACGTATAAATTCACTGGACTATTATGGGCTTTTAATTGTACAAAAGACGTGAGCCCACAAATTTGAGAAGTAAGGCTTTCATCAAATGAGTCTAAAACCAACGGGCATTTTATTTACTTGACCCGACAGGTAAATTCGGATCCAGGTAATACCGACCCGTTAAAACCCAATTAACTCATACGGCCGAGATTTTTCCACCAAACTCGACGGTTACCACTCGTTCTATTCCACCATCTTTCCCTCTCTCCAGCCCAAAAGATCTCTTTTTCCCAAAATTTCCCGATTATCTCACGCCGGGTGTTTTCAATCGCCGTCTTCAAAATCTCCGGCGACTGAATTTGTCTATACTTGGCTTAATACTCTTCGAGGTTTCATGGAGTGGGACAGTGGCTCCGATCTGAGCGCCGATGATGCTTCTTCAGCGGCAGATGATGAAGAGGGAGGTCTTTTTCCCGGCGGTGGACCAATTCCATTTCCGGTTGGGAATTTGCTTCACACGGCGCCTTGTGGATTCGTTGTTACTGATGCCGTTGAGCCAGACCACCCTATTATCTATGTCAACACCGTCTTTGAAATGGTTACTGGATATCGCGCTGAAGAGGTTCTCGGAGGAAATTGGTTAGTCATTTTTGTTATCTTTTCGATTAGCGTTCTTATTGATGTGAGGAATTTCGTTGATTTTGGGGTTTTCGCTTATTTATTCCCGTTTTTTACTTAACCGATTTTGGCTACTTTGTGGAGTTTGATTAAGGAAGGATCGTGTAGTTTGAGTAATAGATGAGAAACGTAAGAGTTGATTACCAAACTAATTTTGAATTCATGTCAAATACTTGTGAATTTAGTGATGATGGTAATCTGAAGTTGCTTTTGAAGACGCTCTTGTTCATTGATCACTTCAATGGGTGTCTTTAGTACGGAGATTCTGGTGGAATGAAAACGAAGAGATTTCTTGTTTAGATAATCATAGGTTCATGACTATGCAGAATTTGTAGAGAATCCTTGGACATGGTGGACTCTCTATGTGTGCTTCAATATTATGTGGTTTATGCAATTCAGATGGTTAGTTCAGTGCTGTTAATATTAATCGAGCTCTCATGGCTGTTGTTGAGCTGTTTTCAGCTTGGCATGTTAAGCAAACTTGAAGGTGTATATATATGGGCCTACCGAGATAAATCGTGCTATCCCTGTGTAGTTTCTCGGGATCATAGCTTGCACAATATATTCTTTAGATTGTTGATGTGTAGTGAACCGATGACTAGTAGGTTCATTTAAAAGGTTAAGTCCATTGCGTTTGGTTGTGTGTTAGTTTGCCATGTGAGGAGTGCTAGTAGCTTCCTTCTTTTCTCGGTATTGGTAAACTTAGAAATGACAGGGAGGAGCTGATCAATTCAGATTAGTTGTTACTGTTTGAACATAATTATTTGTGGTTAACCTATGATTGTCTGGTGTTTTTATTTTGGTTTTGTTTTCAGTCTCTATATGCACAGCCTAATTTTTTGTCTATTGCTTTTGCGCATCAGTAAGTCAGAGATAACTTTGTTCTTGGTCTTATATTGTTTCTAATAGTTCCCTGGATTCTGCAGCCGCTTCTTGCAATGTAGAGGACCGTTTGCTAAAAGAAGGCATCCATTAGTTGACTCTTTGGTGGTTTCCGAGATAAGAAAATGTATTGATGAGGGCATGGAATTCCAAGGCGAGTTGTTGAATTTTAGGAAAGATGGATCTCCGTTGATGAATAGATTGCGATTGACTCCTATTTATGGAGACGATGGTACTATCACCCATATAATTGGAATCCAGTTCTTTATCGAGACAGACATTGACCTTGGACCTGTGCTTGGATCTTCAACAAAAGAAAAAGAAAAATCAATCGATGGGATATACTCAGCTTTAGCCGCTGGGGATCGGAATGTTTCCAGAGGGATGTGTGGGTTATTCCAGCTGAGTGACGAGGTTGTATCTATGAAGATATTATCACGCCTGACACCAAGAGATGTTGCATCCGTTAGCTCCGTATGTCGCAGGCTGTATGTGCTGACAAAGAACGAGGATCTTTGGCGAAGGGTTTGTCAGAATGCATGGGGAAGTGAGACAACACGCGTATTAGAGACTGTTCCTGGTGCAAAGAGACTCGGTTGGGGCCGCTTGGCTAGAGAACTGACCACCCTTGAAGCTGCAGCTTGGAGAAAACTTACTGTTGGAGGTGCTGTTGAGCCGTCTCGCTGTAATTTCAGTGCTTGCGCTGTCGGGAACAGGGTCGTTCTCTTTGGAGGAGAAGGTGTGAATATGCAGCCTATGAATGATACCTTTGTTTTAGATCTGAATTCGGAATGCCCCAAATGGCAACATGTGAAAGTGAGCTCCCCTCCTCCGGGACGCTGGGGCCACACGCTCTCTTGCGTAAATGGCTCGAATCTGGTTGTATTTGGTGGCTGTGGACAGCAAGGTTTGTTGAACGATGTGTTTGTGTTGGATATCGATGCAAAGCCGCCTACTTGGAGAGAGATTTCTGGTTTGGCACCACCTCTACCAAGATCATGGCACAGCTCATGCACCCTTGACGGAACCAAACTGATTGTCTCTGGAGGTTGTGCAGATTCCGGCGTTCTTCTCAGTGACACGTTCCTTCTCGACCTCTCGATAGAGAAACCAGTGTGGAGAGAGATCCCAGCTGCTTGGACTCCGCCTTCCAGGTTAGGCCACACGCTGTCAGTTTATGGAGGAAGAAAGATCTTGATGTTCGGTGGTCTTGCCAAAAGCGGGCCTTTGAGATTCCGTTCGAGCGATGTCTTCACAATGGATCTAAGCGAAGAGGAGCCTTGTTGGAGGTGTGTGACCGGTAGCGGAATGCCCGGAGCAGGAAACCCAGGAGGAGTAGCACCACCACCGAGGCTGGATCACGTAGCGGTTAACCTCCCAGGAGGCAGAATATTGATCTTCGGTGGTTCAGTGGCAGGGCTTCACTCAGCGTCTCAGCTTTATCTACTTGACCCAACCGAAGAGAAACCAACTTGGAGAATACTAAACATTCCAGGGAGACCGCCACGTTTTGCTTGGGGACATGGCACATGTGTTGTGGGAGGAACACGAGCTATAGTGCTTGGTGGTCAGACTGGAGAAGAGTGGATGTTAAGTGAGCTACATGAGTTATCACTAGCGAGCTATCTCACGTAACGAAACAGAGGCTATGAATCAAACCGATGCAGCCATAGAAGAAGATGAAAAAAGGTTTCTCTGTTAGGATACTGAGCCTTAGGGAGAATGAGTCTGTGGTGGGACTTTGGTGCTGCTCATATTTTTTTAGTCCTTCTTCTTCTCCTTCCTCTTTAGGACTTTTTAGTGCTTATTATATAAATAGTGAAAATGTCATCTCTATCTTTCTCTCTAGGGATTGTACCTGTTTGTTCTCTTTGAAGTTAGAAGTTTGCTGCTTTTGAGGAGTGCATATTTGTGTTCATATTCTGTAAATTTTATTTATGGTTTTACAAATCTATAATAAGATGCTCTCTCTTCTTATGTTATTCGAACACAATTTTCAAATCCAATTTCAGGTTATAGTTGGGAGGCCGAACTCCTATGTGACTAGTGTCTTTGTAATCGCATGTTATGAGATTTTAGCCTATCCAACCAATTATGTAGTTTTCTAATGTGTTATTTCATTTATATAAGCAAATTGGAAAAAGAAAAGAAAAAAAAAAAAAAAAAATCCAATTATTTTCCATTTCATAGATAGAAAGAAAAATTGGGGGAAAATTATCACTCTCCGTCGAAATTGGTTAAACCCTGAAACAACTACCTTCCTCAGTAGCATCACCACCATGTCAGAGCGTGACCGCCGCGAACGAGAGAGGGATAGGGACCGTGATAGACGCCGAGATAGAGACGACCGTGACCGTGACCGTGATCGAGACCGGGAAAGAGATAGAGAACGCGACCGTGACCGAGGGCTAAGGAGCAAGAAGTCCCGATCTCGTACTCCAGACCACCACGCTCGTGCTCGCCACGTGCGCTCTCCAGAAAGGTATCGGTCTCGTTCCCGCTCAATCGACCGTGACCGTCATCGACACCACAGACGCAGGACTCCATCCCCCGACGCGTCGTCGCGGAAACGACCTCGCCAGGGTTCAGTAGACGATGAGAAGGAAAGGAATCGCAAACGAGTTGTATCTGATTCCGCTGACGAGATTGCGAAAGAGCCTGCTAGTAAGAAGAAAGATAAACAACCAAGCGGCAACGATACTGCTGATAATGAAGGAGGAGAAGCTGAGGAAGGAATGGATGTGAATGAGATTGAGATGATGAAGATGTTAGGGATTCCAACTGGATTCGATTCGACCAAAGGGAAACCAGTGGCAGGTGCTGACGTCAGTGGGATTAGAGCTGTAACCAAACGTCAGCCAAGACAGTACATGAACCGTCGTGGTGGATTTAACCGTCCTTTACCTGCTGAGCGTAATCGCTAGCTTTCTCACAAGGTTAGGCTTGGAATATAGGTTTAGCTATTTTTGTACTAGTTGTGATCGAATTAGATAGGACTTATCAGATAATGGAATTTCAAGAACTTATCTTGTTCACTGATTGCTATTGAGTTTAGTCTATACCTGAGATATCCTCACAATCTCTATATATAGATAGTTCACTTTTGGTTCTTTTTGTCATCTGCATTATCAACTAGTTAAGTTGTTCCAGAGAAGCTGAAACCAGTCTTGTGTTTTCATGCCTTGACACATTTGACTCTCTGGTAACATCTCTTACAAGGTTGAGTTGTGAGAGTTACTGCCAGAAACTGATCATCTCTCCTTAAGGCTGGTTTTACTAATGTGTCTCAAGAGCTGAATATAGAAATAACTTGTCATTGGGGATGGATATAAAGCTGCATCATTTACTCTTAAGTCTTAACCAATGTTGCGACTCTCTCTGCATCCACTTTTTGTTTTTCAGATTGTTTCGCTTTCTTCTCACCAAGTTTCCTCTCCTCTCCTTTGAACATGTTTTGCAGGTCATGCTGTCCTAAACACTAGTAAAAAAAGAATGAGGGTTCGAGCTGCATTTCCAAGGTAGTATTTCTGGCAATTATTCCCGAGACTCTGTTCCAATGTCTTTGGAGAAACAAACATGTACTCTCTGAATTTAGAAACACCTCATGAGTTATCACTTTTTGTTTAGGGATTAACAATTGTTAATGTTTGTGTAATCTCCGGCTCTTACTTTTCAGACCAATGATTCAGTTTGAAATCAAGTCTATTCATTTTCAGTTTTTTTCACTAGAGACCTCAGAAACGAATTGGTGTTTGCGTACTTACATAAACTTCATTCCCAAAAATATCGTTATAGTTTAATAATATATCAAGCATATTGATAAAAAATACCGATTTCAAAAACTTTTAATGCCAGAGCTTAAGGCAGATTCCAGCAGGTACAACACCAGTTGTTGATGCTCTCTTCTTGCTCACTATGCATTCTGAGAATGTATCCACTAGTTGTTGTCCCAAAGATGACAGATCTTCCATAAAGGTCTCTACAAAGACCTTCACGATTCTAATTTCTCGGTGAGTAGCTCTTAAGCTATACCATGTCAAGAACCTTTCCCTAAAGCTCTTGTCTATATGTCCTTGTTGCTCTAAACATCTAATCGTCTTTACAATACGACCCAAGTCTTTATCTCCCACTCCATTTCCTGCACCTATCTCAGGTTCCTCGTTCACCGAGACTGTTCTTGATTTGGATCTTATATGACCTACTTGCTTGCCTTTAAAAATATCTCTCTTGCAGGGTGTTACAAGCAAGTCTCTTCCCTCTATCTTTTTAGCTTTCCTTTTTACGAGCCTCTCTTCTTCAAGCTCAGATTCTACTTCTACTCCACTACAGTGTTCAGTGATGTCCTTGTCACCATTTTCACTAGAGTGTTCAATGTTGTCCTTGTCACCCTTTTCACTATAGTGTTCAATGTTGTCCTTGTCACCCTTTTCTTTGCTGCAGCTTTTACGGACGTTATGAGATTCATCTTCGGGCAAAGATGGATTACTACAAAGACCACTGTTCAAAGGGGTTTGCCGGTTCTCAGCTCCATCTCCATCATCCTTCAATGTTGAGAATCGAAGCTCGGACTCATCTAAGTCACCTTCCATGTTAAAGGGCACGACTCTGAGACAGAACTCGGTCTCGGGTTTAAGTCCTTGGATGGTAGACCTCGTCTCAGGTAGATAAACAACACACTTCAACTGAGACAAGCACTCTTCGTCCTTTGACTTTCGACAAAACAACCTGAAACCTGTTATCCGGTTTTGCAAAGAAGACGACGGCTCCTCAGAGTCTAATCTCACGATGACTGATCTATCTTGAATCTCCTCTACTCTAGCGCTCATCTTGTCACCTAACGAGAACTAAAGTCAACATCATCGATTTTCAAACAAACGTAATATGTACAGAACACTACTAACCTTGTCTTGAAACAGATTCTGATGGTGACACCATTTTGTCCAGAGCTTCCATTGCCAGAGAGCACAACTGCTGAACTTGTGATCCCGAAGAAAGTCTATTGACGATACCTCGAGCCATCTTCATCGCCCAACCAGACAACGGACCCACATCGCCCTCGAGCTTCTTTACCGCCTCATCCATGAGTTCCAACAGATTCCGATACCTCCTTGTACCTCTCAACAGCTTCTGTCCTAGAGAAAGACGGTAACAAAGTACATTAACACGCCGAGTCTCTTTAGCCACCTTCACTTGGTTCCTCCAGCATCTGTAAGCACACATATACATTACATTCTCCAAACAATATCTTTTCATTATACAATCCATATAGATTCATATGGAAAAATTACTTACTCGAGCAAGTCACTATCTTTGCTGCAAAACGGGCAATAAAACCTACCATCAAGATCACCACTCCCAATACCATACCTCTCTTGTTTCAAACCACATTCCAAATGACAAGACGATCCACAATCCTCACAAGACAACCATAGACTCGGATCCTTATTATCATCAAACTTAAGACATATGCAGCAAGAGCATCTTCTACAAAAGGTATCTTCGCTTCCAAGAGCAGCTCTACAAGCTAAATTTTCACAGCAAATAACGTAACCAATCGTCTTCTGTTTCTTCCTAGAGTTTCTACGGTCAGAACAAGAAGTCTCTCCAAGGGGACGAGAAACAAGATTCAGGAGATTTTCAATGAGTTTTGGTTTGGCTAAACCAGTGTACTTCCTCTCTTTGCCCATCTCTGCACATATGATCTTCATAATCTCATTTCGACTCCATGAGTTTAAAAGCTCGGAAGCTTCTTGTGGCTGCTTGGACAATGCGTGGATCAGTTCTCTCCTTTCACTTACATTCAAACCGTTTGGTTTAGGAGGCTCAGTGTATTCAACAACTGCAAAAGAAACAAAAATGTTTATCCTTTTAACCCTAAAATCTCTTGAAGATGTAAAACGAATGGGAAGAAACCAAAAAAAAAAAAAAAGGAATCAGCTTCTGACTTTTTTTTGGGGTTAAAAACTTTGAATCTCAACAGCGAAAAAACAAAAATTCCACAATGACGACGAATCCAATGTGTTTGTGCATAATGGTGTAAAAACGGCGTCGTGTTGGAGACCTAAATGCATTGAATAAACGCATGAAACTGGAAACAGTGAGACGTTCACGTCGAGAAAATATCGTACCGTCAAATGAAGAAGTATCAATGTCATCTGGACCCACATTACCATCAAAACGCCAGATCTTTGAGAGCTGCAGATCGGGATTTCAGACAGAAAGTTATGTAAAGTTAAAAAGCAAGAATAATAAACTCATCGCAACAATCTGAGTCTGAGAAATAATACAGAGAAACGAGATACTTACGATGGGGAAGAACAAACAAGATCGATAAAAGTTCAGAGTATTTTTTTCAGATTTTTATTTTTACAATTTAATCTATAAACCCATTGAAACTCTCTCCTTCTCGTTCTTTGTAATAAATGCATATTTGTATGAAAAGACGGAGATTGGAGGAGGACTCGGTCTTAAGAACAAAAGCATTGAGAATTTTTGTTAAATTAAAAAAATAAATACTCAGAGAATAAAATAAATAAATTAGCACATAAAATGAAGATTGGTTCGTGGTGAAAGATGTTTGCCGAATGAGAAACCTACAGCAACAAACAACAAATTAATAAAGATAATTACCGAAGCAGCTTGCATTTTTTTTTTCTTGGTGTTCTTCGTTTTTTTCCTCTGGTTTTTTTTTTTTTCTAGGTTTATTTAGAGATTTTTTTTTGGGGGGGTTTTGGGAAAAAGAAAATATACTTGGCCGTAACTTCTTCTGTCTCCTTTTTTTCTAGATGTTTCTAGCAGCAAACCCTCCTATGAATGAATCTTCTGTTCTGAAAGGTTTTCTCGTTTTTTTAAGTTCTTTAGAATTTGGTTCCCCCTTTTTTTAATTTAATATTAAAACAAAACAAGTTGTAAATATCTAATATCTCTTCACGTGCTTTCGAAGATATTATATACACATATGCTTTGATTTGACTGGCAACCAATGCTAGATTTTTTTTATATATTTTTTTCAAGGTTATTCCTTATATCTCCCCGTATGCTCGAAAAATTACAAAAAATAAGTTAATTTGTCCTCATAAAACATGTAATATTTTATATAATATATAAATTTCGTTTTTCTTACAAAAAAATGCATCTATTTCTTCTTCTTTTTCTCTTGGGACCCAAATTTTGATGATGCGAGAAGAGAAGTGATTGGGATTACGCTCGGTATTAGTGTATCTTTTCTCAAAAAAAAAAAAAAAAAAAAAAAAAAAAAAAAAAAGAGCTATCCTAGTATAAAACTTCACAAAGTTTAAAACAAACGTTAGAGACTTTAAGATTTTTTGGTTTTATATTTTATGGTAAAAGTTTTATGAGAGTATTTACGAAGTTTAAAAGATGATTAAGTTTTCTTAATCCTACAAATACTTTAATACTAGTTTACAGGTTAGCTATGATACAAATACTAATATAGCCCATGCCTCGCGTCTTCTTTTTTTTTTTTTACTTGGCATCCCACAGAGAATTTCTTCAACTAATTTCTTGGGACGAGTGACTTTTGGCAGAAAAGAATTAAGAATCCCATATTCGATTAAATAATTATGTTAGGACTCATGAACGAGTAATTACGACAAAGACAGAAAAATACAGTGGTTGTTAATTAGTTTAGTGATAGAATTCCATAAACGTTCACATGGAATATAATTTTATATATCTTTAGCCCCAGTTATTTCAGGTTAGTAAGTTGTATTGTGGATCAAAAGAGGAATTCGATTTAAGTGTGCCGAATGAGCCAACATTTTGATAGAACACGTTCTTCCGGTCTGAAATCCACATATTTGTAGTTTGGTCTGGTTACGATTTTTTAGCTAAAGAATTAGAATGTTGGAATTAGGGTTTATATTTCATGATTTATAGTTTAGATATTAAATTTTTTGAATCATCTAATGAGGAAGAACAATAGTTTAATTACAGGATAAAACATGTATGAAAGTTTTTGAAAACATGTCAAAGCTTTTTAAAAAAGTTAAAATTAAGTTTCCAAACACTTGTTTAAGTATACTTCTAAAAGCATTTGAAAAAACGTATAAATATAACTATGTTTTCAATTAACTTCAAAATTTCTTCATAAATTTTCTGAAATTTTCACAAATTTTTCAGAGGTCTTTAAATTTTCTACGTGTTTATATATTCTCTACAAAAACTTCCACCTTACTCATTTTAGTGGTCAAATCCTCTCTCTTTGTTTCTTAAAGCTACACCATCAACATGTGACTTCGTTTTTCAACTTGCACCAATTCATTTGAGGATACTAACATAACAAATCCAATATATAGGAGTTTCCAGTATGGTCTTATTAGCGTCCGTGGTATACGAAAAAACAAAAAAGGTAGCATATTAGGCTGCGTTGTTGTTGTATACAAGCGTCTAGTTCATTACTGTCTTTCTCTCGTTATGTAGATTGTATTTTCATTTTGTTTTCAGTATACGGATGCTGGACAGTATTTAAACAATTCCAAAATATCATAACTTTGTGTATATAGTCTGCAGATTGATCACAATTATTTTTTATTTTCTATAAAATTTACTACTTTCTATGAATACACGACTGGCGAGTAATATTTTTGAAAATAACTTTTAGTATTTTTTTTTTAAATGAACTTGTCCTTTTAGTTTATTCGATCATACAATTCTTTTCAATGTAGTTTACTAAAAGATACATATATTATAATTTTTAGTAAAACTGAGACGTTTATTCATCTTTTGAATAAGCTATGAGCCTATGACTTTATAATATAACGCATTACCTTACAGTCTTACACCATAGCATCGGTGCATTTGGATTTTATTCAAAATACTAGATTGTATATTGAAAAAATAATACATAGTTAATGTAAATAAAAAAACGTATCTGGTGCATTTGGTTAAATATGGAAACGTTTAAGATACTAATTGTCCCAGAACATCTTAAATTTTATCCAAAATATTAACTGTTCTAAGTAAAAAAAAAAAAAAAATCTTTCCAGCTTTTTTTTTACTTCAGAAGTTTGTTTATCCTCACCGCAATGACGACATTGACTGAATCAACCGTATTTAACCACATTGACCATATCTCAACCACCACAACCATTTGAATTTCCATTTGTATTTTCTGCCAGCCATTGCCTAATAATAATATATACCAGACAAAATGTTTTACCGCAATTTTGTCATCGCATAAGAAAAACAGATAAATGAAGAAGTTTACTTCATGTATGCCAAAAGCACAAATAATAACAATAAAATGTTGACGAAACCATGCCATGCAGACGTATTTAAGTTACCGAATTCTATTTTCACATACAGTTCCATCTTCAATCATTCATATTGACAACACAACAGCAAAAATGAAATATATATATATTTATATATAATAAAACGTAAATAAAAGTTCTGAAAAGTGAAAAAGAAACCCATACGGCCATTACCACAGAGAGTTAGTACTGTCAGATCCCGCTAAATTCTTGGTCAGTAGACAAAGATAAAAGTGAAAACTTAAAATACTTTTTTTTAGCTACTTAAAAAATCTAGGAAGAAAATATCTGATTTCAAACAGAGCCTTTTTTTTTTTTCCCTACAGCGTTTTTTGTTTCGGTTCTCACTAAAGATGAGACTTCACTCCAACCCAAAAACCGGCGTCTGCAAAACAGAGAGATTTGACTTCGCAGTTTGGTAAGAATTTGAGATGTTGTTATTAATCCAGTTTATGTTCCCACCATACCCTTCGTTACCATTAGCTATCGTCGTTGTTGAGGACAAAGGAATTGCCGAGACAGGACTCGATATAGCAGAACCATTGTTATACCCTTCAGACCCAACAATATTACCACCAAAGTTGTTTTCACCTTCTTGCATTACCGGCATTATAGCATAACCAGGAGTGGTGTTGTGAATATCCGACCCAAAGGTTGCTAATGGTATCTCGGCTTTCGGGTTTCCATGTAATCCAAAAACGTTGGACCAATAATGATCAGCCGGGTCTGGTTTGATCGGTATTCCGGTGTGGAAAAAGGTTCCTCCCTGGTCATGGACTGGTGTTGCCACATTGAAAGTTAGCGACGATGTGGCCAGAGAGGGAGGGTCCGAGGGAGATATATCAACCGTTTTCTCAACTGTTGCGGTTGCTGGGGACGGTTTAGGCATTAGTCCACCCACAGGGAGATTACAGCTAGCAATCGATTTGACATCGTAGCGACTGATGTCGAAATTGGTGACTGCATTTAAACCACGGAATTTGATCGCCGCTATATCATAAGCTTCTGCAGCCTCTTCTTGAGTGCCTGGAAGTTTAATATCCAAATACGCTGTGTTAAACCATAATCATAACAAATATTTATTAAGTCAGATTCATAAAATATACTGAAATGGGACTCACTAAATGTGCCAAGATAGAGGTCTTTGTTGCCTGCAACTCTTCCAATTCGTGCCTGCCATCGACCATGTTGATGATGTCTGCATTATGTCAACAATGTTTAATCATTTTATTAGGAACGTATATTACATTGTTCCATAAAATTAAATAAACTTAAGAATAAAAAAAATCTACTGGTTAGAGTGTAAACAAACCTAGTAACACCTCTATACATGGAGGCTCCCCTAGAGAATCCACTGCTTTTCCTTTAATAAAAGAAATAAAAAACGTATTTTAGTTAGAAAACAGAGGTTGAACCAAAAAAACAGATTTGGCTTTTTGCAACAATTTCTAGGGAAACATATCTCAAATTAAAAGAATTACCTTCTTAGTGAAGCAACAAATTCTTGTCGAGTCATGTGTTTCATCTCTTCAAGTTCAGACTCGTAATTTGATATCTAATAACCAAAACATATCTCCCGAAATAAATAAAAATTGAAATAAAAACAATATTGAAAATATCAGAAAATATATAAAATATGAAAGAAAATTACCGGGAAATTAGTAGTCGTAGTAGGACCCCAATACTTGAGAGCTGCAAGGTCATAAGCTCTAGCTGCCTTCTCTTCCTTATCATAACCACCTGAACATTACGAATAATATATTTAGAATGTAATGATATCTATTCAGAAGGGAATTTAATAGATGATGAAATAAATTGTTTGTGAAAATTTATTGAAACTCACCTAAATAAACTGCAGAACAATTAAAATCATTACAAATTTCAGATCGTCCACGGTTGGGTAATGATTTCACGTCACAATGGGCGTCACACACAATAAAAAGCGACGTTAGATTTTGGCAATGACCTCATAAGTAAAAAGTAAAAGTAAAGAAATATAAAAACAAAAAGCGGATTATAGTAAAAATCAACTGAATCTTTCTAAACTACGCACACTAGGCTAGGCGCATTTTAAGACGAAAGCGTACCTTGTCTTCCTTTTCTGCTTTGGCCTTCTCTTCGGCAACTATTATCCCATAGATGAGCTTCGTATCTTCCAGTCCATCTATGTCTGTTAAATTAATTAAATTTTCTATTTTAAATTGTCATTAACAAAAAAAACACGTGCATTTACACATAAATAGCCATATATACTAGTAATATTTACGAACCAGAAGTGTTATACTATTGTCTGATTAATTAAGAGTATACTAACAATTGATTAGACGCACCTTGTGACTCCTCTATAAATCGAAGTTCGTTGTCCGAAACTCTCTGCGTTCTTCTTTGGCGTCGGCGAAACCTCTGAGACAACTAGATGGTTCTGTTGTTGCTTCTGTACACTAGAGACTTCCGATGAGTGTCCACCGGAGTAGTTTCCTAGGAAGCTAGCAGCTATTGATTTAAGCTCAGAGCCGTAGATCTCGGCAGCGGACGGAGGATGGAGCTGTGGCTGTAAGTCGGAAGAGAAGACAACGCCACCGAGAGATTGCATTTGCTGCATCGGTCTTGTCGCCGTCGTTGTGGATCCTCCACCGAGGAAATTTTCGAGTTTAGGACCGCCGGGGTACATGGAAAGAACAGCCGTACCATCGCCGGTGGAAACTCCCGGTGACCCATCTTGCCGTTCGACTGAAAATTGGTTTTATTTACAAGGGTATTGAGGTAATTAATTAATGAATTACTTTGAAGGAGACAATATCTAATGAAAGATTCTGTAAGAAAATAAATAGATATTTAACTAGACTGGAGGATTTGGTAGATTAGATTTGACTAATTTCAAGTCCAAAATCAAAAAAAAAAAAAAAAAAAAAAAACAAAGTTAATGAAAAAGATAAGTAGAAGCAATGAATTTAAAATATACTACTAAATCTAAATAAGCAACAGTTTAATTAAACCAAAATGGGAAAGGTTCTGGTCTTGGTGCAACATAGCATAAAGTTGGTATGTCTTAATTCATACTAAATTTAAAAAATATAAAAAACACAAAACAAAATAAAACAAAACAAAACCTTAAATAAGATTAAGAGAGGACCTGGAGATGTGGAGAAAGCTTGAAAGAGAGAGAGATGAGAAGGATGAGGGTGAGGATGATGATGATCTGATGTGGAGGAAGTGAGATTAGGGTTTGAGGAAGAGTTGAAATTAGTATTGTTGGAGAGAGAAAAAGAGAGCCAGTTGTTGTGGTGGGAAGAAGGAGAAGAAGAAGGAGACAAAGAAGAATCATAGCTAGAAGAAGAAGAAGAAGATTTGTTGTTAATGTTCTTCATCTTTGGAAATAGGGTTTTTTTTTCTCTCCTTGGGGACTCGTGAAATCTTTTCGATGAGAGAGAGAGATAATCTCTGGTGATTTCACAACTTTGGAAATAGTGGAAGTCTCGTCTTTTAACTCTTCCTCTAGGGCTTCAGAGATAGATAGAGAGAGAAAGAGAAAGAGAAAGAGTGAGGACACGACACAGATATAGAGGTCAAGATGAGAGAGACGAGTGAGGAAATGTATATGAGAGAGAGAGGGTCGAGACGAGACTAGGGCTCCGATCGGTAACATGCGTAATCGCCTAATTGCGTTTTCTAATGCGATTATGCAAGTATTTTACCAATCACAAAAATTTACCTAATAATAGACAATTAGGCAAAAACGCAAGATTTGCTTTTTGCCTAAAAAAATACAAGTAAAAAGTCATTATGCAAATAAGCATGCATTTAGTGGTTTATTTCATTATGCATGATATCCAATCATACAAAATTTTGATTATGCAAATTTTTATTCTACAGCTTTTTAATCTGCAAATTTTTATTATGCAAATATGCAATTACGCAGTTATGCGTTGTTACCACTCAGAGTCTAGGTAAAAATTACTAGTATATTCGAAGCTAAAATAAACTTATTAGGATATATCACATGCAAGAGCAAGACCACGTATCATATAAAACAATTAGAATGTCGGATGTATATATTTAGCTAATGAAAGATTCTATATTTACTAGTTTTAGTATTAACACAAAATATACTTATAATCTTGCATTCGCACATCTTATGTTTGGATAAAAATTTTATACAATAATTATGATTAAAATACGGATTTAAACAGCTTTATAACGAATAAATATGTAAAATATCAAACGTACTAATCAGTTTCTTAACTATCAATATTTTATTATAAGGTGATTTAAAGATTTAGTGTAGTCACCAGCTGCTACAAAAGTCATATTTTAATGCATTTAGCAAATAATGAAATGATGAAACTAATTTGTTTTTGAAAAAAAAAACAGTGAAAAGTTTGGGAGAGAGAAGAGAGAAAGGAAGACAGCAAAAGGGCAAGTGGAAGCTTTTGATGGGATGAACTGGGCGGCGACTGATCTCACGTCACTTTCAATTTTTATTTTATTTTTATTTTATTCGTTTATCATTAATTTATTTTTATTTCCTTTTCGTGTTTCTTCTGACGTGTAAGGATGAACGGTCTACGTATAACATACACATACGGTGAATGTTTGAGATTTTTTCTTTCTTTCTTCCATATATAAATATTAGACTTATTAGTAAATGTATGCAAGTTGTGAAGCACTTCCAAAATCAGTTTCTAATGTTTTACCTTATAAAAATAGAGCATTCATAGCTGATTTTTTCTTTTAAGATTAGCCATTTGTGATTTATTAGCCAAAACCATGTCATTTTAAACCAGTGATCTTTATTAGAAAGATTTTTTATCGACAATAACTAATGAACATACAAACAAGAAGGTTTCTTGAAATAAATTTTGTTACGGTGCATTATATGTTAATTGTTTCAATTAATTTGTCCCATTACTCTACTGTAAAACTGAATCATATAGAGCTAACTTTTTTGGAAAAAAATGGCGCAAGGAAAGTGAAATAATTGGAGATGGTCCAAGAGGCGACGCGTGTCCCCTCTGTTCTGTACCCAATTATTACAAACTTTGGCCTTCCTAATCTTTTCGTCATTCTTTGACCACTCCAATACCATTTGATATTTTAACCTCTTTTTATATTATTTATTTGAATTTTTTTTTTTTTTTTTTGTTCACTACGTTTTCTACTATATATAAAAACATTAAACTTATAAGAAGAACGTAAAAAGCGAAAAAGAGATCGGCATCTTGTGGACTCGCTATTCATATCAAAGCTTTGGTGCCATTTTCCATCCTTTTTTTGGTCAGTTTGTAGGTTGAATTCTTATAAATTTAGTGACACACATAACGAATTTAAGAAAATATAATTGATTCTAACCAAAAATTCGCTGATTACAGCTAGCTTTTGTCGTGGCAAAACAAGAGACTGGTCGGTATAAAACAATTATGTTTGCATTTTATGTGTTCGGTAGGAACATGGAGCCAAATCTTGAATGACAAATAAACTTTGTAAAAATTAATTCATCTTTTTTTTTTGTCATCAGTTAATTAATCTAAATCCATTGACATTTCTAACTGTGAAGCAAACAAATATAACGTACGTAGTCGTTTGATCAATCTAAATTTATTATATTTTATGATTCTTAAACGCATATTAAAATTGTTTAAATTGCATCGTATAACACAACCACAAATAAAAACTAAGTTTTTTTTTAATATAATTGCGTTTCGGACGCACATTACCAAAGTACCAATACATCATGCACGTAAATTTATGAACTATTGATTCGTTCAGCATTTTTCGCGTTTGTCGTGCACCGACCATTCAATTGAATACGTACCATAATAGCGTTTGATGTTTAGCGTTTAGACTTTGAGTCAAACGCATGGGAAGAAGAACGTGAGAGTAAAGTGTGAATTAATATAGTTTGAATACAATTTGAATAAATGGGTGGGTATATGAGATCTGCTAAAACCTTTTAAGCTATAATTTATTTACATCTTTGAACCTAATCAACTAAAAGAAGATGTATAGATGGCGAGCACATGGTTGCATGTCAACCGCCCACACGTGTCAGCCACTATGCACACGTGTCTTCTGCATGCTGCGTTATCCAATTGTCTATCTCTTCACCCTGCACCATTATCGTGTTTTAACAATTATATGTTTCCTTTCAATTATTGTTTTCTACGCATCAACGTCATTTTATTATACATACAAAACCTCGACAAAAAAAAAAAAAAAAATACATACAAAACCAGATAGTAAAAACAATATTTTATGTATGTATGTTTTATACTTCCATTGTTATAGTTTTAAATTGCTTGTACATATTATATACATATACATTCATTATATATGCGATTACGACATAGGTGAAAACATACATACATTATTAATTGGTGTATAGATGCATTACGATGCCCACTATTGAAGCACGCATATGCTCTCCAGGTCGCGTCATGAACTCGGTGAGTCACGTGTTAAATGATCGTAGCCTTTTTTCGTTACTGGTTATACAAAAAGATACTACATTATTATTTTTTGTTCTAGTATTATACTATTATCTTATTGTAGTATATATGATAATGCTGCCTTTTCCACTGAAAGCGGTCGGGCTGGAGTTATTTAATGAGATGTGCGGTCAGATAATGTGAAACCACAAGTTTATTATATATCGTAGAACAACAAAGATTTTATATAAGTAAAACAAAATTCAAGAAGAGGGGTCATGCATGGTGGATCGATCGAAAGTAAAGGCATCAAAACCGGAGTGGATCTGTGGATATATGTAGTCTGCTTTTTCGACTAAGCAAATCACCTTCCGCGCGATTAAGTATTATGTTAACTTATTTCTTTTGATTTAATGCTAAAAACGAAAACAAAGTTTACAAACCACGTATGATGAATTGATGGTTCAATAATCAGTATTTAATTCATTGAGCTTAAAATTTGATTTCATTTTCATAAAATCATAATAGATTTAACACTCATCGGAGAAGCAATTATTAAGCCGTCATTTATCAAAAGATTTTTGTTAATAAAGATTTAGTTGTTTTAAATATTATTTCATAATACCATATATTCAAAATGTCAATTGACGAGACAATGAATATAGACATTTTTAGCATATGGTTTTATCTGTTTTATTGCAAGTAAATGTGAATTAAGTTTTTCTCTTCCAGCTTCTGATAGTTTTAGGAAGAAAAAAAGGTACATAATGTGGGTGACAAAAGCAAATAAAAATGCCGAAAGAGTACTAAAAAGACACAAAGAAAATGAAGACAAGAAATTTTGCCAAAGAGTTCGGCGCCGGTATATATTAGTATATTTTATTTTTGTTAATTGGTTTTACTATATACATATTTATAGATTATTTTATCTATCATGAAAAACCCACCTACATTTTCTAAATCATATACTCCCTCCGTTTCATAATATAAATCGTTTTAGAAGTTTTGTTTTGTTTCAAAATATAAGACGTTTTCATATTTCTAGGTAGCTTTTTACTTTATTGAATATTGTGTGACCAATAATGATTTACAGTTTTTTTTTTAATTGGTTGAATTATTATTTTTTATATATTAATTAATACTTTTTAAAAAAAAAAGTAATTTCTTAATATGCGTGCTTTAAGCCAAAACGACTTATATTTTGAAACGGATGGAGTATATGTTAGCTAATTTATTAAACGGAGCTATTAAACCGCATTTTAACACCGGATCAAATGTGGTGTCTCATATCATAATTCATACATTTGTTAGTATCGAAAATGGTCATCTAAAAACAACTAACATAAATATGAAAATACAACTAAAAGAAAAGAAAAAAACAATTATATTGTTATAAAAAAAAACTACTATATTAATTTCAGATATATATAAACAAAATAAAAATAGATATAAATGCGTCGGATTTTAAAAAGCTACATCAAATCATTAATCATTCCCCACGTTCGCTTTGCCATCCTACTATTTTGTTATAATTGCACATTATGAATTATCGCATGACACTCTCTTTATTTTTTTTCTTTTAATATAAAAGAATAAATATTATACATACATCACGTTCAATTTTGTCTCTTTTGACTAGAAAAGATTTTTATAATACCTGCTTTTGCTGCTTATTGGACAATGAAATAGGCGTTTGTTTTCTTTTGGTCGTTTTATTGGGACTTATCTCAGTCGTTCAAAAAATGTCAACATGTATTTGACTAAGAATATCCGACGGTAATAATCACATATTAGTTTGGTCCACCGTATACCACTGCGCATGAACTCATGCAATTAAAGCCTGACGAGTGACGACACTATAAATTTACGTTGATATCTTCTTCTTACGTCGTAGTTCTATTTCTCACCGGTTTAAAAGCCTTGGTTTTGTTTTTGTTTGTTTGTTAAAACCATTTATTTTTGATAATTAGTTTATAGCCACTCGAGAAGCTTGTCTTTTTTTTTTTTTTTTTTTTTTTTCCAGGAGCATAAGCTTCCTAAACATTATTTCTCCTACGATTTAGACATATGCAACTTGAATATTTTGCTGATATAGTGGGGATCTAGAAAAAAATTCGGTCAAAGCAATATATATATAAAATAAAACATACTTAAGATCTCTCATTTTCGTATCCCTAAAATTGATTTTTAAAGTTTATACTTCATACCGTTGTGTCATTATATATCATTCAAACACAAAAGTTTACACAAAAGTTTACACAAAAGTTTACAGAAAAGTTTACACAATAATTCAATATATCATTCAAACACAAAAGTTTACATGTATAAAACATAAATATTAAAATTTACAGAAAAGTTAAATCATATTTTAAATTATGTTTTAATGATTTAATAAGTACACTATTTGATAGAATTATTGAATTCAATAGTAAAGCTTATGAAATTCAACATGTCTTGAAAAAATAGCACTGATAAAAAATAAAATAAAATTCCAAAAGATCTACTTATGTGAGGTGAGAGGCGGAAACATGTTTTTTTTTTTTTTTTGTATTAGTGAATGACTCTTGCTTTTGTTTGACCGTATAAACAAATTTAGAAAAATGAAACAGGGATACGAAAATGAGAGATCTTTTTGTTGTAAAAAAGGAAAGGATATGAAGCGACAGAAAAAAAATGGAAGGCTACCAAAATATTTTATTGGGGGACATTTAATCAAATTTGTAACTACTGTTTTAATGATTTTTTTCCTTTTTAGGTGCAGTAGCCACCTGTGTATCACACATGGACCCCCAGCCCAAATAGAATGATTTAAAATGGGCCTAATATGGAAATTACTGGCCCATTATTACAAAACCAATAGATCGATCGCACTATCAACGTTCCTCTCCAACACAGAAGAAGATTTAAAGTTTTAAACATACGAATTGTTCATCTATGCGTATTTGGTCGGAGACAACAGACTAATGACCCGAATAAGATTAGGGTATCGATATTCAACCCTAATAATGATAGAATTATTCTGCAGGTTTTCATGATGAATCCCACAATATTTTAGCAAAAAAAAAATTAATGTTTCATTACACAATTCCCAAAGATTTACGACAAAGATGAAAAATAATTTTTCCATTCCGTCATTCAAAGTATTAAAGCCACTACACCTAATATCCTTCAGTTCATAAGAAAAAATTGTTAACCTTAATTTGAAATTTGAAAGAGAGAATTAATAAGACATAGAAAAATATGAATGTTTATACAATAGTCTGATCATTTTAGTCTAATTCGAATACAAGACAATAACTTAAGTGAGAAACTCTTAACGAATACCGTTATGGTTGTTCCTCATATTCCGAGCTGGAGAGCCGCTGAACCATAGACGTGGTGAAGCCTTAATCAATCTCCGATCTTTCGAGGAAGATGACGAAGATGAAGAAGATGAGCTTGACCTGTAATACTCTGACTCCTCTAATCTCTCCAATTCACCACAAGAATTTACGCCTTCACGAGCACTATTATAATCTGATATATGGATCATACATGCAAACGTTTATATTAACTTTCATTAAAAAAAAAGATGTAACAATATACATAAACAATATTTTTTTAAGAATTAATTAAATTAACCAAAGAATCATATCATTGATTATACAAATAATAATATCTTAAATTATGATTGGCAGGATGACGGAATGGTTACTTAGTAGTTTCTTAGCAATTATACAATTCTACGATGTGTTATTCCCTGATTTTGTAAGATTATATATACAATTTATATTTATATACTATATGTTATATAATTACCTCTACTAAGCATGCCTTGGCTTGACCATTTAGAGAAACATCTCTTACGAAGATTCTTCCATTTCCAAAGCTTAAGCTTCCCCGGAAAAAGAGAATGTTTATTAGATTCTTCGACGGAGATTGAGGGTTTAGGGAAGCCGAGGCTGAGGAACGCCGGAGGGGGAGTGATCGGAGGAATGATTTCATCCGGCTGAGGATTGATCGGCGTTCCCGGTTGCATCTCCCACTTAAAAGGAACTCCATCGTCGAGACTCCGGTGATGATAATAATAGAAGATTCTCGTAGAAATTCCGACCGACGAGTTTCTTGAGACCTCTGATTCTCTCTTGCATAGATCAGCCTCCATTAATAACAATGAAGCTTTTGGTGTTGGAGTTGTGTTATTGTGTTCTTGATTCATGATGATGTTCGTTTGTATCGAGAGAGATAGAGAAGAGAATAGAAGATATGTGAAATGTATGTTCTTGAGAGAAAGATTTGTGAAATTTATGGAGATAATATCGAGCGTAAATGTATGTGTATATATATAGAAAGAGAGAGATTCTTGCCCGAGTTAATGGGCGTAAGAATTGATTTATACCTTAATTAATATTACAAGAGTTGACTATGTGAATCTTGGACGCATATTACATGTAACGAGTTTGATAATAATGTAATAATTCAAGGGTTTGACTTTGTATCATACAAACAAACTCTATTGCTTATTTTCTTTGGTGATTCGGTTGCTTGTGGACGGCCATATGTGTAAGTAAGATTAATTTTATTTCTATCATTATAACCGAGTTATGATAATACATCAAAATGGTTGTACAGTTTAGTGGTTTCATTGATTTAGTTCAAAGATAATACCGACTTATAGTTACTGCACATATGGTTGTTACAGCATTTACATAGCAAATCCGATATTTATTATAAGCTAGAGTACGATTTAAGAAACTCAATTGTCCAAAAAGAGAAACAAACCATAACTGCTAAAACATTCATTGTATAACCACCAAGGAAATACTGCTGTAATTTTCCATACAAAGCAAAATCTTAATGTTATTTTAATTTGCCATAAAAGTGCATTTTGGTAACTTAAAAACGTCTACGGTGGCCAACCACAAGTGCTTATTGATTAGTTTGATTTCCTATCATTGTAACCAAGATATTTAGAATACATCAAAATAGGTATAGAATTATAATCTAGTGGTTTCGTCGATTTAGTCGAAGGATAAGACCTATTTTTTTGTTATTAATGCACATTTGGTTGTTGCAACATTTATATGGCAAATCCGATATTTATTCTATACTACGATTAAAGAAATCCAATTAAAGAAATAAACCATAACAATCAAAAACATTTATAATCGTTTATCTTTTCCCACAAAGCAAAAACGGCTCTAAATATTTTATCTTTTCCCAAAAATGAAGCGCACGTTAATGTAAGTCCAAGGACGGCTGATTTCATATGCGCATGTGAGACAATGACCATTCCCTTAAGAGACGCCAAACTTTGCGTATTCCTCAATTTCATCTCGTTAAATCCCATTTGTATAAATCATTACACTAAATCACTAATCACGCAATTACCACAATTGAACCCATTTTTACGAAAGTATACGAATACATTTTGAACAAAAAAGGAGTTATTTTCACCAAATTCTGACAACGCAAGAACTTCTTAGGGTTGCAAATAAGGCGTGTGCACAATACAGTATTTGGCTTGTCAGGTGGAAACCAAAACTTAAAATCGTATAAGGATTACAAGAACAAAGTTTGAATCTACTTTTTCTCATGTAAAAAGTAAATATGTACGATTTAACCAAATTAGATAACCCTAGTATCTATCACCTCATATAGTTATAAAATTGAGAGAAAGATAAGAAGAAGGTCGTCCATAAGTCTCCTAAATTATTTTGGACCGACCAACAGATAATCATCAAATCATGCAATGGTTTCAAAGTGATTTGATTAGTATGGTTGGAACTTAGAACAAAAGAACATGGTGTTCTCTGTGACTTACTGTGTGATAACTAATTATTTGATAATGTGTATCACAGAACGAATCTTGAAATTTTTATATTATCATTAAGCCTTGATCATATATAATAAGATTTTCATATCCATAAGGAAAGGATCTCTCATTTTGATACAACTAAAAGCTAAATATACATAACTTAGATATCGAAGGAGTGGTTTGGTTTTAGCAACACCATACTTGGATCCATGGTTTTTGAGCTTCTAGATATTTTCATACTCCCTGTTGATACATATATATAAATACAGATCAATAAAGTGATGAACATCTAAAATCTTTTAACGAGAAAGAATGTAATGGAGATATGAAGGAGAGAGGAATCTATAAGTATACCTCAGTTGCCAATGGAACTGTAGATTCCCTGCAACAAGTTTGGCCATTGTTAATTGTTTAGCATAATCATCTTTGTTTAAGACAAATTCAAAGAATGTATATTGATACCTTCGCTGCTCTGATTTTGGGAGATGTTTCGACATTATGGACTCCTGCAACAGAATTGCTCTTGTTAGTTTCTAAACACAAGTCAAAGAAATATTAAATAAACGATCATAATGTAGAGACTGAGGAAAAATGAGAAGGATGACCTGTTCTTGAATGATGCTTCTTGCCTCGACGAGCTGAGCTTCGAGTTCAAGCTCTCTCTCTGTTGCTTCAGATGTAACAGATGCTCCTTTTGGTGCATCTTGTAACTGGACCATGCGTCCCTTTATTTTTGTGTCCCAGAGAAATAAGGAAGAAACAGTAAAGAAAACAAGTTAACCACGGATAAAAGATAGATTGTGTTGTGTAAATGCAAAATGTCGTCAAGAAAAACCTTTATGGAAGCCATCTTAGTGCGCAAACTTTCTTCTATCTGACCTCTAGCCATCCGGAAAGGTAGATCAAAGACGTCCTGTATTATGACTAGTTAGTTAGATACGGGACAAATCAATTATATAAGATTATAAATAAGAACCATTTAGTTATCTAAAATTATGCATACCGTCTTCCCACCCAGTGGAGATTGTGAAGGATCAGCCTCACGTTTCTCACTGCCAGCTAATGAAGGATTAGCTGACCCGTTTGGAGCATTTAAGAAATCACGCATATCAGTCTGCAACAAAACCAAAGATTAAAAAACTTTGCTTATGAATAAACATGTCAAGTTAGTCAAGTTAAGCTTAGTATGAAAAACGAGCTTACTTGCATGGATCGAAGCAGTGCTCTTAGATTAGTGTTCTCAGCCATCAATTCTTGATTTTTCGCTTCATACGCATCCACCTGCAGGGGCAACGTTATTAAGGAAATTTCTTTGAAACTCTGCATTATGATATTGATTTGTAGTTAGACTCGTACTATCTTTTTGTAGAAGTCGGTATCAGTCTTCTTGCCGTTCCAGGTCCCACGCTGCCTCCCTTCTTTCTATTAAGTACATCAGACTATCAGTCAAGAGGAAAATCCTACATTCGTCGTTAATTAAGGATTGCAAAAACCAAGAAGCTGGTAAAGGACCTGTAGCAAATTCATAATCTCCATTCCAGATCTTGATTCTTTCTTTTTCTCATTTAGTACTTGATTCAGCCGCTCCTACATAAGAAAAAAAAAAAATAGCATTCATAATGTAGAATCAAACAGGTTACAGAAAAAGTCAATTACACGAGATAAGATACACAACCTGCAACTTAATGTAATCCTTTTCCTTTTTCTTCATTTCGTGTATCTGTTGAGCTTTGACTTGCTATTTAGAATTAGAGAATAAAATGCAGACAATTCATCAGTACAACTTCCTCAATATAAAGAAGTTAAAATCCAAGCCGCATAAACTATCAGACCTGATTACCAATCACCATCCTTTGGAATTCATCCCTTTCCTGCTGTAGCTTTTCAATCTGGGACTTCAAAGCTGCTGTGTTTTTGGCTTCCTGTCAAATGAATGAATTCATAATCAAACTCTCTTCAATCGAGAGCCTAAGCAAAAAACCATTTCGGCTGAAACTAGACATGACTCACGGTTCTGGTAATAGTTGCAATTTCCCTGTCCTTCTGTTGGAGTTGCGCTTCAAGCCTCTCAACTTTAGCTTCAAGTCTAGCTATATCCGATTGTTGTCTATACACAGTAAGGAAATGCACATAAACCACAAGGAAACCCTTCCGCAAATCAGAGTAGAAAAGATTAAACATCAAACTTGCTTAACGCAAGATAAACCAATAAAACTGTTAAAATATTAAAAGTAAATTAAACCCTGGATGTCCATGAAATAAGATCCCAAATTTTCTTTGATGAAGGTAAAATTATTATCATAGCTGAAATACTAAGTGGCTCTAAACTAAAATTACAGCCCAATAGTCAATCCTCAAAGAACAATTCAATAATTGCAAAGCAAAATTGAAAGCAGGAACAAATCAAAACAAAAATTTACCTCTGTCGCTGCTCATTAGCAGATTCTCTAAACTCTATGTCACGTTGTCGCTGCTGCAGCAACGAGTACATACAATTGCAGGTCCTTGAGATGGAAACCTAAATCAACAAAACCCTAATCAAAACCCGAAACATCCCCACAATTTCAAGATTACAACGACAAATCAATAATAAACAACCCACCGGATCATTCGAAAAGAGATCGAGCGAGGCGGGAAATCCAAATGTAACCATCGTCTGATTCAAGTACTTCGTACAATGCTCCAAGTTATCAACATTTGCGAATGTGTAATCCCTTCTCAAAGCAAACACAAAACCCTATCAGTACTCATCGGAGATTTTTTAAAATAAACCCTAGGGTAGGTGAAGAGGAAAACTAACCCTGTCGCAGACTGAGATGAAAGCTGTGAAGGAGAAACCATAGAATAAATCAATGGAATTTGAAATTCGAGGAGAAATATAGAGAAAACACATCGGAAAACAGTAATCTTACTTTCATGAGATCGTACTCAGCATCAGTCGCCGGCATTTTCGAAACGGCGACGAGAACTTCCTTCTCCAGCGAGAGTAACGATAACACACAAACACACACGCAGAGAGATTCAATCACAGGAGCAGATCTAATCGAGCAGAGAATGAGCTAAAATAAAATTCAAAAATCAAAATATCTGAAACGGAATGTTTCTGGAGAAGAGCGAAATAAAAGTTTTAAATCTCTCTTTTTTTTTCTCTTTTGCTTTTTATTTCAGTAATAATCAAAAGGTTTTGTTTTTATTTTGATAAATAACGAGCTTTAATTTGCACTAGGGTGGTTATAATCCAGTGCAGACACACCTACTGGTTAGAGTGTTCTTCGACGTGATTTTGACGCGCCAACGGTTAAGCACGGGATTTAGGACTCACCTTTAAGCAAGGAGAAACGTGGGCCTACACAGATTTAATTGGGCCTATTAAGGCCATTTTTTATTTGGGCTCATTGGCAAGGTTCAAATGATATATGTTTAGAAATGATAGATATGAACATGATTATCATTGTTTGGTTAGAAACAGACCAAAACAGCGGGAAATTGTTTGATTGTTATTAAAAAATTTAATTGTTATCGGGGAGTGAAATAAGCAAACATTAACGTATGTCTGTAGAATCGAAAAAAAACAAAAATCGAGACAAATTAATTAGAGGATTAAAATAAAATGAAATGTGTTCAACTATACAAATTAAAATCTATGAAACCGAGGTGAGTTTTAAACATTTCCATGCCTCCCATGTCGGATCTTCTACTTCTAGTCTTCTTCGAATCCCGAGTTTTTAAATTAAAATGTAATTTTATCTACGCTTATCACCATGATTATTAGAAATAAATTATTGTTTGCTTCAAACTTAAGAAAATATGCTCCTTGTGCTTCGTTTTATGTCTTCTTGGGTTTGCTTAGCTCATTCACCTCTTGCTTGTTGGATCCACCGTTAATTTTTTTTCATTCAGCAGACAAAAAAAAAGTTCCCTAAGAACATTAACATTTCAGAATAATATCATTACTGCTAGCTACTACGTTATTTCTTCATGTAGGCGTAATTATTTGACACATACATATATATGATATCGATCTGACTATCTGTATACTTGACCATTGTCCTTATAATTTGCGATTTAAACATACTTGACTATCGATCGCTCCTATATAGTGATCGGCCTCAAATATATATAGGTAACTATTTGACTATTGATTTGGAATCAGTGGTGTCCCTAGCTAACTTAATTTTGTATTAGCTTCAATTTATTAGTTCAACTATTTTTTTATCGTCTCTTCCTCTTCTATAGCTCCCTTCTTTCTCTTTAAGTGTCACTGACCACGAATATCATAATTAATTCTAATTTTTGGTCATGACCATCGATTTATGAACTGAATCACAATTTAATTTTAAGCCTTGATCATGACCTTTCATTCAAAAATTAAATCATAATTAATTTTAAGGTTTGACCACTTTCTTTAGATAATATAATTTTTTTTAAGAGTTTTGTAAAATAATAGGTATCTAATGAGGTCCGTGGTGCGAGTTTTGACACCGCCGTCCTTGTTATGTCCTAAATCGAGTTCAAACTCGAGAGTATCTCATACATGGTAAAAGTATTCGCGTGTGTCCTTTTCAAAAAATATATATTCTTCGTATTCTTGAATCTTTGATGTGTAAACATTGTATGTATGAAAAGAAGATGACGTGGAGCTCCCGACCAGGCGCGAGTCAAGGAAGCGAGGCGTTCGGCGACGGCAGCGCGGTCGTCTCCGCAGCCCATGCGTTACAATTTACAAGATCTCTTTTTCTATACCTTGTTTCGTTATTTAATTATTAATCATATATTTATAATGTAATTTTTAAAACTCTTATATATACAGTATGCTGTCTTTACTTTGGAGTTTTCTAGTTCTTACTTATTATAATGACACTTTCAAAATGGTTTTAAGTTTTCCAACTTATGTTTTCCCATGATCTGCTTGCTTCCCGTCCACGTAAACCTTTCTGAACTTTTTTATTTTAAAATATCATCATTTTATTTGGTAAATATCTTTATACTGATAACTTTATTAGCATATATATCTTGCTTGAGAAAAAAAAACGGGTTTAAGTAAATTGTTGATGATAATGTCTGGTTTGAAATTAGTGAGATCTTATAACATTTGTAGCAGCTCCACAGTCACATTGATAGATCATAGATACATTATCAATGCAATCTAATTATAAAAAATAGTATTTTATAAAAAAAAATCTAACTGTAAAATATCATTTAATACATATGCATGTGAAAACATATCTACGTGAATCCAATTGCTCATAGAATAATTAAATACAATACTCCTTTGGAGTTTGGAGTATTAAATTGATTGTTAATTAACGGATTCATCAATTTCATTGTTTAACGGGAAGTCCAAAGAGCAGATGTACTTTCAAATTAAAAAATTTAAGACAACATTGAAACAAAAAAAAAGTTGTAAAATAAAAGACAACTTTTGGCACACAATATACGCCTTCTCTCTATCTATTTATAAGTACATACATTCACTTTCACCAGAATCTCATCAGCACCAAATCAAGACACAGTCTCTCTCTTTCTAGCATATTAAATACACACGAAACACTTTTGAGTTCCATATATATAACCGTTGTCTTCTCTAATTAAAGTAGAAAAACCCTAAAAATCCTAGTCTCAATATGAACAGTTTCGAGCCACAAAGCCAAGAATCTTTGCAAAGAAGGTTTCATCAAGACAACACCACCACCACACCACAACCTCGTGATACGACGACATCTTTCATGCCCAAACCTATTTCCCTAAACCCTAGCAACACCAGCGCCGGAGCATCCGGGAGATCATTTCAAGGCCTTGGTCTCAATGTCGAGGACGATCTAGTTTCATCGGTGGTTCCTCCAGTTACGGTTGTCCTCGAGGGTCGTTCGATTTGCCAACGCATAAGCCTAGACAAGCATGGGAGTTATCAGAGCTTGGCTTTGGCTTTGAGGCAAATGTTTGTCGATGGGGCTGATTCGACTGAAGATCTTGATCTGTCTAACGCCATTCCTGGCTATCTTATTGCTTATGAAGACATGGAGAACGATCTTCTTCTCGCCGGCGATCTTACTTGGAAGTAATACCCCTTAACACTCCATCAATCTCTTCTTAGATTATATTTAGTTATTTGTACGCGTGAAACGTTCATGCAAGACAATCACATATATACTGATCTTTCGTAAAAACTAAGATTTCGTTCAATGATCGATTCATTTCATCATTCATCGAAGGCTTGTTACATTATATATTATAACTGGCAATATAAGTTAATGAGAAATATTGGTTTGTGAGAACACAGGGACTTTGTTCGTGTGGCGAAGAGAATTAGAATCTTGCCGGTGAAAGGGAACACAGGAAAAGTGAGAAGAAACGAGTGAGGAGACGGAAGATGTTTTGTAGCAACCGACGTCGGTGTGGTTCTCAATGGCATTATTGTAAACTTTATATCATCGGATGTGTTTGCTTCTTTGTTCTCTTGATCTTCCCACAAAAAGAAATGAAATGACAAAAATGTTCTTATTTTTTTTTACATAAAAATTGACAAAAAAAAGTTACGATCACTTGTCGTGTGGTGAAAAAGAATTCAATAGATGTGACTTTATCATCGGTTACGCTCCTAAATTTGGTTAAAAAAATCAAATACATATTTCTATGTTTAATGATTTAACAGGGTTAAAACTAGTTTTTTCTTGATTATGTTGAAGATTTACTATGTAATGGCAAATATAAAACACTAAACTTGAGAAAGGAGGAGATGGTAAAAACACAAGTTAGTGATGACGTAAAAGAAGGAAGATTCCAACCATAAAAAGAAAGAATCAATTCAGCTATACCGACAAAATCAAAATCAGATAAGCCAAATGTTGAAACTTGTGGATAAAAATACTTGTACAAAAAAAAATTGTTTAAACGTTGAGGCTGTTTTTTTTTGTTTGGTCTCTCGTTTATGTCAGCCAAATCCTTGACGACATAAATCCATAATACCTCATGGCATTGTCAAGTAAACGCCAAAACAATACAATGAGACAAACACCAAGCTTCGGACCGATTCATGATTAGAGTTCTTATCATTTACCATATTACCTTGAAGAAACTTGTTGTATCGTTTAGTTTGAATCCTGGAATGGAGGCAAACCCCATTCCTCCGGTTTAAAATCGAGTAGAGAGGTTATAATTTGATCTGCAACATCTTGGTGAGAGATATCTAGTCTAGGATCAGGCACCATCACCACGTTCCTATAGAGAAGAATCAAGATGAATAAACTTGTTTTCTTTGCTGGTTAGATACAATAATTGTCTTGGTTTTACATAAGAGAATTTAGAAATTACTTAGAGAAACACCACTTACATTCCAGCGTTTTTAGCAGCAAGAACTCCAGATGGAGCATCTTCGAACACCAGAACCTTTCGCGGATCCACAGGACCGTCCTTTAAGGAATCCAGACAAAGAGGAAACATCAGTTTACAACTCAGTTTTTAAAAGTTTAAAATGGAGGATGATACAACCAAATCAAACAATGTACTAGTATTGGAGATCGTTGTCTGGTAAGATGTACTAGTAATGGAGATGGTTGTCTGGTAAGTTAACCTTAAATCTCCTAGCTGCAGCGAGAAAGCCGTCTGGAGCAGGCTTTCCTTTCTTCACCTCAGGATCATCACCACGAACTATGTGATGCATCAATGAGAAAAGCTCTCTGTGTCTTTGGGTTTTTAGTTCATAATGCCGAGTGTGAGTACTGCAACCATACATATTTCAAAGGTAACAACAACAAGTCAGTTTCCAAAATGTAAAGAAATGAGAATACACAAACTCAGTTGGTAAATATCATAATAACAAATGAATGTTGTGATGAAGAGAAGAGATACCCTGTAGCAATACAAATTGGTATATTCTTGGCATGGAGATGCTTAATGAGTCGACTAGCCCCTGAAATAGTTTTACAAGAATTAGATGAAACTAATGAAAGTAGAAACTTTAGCGCAAAGGTGGTGACTTTTTGTTGTTACAGAAAGAAGATTGAACCTGGCATTAGGTCACTAGTAGGGAAGAGGTGTTGTAACATTGATTCTCTCTCAACAAGGAAGTCTTCAGCTGAAAGAGAATCACTAATTCCAGTTTCTTCTACAAAGATCCTTGCAGCTTCTATGGCTTTTCTACCCATCATCTTAGCTTTGAGAGACCAATCAAAGGTTTTGTTGAATCTAGCAAGTATCATTTCTTGAACCTCAGTGTAAAACTTCTCAGTGTCTGCAAAATCAGATAACCAATTTCGCATTTTCATTTATGTTAAAACATTGATACATTACAGTTTCAAATGTCATCAAGTTGGGAGAAATTGAATACTGAAGAACAGGATCAGATTCAATTTGTATAGTTAAAGCCAAAGCGAAAGAGCAATTTGAACAAGGATGGTGTCAGTAGTATGATTCACATCAGATGCAAACGATAATTACCGAGAAGAAGACCATCCATGTCGAATATGACGTGAGTGATTGATCCTTTGCCGGCGACGGCCACTGGGTTCGTCATTATCGGTACGATTCCGATCTCTCGAGGCTCCGATTAGATGTTTCTGTGTGAACTGGAACAATTCAAGATCGGAAAGCTATTGGTTTCAGACGACGAATTGTACATAACTAAAATAATTATCTGAATACAAAATTAAATTGGGCAATTCTCAAAATTAGCACATGAAGTTTTTGTGACATTTTTAGCTCAAATTTTTATTTAAGACATAATTAGCATTTTTATTAAAGGGTAATCCTAACCTCATATTTTTAAGGTTTATGATTTAGGGTTTAGGGTTTAGAAAACCCTAAACCCTAAGCCCTAAACCCTAAATTGTACCCCTATCCCCTAAAAACTATACCCTAAATTCTAATATAGTCAACCCAAACCAAAAAAATTAAATTATGAACTTCATAAAATGCTATTTTTGTACTAAATAAAAATGTGAGCTATTTTTGGAACAAAAACTTGTTTTGGTGCTATTTGAGGGAATTTCTCAATTAAATATTTTTCTGTTCAAAGTTATATAAATAAACTTCTTTAACCAAAAAAAAAGAAAAAGAAAAAGGTTATAATCAAACTATATAAAATATGTTTTAATTAGTTTATAAAATATACCTAGTTATCACTTAATATTTACAACTAAATTATATTTTAAATTAAAATTCAAATAAAATTCTCTTACAAATATAATGTATGTGCGGGTGCAGATCTGATTCTAATTAAAAAATTAAAAAAGTAAAAATGAACTATTTTTCTAAATAACTTCTATTTTATGATTTTATTTTTCCTCATTCAAAGTATAATGTTAAGTAAGAACACAACTGTCTAAGTAACATACTTTATAAAACACACACACACACACACAAAATTAGTCATTTCCTTACGTTATTCCTCTTTCAATTTTTTTAATTTCATCTTTTGTACTTAGGCTTTAAATTTGAAAGGAGAAATGTAGCTCGAATTTCCCGTTAATATTCACCCCTTTGAGAACAGGTAAATAATTTTTTATGCTATCAGAATTTGAGTATGTAAAATCATATAGATTAGTTAAGATACCTCTAAAGTCTTTCAACAATAAAATAAGAATATTTGTTTATATATAATTTCATAATTTAATTAAATAATTTTATTTGTTTTTAAAATATGAGCCAATAATCAAAACATAAGTGGCTCATAAGTCTTAGAGATGTATATAACTTATTTACTCTCTTTCTCATTTTTTTTATTTTATCTCTATAAGAGTGTTTCAGTGAGAACCCTTCGTTGGTTTGAAAATGTTTTCTGCTGGCAGTCGTAAAATATTTTGCTTAACTAGTTTCAACCACACACTTTCTAACAAAGACATCAAGGATCAGATTCTCACTAGATATAAATCTAAAATTTTAGGTTTGACTTCTTCTTGCAATTTGTGTTAATCAAACTAGTTTTTATAGTTGATAAAACTCTTTTTTTTTTTTTTTTTCCTTTCTTTCCCCACAAATGAGGATACATTTTCATAGACACCAATGTTGTAGAAGAAAAATAAGAAGCATTGCAATTGAATTTTCTTATTATACATTTTCATATAGACACCAATGTTGTTATGCTAATCAATGTCAAAACAATGCATACAAGATTAATGAAATGTTCCGATAAAAGAATCCAATTGCACAGATTTTGCTTATTGTAGGCCAACTCCAGACAAACTACAACTATAATGACATTGTCGTGAAAAACAGATTGATCAGACGCTATTATATCACTTAAAATAGTTTACACAAAAAGATAGAATTAATTTGACTATATAATTTTTTGACAGATGATTGATAGGCTATAGTCCTTAGAAGTGGCCATCATGCAGCAGTTAAAATGAGGAAGTCATCTAGAAATATTCTTACAGCTGAGATGATAATGGATGGGGTTGATGTCCTATATTAGCTATCTAAAAATGGTATTGATCGCATGAGCCATGTGATTCTTTCTCATTAAGAAGCAATGTGAATAAAATTTGACACATCAAAGGCCTACGAGAGATAATTACGAAGAATTTGAAGCTTTTGAGACATTTATCCTTTCTCAACTAAAGAAAGGTCCAGTGATGATTGATTGTCTTCCAAGTTTACTTATATTTGATGGAAATGTAAAGTAGTTAGTGTGGGGTGAACTCGAAAGAGAGTTTTGAGAGTTGCAAGAATCCAACGGTACAAACTATGGAGATGATGGCTTTGTTAAGATGAATCGTCATAAGTGCATCATCAAACATGTAATATAAATTAGGGTAAGTAAATCTATATATTTTATTCATTGGAAAACTAAATCATTTAGATATTTAATAGTTTTTTATTTTTGGAAAATTAAATCATTTAGATATTTGATAATTATCCTTTATCTTTTGTCTTTTTTTGTTGGTCTGACCGCAAATCTAAAAAAATAAGACTTTATTTTGCAGTTTGCTATTTGAAGGATTCACCAAGCATTCCAAAAACCGGATTAAATCCGGTTGAAGAAGATTTTCCTAAACAAAAGAAAAACAACGTTAAAAGGAAATAAAACACCTAGCTTGATGGACAAGTAAAACCCGAAACACCAATGTCGTCCATCAAGCAAAAACCCACTATGAAGCCTTCTACGCGCTGCATCAACCAAACATTCCAAAAAGGACGAAAGTAACGCTAATCTACAAACAATTATTATATAATATTGCACTGGACTAGTTTGGTTTCCTTTTATTACTTATGTTTCCTAGATTTGCCATATTCAAGTAAATTCACTTAGAGGCGAACAATATTAAAAGAAAGAAGAATAGTTTAAAGAATTTGAGGATTTTATAGTGTATAAGAGAACTTATAAAGACAATTTGACCATGTCAGTTTAATTTCTTGGAAAATAATTCCCAACAAACGAAAACATAGAATCAAGAAACAAAACTAAACAAGAAGAATATTTTCTATTTCTTTATTTAACTTCATTTTTTTTAGAAGTTAGATGTTTCACTTAATCCAATGATCAAAATCATTTATCTTATAAATCACAAGTCTTTTGACCAATAAGAATTTACCACATAGATATTGTTTTTAAATTTTAGTCTCATTAAAAATGAAAAATTTTATATAAAAACTGAAAATAAAGAAAAAATATATAATCCAAATCAAACAAAATCTGTTCTTTTTTTTTTCCTGCTTCTCCTAAATTCTCTTTCACACCATCTAGTTGAAGTAGAGATAAACTGATTCCATGGAAAATTATTTTTAAAAGAAAAAATCATTTGGTTTTATAATTCAAAAGATTAATTGATTAAAAAATGTAAAGAGAGAAAAAAATCTACCAGCTTTCTTCCAATTATTATCTCCCTATTTTTTCAATTTATGAAACTAATCATTTTCTCCGAAGTTTTTGTTCTTCGATTAAACAATCTCATCTCATTTATTATATAAAGTATTCATCTAAAAAAAGAGTAGAGACAGACTCTTATTTAAAATAAAGTTTCTCACCATTTGTCATTGCTTAGGATTTTACTACCCTAGAAAAAAAAAGTTCGGTCCAAACTAAAGGCCCAAAAGAAAATCGTTTGCCAAGTCAATTAACTGAAAACATAACGCCCAAATATAATGGGTCTATCCTTTCTTAGCCCATAAAAACCTAGAGTATGATGGAAGAAAGTATATAGACGGCCGATTAATGATGATTCAGTAATTCTCAATCGTTCGGAGCTGTTTCTGTAACAAGAAAAAAAGAAGTTGGGATCGGAGCTACGCTTGCAAACTCAAATCATGGTTCGTCATGTCATCGGTAGAACATTGTCCGCATCTACCGATGTATTATTCTTCTTTCTTATGGCTTCTTTAATCTATAAGTCTTTAACCACTTTATTCTCAATTAATGGTTTATTTTTCACAATTTGACTGGACTTTGTTTCTGTTCGCAATTTTTTTAGGTTGAAGCAGCCACGAAGCCTTTGCAGAAAGGTAAGAAATTGACCTTTTAAAAAAAAAAAAAATGTATATAGATATGTGGTTGAAGAAAACATGCATATATTGATTTGTCAGTATCGTTTTTTTTTTAAAATGTTTTGGGTTCAAAATGTGATTAAGCCTATCAACTTAGAGTAGAGATATCTGTTCACTGTTATTTTGTTGCTATATGTCTTCACAAAAGAAACATGTGTGTGTATCCCTGGTGTTTTATATTTGGAGTTTTGTTTTTAAGTGATATTTTGTTGCTTGTTTTTATCTCTTAAAAGCTAAAAGAGAGTTGGAGGTTTCGGAGACGAGTGTAAAGCTGAAGAAGCACAAGGTCAGTGTGTGCATTTTCTAATATTTCATTCTACTAAAAATATATTTGTTTGTTTATTGCTGTTGTACTTGATTTGTAGGTTGACAAATGATACTTTAAACTTTGTAGCTAATTTCTATGTTTAATTGATAACTGAAACCTCCAACTGAGTTGACTCCAAAGAAGTCTTGTTTGGTCGGTAGGTGAAAGAAACCCCAAAGGAAATGTTGGAACAAGTAAAAGAGTGTTGCTTTGAAACTGAAGATGCAGTGGGAGACAATAAGAATGCCATTTTCGTTTCCGGATTTAATTGTTCCCTTACTAGGGATGATGTCAAGGCTGCATTGAAAAAACATTTCGGTCGTTGTGGAAAGATCACAAGGATTTTTGTTCCCATAGAGTGCCAAACCGGTTCTCCCATAGGGTTAGTGACTTGTTGCCCCAATTTCGGACAACTAACTCTAGTTAACTATAAAGGTAGGATTGACTTTTTGTTGTTGTTTGGTTCTGTTTGCAGATTTGCTTTCATTGATCTGAGGATACATGCTACAAAGAAGGCGTTGACTCTCGATGGAAGTTACTTGGGTGGGTTGAAGCTCGAGGTTACGATGGCTATAAATAGGCCCGAACGCACTTCGTTTCCTCATACTGGGTGTGGACGTTGTAGTCTTATTTTGCAAAAGCGCCGATATGACAGATTCGTTAGAACTCATGGTGGTCGTATAATGGCATGGTAGATAATTTTGTTGATGATTATTTTTTATAAAAACTCGTAACTGCTCATTAATTAATTAATTAACTGGTCATTCTTGATATTGCAGCGGTGATCTTATTCCTCTCTCAAGTAGCGATAGCGACAGCTAATACTGTGTCCATCGAGCAGCTGTATCAAACTTTTTAATACTCTATCTGTTTCAAAATATAAGTCGTTTTGTCTTAAAACACGCATATTAAGAAATTATTTTTTTTTTAAAAAGTATTACTTAATATATAGAAAAAAACAATTCAACCAATTAAAAGAAAAACTGTAGATCATTATTGTTACACACAATATTCAATAAAGTAAAAAGTTACCTAAAAATATAAGAACGTCTTATATTTTGTTAAAATTGAAAATTAGTATTTTTCGATCATCTTTGTTTGATCTATTTTCAAATTATTTTAAATTATAATATAATATATACATAGTTAATTAAATATAGATTTTTTTCACATGTTGTAAATTGAATTTTTAGAAACGAAGATATATTACCCGGTCTATAAAAAAAAAGTATACAATGTCCCACCTCAGTAAAAAAATTTTTGGATACGGTTCAATCTATTATATAAATATGACAAAATGAATCCAAATCCAAATAATCATGAATATACAAGCATCAAAATTTTAAGATTTGTATTAGATTTTATTCGCTTCTTTAGTTAAACTTTTAATCTGTATCACATAAAATCAAAACTTTTTAAAAATATTACGAATATTTAAGATATGACAGAATATAATATATACTGTTAAGATTTGACAGTGTGTTATACTTTAAATTTTAGTAAGATTTTTTTTTAAAAAAATTATTAAGAAAAATAATTGAAAGCTACACTAATAATTGTCTAACACATAAATTATATGTCCAACCTATTTTTGTATATTCTATAATACTCAATTATTTTTTTGTTCAAATAATTATAAGAGTGTGAAAAACTTTTATTAAATGCTAAATAAAATATAAATTTGAAAATAAAAAATTTAAATTTATTGATATAATAAAATTTAACATATATTAAAAATAAAACGTAAAAGTATTTATTTTTATTATTTGTTTATTATTTATTAGTTTTCCTTTTAATTTAAAGAAAACAAAAAACAACAGACTTTTTTACATGTGTCATAATCTAATCGCTCAACCAACACGTGTTATGGTCTCAATAATTATAATTTAGAGTACATATTATCTCAACACTTCTCTTTAATAATTATTCTCTTAGCATAATTGATTTCCAAATTTTTCGATAAGAGAATGATGAATTAAATAGTAGTTAGACATATAATAAGTTAAGTATTAATTGTAATACAATTTTAAAAGAATTATATATGAAAAAATCAAAAAAAAATCTAACCTTTTCATCAAAGAATAATAAATTTATACCTATGAACTCATTATCTTTTTTGAAGTTTTTAAATTCTGACTATCGAAGAAGATGCATCATAGCATGATTATGGCGATAAGAATGTTTGCGATCTAACTGATCTAATGTTAAATAACGTTTGTGTTAGCCATCATAAATAAATGGAAATATTTTATTAGAGAAATTTTGTCTAATAGGTTTTTTTCTTGTTGGTTAAAGTTGAGATGAAAAAAAAGGGTGAAATTTATTTTATAGTGAAAATTGACCGTTTATTAAGCTTCATTTTCTAATAGTAAAAGGTAATTTACCTAATTATTTTATTAAATTATGTTAATGAATGAGCAAAGATATTTTTTATAGATTATAATTAGGAAAAAGTTAATTATAAAAACAAACGTATATAAGATTTCTTTTTGCTAATAGTAAAAAGTACATATTTTAAAAAAATTATTTAATTTTGTTATTATATTAACAATTTTGACACATGTCAAGATATGCGTTTATAGCTGACAATTGTCATAATCTCGTTAATTATAATTTGGACACATATCGAACTCTCATGAGTGCAACCCACATTTATATAATAAGATTTAACCAATTAATCAATTTTTTGTTCAAATAATTAGAAGTGTGTAATAAAAATATAATTAGAGCTTAAATAATATAAATATGGAAACATCTAAATTTGCAAGGAATTTTTTTAAATTTTATTGAAATAATAAAATTTAGTCTATGTTATAAAAATAGAAAGTAAACATATATACATGATTGTTTAATATTGTTTTGGGTGTCAAAAATAATGCAATATTTGTTTATACGTGTTAAAATCTAATGGATTAAGCGATAAATGTCATGATCATACTAATTATAATTCTAACATGTATATGAGTTCTCATGAGTGTGTGATCATGATGATCAATTTTTTGTTCAAATAATTAGAAGCACATGATAAAACATTATTTGAGCCTTAAATAGTTTAAAACTATATTTTAAAAAAAAATTTACATTTTATTGAGATAATAGAATTTAACATATTTTAGAAATGTGGAAAATCAAAGAATATATATTTTATTATTTTATTATTTTGTTGGTTTTTTTATTCTATTTAGGAAAACAAAAATCGCATAATATTTTTTACATGTGTTGAAAATCTCATTGAATAAGCAACCCATATCATGATTTCATTAATTATAATTTTGATGTGTTGAACTTTAATAAGTGTAACCAAACTTTATATAATAAAAAGATATATGAAGAATGTTCCGGTTCAATTCTATTTACATAACGGAAGAATATGTTGTTCCAATGTGAAATCTAGAATGATGTGAGACTCTACTTACTGAAACACAGTCGATTGCTTCGATTTGCTTCAAAGCGACTTGAGGATGGGTCGAGCCATCAAGAAGGCCAAGAGATGAAGCATCCATACGTTCGAGAAAAGTAAATTTTTTTAAGGAAAAAAAGAAAGAAAAACCGTCAGGTCCACCTATGCCAAAATATGATCGAGCTTAATGATGACTATATAAGGAAGCAGTTAGGGTTACTATCGAAAATAGCAGCCGCACTTCTCTTTTCTACTTTCTTCGAACAAATAAGCAGTCTAAGCACGTTGCTCTTTTCATCTCAATTTTCTCCATGGACAAGCAGATCAGGAAGCTTAAGAAATCCCCCACATCTTCCGATGTATTATTCTTCTTTCTTATGGCTTCTTTAATCTAAGGTCTTTAACCACTTTATTCTCGATTAATGTTTTCTTTTTCACAATTTTACTGGAATTTGTTTCTGTTCTCAATTATTAGGTAGAAGCAGACACGAAGCCTTTGCAGAAAGGTAAGAAATTGACCTTTTTTAAAAAAAAAAATTGTATATAGATGTGGTTGAAGAAAACATGCATATATTGATTGGTTAATATTGATTTGAAAATTTTTGGGTTCAATATTGTGTTTAAGCCATCATCTTGGAGTAGAGATATCTGTTCACGGTTATTTTTCTGCTATATATGTCTTCACAAAAGAAACATGTGTATCCCTGGTGTTTTATATATTGTGTTTTGTTTTTTTTTTAAATGATATTTTGTTGCTTGTTTTTATCTTTTAAAAGCTAAAAGAGAGTTGGACGTTTCGGAGACGACTGCAAAGCTCAAGAAGCACAAGGTCAGTGTGTTCATTTTCTAATATTTCATTCTACTAAAAAATATATGTTTTTCCATCCCCTATATTGCCCTACCTTCTTTTTGAACTTGAGAAGTCGTCTCCCTCTTGAACCATTTCTTTGTTTGATTTTTTTGCTGCTTTAACTTTTCCTGATTTGACTACTTTTTTGTTAGGGAAATGATGAAGATCAAAACACTTCCCTGGAAAAGGTAATCAACATCTTATTCTTTAGTTTTTGATTTTATTCAAGGTATGTTTTTTTTTAAATTGTATTAGTGTGTTTATTTGTTTGTTTATAGTTGTTGTACGTGTTTTGTAGGTTGACAAATGATACTTTCAACTTTGTAGCTAATTTATATGTTTAACTTATAACTGAAACCTCCTACGGAGTTGACTCCAAAGAAAGTCTTGTTTGGTCGGTAGGTGAAAGAAACCCCAAAGGAAATGTTGGAACAAGTAAAAGAGTGTTGCTTTGAAACTGAAGATGCAGTGGGAGACAATAAGAATGCCATTTTCGTTTCCGGATTTAATTGTTCCCTTACTAGGGATGATGTCAAGACTGCGTTGAAAAAACATTTCGGTCGTTGTGGAAAGATCACAAGGGTTTTTGTTCCCATAGAGTGCCAAACCGGTTCTCCCATGGGGTTAGTGACTTGTTTCTCCAGTTTAGTACAACCAGCTCTAGTTAACTAAAAGCTAGGATTGACTTTTGTTGTTGTTTGGTTCTGTTGCAGATTTGCTTTCATTAATCTAAGGAAAAATGGTGCAGAGAAGGCGATGACTTTCGATGGAAGTTACTTGGGAGGGTTGAAGCTCGAGGTCACGATGGCTAAAGGTAGGCCAGAATACACTGGGTTTCCTAGTTTTACTGGGTGTGGACGTTGTGGTCTTATTTTGCGCAAGCGCCGATATGACAGCTACAGTATGCGTCATGGTGGTCGTATAATGGCATGGTAGATAATTTTGTTGATAGATTATTTATAAAAACTCGTAACTGCTCATTAATTAATTAATTAACTGGTCATCTTGATACTGCAGCGGTGATCTTATTCCTCTCTCAAGTAGCGATAGCGACAGCTAATACTGTGTCCATCGAGCACAGCTGTATCAAACTTTTTAATATTATTTTGCGAAAACTTGTACTTGTATTATGAAGACTCGGTGCTACTTATTTCTATTATTTATATGCTTTAAAATAAAATAAAATTTGGTGACACACTGACTTGGGTGAGGTTGAAAAACAAAGAGAATCGTCTTGATATAGGGCTCTTGGCATCATCCAATATTTCACATTTATTTTTCTCAGGCAATGTTTGATTCTGGGTATTCAAGAAGCTCGTTGGTCTTGATATATAGAGGGATCCTCAAAAAGATGCTCTACCTTTTTATCAAACAGTCACCATTATGTTCAGTCAATGATACTTGTTCCTCTCTTATTGATGATATTTTTTTTTGTATTTTTCTAACTTACTTATGCGGTTGATGTCTATGCTAATGCTTGTTTGTAATCAGGTACTCTACTTTATATACATCTTTGTTATACTGCATGACATCCATTTCAATCACCTAGTTGACTTAATTGAGTGGCTGAGTGCTTTCTTTCTTTCTAAACTAAACTTGAACACTAAAACTAAAAAATGTTTAGTTTTCTTCTATATACGACAAATTACAAATAATAATGAAGATTTGTGTATAAACTCTTATTGTTTATCCAAAGGCCATTCTTTTTTGTAGAGCTCTGCCTGTCCTTGAGATGATTCAATGGTAGCTCTAACTTCAGCCTTAAATATCACATGCCAATTTGATCCTTCTAGAAACTGCGATTGATTCAAAGACAGTTAGAGATCTTTTTGTTTCAAGTTATCTTTTTTCAGTAACCAATAGGTCAAAGAAGACAATAAAGTATGTTATTTGCTTATGGCACATTTTTATCATCATCATTATTGTGATTTCAGTCATTTTCTGGTTAGAACCAAGAAAATAGATTATACGATTTGCAGGAGTTCAAGTGAAGGTAAATACTAAAAACTATATCCACCAAAACTATCAACCAGTTCCAGAAAGAACCACTTGAGCAATTTACTCAATAAAGGAAATAATTTGCAGATAGCAACCAAGTGTGATCTCTAGTTGTTTTAGACTTTGAGAAAAAGAAACAGAGAACAAAAGCAGCATTTGTATGAGGAGTTGTTTACAGGATCGAACTTTTAAACTAAAGACAAGCACTAAAGAGATTTTCTATATATATATTTTATTTTTTTTTGAATTGACAGAGATTTTCTATATATATATTACATCTAAGTAAGAGGACAAGTCCGAACAAACCTGGCTTTGCTGCAACCAATCTCCCTGATCCCTCTGCAATCTACTACATAAATAATGCACAAGAACTCGTGGTGCTTCATCCTACATAGCACCAGAGATCACCTACACTGAACTCCCACAAATCCCCTCCCGTGTGATCATGAACTCGCAACAAGTGCCAGGCAAATAAGGTGAGAAAACAATGTCAAGCCGTCTCTGAGCACTTCTGGGCACAGAACTTGGACCGCTCTCATCATTCTCGGTTTTCTCTTTGCAGACAATATTATCGATTCGTGAGATGAAAAACCTAGAGTTTATACAATTAGCCCAAGCCAAACCCAAAGCAGGAACAAGTCGTCTCCCAGAAGAACATAAATACCTCAAATTCCCAATCCTCAACCCATTTAACCCATCAGAAGACTCAACCAAATCAGTGACCTGATTCGTAATCACCACAGCCAAATCAAACTTATTTGCCAACTGCTTCAACTTCCCTGATATCTTGAAAAACAAAGAAGATCTCTTCTTGAGATCAGATGGAGTGTTGTCAAATTCCGATCTAAACAATGCCGCTACTGAATCAAGCACAATAAGCTTCAAAGGAAACCTTTTTCTCGAATTCCCAACAAAAGCATCTATCCTAGGCATTATGTCGAACAGGTGGTCTACAGAGTGAACATTTTGTACGAACACATGATCACAAGGATTATCATTGTGATCCGCGTAGATATTTGGGTTCGATTGATGAAACGAGCGCGAGAGCTGATGAAGACGCCGAAACGGAAAAGGAAACTCGGAATGGAGATAAAGAGATGAACCGTCGAGTCCGCCGAGTGAAATCGGAAGTTGGGCACATAGCGAGAGTTGAAGGCAGAGTTGTGTCTTTCCGCAGCCGCTCTCCGCCACAATTTCCGTCAGAGAATCGCAAGGAAAGCCGCCTCGAAGACAACTGTCGAGGATTTCACAGCCGGTGGTTAGCTTGCGGCTCGTCGGCGATCGGAGGAGGAGATTCTCCGGCTTCATTTTTCCCTTTTCGCATTTCACCGCCAAAAGCGAAAAATTATATAAGCGCCACAAAATTCAAAAAGGAACCCTTGAAACGACACCGTTTATAGTATAACCAGGCTTATTCCTCTTGACATTAGGCCCAATAATTATGTTTATTTACGAACCCTGATGGAAGGCCCAATAATGTATATTACACGAATAATTTAACAAGCGGTGTCGTTTTTAACGAATCACAACGAAGATCTCATTTCTCTTTTTACCATTTTCTTCTCCGGCGATTCTTCTCAGATCTGATCGATTTCTGAATGTTTTTTTAATGGAATCGAAGCTACATTGAGATTGAATAGTCGAAAGCGGTAGAAGCTTCGTGATCAATTTTGGAATCGGCGATCATGTCGTGCTTAGCCCTAGCTCTGCAACCAGCTAATGGATCCGATATTTTGCTCCAAACTAGAGAGTGGTTTCCACCGGCAAGAGCCTTAATCGCTCTTTCGTATTTCCGCCAAATGCGTCAAGCATTGGCTTCATCGAAGCAGCAGCATAAACAGCAGTCGAAGCCTAAGCAAAATCAGGCTTCTTCTTCTTCTTCTTCTTCGTCTTCTTCCTCCGTTGCGGATCCCGACGATGCCACGGCGGCTGAATTTGTAGGTGACGATCCGCTTGCGGCTTCAAATGGACAGGTGATTGTTGGTGTTGAGAGTAAATATCGAGTGGTTTATAGATTAGTGAACTCGATCTATATCCTTGGTGTAACCGTCGCGGATCATGATAATTCGATCAATGTGTTTGAGTGTATTCATATTGTGAATCAAGCTGTTAGTGTTATTGTCACTGCTTGCCGTGGTGTTGAAGTGACTCCGGAGAAGCTTGGACGGAAGTATGCTGAGGTTTATATGGCGCTTGATATTGTCTTGCGTGGTGTTAGTAATATTCGTCTTGCGGCTATGCTTGGTGCTATGCACGGAGATGGAATTGCGAAGATGGTTCATTCGGCTTTGGATACTGAGAATAAGATCCGAGGAGCTGATAGTTGGATGTCGGTGGAATCACACGCTGCAGAGCATCAAGCTTCTGTGAATGCGTTTGCTAATGCAAGATTCGAATTGCCTGCGGAGACTATAGCTGCTGGAGATGAGTTAGCGGCGAGTTTGGCTCCGGTGGTGCAAGAATCAGAGCTATTGAAGGAAGAACCTGAGCCGGAGAACAAGGATCCTTTTGCGGCTAGTGAAACGATGAACAAGGAGAAAGAACTTGTGGGTGAGTTCAAGAAGACTAAGGATCCGTCTTCAACGGATTTGACTTTGGCGTTGGCTGGGCTTGAGGTGACTACATTGCCTCCAGCTGAAGCAACACAGTCTACGCACATCAATGTGGAAGGATTTGAAGGGCAATACGGTGGGATTGAGTTTAGCAACGAACAGGCTACGATTGGAGAAACATTTGAAGCTTTTAGTGATGCTTGGGGAGGTGGATTGGATCCTTCAGAGTTTATGGGACCAAAGAAAATTCAAAAGAAGGAAGGACTTGGTGGGCTTGAGCTGTTGCACACTAGTGATCCTAAGGCAATGGAAAGCAAAGATGGAGGTAATCTCGATAACTTAGTTAAAAAGCCTGAGATGAAGGGTCCTGAAATGTATATCTCTGAGGAAATTAGAACCGAGTTTAGAGAATCCTTGCTTGCTAGAGTAGGACTGATGGGTGTGATCTATCTGAAAACAATGCCGCCCAAAGGCTCTGGTGAAGAGACAGAAACCGAGTTCTCATTTCGTGTTGAGGGTACTAGTGCCGTTAAGAGATTTGCTATGCAGAGTTCTCGGATCAGTAGCTTAGGAAACGGTTTGTTTCATGTGAGAACTGCTCCATCAGAAGAACCAATCCCTATCTTGAAGTATAGCTTGCAACCTAAACTAACCCCTTTGCCTCTTAGAGTCCGAATGGTTAAACGAACCAGTGGGACATTACTCTCACTAATGATACAATACGTCTCAAATCCAGACCTACCTCAGCCTCTGAAAAATGTCGACTTTATTCTGAAACTCCCGGTTGATCCCACATTGCTTAAGGTTTCGCCTAAAGCAATACTAAACAGAACCGATCGGGAACTGAAATGGCAAATCCCGGAGATACCTTTGAGTGGAACTCCAGGAAGGCTAAGAGCGCGGATGCCTATAGATTCAGATAACGGTGAGGAAGAACCAGAAATAATCTGCTATGTGAAATTCTCGGTTCAGGGAAATACATCTTTGTCTGGTATCAGTCTACGTGCAGCTGCTGAGGGAAATACGGATTTCTATGAGGTAGATCACAGGTACGAAACTGGAGTCTATATGTGCAATTGATACGTTTTCTAAAAGATTTACATTGTTTATATATTTCTCTAATGTTTTTGAGTTTGGCCTTTGTTGGAAGTTTATTCCTTTTTTTTTTTTTTGTGTTATGTAAGGTTTTGTGTTGTATCTTGACATCTCTTCATTGCTATGTTATCTGTTTTATCCGATTTGCTTTTACTTTTTATTATTGAAACAAGGAATACAATACCGGAGTTTATCAAATATACTTCGGTAAAGTTCTCTTTTTTTTTCCCTCGTGGTTAGTGTAAAGCTCTTCCAATTGATGATTGATAAAAGTATCAAAATAATTGTTGGTTTTTGTCGTTGACATAGAACAAATTATTTTACTATGTGAAGATGAACAAAAGCAGTATTGTAATAACTGATCTCTAAATATCATTACATTACAATCTTAAGATATGAATTCTATGTAAAGTTTAGATATTATTTTATCGACCAAAACAAATACTATAGTGTTTTTTACTAAGGCTGTAATCGTATCATACATACTCTAGTGTGAACTTATAAGTTGTCGTAAGAGATGTTGATGTAAAATAGTTAATGCAATGAGCCAATGGCTGATTTTGTTGAGTGACATTTCACGTTATAATTGTGGAATCCATGATTCATTATCCTACCCAACCACTGTCAAAGTTAACTTTACAAAAAAATAAAAATAAATAATTTGCTAGGATACAAACTAGACTATAATTTGTCTCTTGCCGATGGTGATATAATTCAAAGATGAAATTTATTTCCTCTCTCTCTTAAACATAGAGGTTCTACTGAGGATAATGATGTGATTATGTTAAAAGATAGGAGTGATTCTACTTCTACGTTATTCATAACAGAGACTTTCACCTGTCAATATATGATGCAGTAACATAGGCAAATACATTTTCAGCTGAAGATATTAAGAATTAAAAATAATTCACACCATACCAGCCGAATTAAATCCACATAACAAGTCATTCTTAGGTCAATTATCCACTATGACATTTCTTAATTTAAAATAATAATGTCATGTGGGTATTAAGCACCAAGTATAATTCGTCATAACTATGATTCACAAAAATTAAATATAAACAATAATCTACATGTCTGTGTCTTATTGTAGAGTGACATGTCTAGTGGCCAAGTTTATTATAACAAATTAGTTGATTAATAACAGAATTTCTTTAAAAAACTTAAAAGTAAGCAACAAGCTGTGGGATCCTAAACACAAACCTCTAAAGAGATGAAAAAGAGATTTTGACCAACTTGGCCTACCAGATCGTCAACTTTAAGTCCTTAACACTTCAGAATTAATTAATAAAACATATAATTTGAGTGTTCATTGACATGTATAAAAACGTACACGTAATATTATATTGGAAGTATGATTCTAAACCCCATACCTAATATATGACAGCTCTATTGTCACTACACAAAAGTACCTCTTATAACAATATTAATAAATGGCAACTACATTATGCTATACACGAAGGTCAGTATTTTACTATTCAACACAGTCTTAATTCTTAAACCGAGAATAACGTGTATTAGGGATTTAGAGTTTTGGATACTCAAATAATCCATGGTTTATATAACAATCGCAATCGCATACATACCAATATTCATTATCCAGCCCAAAACCTCTAAATACCATGCTAATCGAACCGTATACGATTATACGATTGTACATGATATAATTTGTCATGTTCTTTTAGATGTCGCGAGCGACCGGCTCCGAAGACGAATTAATGCACTATTTTTGCTTCTTTCCTGTCGCTGTATTTTTGTGGAGATAAAATTTCTTCTCAAATTGGCGGTTGCTGGTAGCTATGTTCTGTCGCTAGATAAGCTGGCGTTCAATTAACTGACGCTGCAACTCAAATTCTATTCATCTTTCATTTGTAACCTGTCGCTGGGTGGGACGATGGGTTTCAGATCTGATAACAACTTAGTTAAAAATTTCAGTCGCTCATTGTGTCGCCAGCTACACATAAAAGTACAGAGCTAATAACAGGTATAAAACGAACAGTTGGTATATATATATTACTGAATAGGCCAAACGCTTGCTATAAATAATATCTTATACTGTAATTATTATTGATGGAAAAATGCTATCGAGTATTCAAGGTTCCAATGGTGACAATAAAAAAAGAAATTTAAAGTGGTATTCCAAAATCGCAATATAAACACCAATAAAGGAAATTTTTAACAAATTTGTGGATTTTGAAAAAAAAAATTACGGATATTTTATATAAATGTGTTTGTGTTTAATGAAAAAACCGCACTTAAAAACATATTATAAATAATACGTTATCATCCAATAAAAATTGCACGAACCACCGTTAAACTGTACCACATTTTCAATCCACGTTTTTTACATTACCAAATACGCGGTCACCATTCGAACCGGAGTCGATTGACTAATGCATATGCATGATTATAATTTGACAAATATTATTTTATAGTTAACTAATCATACAATGCTAATGGTACCCAATGAGATCCACCTTTTGCATTTCCCATTCCCCACATACAAAATCCTCATCAACCACTTGCCTTTTTAACCACTTTTCTAACCTTTGATCTCTCTCTTCTTTTAGTTAAAACTTTTATAACTCTAATTTATTCTTCTTCTTTCACTTTCATAGTTTATGTTTCATCTACTTCCAAGTCTTCAACAACCAGAAAAAGCAGAAGAAAAAAAATTAATCCCGGCAAATAAAGAGAGGAAAAAAAATCACAACTTTTAACCATATTGTTCTACATTAATCTTAAACTTAAAAGAAAAAAAAAAAGAAAAACAAAAACAAAAGCACATATTAATCTTCTCTGGTCTTACAAATGTTGTCCTCAAGCTCAATTTCTTCTTCATCATGATCCTCTTCTTCATTCTGACTATCAATAGCCCTCTTTTCTTGTTCCTCAACAATTTCCAATTCCGTCAAATTTCCACTTCCACCCCTCAACTTCCCATCTTTCACATTTTTCTCCCCTCTACTCTTCAAATCCACCAACAACTCCCTAATCGCCTTCTCTTTATCCCTCCGATTCTTAATCAAAGCCTCGCTGACGTCAGCAGGCGTCATCTCAGCCTTGTCCACAACTCTCTCCATCTCCTTTAAAACCTCGTCGTCTATATCTTCCTCATCAAATCCCAAATAATTCTTCAACAAAATCTTCAACGATGGGAAATTACAAAAACTCATGAAAATATGCATATCCATTCTCCCACTTCTAAGCAATGCAGGATCAAGCTTCTCAATATGATTAGTCGTAAACACAAAGATCCTCTCACTTCCACAACAAGACCAAAGCCCATCTGTAAAATTCAACAAACCCGACAACGTTATAGTATTACCATTACCACCTTCTTCTCCACCCGAACCACCCGACCCGGTTCTTGTTTCCGGGTCATAACAACTCCGATTCACATTACTACTACTACTACTAGTATTCTTCTTCCGATTCGTCAAATTAATCGAACAATCAATATCTTCAATCACAATAATCGACTTAGAACTCGTTTTCATCAACAACTTCCTCAACTCCGAGTTGCTATGAACCTCAGTGAGCTCTAAATCATAAATGTCGTAACCAAGATAATTCGCCATAGCTGCGATCATACTAGATTTACCCGTACCCGGTGGCCCGTAAAGCAAGTATCCTCTTTTCCAAGCCCGACCCGTTTTCTGATAAAACAATTGACCTTTCGCAAAATCCTTGAGATCATCCATGATCTGTTGCTTCTTAATCGGATCCATAGCCAAAGTTTCGAAAGTACTCGGATGCTTAAAAGGCACAGATTCCCACGGATGACCTCTTGAATCAAGTGACCCACCTCTCGAATTCGTGTAAAGCAACCGATCTTGGTTTTTCCGGCGAATCTCATTTGCTCTCTCCATGATGTAATCCAAGTAAGAATTGAGGATTAAAGTTTTGTCCTTTTTCTTGATTCGTAAAGTGAATCCACGTTTCTCTTCAGGTAATGGTCTCCAGGCGAACGTTTGAGTTTGCCGTTGAGTAACGACGTGTTCCCAGAGGACGGTGACGCCGTTAAAGGTGTCGACGATCGAGTCGTTGTTGGAGAGACCGAAAGTGATTGAGGAAGAGTTAACGGCGCGAGTGAGGCTTAAACGGTTTCCGGCGATTGAAACGGAGGAGCTTAAGTAAAGCTGAACGGCGTTGTAGAGCTCGTTTGTGTTGACGCCGTCGATCTCTGTTATGTCGAAGTAACAGTAAGAAGAGAAGAGGTGGAAGACTCGGTTGAAGAATTTGAGGAAAGCGAAACGGAGCTCCGGTGGGAATATTGATTGCATTAAGCTTTGACAGAAAGCTAAAACGCCGAGAAGTGAAGCTAATGATGTCCAATACTCTTTCATTTTTGTTCTTTTGAGATTTTGGATCAGATTAAAACAGAGAGAAAAGGTTTAAAAACAGAGGATTTTTGAGAAAGGTGTGAACTTTACGGCTAGAAGAAGGAAAAGGTTTGAGCTTTGAGAGATCAAGAAGAGAGAAGAGATGGGTCTCTCTCAATTTATAAACGGGAGAGTTTTATATTTTTTTGACAAATTTTCTCGAGAAAACTTTACAGAGAAAATAAAATATAAAAAAAAGGTAGAAGCTTTGAAAAGCTATTAAATAGACTGGTGATGGTGAAAGAGGCAAGAGGGGGGAATAGGTGGGGACATTAAAAGAGAACAAGTGTAGAAAAAGAGGGAAAATAAGAAAGAGTAATTAATAATACAAATTTGGGTTTTGGAGTTTTTCTTTAAATATGAAATATTGAATTAAAGGCTATTAGATTTGAACAAAAAAAGAAAAAGAATTAAAGGCTATTAGATTTGAACAAATAAATATTAGGAATGGAGTTGCTGGATTTGAGTAATTTACAGTCAAGATTGTTTGGGACTTTCCTTTTTGTTTTCTTCTTTTCCCAATTAATGGATTAAAATCTTTAGACTTTTCCTTTCTTTTTCTAGTAACGTCTTTAGACTTCTTAGATAAATAACAAAAAAAATTTTTTTGATAATAAATAAGGGCAATTCTCAAAAATAGTACAAAATGAAGTTTTTGTGACATTTTTAGCTCATATTTTTATTTAAGACACAATTAGCATTTTTATTAAAGGGTAATCCTAATCTCATATTTTTAAGGTTTAGGATTTAGGGTTTAGGGTTTAGAAAACCCTAAACCCTAAGCCCTAAACCCTAAATTGTACTCCTACCCCCTAAAAACTATACCCTAAATTCTAATATAGTCAACCCAAACCAAAAAAATTAAATTATGAACTTCATAAAATGCTATTTTTGTACTAAATAAAAATGTGAGCTATTTTTGGAACAAAAACTTGTTTTGGTGCTATTTGAGGGAATTTCTCAATAAATAACATAGTTGACGATAATTTTAAAGGATTTTATTGTATCAAAATTATTAATTAATAAGGGTTTTCTTTTTGTTTTGCATTATTATGAGAAATGGAAGTAATTCATGTGATTATAAAAGTCTACGTATGATATCGATTTAGCCATTTAGGCACGCAACGTCGCAACCTTTTAGTATAGGTCCAGTAATTAGTTTACAGATAGAATAAAATAAATATAATTTCCATTCAACCAAAAATTATTCCAAGGAGGTGTGAATATAAAGAACTGACGTAATGATGTGATAGTTCACAAAAGTGAATAAGTTTAAATCTCAGGGGTTGTTGCAGAGCAAAAGTTACAGACAAGTACAGCCAAGTAAATGTACTGTGAAAAATCTAACATAAAGAAAAAATATTTTGGTGCTTCTTTGTGCTTTTAAAAGATTACTCCTTGTGAAGATGACAACAAAAAAAAAAAAAAAAAAAAAAAAAAAAAAAAAAAAACCCTACTCCTTGTGAATGGAAATGTGGGATAAGAAAATGAAAAAGATGCAAGGTTTTTTAGGTATGTATATATATATATATATATATATATATATTGACATTTTAGTTTTTTGAGATATGTTCACGTTGAGTTTCCTCCCATCCAAAGAAAATCGTCTAGAATAGTACTCTATATGATTTATAGTGAAACAAAAAAAACTCTGTATACAAACAAGTTATATAGTTTTAAGTTAACACAGAATAAAACAAGTTTTGAATCAATATGAGGCAAACATTTCATGTGCGGTAGTCCAAAAATAATGCAAATAATTTGGAATAGAAAATTGGAAAGACATGACAGTTTGACAGATACTTTGAGAACATTGGATGGGTTGGACTAATTATGCAAAATTTGTCATTTGCAGATAATTCATTGGCACAAAGAAACTAATTTTTGTAAGAGTATTTCCAATTGGGATATTTGGGACCCAAAAATCGAATTTAAATACGCCACATATACTTTATAGTATCTTCACATGATCAACATAAGAGTGATATTCAGGAAAAAGGAAAACATGACCAAAGAGTAGCTTCCAAGATTGTCCGGGCCATAAAATTAACCAATCTAATTTTTTTTTTTTTTGACGTATTAACCAATCTAATTGAAAAAAGAATTATGAAGAACTTGATATACGTTTGATTCATGATTATTAGTATGTTTCTTTTTATAATATGAATGAATCATATAAATAATTGGCATTTTCTAAGATCATTTGTAATGATAAAAGACTTTTTGGTCAACGAAACGTTGGTAATTAAGTTTGCAATGAAGAAAGTTATGAGGAATAAACGGAAATTAGAAAGTCAAAGGTGTTGAATAGTTGAGCATAATAAGATTGGTGCAAGATTTTTGACCATAATTTTTCTGACTTTAATTTCTAGTTGGAAATTTTGACCTTTTTTCTTATATAAAATAAAAGTCGAACGATTACCCATGTAAGAAACTATTTATTACATTTAGTGTATTTTTAGAATAATATTTGAAGTATATTATTGTATGCTTTTTCAGAATTTTTTTAATTTCCAAATACTTTATAAGTGGTAAGATAAGAAGATAAACACAAAAGTGTTTTAACAAGGTATAGGGAATTCTAGATACACAGATCACATCATAAGAGGTGAAAAAGTTTGTATGGATGGGATTATAAACAGCCAATTAAAATGTTAGAAGGCAGTTTACCCAAATGAAATGTGGATCTAGTCATATAACCCTTGCGTGAATTATTTGTTTTGCCAATATATTTAAAATGTGTTCTAGTCATCAGCATCGCCACCTCTTAATTTCCAAGTGTGTATATTCTTCCTTTTACGCAAAAATGCTTTTCACATTCCCATTTATGAATGTAATGTGCGCCAATTCTCTTTAGAGAGGGCATAATGCGGGAATGGTTGTTACTGGTTCTCATAGGTAAATAGGTAATTCAGTAATTGTTATATATATAACAAACGTAGAAATCAAAAGTAACAGTGACAAATGGTTAGGAAGTTGTATTTTGTGATCAGGGCTACCTGATGCCTTATATTACAAAACTTCTATAAAGAAAAAAAAAAAAAAAAAAAAAAGAGCCCTGACCACGTTTTTAAGTTTCGCTGTATCAAATGATATTTTGAACAGTGTGAAACGTTTTAGGTCTAATGGAATAACCAAATTCCACAATTCGGAACAAAAGAAAAAATCCACAATTCGAAGTAGTAGTAAGATCAGAATTCAGCTGCAGATCGAGTCTTTTAAGATGCATTTGTCTCGTCTTTTCTTCGCTTCCATTTATAGCTGCTTTAAAGATGCATTAGATAACGCAAACAGCAAACAATGCAAAACTCATATCAAAGGACCCCAAACAAGTCCAACATATCTAGATAACTCACATTGTAGATGGACTAAATATTGTATATAGAGGGATATTCGAAATATAAACATTAGAGAACTATACTCTGATTGATTCATCTATTTCAGTTTTTCTTCTTTGTATTGATTGTTTTGGAGTAGCCTTTGGATTGTTCAAATGAAACCTAAGTCTAAATAAACAAAAACAAATTCCATCTCAAAAAAAAAATCGGGTTTTGCTCACTCCATTTTCTTTCACATCACACAATGAGAAACAAATAAACAATGCAAAAAGTGATTTTATAACCCTACAACCTTTCGTTTGGGGGGGGGGGGGGGGGGAGGTTTTTAGAAATTGGTGAAAATTGAATTGTTTAATTTTTAGTGTTCCAAACTAAAAGCTCTTTCTTCTTTTCATGGTTTGAGGGCGATGGCGAGACCAAGCCTCGGTGAAGAGGTCACAGCCTTTGAGTCATACTCAGCTGACAAAGTGACGAGCGACTTCGGTCTCCATTCTCTCTGGACCACCATCCCTGCTTTCCCGATGTTAGAGAATCTGGTCTTAACCACTGTGAATGAATCCAAAGAGTGAGAGCTTCCGATGGTGAAGCTATTGTTATGATTGGAGAAATGACGGGTCAGTTCTGCACCAAAGGATGTGGTTGGGTTCACCGTTTGAACGTAAGTAGCTCTCAGACTCTCGCCTTTGTCCTCCCTACAAATTAACAGTCTTTCAGATTAGTCCCATTACGCCAACACCTAAAGCAGATTAAAAAAAAAAAAGAATGTTGTTTCTTACAGTAAGAGTGCAATAGAGATGTCTGGCTTGTTGAAACTAATCCCTGCATTGTATTTGGTTAGTGATGAGGAGGCAGTGTCGAAACTGACTTCACCACCGAGACAAACATCCTTGCTTCCGATAGTTGCTGATAGATCTAGCAGAGGAGTTGGGTTGAGGCCAATGCTGGAATTGAGCGTAGCATGAGGATGAACATATTGCACATCCAGCTGATAATATATAGAGAAACAAGTTCAAGAGTAAAGAAACTGACTGACATTCCCATAAGATCGAGACTATAATACTTGTTTCTCATATGGGCTATGCACTGACCTTTCCAGACTTGTGATCAGGTATTTTGAAGCTAATAACAGCTTTAGCAGTTGGCATAAGATTTTTGATAGTTACTTTCGTCGACACCTGCATAGTAAATATGTTCAGTAAATATGGTTTAGGACTGTTTAAGGAGCAAAAGATCAGAAAGCATCAGATATTTACTAACACTAGAGTGGCTGTCGACTTTCAGATCAACAATGGTGTTTTGACCTTTATACAAGGTGCTTATGTCGCCGAAAAAGAAATCATCTTTTTTCAAACCTGTGGCTACAAATTCCTGTTACAAAAGAAAAAAATTCATTATGCAATATAGTTACAAAGGTTTAAAGCAATTTAAGAACATTAGTTTGGAAGGGACAGTGAACCAAACAACCCTACTTATATGACACCAAAATCACAACAAATTTTCTCCAAATTACGATACATCAAATGCCATGTTTGGTTCACAAACACATGTGGCAGCATAGATTCTATATTGTAGCATGATATAAGCAAATTATGTTTCCTATAAAATTGATTTACTACATTCAAGTAAAACAATCCAAGTAATATCCTACTTACCGTTCCAGTGGCGCTCAGCATTGTCAGTGTAAACTTGTTGTCGAAAACGTAATCCTTGTTCAGGAGATCTGCAGGGTTTCAAATAGTTAAAAAAAAAAATGACCAAAACTGTAAAATAAATGGGAACCGCAAAAACAGAGAATTATTATAAAGTTTAGTTAACCTTTGGCTCTCTTGCCAATATCGGGAAATGGAGCTGGACTGCTTCCCATCTTCTTCGGATGTAGAAAATAAATGGCTACAACGCATAAACTAAACATAAACTTTGCCGCACAGAAGTTCTCTTCTATTGGAATCAATCTAAATCTTTCAAAAATGCCTACAAACAATTTACAGTTCTCTTGTATATCATTTCTCCCAATTCTATACAGCTAAAACCTGATCCCATAAGTCTCACACAACTAAGGCTTCAATGGTCGAGTTGATCATTTGCCACCATTACAATATCAAACCAGGTAACCAAACTATTTCAACTATCTAATGAAAACGAAGTAAACACAGCAAAAATGGTGAGAAGCAGATCGAGAGAATCGAAATCGATCAAAAGCTAATTCACACAATCAATCTTATAAACTAATTCAAAAACATGAATCACCAAAGATCAGTTCTCGTAGCTCGTTCAGCTCAAGTCTCTACCAAAACAAGAGAGATCGATTACTTACGAAAATGGAAGATCGACGGATAGAAACGGAACAGATGAGAATCAAAGAAGTCGTTGGATAAACCCTAAAACTGCTTCCGTCGCCTCGGATGATGGAATCAGGCGACGGCGGCTGAAGAAGAAGAAGACAGTAAAACACTATAGCAGTAAAATTATAAACAAAGGCCTCGAGAAACTCAATGAGAGGCCAACGCTCTGGATGAGTTATGATAATGTCACTTGACTCTGAGGTTCGTTATGTCACCACTATGCACGCTTTTGACTTTTCCTTTTTTTTTCTGAGAAAAAGGCCTTTTTGTTGATTCGTCTGTGATATAACTTCTGTCACAGCCAAAGCTGTCTCCACTTCGTGAGGCCCATGACAAAAATGGAAATTTCCTTAAATTTATTATACCATGAGTTCGTGATAAACTCATAAAACAAATACTTAAAATTAAATTTAGAGTAGCAAAAACAATTTAAACTTTTCCATTAATGAAATGCTATGACGATTAAAACATGTGTAGAAAACAAAAACAGAAAAATCATTTTTGAGCATCATAAATGGGAAAAAAAAAAAAACACAATCAAGTTTACTTAGCGAGCTTAATGTAAAAAAAAAAAGGAGTTGGTGGTCAATTTAGTATAGAACATGGGTGCGACGACGATAAAACCAAAGGTTATAGTTATAGACGTGTAATGTTGGTTTGTGGGCCGCTATAAAAAAGCCCACAAATGCTTGTATTGAATATTGAACATGTTTGAAGAAGATTATTAGTTTACCACGTACACATCCCACCCAAAAAAATAAAATCGATTATTAGAGGACATTAACGATCACAAAACGAATTTTATAAAGTATAAATTATATAATAATCTGATGAAAAAAAAAAACGAACCAAATAACTATCTACGGTATGTGGTATAGTTTAGAAGGCTTGAGATTGCTAGTAACGTTAAAATACTTCAAAGTTCGTATCCACTTCTCTTGGTTCTTCAACAAATGAACAGCAATAGTGTCCGGCCAAAGCGCATGTGTGCATCTAGTCGGTGGCTCGGGAAAATTATACATCGACCACTTAGCATTAAACCGATGTTTTCCTCGTCTTCCTTCTCGAATCCAATCTCCAAATACTTTGTCTTCAGGACCTTCTAGATGTTTCTTGGGAATTTCCGAGTCTTTGAGCCAAACAGCGATGTCCCATGATACTAAGTAACCCATTCCTGACATGTAATGGACGAATGGGTCCATGCTTGGACATGGAATGACATAGCCGTAGTAGAGATCTTCTCGAGGTAGTGGTCTTAAAGATGCGACTAGACTTTCTAATCTTATGTATGTGTCATCGTCGGCTTTCATTATGTAATGGTACGGTGGGTTTGATGCATCTGTTTCGTTGAATAGGTCCGGTAAGCTTGAGAAATATGTGTAGGTCTTGCCTGTAGATATTTGGAAGAATTGAATTAGTTAAAAAATGTTACAACTATTCCAATTCGGTTAGCCGGTCCTAATCGAATCAGAACCTGGCTAAAACTGATAAAATGGCACACAAGCAGCGTTTGCAAAGAATCAAACCAAATGATTGTACCAAGTTTATTTATGATTTACATATACCAAAATCAAAACCAAGCATGTATGTATCAAATAAAACCATTCTCAAACCAAATTAAATAAAATCGAAATCAAATAAAACCGAACCGAATTTGGCTCTAAACCGAGAAAAAACCAGTTACCTTTGTTCATATTCTCGTTGCAATTGAGTATAATGATGTCATCATAACGCATGATCTCTAAAGCGACAAGCACTTTCTGGTCTTCTTTAGTCAAATTACAGAACACGAACTTCACGTCGATCTTAACGCCGTCGGGAATAGCCTGTGTCCCGTAGATTAACCGGAGAAAATTCCGGCGTGGGTACTGATCGGGAAGTGTAAGAATTCCAATAAGAATCCTAATCTCATCATCTGAAGAAGAAGAAGTAGACAGCAATGGAGTCTCAGATGAACCGTTACTCATCGGAACTTGTGACAAAGCACATCGTCCGAAACTCAGTAAGCTGTCGAATCTGATCTCGTTGATGAAAGCTAAAACACAGAGAGCTAGGATGAAGAAGAAAGAAGGAATGATGAATTTTCTGCCTTCCGATCTTGGAGAATGTTTCATTTTCCTTTTTTTTTTCAATGGATCGAGGATGTACAAATGCTGAAACAGAGGAGGAAGAAGTAAGAAATTAAATAAAAAACGAAACCTTTTTTAACTTAGATGAAACGCATTTGGATTTTTTTTTTTTGGATATTTTGTTGATGTTATGGGGAATCAAAAAAAGAGCTTTAGAGAAGCTTAAGGAACGTGAGGTTTAAAGCAGAGTTTGTAGACGAAGCAAGTGCTATGCCTCAGTATTTCACGCCATTTATCATGCAATTGTCTATTTATTTATATAATATTTTATATATTACTAGATTCTGCACTATTTTTGTTTTGTTTTTTGTTTTGTCAGGAAGACCCACTTATTGATAATGCTTATATAGATTTTTCATTTGATCAATGATGAAAATAAGGAGAAAATGAATTCAGCCTAATAGTTTTGAGAGTTGAATAGCTCGCTATAGCTTGTCTAATTTGTGATTACTAAATTGTTCGTGTTGTTTTGTTTACTATATAATTCAGTAATCTAAGTTTGATTCGTATGGAATCATCGTATTTATTTCCTAGTCCCTACGATCTTTCAACAAATATAAGTCAAATAAGTTCAACTTGAAAGGTTATGTACTATATGGATATTTAGTCGGGTGCAAAAAGTGGTGGATCCAAGCCTAACGTCTGGCCAGAAATGTTAAGATTAAAAGTGTTTTTTTCTTTTTCTTTTTCTTTTTAACTACATATAGCTTGCAAAAATTGAAAGTTGGTGAGTGGAGTCAAATATAAATTTGGTAAAATAAAATTAAGAACGTGGTGGGCTTCGAATTTCGTGACCCGCAACAGTCTCATCTTGCCACTTCTTCTGTAAAGTTAATGGAGGCGTTGACTTCTTTGAGATCTTCCTTCTTAAATCTTACTACACGCTTAACCTTTTTCCCCTCTAGTTACTTTGATTTTATTATGGGACTACTTCGTATGTCGGCTCACATTTGACTATTTTGTTTTACGATTTGAGAAATATTATACTACATAACAACATTTGATCTAAAAGGCAAAAGTGTTCTTGGAAAGATATATGCCTGTTTTCTTAAATTGACTTTTTTTTTTTTTTTGCTTTGGGTCAACAATTTAACAAAGTCAAAACAAAAAATAATGTGATGATGAACTTGGAAATTTGTGTGGGCCTAAAAGATGGGAAAGTCAACATAGCTATATACCCATACAGACAAATATCTAAGTCCAGCCCAATTAGGTCATATCCATTAGAAGAATGTAGGCCAATGATGGACCACGACTCATTTGAAACTTAAATCAAGATTTGATGATCGCATCAAACTTATGATATTATAGGTGTATGTGTATTGGATGCGCTAAGTAGTAGTAGTAAATGAAATTCGAAAACATCTTGGTAGTTAGTTGGTAGGTACAGCTTAAATTTTAATCCAGATTTGGAGCAGATGTGGTTTAAATAGTTTTTCTTTTCTTTTTTGTTAACATGTTTAAATAGTTATTGAAAAAGAATGTTATAATTTTAAAAAGTGATTAATAGTTCAAACCAATTGTACGAGAGTTTAAAACGTCAACACGGATTTGAGTTCCAAATTTGCAAAACATAATTATATGGATCACATATTTACTTTTATCTTCTGAGTGATTAATAGTCCCAATAAATCCAAAATTTCCAAACGAAAACAAATAGTGCGTTCCAAAATATGAAATGGCGAGTAAAAATCAGTATAAACGTACAATTAACTAATATACTAGGCTACTAGCTACTTCTGATGGTTATAACTTATAGCCTTATAGGAATCAAATATTCAAATGATTTTTAAAAATAATGTTGTAGTTAGTGTCATAGTGTGGAAGAGAAGATGTTTCCTTTTTTTTTTTTTTTTTTTTTACAAAAGCTTTTACAGCAGTAAATACTGTATACACACAATTAGAATAAACTTTAGAAAAGAATAAACCATATCTTAAACCTATAAAGACCTATCTGCAAAACAAATTATAAGATACAAGATATAATATCTCCCAATGGGTACGTAACCATATATAATTTGAAAGAAAGATAAAACTTTTTATATATAATATATATGCAACAAGAGCTTTAAATACTCAAATGGACAAAATGACATTACATCATCACATTTTCTTTCTCTTGATATCATTACATTTATCAATTATATAAAATGTAAATGAATTAATGTGACTCACTAATGACAATGGATAAGCCAACCACGACAAAAAATAGAAGGCCCCCATCATCAACTTAAAGACCAATGAAACGTAGAGAATCTCATTATTACAAACAAATGAACGAATGAATTAAAGAAAAACACGAAAATTAAGGCGACCTGTAGTTGAAACTCTGATTATTACTTAGACAATACTTAAGTTCCAAAGAGATTTGTCTCTCAATCTTAAGCTGCTTGTAGAAATTAGCGATGAACTTCTCAGCTTTGCTATCAATGTCTTCGTCTGAAGATGGATCATAACTCCCGGTTCTCCACAACGCTCCCCTTGAAGAACCGGTTGAGTCCGGTTCATTCTCATGATCTGTAAAAGCCGCTACTAAACCGGGTCTATCGTTGAAACTAAACCGAAGAGACGAGGATGATGAGGAAGAACGTAGAAGCGGTACGAGACCCCAGAGGCTGTTTATCTTGAAACTTAACACGAATTTTACTTTATTCACGGCTTGTCTAAACCGGTTTAGCAGCGTAACGCCTTTGCTCTTTGCCATGTCAGCTGTTAATAGCCTATTACCTTTTTTTCTTGTTGAATAAATTGGTATCGATGGAGCTTTTTTTTCTTCTTCTCGTTCGTATGTATTTTTGCGTGTGTGTTTTTTGAATTTGTATGTTGGAAATGCAAAAAGTATGGTATTATATAGACCTAGGGGTAATGTCGGCTGCAGCCTTATGTTGTACGCATTTTTTCAAATAAAACTGTATAAGTATAACAATAGTTTTTAATTATTATAATATAGAGAAATACATAGGCATAGGAAACTGATTAGAAGTTACATACAATATTGAGGCGTATCAATATGGTATAGCGAGTGAGAATTTTTTTTTTTTTTTTTTTTTTTTTGATTTTTCTAAAAGAGAAGTGGGGTGCAAGGCTGCAAGCACATGACCGTATATTCGAGTATATATTATGTGTGGAAGTTGCAAACAGTGGTAGAGATAGAGTTTTATTTTACTAGGGTAAAAAAAAACAGTATATTAATAGATTATTGTTGCTTAAAAAAAAGAAGGATTGAGCGATGATTCAAACAAATAAAGTGTTTGTATTACATTTTGAGTTTGCAAAGAGAAGAAGAAGTCTATTTTGTTAGTTATTAATTTTGTTTATAATTTATAATATTTTTATTGGGTTACAAACAATTTAAACATAATCCACCTAAAAATGAAATAAAACTATAGGGTCATAATAGAATCAAATTTCTTTTTTATACAGGATCATAATTTTTTTTTTCAAAAACATAATAAATAAAAAAAATTAGTTGGGTCAGCTGACCCCCTTCCCTTCAAGTGCCTCTCCCCTGGTTGCAAACTATATATTTTAAGCTCTTTGCTTGGGAATTTGAACTCAATTTTAGAATGCCATTTGAAGTTTTGTCACTGAACCAATGAACTATTTTTTTTTGTTTTTCTTAACGTCCAGAAATTAGAGCCTCTAACTTACAAACTTTAAAACACATGTTATTTAAATTAATGGAAAATAGCTAAATGGAAAGGGAAAAAGAACGAAGATAATTTTCAGAAAATAGCGCCAAGAATGGGTCAGTCAATATTGCGGGCGACGACTTGTTTTATTCCTTTTCTTAATCGCGTTATTAGTTTTATCGGATTTCTTGTAAGACACGAGTCCGTTCTATACTTCTATGTATTGATGGAGAAATGAGAACGATTGTTCTATATATATTTTATTTATTGATGCCTAGCTTCATGATGGTGTCTTATTTATAATGAGAAATTAAACCAACATGTATTTTAGTGGGAAATTAAACCAACATGTATTATTGTGAGAAACTAAACCAACATCTATTTTTGTAACAATACCCCTGTTGGTAGTAAGAGACATTTTTTAAATAGTAATAAACTAAAAACAGGTTCCGGATACCGAAGAAGATTACAGACCAAAAGTTCGAAATTCCCACGGTTTATCAAAAAAAAAAAAAAACAATACCTGAGATTTCGTAGATATAAACAATACTGATATATCATTTTAATTTGTTAAAAATGAAAGAAAGAAGAGATTCATCAAATATAATCATTATTTCTTAATTGTACCTGTTTTGATGAAAGTTATATAGAGAGAAACGAATATTTTTCAATTTCGATAAACTAAATTGATATTCATCAAACTTGTAACATCATCACTTTGTAAGCACAATTGTACCTTAATTTGGTTATTATTTTAATTTTTCTATCTTATCTATTTTCAAAACTCGAAATCTAACTATATCCAAAGCAGTACTTGTTTTAATATGTATATAAATATAAATTAATCCATATATTTGGATGAAAATAATTTTAAGCTGAAATATTAATTATCTTACTGATATACTAATTTTATCTTGACAACCATACGTATTAATTCTAACAAAAAAAAAACATGTGTATTAATTATTAAACTAAGACTAAAAACATGAACCAAAATTAAACATAACCTCAGATTTTAGTTGAAGTAAAGGCAAGAGATCGTGAGCCGTTGCTACTTGCTACAAAGCCCACTTCCCATTAAGGAAGCCCGTCCATTAAATGTCTATTCTTAATCTCAGCTAATGTTTAGAAAAAGCAAAAATTTATGGATTATCTTTCTACCTTTACTGTATGTATGTATATATATTATTATATCATTTTGTATAATGTAACTGAGAAATAGTTGTAAGAAAGTAACAATCGACTAAGAGATACATCCATATGTTTAGTATGATTTACAGTTTATGACATCATCAAATATAGTAGTATATCGTTTATGACTGATCTTAAAAAGCTAAAGATTATAACATTTCATAACAAACAAAAAAATGAAGCATGGAATAAATGACTAGACATCAGTTTCATGTTCACGCTTGCAACTTCCAATTGTCAACTTTGTTTCACTCTTTTGTCCGCCACCTTTTTCTGTAAATTTAAATTATTTTTATACCAATTTTAATTAAAATGCATAACAATTCATATCCATTTTGATTTTGTTCTCTTCACTTTTTTTTTTCTGGTCCTTTTTATTCTCCTTAATACAGTATCATTGATAATTCCAACTAAACAAAAACTACAATGATTCTATGAAATATCATTGAAGCTCACATTATTGCTGAACGTAGCCGTTAGGAAATGTACCCCGGCCCCAAAAGGTCCAAAACCATTAAATAAGCTTTGTTTCAGGGCCAAGCATTTCATATCACTAATCTGTCGCTATTTTCGATTGTTTAAGGATGTGTTAACTCTTGGTGGATAGAAATACAAGTTTTCAATATAGGGACAAGACGCTAAAAGAAAGTGACGTGGAGATTCGGATAAGCACACAGTAAAATGATGAACTGAGATTGCATTATGCATAGTATCCCCCTCTCCTTTTTTTTAAGATGAATCTTTGGTGTTTTATAGATTTATCCACTAACGAGTAAAGTTTACAACGATTGAAGCTTGTACAGTGACTTGCACCATTACGATACAGTTTGTTTTTCTTAAGTGAGTGTTGCTTTTACGTTGGTCCATTGTAAATTTCTTCGACTCTCTCGATTTATTTTTCTTAGTTGAGATTCTGGGTCATGGACCTACCAATATCGATACAGGAAATGTTTATCTGCATATATATATGTATAATCACAGCTTGGAAATTCTCTTTTGATAAATTCAATAATGTTTTCACAACACACGAATTTACTTTATTTCACATCACTCTATCAACATATATATATATATATATATATATATATATATACTATATAATAATTATGAATTTGCAAAATTTTGCAAAATAACTCTCCAAGCAGTGACTTATGAAGTTTGGAAAGAAACAAACTCTAGATTACATAGTGGTTCGCCAAAACCCACCACCCTGATTATTCGTGAGATCCATAAGCTTCAATGTGCTAGACTTGCTTCCCTATACAAGTTGGATCTTCACGCGCCTTCCTCCACTTGGTTCGGCTTCATCCAATCCTGAGATGGCTTTACTCTAATCTCCTCGTCTTGTATCTTGTCTCTTGTTCTATTCCTATTCAATATCATATTCATCCAATTCTGAAATGGTTTCAACCATAGTTTAGTCGGAAATGAGTCAGAAAATTATAACCATATATTGTTGATCGGAATAGAATATTTTTCTTGTAGTGAAAGTTCCAAATGGTATCCCACATTAAGAAGAAGAAAAGAGTAAATATATACAGTTATATAAAAATAATATGAAGTTATGTGTGCTATATAAAGTGTATATAACGTTTTAATGTTATCTTTCCACATTTCCTGCAAAAAAAATTAAAAGATATTAGGTTTTTTTTTTGGGGGTTAAAATAGTACATAGTTAAAATCAATGTTCCACAATTAGATCACTACAAAAGTGTTAATATCTCCATTTTTTCATTTATCGTATTATTACTAGCATACCCATTGACAAACACAAACCATGCATTGAATATGAATATGAGATCAGGAATTTTGGATTTGATATTATAGTAAGATAATGGTATTAGAACTGGACAAAGGAGCTAAAACTGGACAAAGGAAAAACATGTTCACAACCATTCCCATCTAGGTTCTTTCGATGGACATATAGATACCATCATCCATTCATACTAGTTATCTTAAATATACAAATCACAGACCAAATATTTGTGACAAAGTACAAAGACTATCTGCTTTGACTGAAGATAATATATATATATATATGTTTGTTTAGTCTCTCTTTTTTCCCTAAATTTTAATTTAGAATCTGTATAGAACTAATCAAGAAAACTAACATGAACATAACAAATCATATGAAACAAATCTTGTTGTCTTGTGTCTGTAATAAAGAGACAAAATGCTCAGCGCAAACTTAGCCGACTGTTTAGATTATAATCCCACAATCATGGTCTAATATTGTTCTAATCATTCCATTTTCTTCTTTTTTTTAAATAAACAATGGGTTATGAATTTATTAATTGTATAATGATCAGATCTGTTCCTCTGATATTTTTCTTTTTCTTTTTGCATCTATCTATAAGTGAGTGGACATAATGGGAGCGTAATGTGTTTCATTTTTCCTATTGGTTGAAGTCGTACGCCGAATTTACACAAACCAATCAATTTGCTGAATATGTTTTTCTTTAATAATCCACAAAGATTATATTTATGATTTTTTTATTCCATATCTTTATTATTCAGTCCCATTCGGGCATTCACTTCCCATGTGCCATCCTGAGTTGCTATATATTTTGCTAGAATTATTTAATTAATATAAGAATTAATTTAACAAATAATATACATGGTTCAACCTATTGCACCCCAACTTGCTATAAATGTGAGAGCTTTCTGAGTTTTTTATGTAACGAGGCATTTGTCGATTTTGATAATATTTTAATATACGTGGAAATTTAAGTTAACCACATTTGTTGGCAATTAATTAAGATAATCCCTAAATCAGTAAACACACATATATAATTATATACAAATAAATACAATAGATTTTTGTTACCAATTTAACAAATAAACATCGGAACAATTAAAGTAATTCATAATTTCTATAAAAAAAAATAGTTACACAGTTAAATTTTTTCATGAAATGCTATTTTTGATAGACCATCCAAAACCTATCACCAATATAAATTATAGTTCAGTTATGAGAAAAAAATTGGGTTTTTTTGAAGACCAAAGAAGACGCATGAGGTTATTTCCCAACATTATTATTTTTACAAAGATCTAAGAATAATTTTGTATTTATATCTTAACTTGCGGTAATTAAAAAATGACATGGACTGATTCAAGTTTCGAAAACATAGTGATAACTTTGTATTGTATATCTTTTAAGGAAGTAATGAGAACATATGTATTGGAAAAAAAATGTTGTTAATTTAAATTTTTTATAAATATTTATAATATATTTTTCTTTTGATAACAAACATATAATATTTTTAATGTTGCAATCACTTAGATTTAGTTACTGATTTATTTAATAATAGTGTTTTTAGAAAATATGTTGGGTGTATAAAAAATAATAATGTTATATTTTTTTATTTTAATGTTAATAATGTTGTATTCTAATTGAATAGGTACATAACATACTCATGCAGTCATTCATAGTACATTATTTACGTTGGTTAAACTGTATGAGTATAGAAAATGTGAAGGTACATGCATATTATTATATGGACATTTGTTGTCCAAAAAGCGTCATCATGAATGCAATCTATAGTATGATTTATACGTCTGCGTATTGTCCAATTAGTTCATAATATGCTAATAGTAACATGATATACGTATAAATATATAAATGTAAAAGGTATTTGTATATACAATAAAATATTATGTATTGTAGACTAATCGTCAAATGAAGTATTAATGTCTTCCCATCGTAGGACAAATAGATTTGAGGTGGACAGCAACATAGTCCAACCTTCATTTTTTATTTTATTTTGGTCGCCTCATCTTTTACGTCTCCTCATGATCAAATCACATAATTGCATTTTATAACAGCCAAACAAAAATAAATGTAGCCGTGTTATATTTCAAGTTTTAGTTATTTTTGTTTTCTTTATCACAATGCAAGTTTTTTTTTCCTAGTAATATACATCATGTGTGATTGAATCCGAATAATGAATGACATAGACACACCAACAATATTATCTCAAACTACTAGATTATAAATTGTGATATTTAAATATTGGGTTACGAACATGACTTGTCATTCTAATTGAACGGTACAAAACAAACTAGTGAAGTTCCTGTTATATAACAAAATTTCCCATAATATAGCCTTTGAAATTCGTAAAATGGTTATTATGTCGGATTCGGCCAACATGTAAAACAAACACTAGTAGTGTTTTTCTAATAAGTGTTCGCGTAAAGTTTTGGTTCAATTTTATTTAAGATTTTAAGTGTTTTTGTAAGGACTAATATAGTGACACCACAAATTTCTAACAAATTAAAAATTTATATATATAGTGACCAAAACTGAACTGAATTTTGTATGAATCAGTATCAAATCGTTTTAGTCTCAGCTTACGTTCAGATTTACTAGAAATGTATCACTAATTTGTAAATTAATTTAACTTTTAGTTTTTTTTTTTTTTGGTGAAGATTTAACTTTTAGTTGATTTAGATTTGTTTTCGGTTTTCAGACATAAAATATATAAATTCAGTTTTAAGCAAACTAAAATTTAAGTTGATATTGTAATTGGTCGTTGATCTCATTTATTATTCTTCTTTTTTCTTTTGAATAATCTTTTTTTTTTTGTTGAATAATCCATCATTGAATCGCATATGATATTTTTAAATTATACGACATTCAAACATAAGAATTTTTTAATGGTTCATAGCTGTTCAAAAGTAATTAATTCATCAATCAATTTCACTTTGGTTAGCAAAGTACCATAAATTTAAAAATCGATCGGACACAAAGGGAATTAATTAAAGAAAAAGCGAAACAAACATGAGAGATTAGTACAAAAACGCAACCTCTCTCAATCTTTAAACGACAAAAGTCTTAATGAAACATATGTACACATGACATCGATGTGCCTTCACTGATCGAAAGTAATTAAAATTAATTAAATTTTTTGAAACAATTCAAACTGAAATGACTTCTACGATTATAAACTCACGAAAGGCAAAACGTGATTTATCCAAAGTGGGTTCACTGTGGCGCAGTCCACATCTTATCTGGTACGAACTCCTTGTCAACCGTTGGATGGAGATATTCATCGTACGGTGAGCGATGATTTCAATTAATTGGGGGTTAACGTCATCTTACATGTTTAAGCCGAGTCAAAAAGCTTTATCACGTTAAGTGTTCATTGCCATTACTGGAAACTTGATAAGAGAGCTTTGATCTTAAGTCTTCCATTTTTCATAAATTATTTAATGAACCTAACAGCTGTTTTGATTGAAACTCTATTAACTTTTGGTGTAGACAGTTATACCCTTTTTACAAAAAAAATTATTATCTTGATTGAATTTTGAGATCATTTTTCGATTTTATTTACCCTTTACTCAGAGATTAAAGAAATTTAACTCCTAATACATCTTTACGAACTACATTAATTTTTTTTTATAAAAAAGATGGATATACTGACATTTTTTTGCAACCACATATGATATATCATTAATCTATCGATACAAATTTGTATGGATGCATTTAGTACGAACTTAAACAGTACAATAGAATTAGTTGAATGAATTTAATTTTTCAAAATAAAATGATTTTAGATAATACTATTTTTTTTTAAATACATGTATAGTTGATTATCTATTTTCATAATCTCGAACAATTTTTTACCAAAGCTATATAAATTGAAATTTCTATTTATATGATCGCCTTTATCTCATAGTAGTTTTGGTATGAATTTAAACTTAATACAACATATTTCTTGGTTATATTTAGAAAACTTTGGTATGAATGGAAAGTTCAAAAGAATGTACACATACCGAAAATTCTATACAATCAAAGAAACTTAAGCAAGTTTATGGTATAAGTTAACTAAAATGCTCAAATCAAACCTGATATCTTATGTGTCCGGTCTTAACAACTACCACATGGGACATCATTCTTAAGGTGTTCATCACTCTAAAACGATAACATAAGATATAATAATATATGTAAATATTAAAATCGGAGGAAAATAATATTAGATGGACCGACAAAGGGTTCAAAGGGTGCCATTAATGGAGGCGACAACACTTGGATCCCCACTGATTCTTTCAGCTTCCATGTTTCATCTCTCTCTCTCTCTCCATACTTTACAGTCGAAGTTGCACCCAACATGAGTTTTGAGTAAACCTACGCACCTTTACACCTTAAATATAATGCCCCTCAATCCCCAAACCCTTCAGACACACTTCTCTCTTCTCATCTCTCGAACCTCTTTCTCTCTTTCTATCACCTTCTCTGTCTCTTTCTCTCTCTGAACCGTGAGTTATGGATTTTCAGCCAAACACTTCTCTACGTCTTAGCCTACCAAGTTACAAGAACCACCAACTAAACCTAGAACTTGTTCTCGAGCCTTCTTCTAAGTCTTCTTCTTCTTCTTCTTCCACGAACTCTTCATGTTTGGAGCAGCCTAGGGTCTTCTCATGTAACTATTGTCAAAGAAAGTTTTACAGTTCTCAAGCTCTTGGTGGTCATCAAAACGCTCATAAGCTTGAGAGAACCTTAGCCAAGAAGAGCCGAGAGCTCTTTAGATCCTCAAACACTGTTGATTCCGATCAGCCTTACCCTTTCTCCGGCCGGTTTGAGCTCTACGGCCGTGGCTACGAAGGATTTCTCGAAAGCGGCGGCTCGAGGGACTACTCCACCCGCCGTGTGCCGGAGAGTGGACTTGATCAGGATCAAGAGATGAGTCACCTTGACTTGTCGTTACGGCTCTAAAATAAACGTATATTATGTTAGTCACATTATCATATCAATTTTAATCTTGAAATTAATTGTTTATCGATAAGTCTACTACTTATTAGTCATTTCCTCTTATCTTAAAAACGTTGTAACTATAGTCTTAAATTGAAATCAAAATTTGGTTTTGGAAGATAATACCTATATATTTTTGGAATTGATTAAAGAAGATTTGAAACGATGAAGGATGTGTATTTCTCTATATAGATGGTTATTTTTATTTTATTTTGATAAAAAAAATAAAGACAACAAAAATAATTATGGATGGTTATTTTAATCATACATAGTATAAGCCCATATATTACTGCATTATAAAATGAATGAATGTCGCTTACATATAACACATTATTGATCAATATATCGATGTGCCCCGACAAGGAGACATGTGCTGCGAAACTATTCTTAGTTAAGTAAATTTCTAAATATAACATGTATCCAACATATGACATCAATAAATACATTACCTATACGTATCTATCCGTATATTCTCTAATAGTTATATATTCCTCTTGAGCTCATTACGTCATCTAGTCCGAAGATTATTTTTCCAAATACTAATAGTATTTTAATGAATATCCGAGGTTTTCATTAACCTTTATTCTCTCTACTCTATATACATTACTGATGAGCATTTTCACCAAGTTATCAGCATTTTCACCATGTTCGGATTTTATATCATTTTAATATAACTTTACATAATTGAAATTATTTGTTCTGAAAAAACGTTATTTATACGAAATTTTTTAAAAATATTTATACTAAAATGTTACTTATACCAAAGTTTGAAATGAAATTGAAAAGAAAAGGTCAAAAATTATAATGATCAACAAAATAATATTATAGTTTATATTCATAATCTTAATTCCCCACATTTTAGTATTTTAAACATTTAATAATACAAAAATCCAAAGTCGATAGACCAAAGCCTTGTATCTTAAAACAAAATGCTCAGTTAAATTTCAAGATATATTCTATATCAAAATGCTTCGTTAAAGTTTCACTAATTTTCTGGAGATCCATTTAAAACACCACCATAAATTGTGCCGTTCTAAAAGTAAGTTAATTAAGAGAGGACGACTTATCACGAAAAAGGTTGTTGACGTATCGTTATTTGTTGAATTGTAAAAGTTTTCAGCCTCCTAATGAGGAAATCTAATTTTGTAAAGTTATTACTTGTACTTGGTACTTTATTATTGATCATGCTTTTGCTTCTTATTTTTAAGCATATGACAGCCGGCAACACCGTGGTTTACAGTGCCATAATGAAACTGAAAAAAAAAAACATGTGAGCAAAATTGTTTTTATTTGATAGAAAGTTAAGAGAATACTTCATAAGTACATATATAATGTGAAAAAAATATTTTTATTGGTACACAATTATTCATAGTATATAGCTATCTAATTTAATTTTGATTTGGTTAACTGGTATTTAATGTGAGTGAATAATTAATTAAGTTTGATTTAAAGAAAATGAAATAGACCCGAGTGAAGGTAATTAGTGGCGTCTATGAGAGGAGAGAGTGCACGACGAAATTGTAAATATGACTTTTGAGATCCAATAATTCTATGTCTAAATAGAGCAAGTCACAATAATCACTTCCTCGAGATAATGTTTCCCTCCTTCATGACCCTAAAAGTAATGTTAATTTGAACGCAAGAAAAATTACAAAGAAAATTAAAAAGCTAATGCCACACACACACATATATATATATATATATAGAGTGTATGCATATATATTAATTAAAAGCTGTTTCATTGTAATTTAATACGATTATAATTAGGTATAATTATTAGGTACCATATTAATACATGTGAAAGGTATTTTATCAATATATATATATAAACGTGTGAAATGTATCAAAACAATATTTATTGTGAAACAAAAGTAGTGTAGCCCACTGTTGAAAACATAGTTCAAGTTGATTTTTATAACTAAAATTTACCCAGATTGACTTCATTCCGGTGCTAAATAACTAGAATAACACCCTCAATAAAGGGATTACTAGACTAACACAAATATTATGTTAAAAGACCATTTAACCTTATTATCCTTTTTTTTTTTTTTTTAACGCCAATCAATTATATTAATATCATAAAGAGTTTACAAGATACAAAAAACAATTTCAATACAACCGTTCTAGCAAATAAAGGAAATTGAAACAATTTCGATGAAAGAGTGGAGAGCAACCCTGCTAACCATACGAAAGCCTTACGGGCTAACAGATAAAATCTGTTATTTCCCCCTTTCATATACTTTTCACTGGCTATCATCTTTTCGATGAAACTCCAAAATGCACTTGGCATTACATTAACAAGTAGATTTAATTCAAATGTTGTTGGTGATGAATATGAACCTTGTATTCTCCTTGAAATCAAAATACTTGATGATTCGGGCAAGAACTCTTTGCGTCGAGAATGGTATACGACAGAAACAATCGATATATTGGTCGCATAGAGAGTCATACCTTTTATTAAACTTTGAATGAAAGATGCATCTCTAGACATCCGCTTGTACCATGGCGGTTTCCATGGTGGTTTTTTCCAAAGCAAAGCCGTTAGAATTCTTTCAAATCCTAAGACCATTAAATACGAATCACTAGGAATTATTTTCAGCGGACAAAACACGCAATGATCCGATAATCTAAAACCACCGTAAATCATTTGAAGAACAATGCCATGAGTTTTCCAAGAGAAACCATTTCCATGAACATCACATTGAATCGTGAGGAACAACGTGGAGATAACGGTCGGCGATTGGGAGAGTTGAAACAAACGACCCTCATTTCTGTCGACACAAACCACCAAAAGGATGGTTTTCTTCCATTGAGTGTGAAACATAGGGGCATCACGTGGGATTAAAGGATCCAACATGGAGATAACTGTCGATGAATGGGGCAATAGAAGGAACTGCTCCACATCGCCGACAAAAATTACTAAAACCGTCATCAAAACGATTAGAAATATATAGAGAAAACTGTAATAGATCTTCTTTCTTATCACCACAACCATCATTGATGACAAGAAAAAGAGAGACATAACCATTTTAGAAATCTCCATTCTCATCGCATAAGAGAGAACAGAGAGGCTCCTTATTATCCTTTTTAATTTACTACTTTTAGGGACATTTTAATTTACTTAAGAAAATAAATTAATTAATTACAATAAATTCAAAAAACAAACGCGAAAGAATTAATCAAACTCTTCCCTTTTAGGAATAATATTTTTCAGAATTCCCCTTTCTTAGTAACCCTAGCCACCTACGGTTACGACGATGTCGCTTTTGACGTCGTGAAGACCAAATCAGAGTCCGTCATTCTTGAGACCACCGATCTCATGAGCTATCTTCTTCGGAGAATCCATTCTTTTTTGTTTTGTTGTTTGCTTCGTTCTTCTGTGTGTTTAAAGTTTTGAGATTTTTGATTTTTCACTCCGATTTGATCAAATCTCTATATTTGTTCGTGAATTTTAAGTTCGAAATTGAATGTTTGGATTAAAATCTGTTATCATAAGATAAAAACCCATGAGAATATCATGCTTTAATGCCCAGAATCGTGAAAAAAAAAAAAAAAAAAAAATTGCAGAATTAGGTTAGATGTCGCAGAATCAGAGGAAGAAGATGGGGGCAAATATGTCTTTTTAACGTTATTAAAGCCAAAAAAAAAGTTGAAAACAGCAAAATTATGGCTCGAACCCCCGAGCTTGACGTTATCAATTAACGCAAGAACCACCACACCAATATCTATTACTAATTATAGTTAAACATATTTAATATATATACATGTTTACGTATAAAATTATAAAAAAAATTATGTAAAACTAATCCCCGAGTAATCCCCGTTTAGTCTCCGATTAATAGATTACGCGATGGGCCCTCCTCTACTGTCCGACTAGCGCCTAGCAAGTTTTAAAACGTGGGTTGTAACTAGTTCAACGTAATAAATCTGTCATCATAGGATTCCAAAATATAAATCTGTTATAACGTAAATCACTATATAGGACATTCGAGCAATTAATTTTTTCTTTAAACAAATCTGCTATCAAACACCAGATTTTTGGTAACTTAAAATAAATCTGTTATTACATAAAACAAATCTGTTATAACATAAGAATATAATTTTTTGACCATATGTCATTCTAGCAATTATATTTTAGTAAAACAAATCTGCTATTAAACGACAGAATTTTGGTAAAATTAAACAAATCTGTTATAACATAAAAAAAATCTGTTATCATTACACACCATTTTACTAATTTATTTTCTGTCACCAAATCTGTTACAATATGACAGATTTTAAACAAAAAAATTGAAGTTTGTGGTCACTGAAAAAATTAAAACTGTCAGACATTATAATAACTCTGTCAAAAATAATGAAAGTCTGTGTTGTCGTTATTAAAAATTCTTTCGATGGAAATAAAACTGCTACAATTTATAAATCTGTCATCACCATATACTTAATAAGTCGGTCAACCAAATAAATCTGGCAAAAAAAAACTGTCATGGACAAATAATCTGCCGTTAAAAAAAAAATCTGTTATTACTAGACCCACAGTTTTTGGAAAATTTCCATCTGCATTTTTGGTAATTTAATGCCACGCTGGAAATTAATTAATTTTTTTTTTTACTTAAATAACACCAAAAAGGGTAATTTAGACATAAAAATAACTCAAATAACTCGTTTCCTTCATAAAACATTCTAGTAATTAAACTCTTCATTTAGGTTATTCTAGTAAGTTTCCCTTTTTATAAATATGTTAGTCAGCATCATGTATTCAAATTTTCGAAACCTCTGATTAATCATGGGTTTACAGATATTAAGACTATGAGTTTTCTAAAATTTTAGTTTTAAATAAAATTACTGGACTGAAACAGAAAATCGGATAGTAGAACATGTAATTGTTTATGAAGAAATACAGATTGTTTAGGTGTGTATATATTAACAATTTATGTTTAACCAAAATATGACAAACCAATATCGTTTAAGGTTTTAATAGTTTTTTTTTAAATAAAATCGTTTATCTGATAAATGCGTTATAATAAATGTAAGCTCCAAATTAAGAGTGTGGTAGGTGGTGGTTTAACATTTGGAGTTTGTTGCATTGTTCTTTTACTTCAATATTTTTTTTTTGAGTGGAGGGGAATTATTTAGATCTGAACTTCGAAGTTATAAAAAAAAAATATAAGTTATGTTCGTTAATATTTTAATATGTTTTTCTTTTCTATATATATATTTTTGTTTTTTTTTGAACATTTCTCTTTTCTATATATTTTACATTAGGTTTATAATTTAAAGTTATTACCTTTTGTTACAAATGGTCGAATTCATTTCAAACCGGTTTATCAATAAAATACATGTCATATCCTTTTTTTTTCCAGCCAAATACATATCATCTCTTTCACGTCGAAATCGATACATGGAATCTGGATTGAAAGCTTTTGCTGACTTGTGACTGAAGAGATGTCTACGAGATGAGTGTTATTGTCCAAACACAAATGCAATCCTCTAAACTTTATTAGTTACCAATCTTGTCCATCATTTACAAGAGACCAACAAGTTTTCTAATGGAACTCCCTTTGTTATTATCTCATTTCATACGATCTTTGTTTTATTTTTCTTGTTCTATAAATACCGAGTAAGAGTTTTAGACGTAATAAACTAATAGGTGGGACCAAAACGGTGTCGTATCAATCAAAGTTTTTTATTAGATATACCATGATGTTTTTCAACTTATATGATGTAAAAGCGATAGAGTTAACACATGAGTTAGACTAGTTCTACAACAATGATTGTGTTCTGTTTTATGATCAATCAGACGTCAAAAGTTCTAAATCTTATGTATGTGAGTTTAACAAAGATTATGTAGTTGAAAAATCCATGACACAAAAGTCAAATCTTTTGAGATGAGTTGAATAATCAGATACATTGAATTATGATTAGTAAATAAATTAGTACTTTTATTTTCTTCTAATTTTTTGGTGATCGAAAGCTACCGTCTTGTTCTTCGTCCCCAAAATTTACAATTGGTGAGGGTCTAACTCTAACCACACAAATTTTGAGTCTTTTGACCGAATTACTTGTAATGTAACTTAACAATATATAACCTTACCAAGTTTGTCATTCCGTCACTAACCGTTTGATCGTTAGTTTCCAACTCTTTTTTTTTCCCATTAAATTTAGATCTAAACCAAAAATTAACCAAAAAGTCCATTTAAACCCGATTAAAACGCATAAAAGAAGACCATTTCATATTCACCGATTGGACCTATATGAGATTGCAGAAAAATGGATTGGAAGATTCTGTAATCGAAAATCAAAAATCAAATCGTGATTACAAGCTATGGTTCAGTTTGCTTTTCTGCAAGAGGATTCTTCAAAAATTTATGGTATTTTTTTCTTCTTCCTCATGTAAATATAATTGTCTGGTTATAACATGTCATCGAAATATGTCACCTTCAAATTCAAATACAATACTGCGTTTGTAATATAATTTCCCTTTAGAAAAAACCGTGATCTACTCTTTGATCCGAATAAATAATATGAACCAAAGATCTACTGCATATATGTCCCAATGTTAAAAAAAATACAATCAAATGTCCCATATTTAAATGATTTTGGCAAAAGAAGTTACAAACGTAAAATACCATGTGTTATGATTTTTTTAAAGTAAACAACTATTCCAAAAAAAAAAAAATCATCGAATTATTGGTTACAAGTTACAACTCACAAATACTAATATTCATGTACTAAAAAATAAGATTAAAAATTGACATGAAGTTTATTAGTTTTTCTCAAAAGAATTAAAAAAAAAAAAAAAAAACTAATATTCATGTCATTTCATGTCTGGATCCATATATTAGTGGACTTCCAAAGGCCCATTGTATAACAGAAACAGAGTTCTTTTTTTGTTTCCAAAGTTTCCGAGGCGGTTGATGTGTCAAATTCAGTTACGGACGGTTATTAATTCATCTGAAGATTTTGTTTCTTTGCTTTGTTTTTCAACTCTGTCCATTGAAAATAACAGACGAATCTTATTCTTTGGTGTGTTCTCAGTACAGAGACCTCTGTTATTTGCTCTGTTTAGAATCCTCTGTTTATGGCTCTGTTTCTTTGCTCTATTCACATTGTTCATGTGGTTAGTTTCGAATCAAAATTTTATTATAATTTTAACATATGAAACAAAATCAACAATTCATCAAATTATGATGGTGGAAAAACAAATAATGGATTACCCAATACGGGAAACAAATCTTAGAAACTCAAAAGGTAAACAAAATCAAATCAACAAACCATGAGTTAAAAATAAAATAAACAAAGAAAATGCTTTCAAGTGCTTGAACTTTTCACAGTAACACGATCAGTTGAGGTTGCATTCTGTAGGTAAACCTTGAGGGAACCTCTTGAAATCAGTACAATAGTTATAGATCATATAATCTTTTTGAACCCAATTCATTTGTCCGAGCTGATTTGAGTTAAGTGTAGTCCACATCCATGAGTTGCTGTTTGCGTTACATGTAACCCAATTCCATATCGAGGTCCGGCTACAGCAGTCCACATCGTTGAAGCTTCTGTAGGAAGCGCTGAATGGAGCGTTGGTCCAGTCAGTTTTGACTCGACCGCCTTGTGTGGCCCAATCATCAGCTTCCCATAGACTCGAGTATATCTTCATCGGCTGGCTCTTAGGGTAGGCCACGCCGTTAGCCTCGTTGTTCTTGAACACTCGGATTGGGATTCCATCAACTAGAAAGCTTTTGATATCCCAACAAAAAAAAAGCAAAACATCAAATCAAGAACCGGCATGGGTCGGATCAAGCTTGTTGATATATTTTTACTTTAAACAGCTAAAAATAAAATAAAAACTAAAATAAGTTGATGTATCTAAACAACGTATAAGGTAAGTTTTTATCAAAAAAAAAAAAAAAAAAAAAAAACGTTAAGGTAAAGTGTAAACATTTTTCAACCAACGCCTAGACAGTAGAGTAGACAATGGACAATGGACGATATTTTTTCTAATTTAAACTGGACCAATTTGTTACTTACATGATGTTGAGAGGGTTCCAAAGGACAGTGTAAGTGTGGAAATCGGCAGTGGGATCGAACCAGAGATAGAACTGCATTTCACGGTTACCTTTACCTCCGGTGAACACATTTGTATGAAGAACATAAGGCTGTCCGGTAACATTACCCAAGAACTCGAAGTCAATCTCATCCCATGTCTCACCTTTTGAAGAAAGCTGTTGAAACATTTTTAATATCAGATTCAAAATCAAACAATCAACTTCACAAATTGTAAATGGAACTTATATAGATGTTGCTTTACATACGTAGTAAGCTGTGACGGTTCCAGCTGAGTTTCCGGCGACGAGTTTCATCTTCATATCGATCTTTCCGAATAGATATTCCTTCTTGGATATAAAACCCGAACCAGAGATCTTGTCGAGAGTGCAAGTCAAGAGATCTCCACTCTCAAATATGTTGCCACGACCTTCTCCCCATGTGATATCGAAGTTGTCGTAGAAACTTCCGGTGGATACGCCGATCAAGAGCAGAAGAGACACCAACAACAACATAGATTGTTTGGTCGCAAGAGCCATCATTTTTGAGAAAAATGAAATTAGGCTCTGTTGTTGTTGTTAAAAGTAATTGTTTTGCAATATTTTGAATATGAACGGAGATTGGTGTTTATATAGAGATAGTGAGTTTTGAAAATGAGTGCATTAGAGGATCGTGGAGTCCCATTATCGACGTGGTAGTCTCTTACACTAATTTATTAACTATTTTTTTTATCATAAAAATGAATTATGGCAGCCTATATTATATATCAATATATTTATATAGTCGTCCAACTTACATATAGATTATGCATGCATGGAGGTAATGTTTTATTTTCAAAATTATCAATTACCCAAATTTCTTCTTCTTTTTTTAGTTCATGCATTTGGCTCAATTGTTAGTTTGTTGCATATAATAAGTTTTGAAAACCGATTAGTAGCATTTTAAACTGATCTGTACATAATTTTTTATTTTTTTTTGGACAAAGTTAATCTGTATAATTAATTAAACATTATTTACTTGAAAAATATATGTTTTGTTTTTGGTAAAATGGACCGACATGATTTTGAAGTTTTGGACGGACATGTCAGCCACATATGTAAGGATTGTCACGAACTACGTGAATTATTCCTCGAAAACGTCTCCCAATCTTTGCATAATTATAAAACAAAACTCATAGGTGGATAAATCTTAGTCAATCATAGCCAAAGTATCTACAAAAAACCATCTATAGGATCATGTCTGGCTCAGTGTTAGGATTCATACATGTCTGTCTTCAGCTGCAAATTGAGGTCAAAACATATTATCTCAAAACAACTTCCCCTGAATCTTCTATTAATTAACTTAATATGTTCATACAATCCATCCTCTTTTTTTTCCAATTAGTAACTAGCATCTCTAATTTTTGTTGATGAAATGTCACTGTTCATGATCATTATACACAACCATAATCTAACAACAAAAATCAAAGCCGTGAAACTATGAATGAGATGTTCAAAAGATGAAAAAAAAAAGAGAAGCAAAGCCATAATCTAACATTTACCAACATAATTCTTACCAGCTTTTATTATGAACATATTACACAGAAACAGGGGACTTTGTTTAACAAAGACCTAAATACACACAACATTTTACATATATAATTTGGACGAACTTATATACACAACCTTCGGACTTTTGGACCAAACATTAATTAAACTAGACAAGTTCCCGAAGCTAGTGAAGATTACACTCCTTTGGAAATCCTTGAGGAAACCTTTTGGAGTCAGTACAATAGTTATAAACCATGAACTTTCTCTGCACCAGTCTCATCTTATCTTCCGCTGTTATATCAGTCCTTTGAGAGAACCATCTTGCTGAACCCGCGGGACAAGATGATTTTCCGCCTGATGAAACACATGCGTCCGCTCTAAAGTTTCTGTAAGAAGCTGTGAATGGTGCCTTGGACCAGTCAGTCTTAACGAGACCTCCCCTTGTAGCCCACTGGTCCGCGTTCCATAGACTTGAGTATAGCCTCATCGGCTGCATCTTTGGAAACGGGATACCTCTATGTTCTAGATTCTTGAATTCTCTTACCATAACTCCGTCAACCATGAAACTGCGTCAAAATATACAAATGATATAATAAGTTAATAATAAACTCAAATTTTGAAGGCCAATGTAAAATTTTTAATATTTTTTTGGATCTTCCACAAGCATTATTAAAGACGGATTTTGGAACTTCTAGTTATAACAAAAAAAAAAACTTAAATTTCTTCGTTATGTATATATCTTTATATACTTACGCGATGTGATGAGGGTTCCATAAAACAGAGTAAGTGTGGAAATCAGCGGTTGGGTCGAACCAGAGATGAAATTGTTGTTCTCTATCACCTTTTCCTTGAGTATACACATTCGTATGCATTGTGTATGGGTCACCAGTTAGATTACCAAGAAACTCGAAATCGATTTCGTCCCACGTATCACCCCTTGACTTCAACTGCATGCACATAAAAATTTTAAAAAATCACAAGCTGTTACAAATGCCACATATATAAAAAATGAACCACAGTTTGTTATATGAAATTTTGAAATTGCAAGTTGGTAACATGTTATAGAAATAGAACCGTCTCAAACTATTTTTTCCTAAGGGAACATGTTAAATATTCAAAATTTTATCCTTTTAGAAATAATTAAATTTTTTGGAGTTTTTCGAATGCACCACCACATGCACGTGCTAAAAAAGGACCATACTGTATATATATATATATATATGTACATATTATGATGTTAAGTGACACTAACGTAGTATGCAGTGACGGTTCCGGCGGAGTTTCCGGGGACGAGTTTGAGTTGCATATCGATCTTTCCAAACAAATACTCTTTCTTGGTTTGAAAACCAGAGCCGGAGGCGCTGTCGAGGGAGAGAGTGAGAAGCTCTCCGTTGTTAAGGACCTTGCCACGACCATCACCCCAAGTGATATCGAATTCTGCATCAAAGGTTCCGGCGAAAACCGGAGAGAAGAGGGTCGTTGTCGAGACGATGAGTGTGAAAAGTAAGGATAAGATCAAAGTGGACCGGTCCATGTTTATGTGTCAATAAGATTGAGAATTGAAATCGTTCATTGGGACCGTGTGTGTTGGGGGGCTTTATATAAGGGAGGCGAGTCTTAGATTTTTTTGGAGTTTAGCTCGCCGTTTGTGACTCTTGTATAGTTTAAGCTGTGAACAGCTGGTTCTTGTTGTCAAGCAAAACAAGCATATGCTTAATTTTGCCTCATGCTATTGCTGCTACGTGTGCTCGTTCTCTGCTTCGGTTTAAGTCTGTCCAATCCGTTTGGTTTATGCCCGGTTCGATTTGGGATTCTGCTTTTACCTTGCTTAATTGGTTCTGCTGCTGCACAAGAGTGGATATACTTTGGTTGAAGATATCTCGGTTTTAGGGGTTATTGAGTTTGAATAAGTTATAATCAACCTACAAAAATCAAATTAGTCTCGGTTCCGCAAAATTCTACTTTGATTTTGTTCGGAATCGGTGATTGTATGTATAAACAAATAACTAAAGAGTATATAAATTAATTTTTTTCGATATGATAAAAAAAAAAAAAAAACTATATGAAATTAAAATTTATGTTATACTATATTCAGTTTAATCGGTGTCGAATGGGATGAAATCATAAAACTAAAACGGCACCAATCAAATTACATCCAAATTCCAGTTTGATTTCGATTAAAAAGTTATTGCTCAATTATAATACAAAAATAAAAGGTTATTGCTCCATTTGGGTTTGGTTTTGGTTTTGGCTGCCCAACCCTAGTTCTGGATCAAAACAGAAGCGGCCATTTTTGGACGGATTCGGAGATTAATAAATTGTAACAAACTACGAGAGACTTAAAAAATAAGAGGCATAATGTAACAAAGATAAAGATAATAGTATTATAACTTTAACGATTTAGTCACTACAAACGAATCCATATAATTCACGTGATCTACAATAAAATCAAAAGAATTTTTTATAACAAACAAATAAATATAAATTTTTTGTTCCTCTCTCAACACTCTTACGCAGCTAAGCACTCTTTAGGAAGACCTTGAGGGAACCTCTTCGAATCCGTACAATAATTATAGATCATGTAGTTTCTCTGCACCCATCTCATCCTTTCTTGAGCCGTTGAGTCAAGCTGCTGAGACAGCCACGAGCCAGTGGTGGTCCCCTGTTTAGAGACATTAGGACAAGAAGACTTGCCGTTAGACCAAACACAAGCTTCTTCGTTGAAGCCACGGTAGGAAGCAGTGAAAGGAGCTTTAGACCAATCGGTTTTGACCAAACCACCTCTGGTGGCCCAATCATCAGCGTTCCAGAGACTAGAGTACATTCTCATTGGTCGGTTCTTGGGAAACAAAGTGCCTATAGATTCCATGTTCTTGAATTCTCTAATGGGAGTTCCATCGACGGTGAAGATGATTCGTTGTGGGTTCCAGAGAATGGTGTAAGTGTGGAAATCAGCTGTGGGATCGAACCAGAGTTTGAATTGTTGTTCTTTGTCTCCTTTGCCTTGTGTGTAAACATTTGTGTGAAGTGTGTAAGGATCTCCACTTAGATTCCCCAAGAACTCGAAATCAATCTCGTCCCATGTTGTTCCAGGTGATTTCAACTGCACAAAAAAAAAAAAAAAACCATATCAGAAATGTAAAAAAAAAAAAAAAAAAAAAAAAAAAAAACAAAATTTGATTTGAAACGTACGTAGAGTGTAGTGACAGTTCCAGCGGAGTTTCCAGGGACGAGCTTCATTTGCATGTCGATTTTACCAAACAAGTACTCGTTCTTGGATTGGAATCCAGAACCAGAGGATTTGTCTAGAGATAAAGTGAGAAGCTCGCCATTGTTCTTGATCTGTCCACGTCCATCTCCCCAAGTTATCTCAACGTCTCTTTGGAAATTAGCTGAAACAGAGGAAATGATAAGAGAAAGAAACAGAGGAATGAAGTAATTGATCGCCATTTTTGAGATTGTGTGTAGTATATTTGGATTTCTTGTATTGTGGTTTATGAGGGTTTATGGAAGAATGTATATATAGTGAAGAATATTGGAGACGGTTCTAAATGAGGAAGGTTCGTATGGTTACAAAGACGAAGCCGCGTCTTTGAGGTAACAGCTGGTGATTGGGCCATCTTTTTAGTAAAAGCTGTGTTAATTGGCTTTGGTGATCACGCGGTTTGTTTAGTTATGTGTCTTTTTTATTTTTTTTATTTATTAAATAGTTATATTGTTACTTTTGTTTCAAATTTATTTGGTAATGGGAGTTTTGCTCAGAAAAAAAAGTTAGATTTAGGAGTTGGATACTTTACCACCGGCTTGGACCGACCTTGACAAAGGAGGGGCTTTACTCTAATATACCCAAGAGGATTCCGTTATAAACCAAAAAAAGAGGAGAAAAGTGTTTATTTCAAAAAGTTAATTAGTATGATAAATTTACAGTTAGAAAAGTGTTTATTCTGATTGGTGTTTCGAATTTAACAATTTAACAAGTGTTTATGGACCTATTGGTCTATTGTTCCGTTCCGTCATTAAAATAATTAAAAAATCGTTATTTTTACAATTTTCTGTCAATTTATTAAGTTTTGTCAAGTTTGTAGTGGTTTTACCTATTGCCGACTCTCGACTGGTATCATTCTATTGGCAATAATTTAAAACGAAAATGAAAGTTAATTTGAGGTTTTCTTTTGGCACATAGTATTTTTTTATTATTAGTTTTTTTTTTCATCGCCACATAACATATTTATACTGGCTAAGGAAAGAGGATAAGGATCAACATTGTATTTTATGTTTGTTTTTTTTCTTCATTAAATTTGTAATAAAATAAAATTTTAAACGGGGATAAGATCATAAAAAGAAAGAGGCCACGTTAAAGGAGGATGTGGTAGTAGTTGGTAAAATCATGAATTTGACTGACTCAAATGTTTTAATGTCGTAGTGGAGACAGCTAAGACATTCAACTTGATGATGGTCGTGGTCAGGAAGCTTCGTAGTCCAAGTGGCTAGATTCTGACAGCAGTCCGAACTCTTACGTAAAGTCTAGAATTCAGAATTTTTGATAAAACTTGAATCCTCTCAAAAGTTTTTCTGTAGATATTTTTTTCTTTACGAAAAGTTTATTTTTTCAGGAATGGATATGTAAACGAATTTTTGTATGTATCATCTTAATATATTTGTTTTTTTTACGGGGTTTTAATTATTTATCTTTTAAATAATTGGCATTTACTGGTATAAATTTTGAAATAATTTCATGATTGCTGTGATGAAAAATCTCAACTTTATATGGGAGCGACATTTCCAAATTTAGATAAATTATAAAGAAATTATAAAGTTTCGGGTAATAAATAATTAGCAACGTATAACGTTTCGAATGATAAATAAAGGACTAAATTGGAACAAGACATTTCAACATTCGTTTACAAAATGTTATGGGTCTAAAATATGGACGTAAAAGACAAAATATGTTTCAAATATTTGGGCCTATTTAGAGCCCATAGATTTTCCGTCCTCTTAGGTTATATTAAAAAAAAAAAAAAAAAAAAAAAAAAAACTCGGTAGTTTTGCACTATGTCCCTTTAGTTTACTTGCTCTCAAAGTTTAGTCTTGATTCTCTCATAATGAGCATTTTAACAGAATCGGACCCAAATTGATTTAAACTGAATCGATTAAACATTTTTACTTCGATCCGATCCGATCAAGTATGCTTGGTATGGTTTGAAACCGAATTTGAACTAATAACCTAATACTGTTTGCTTTATTTTATAGTTTGTATGTTAAGAGTTTGGTGCTCTACAGAGAAGCTAAATTGTCTGAATTGTTGCCATTTGTCTGTCATTGTCTCTTCTTCCTCTTATGCTTAATCTTGGATACATTTTATTTAAAAAATTGCATTTTTTTTTTTGGATTTCATGATTTTCATAAATGGTTGGACAGTTTTATAGATAGACTCAAACCTGAAGTCTTTGATTGGTTTCTATGTAAACCTCATCCGCTTTATACGCACGGATAAAGGAGAATCTTAGAATCTCTAGTTGAAAATAAATATCTCAATTTTTATATGTGTCCACAAGAGTTTGTCACTTTCCATCTGTTGCTCACAAGTGAAAACTTGGCCATCACTTAACACAAATCCTTCTCCTTCTATTCCTCTGTTTCACCCAAATGTCACTGTCAATTATCTTCTACATCTTTCCTCAATTAATAAATTTATGAAACCGATCCCCTCCATTAAATTTCCCAAAACAGAACATGGGTTCCTCACAAACCCTGATCTTTGTGTCTATTCTGTTTTGTTTTTCTTTCATGTGGTGCTTAGTGTTGGCAGGTGATTTCAGAAAAGATGTTGACATTATATGGGGTCGCGACAAAGCAAAGATACTCGAAAACGGTCGAGCCATTACATTATCTCTTGACAAAGCTTCTGGATCTGGTTTTCAATCCAAAGATCAGTTTTTGTTTGGTAAGATCTCTATGGAGCTCAAGCTCGTCCCTGGAAACTCTGCTGGTACTGTCACATCTTACTATGTAAGAATCTTTAAAACATATCTCTTTAAGTTGAATCATTTTTTGTCTAATACTTGATGTTATTTACCCAAGTGTGTGTGTGTGTCTAATGTAGGTAGCGTCTAAAGGAGCGATGTGGGATGAGATAGACTTTGAATTCTTGGGGAATCTGAGTGGTGATCCATACACAGTCCACACAAATGTGATCACACAAGGCAAAGGTGAAAGAGAACAACAGTTTCGTCTCTGGTTTGATCCCACCATTGATTATCACACTTACTCCATCCTCTGGAACCCTAAAACCATAATGTAAAATCTAAATAATATATAATCTATATTCATCTCTTAGCATAACTAAAAATCATATTTAAGAGTTGGATGTTTAGCAGATTCTATGTGGATGGTATACCAATAAGAGAATTCAAAAACATGAAGACAATGAATGTATCTTACCCGGAGAAACAAGCAATGAGAGTCCATTCAAGCTTATGGAATGGAGATGATTGGGCTACAAGAGGAGGACTCGTAAAGACTGACTGGTCCAAAGCGCCTTTCACGGCTTATTATAGGAACTATGAGGTCAAAGACTGTGTTGGCTCTAATGTGACTTGCGGTGGTGATGACTCGTGGCTCAAGGAAGGGATCGATGACGATGGCATGAAAAGACTGAAGTGGGTCCAAAGCAACTTCATGATATATGATTATTGCAATGACCCTAAGAAATTTCGTCTGGGGTTGGCTAGTGAATGTATTGCTATGAGTTAAAATATGAGATACTAAGATGGCCACTTAAGTGAATATATGATAAACCCATGAATCAAAAACAAGGTTTTCGTTATAATGTTTTTCTCAAAGTAAATTCTCATATTGAGACGGTAATAGGCGATTGATTATTTTTTTGGACGTAGGCTAACAGATATTGTTTTGTTGAGGTAGTATTTAGTTCATATATATCTTTTGAGGCGGTCATTAGTATATATAGACTCTTTTTAATAAAATATAGGTCATATTGTTGACAAAATTTTAAATAATTAACTGGCAATTGATAAATGTTTATGGATAAGTGGGAAAGATATGATGGGAAAATAAAAGTTCCTTAACATTGACCTACAATTTTATTTGCAAAATGATATCATGCCACTGGAAATTCGAGAAGTTCTTTTTGTTTCTTTTCTTTTTGGGTCAAACTTCGAGAAGTTTTTAAAACTAGACTTAATATGAACATGATCAAAAATATAAAAAACAATAATTTCACCAAACTAATGTTTACTCACGAAGGCGCGATTTAAAAGAACAATAATTTCCCCTTTGGTTCGATCCAAGTGTTGCATTTCGCATATGTTATTACATGGAATCATCCACGTATCATCTAAGCATACATATTAATTAGTTGTCAAATCATTTTTTCATGTTTCTTTGTTGATGGGATTTATAATTAGGAGTTTGGGTTCCCAAAAACCAGCCCATTATGAACGCGGATGACTGGTGCACGAGGGAAGGGTTACTCAAGAGTCAAGATCTATTAGTTAAAGGCTCTGTCCGAAGCATAACACATTTTACTGGAACCTCAATACCAATTAAGCATGTATATGGTCGAAGGGAAGATCGTCATGTAAAATTAAGTCAAAGTCAACGGCTTGGTACTCACAAAATTTGGATGTGACTGGAGAGAAAAAGATGGAATGCGTTAAGAGCAAATACATTATTTACGAATACTACAAAGATTTCAAGAGGTTTCCTCCTCATGGTCTACATTTAGAATGCTGAATGTCTCATGGCCTGATTATTTGTTTTTATTTTAAAATATTTTTCCTTTTGATTTGGTAGTAATTCAAATCCTGTAGGTAACGTTTTAGACTTTTAGTTAATGATATGAAATTGTCTGGTGCATCAAATGTTTCATTCTCACAGCTAAGTGGTTAAAAATGAAACGATCTCGGAGATTTATGAGCTTTGAATTGAAACTTAAAGACCTCTGGATTTTGACTTGCCTTGTGATATGTGTCACTTTACCAAGATTTTAATTTGGATCTAAAGCCGTGAATATATATGGGACTAACTAAAACTGAATTCGTTAACAGGAATATAATAACCCAAAATTAACATACATAAATTATGAAATTAAAAACTCCAATCAACACAAACACTAATTAACCTTAACAAGTGGCAAGATGAGTAGATGGCCACTTGGCGAAGAACAACACAAGACACAAACGCTCATAGCAGACCTAACAAGTGGCATGATGCCAACCAAATTGGTGAAGAACACAACACAAAAGTGGCAAGACGACCACTTATTAAACTAAACAACACCAAATCCTAGCTAGAGCTCAGAGAAGAGAATAAAAGGAACCAGAACGGATCATCATATATTATGCCATGGGATCAGTGGGATGAAGCCAGAAAGGTCTACGGACCCGCGAGTCTTCACCAAAGCGATCGAAGGTGAAGGGACGGTCCGTACCAGAAGCTAGATCGTAAGTACCATTTCTAGGGCCAATGTAATAGATAAAGTTAGGTTTAAGCCCGGGGTACATGCTTGCCGAGAGACAGAAGGATTCACTCTTGCTAAGGAAGATGGAAAAATCTCCAATATCTTCCGTGTAATAAAAGTCTTTGCTTATCCCATCTTGTTTAAAGATCATGAACCGCTTAGTTTTGCTGTGGACAAATTCCATATCCCCATCTTCGTCCTCTTTGTGAATGCATTGTGTGTACCTAAATAAAAAAAAAGCAGCTCAATATCTCTATATATCTACACTACCTGGATTGATTAAAAGTAACTAAACTCTTTAAAAGATTCGAAATATACTTACCACTTGATGAAGAAAAGTTCACCAGTGGGAGATTCCACTAAGTGATTGGTCGTGAAACAATTATCCAACATCTTCCAACCTTCCTCAGGGATCTTAGGGAAGTTTCGAAGGCGTAGGTGGGAATACTTGGGCTCGTAGTTGTTTCTTGGATCCAACAAACCTATGTAGAGACCCTTAAAACTTGTAAAGTAGAAGGCTTTGTCTCTCTTAGAATACATGAGATCAGTGGCTGGTAAAAGAGAGTAAGCGGTGTCGATGTGAGTCCACTTAGAGTCCCAAAAAGGCCTGCATATACTTACATGATACTCGTTGAACTTTGCAGCCACAGAAAAGTCTTCTTGGACAAGATCAGTAGAAGAGAGAGACACTCTGGTTGCATGAGTTGTTGGTTTAAAACCGATTGAAGGCAATGATATGACTCTTGGAGATGAGACACTTGGCTTGTACACATCCGTGATATGTACGGTAAGGTCTTTGTTCTCCATAGAAGCGATCCAACCTTGTGATGCTCCAAAAAGAGGTTGCTCATTGATCTCCTTGGGAACAGTCTTCTCTATGCTATACACTGTCTCTTCAGTTGTCGGATCGAATAACTTGTGTTTCAAGATTCTTCCCTCCGGTGACTCTCGCATCTTCTTACCGCCCATCAGCAAATACGGCAACTCCGGCAATGATGAGAAGAAACGAACATTGTCCTTGCGTGCCTGTCAATTTCCAAAAGACATACTACTAAAATCATTAATTACTACATCAACCAAAGTACGAAGAATCAAGAAATTGTGACATTGTGAGAGTGAGTATCTTACAGAGAGCTTCGAGATTTGGCTGAAAAACAGAGACATCTTGTCTTTCTTCTTTCTCTTTCGGAAACCCTAATTGCTCTTCTCTCTTATAAAACAGATCACAGACGGCTTTGACTTCGGTTTGGAAAATTTCCATAAATTTTCTTTCTTCCATATACATAGATCAAGTCAAGATCGGAAATCCCAAAATGGAAATCTTTCATATCGATATCTCTTTTTCCCCATCTTACGGTGTATTAAATGTATGGAATAATGACCTACATATAAACGCGAGAGTAGTTGAAGAGATTTTATTTTCGTTCTTTTCAAATTTTAACCCATATTTCCATTTTCATTTGAAAAAATAATAATTATTAACCGTGGCACAACTTACTAAAACCTAAAAGCCGCATAAGTATGGGCGTAGAGATTTATGAGTTGTTCACCAATCACATTCACACAATACATTCAAATTTCAAATTAATAAACAAAAAAAAAAAACAAAAAAACAACTGATGTTCACCACATAAGTTATTGTTTCGCCTTTCCTTATAGTTTTATCATAGATGAGAGCTGGCTGTTTCCACTGCTTTGTGGGACATATAAGGGAATTATCACATTTTCCAAAAAGATTTTGGTTGGAATTAGCTTGTCCATGAGTGAATTAGCTTGGAAGCCTCATTAACTATCTGATACGGATGCGGCTTGGACCAGAGAAAGAGTGATAAAGACTGCCGGTACACACAGCTAGCTAGGGCCGAAGCAGGCTCATCAACAAGAGAATGGACTAGCTAGAGAAGTAGAATCAATTACTTGCATAGGATCTTATGGTTGAGAAAATCGAGTAGGACTCCATGTAGAAAAAGCAACTTGAGCAATATCTTGAATAAGAGGAGGAGAATTTTGATGAATATATAACATTTGGGAACCCAAGCTTCAGAAGTATTGAGATAGTCTTTAAGATGATGTGCCTAATTTCTTTACAATGGGAACAAAATGGAGATATACCATGGGCAGTCCACATAGATAGGAATCCTACTTTGGCTAAACACCTCTTCTACTGAAGGCAAAGGTTTTGTGATATTAGCTTCAACTTTGACATGAACAGCCGAGATGCTAGTAAGTCTTTTAGTCCTTTCATTAGCTTCCTTAGGGTTCAGCCATTAAATCCTGCAACAAAATTAAGACTTGGTCGATGAATCAAGTGAAATGCATCATATCAAATCATGTTCATATATAAGAAAGACTGATTGGTTACTAACATGATTATTGTCTATAGTGTCTAATTGCGGTCCATATACGCAATTAATCGGTGAATACGTTTTGTTCGATCTATAATCTTTAGTGTCTAATTGAAAATTTGAATATAATAACTTAATTGAAAATATGAATATTAATAACACAAGAAACCAAAAATGGTTCATATAATTATAAATTATAAAATCCAAATCTGCAATTTCACAAACTCTAACGAGTCAAACCCTAAGAAGTTAAACCTAACAGGTGGCAATGGCATGATGATGACGGAATACAACACAACAAAAAGCAGACTCAGTGGCAATACGACCACTTATTGAACAAACAAACCCAAATCCGAGACTGAGCTCAAGAAACAATGGGATCATAAGAAACATAAAAAAAAGGAAACACGCTTAGGTTAACTACAAGAAAAAAACATAAATTTAAAACACACATCTAAAATCAATACTTGCACCCGTCGCAACCAGGGCAGAACTTGCAACCACCGGCACATCCTCCGCAACCGCAACGGCTGCACCCAGGACAACCACTGCAGCCGCCGCCGTAGTCCTTTTTCCCGCCGTCAGCGTTGCCCTTGTAGCTCCCGTTGCCATCATGTTGACCAGAAGAAGATTTGTTCCCACCGGTTGATGTTTCGGTTCTTTTGTTCTTCTTCCTCTCGATGGCAAGGCCGCCGGGGATGTGTTTCGGGAAAGGAATCAATCAAGTCATACTTGACGGGTGCCGCATGCTTCTTCTTCTTCTTCTTCTTCTTCTTCTTCTTCTTCTTCTTCTTCTTCTTCTTCTTCTTCTTCTTCTTCTTCTTCTTCTTCTTCTTCTTCTTCTTCTTCTTCTTCTTCTTCTTCTTCTTCTTCTTCTTCTTCTTCTTCCGGGTCTCTTGGAGGCGGTATGGTGGAATACCATTGGTGAGGTGTTGCCGGACGAGTTTTGGCCGACTTAGCTGCACCGCTTACGACTTGGGTTACCCTCCTCATTATTCTCCTCCAATTTTGTGTGTGTGTTAGATACCATAACATACATGCATGCCTTTATATCGAGCTTTTGCCTCATTTTCTGTTGTGGTTAAGTAGTCTGATTCAATTTCATTGGTTCCATTAGTCTGATTGAATTGATGTAAGTTGAAGCAGCCGGTTATCTCTGGTTTGAGGTTACTGATTAAACCGGAAAGGTGAGGAGGAAAAGGAAAGCTTCTAACTGCAGTGGAGGCTTTGCTGTTTTAAGAGGAGACGTTTGTTTTTAAAGTCAACTCTGATTCTTATCTTCTTCATCACTTGTATTCTCTGTTCTTGTATCAAGAGAGAGAGAGCTGAGAGATTCACCATTGTTGACGTTTGTAAGCTCAGATTGAGCTGGTTTCTTCTTGATATTAGTGGATTCGCCGGATTGATTCGGCCCCGGATGTAGGCTTGATCACACCGATCTTGCTGAACCGGGTTAACAAATTCGTGTTCTTGTGTTCTTGTTTACAGTTCCTTGATTCGATTCTTGTCAGTTCTAATCAAGTATTTCCGTGAGAGTTAGGAGAAATCTGGGTTTGATTTGCTACAAGTGGTATCAGAGCTAAGGGTTTCTATAAAACAGATCGATGGCGACGACGACGAGGGTTGAGATCAAGGTGTTTAATGGTGATAGCGATTTCTCGCTATGGAAGATAAGAATCATGGCTCAGCTCAGTGTTCTTGGTCTAAAGAATAGTCTTCTCGATTCTTCTCTGACAAAAACAGTTCCGCTCACTAAAAGCGAAGAAAAGCAACCAGCTACAGAAGAATCTTCAGAGAAGGAATCTGCTCAAACAAAGGAGATTCTAGATCCAGTCAAGATTGATCAATCAGAACAGGCCAAGAGCATCATAATCAACCACATTGGCGACACAGTTCTGAGAAAGGTAAACCATTGTGAGACTGCTGCTGAGATGTGGTCTTTGTTAAATAAACTGTATATGGAAACCTCGTTGCCAAACCGAATCTATGTTCAACTGAAGTTTTATTCCTTCAAGATGATTGAATCTCAAACAATTGATCAGAACGTTGATGACTTCTTGAAGATAGTTGCTGAGTTAGGAAGTTTAGAGATTCAGGTTGCAGAAGAAGTACAAGCAATCTTGATTCTTAATTCATTACCTCTCAGCTACAGTCAGTTGAAGCATACGCTCAAGTACGGTAACAAGACTTTATCAGTTCAAGATGTTGTATCATCTGCAAAATCATTGGAACGTGAATTGGCTGAACTTAAAGATTCTGAGAGAGGTTCATCTACAGTGTTGTATACAACTGAAAGAGGAAGACCAGCTGTAAGGACTCAACAAAAGGGTCCTAAGGGAAAAGGTAGAAGCAGGTCCAATTCAAAATCGAAGCTCACATGTTGGTTTTGTAAAAAGGAGGGACATGTTAAGAAGGACTGTTACGCGAGAAAGAGAAAATTTGAGAATGAAGATCAAGGTGAGGCTGGAGTTATTACAGAGAAACTTGAATTCTCAGAGGCGCTAAGTATTGGTGATCAGTTGGTTAAAGATCTATGGGTTCTAGATTCAGGGTGTACCTCTCACATGACTTCAAGAAGAGATTGGTTCTGCAGTTTTGAAGAAAATAAGAAGACTACTATTCTGCTTGGAGATGATCATTCTGTGGAATCAAAGGGACAAGGATCAATCAGAGTTAACACTCACGGTGGGTCTATCAAGATATTGCACAATGTCAAGTATGTTCCAAATCTGAGAAGGAACCTCATCTCCACAGGCACATTGCACAAATTGGGATTTAATCATGAAGGTGGAAATGGTAAGGTGAGGTACTTCAAGAATAATACTACAGCACTGTGTGGAAATCTAACAAATGGGTTATATGTTCTGGATGGTGAGACTGTTGCAGAGATGAATTGTAATGCTGAAACAGGTGGAGACAGAACATGGTTATGGCATAGTAGGCTTGGACATCTGAGTTTTAACAGCATGAAGATACTGTCTGAAAAAGGTCTTCTTGAAAAGAAGAATGTTAAGGAGTTAAGCTTCTGTGAGCACTGTGTGATGGGAAAATCAAAGAAGTTAAGTTTCAATGTTGGTAAGCACAATACTGAAGATATTTTGGGATACATTCATGCTGACTTGTGGGGGTCCCCAAACGTAACACCTTCACATTCAGGGAAACAGTATTTCTTATCAATCATTGATGATAAGACTCGGAAAGTTTGGTTGATGTTTCTGAAGACAAAGGATGAGACATTTCAGAAATTCTGTGAATGGAAAGAATTGGTTGAAAACCAAATTGGTAAGAAGGTGAAAGTCTTGAGAACAGATAACAGACTCGAGTTTTGCAATACAAGATTTGATGATTACTGCAAAGCTCAAGGCATAGAGAGACACATAACTTGTACTTACACACCTCAACAAAACGGTGTGGCCGAGAGGATGAACAGGACATTGATGGAAAAAGTAAGATGCTTGCTTAATGAGTCTGGTCTGGAAGAAGAATTCTGGGCTGAAGCAGCAGCTACTGCAGCCTATCTAGTAAACAGATCACCAGCTTCTGCAGTAGATCATAATATACCAGAAGAATTATGGTTGAACAGGAAGCCTGGCTACAAACATTTAAGGAGATTTGGCTCAGTGGCATATGTACATCAAGATCAAGGTAAACTGAAACCTAGAGCCTTAAAGGGCATTTTCTTAGGTTATCCTCAGGGTACAAAAGGTTACAAGATATGGCTTCTGGATGAAAGGAAGTGTGTTATTAGCAGAAATGTGGTGTTTCATGAAGAGTTGGTTTATAAAAAGCTTCTGGATACAGAACCGAGTAGTGAAGTGAAAGGTTTCAGTAAAACTGAAACTGTTGTGTCTGATCTTGGAAAAGGAAAAGAACAGGCTGGAGAGAGTTCAAATGCAGGTGGAGTTACTCAGGTTGATTCTAGTGATTCCAGTGATGCAGAGTCTGAATATTTTGAACCAGAAGGAGAGGCAGCTGAAAGTGGTGGAAGTGTCAAGAATTATCAGCTAGCTCGAGACAGAGTTAGAAGAGAAATTAAAGCTCCTGTTAAGTTCTCAGATTATTCTCAGTTTGCATTTGCACTCGTGACAGCTGAAGAGATTGATAGTGAGGAACCAAAGTGTTTCCATGAAGCCAAGAATGATAAGAATTGGGAAAAATGGGATTCAGGTATGACAGATGAAATGGAGTCATTGTGGAAGAATTTGACCTGGGAAATAGTAGATCGCCCAAAGGATCAAAAGGTGATTGGTAGCAGGTGGTTGTATAAGAAGAAACCTGGAATTCCTGGAGTAGAACTTGAAAGGTATAAAGCACGTTTAGTTGCTAGAGGTTTTACTCAAAGAAAGGGGGTTGATTATAATGAGGTGTTTGCTCCAGTAGTTAAACATATATCGATCAGGATTTTGATGTCTATTGTTGTTGGAGATGACCTGGAGTTAGAACAAATGGATGTTAAAACGGCATTTCTACATGGAGACATTGATCAGCCCCTTCATATGGAGCAGCCTGAGGGTTATGTGGTAGATGAAACTAAAGATCAAGTGTGTCTTCTTAAAAAGTCACTCTATGGTCTAAAGCAGGCACCACGACAATGGAACAGGAAATTCAATACTTTCATCATGGAACAGAGTTTCAAGAGAAGTGGACATGACTCATGTGTTTACATAAAGGAGGTTAGCCATGATGAGTTTGTGTACTTATTGATCTATGTTGATGATATTTTGCTTGCAGCAAAGAGTATGAAAGAGATTAACAAGATCAAGCAAGCTTTGAGTCAAGGCTTTGAGATGAAGGATATGGGAGCAGCAAGTAGAATCCTGGGTATTGATATTGTAAGAGACAGGAAGGAAGGAGTACTGTATCTATCTCAGTCAGGATACTTGGAGAAAGTGCTTAAAAGGTTTAATATGAGTGGAGCTAAGGCTGTTAGCACACCAATGGGAGCACATTTTAAGTTGGCATCTGTACAGGCTGAGGAAGAGTGTATTGATACAGATCAGATTCCTTATCCGAGTGCTATTGGTAGTGTCATGTATGCTATGATTGGAACCAGACCCGATGTGGCTCATGCAATTGGATTATTGAGAAGATTCATGAGTAGACCAGGTGATATACATTGGGAAGCTGTTAAGTGGCTATTGAGATATTTGAAAGGGTCTACAGATTTGAAGTTGGTTTACACAAAGGGAAAGGATTCTCGGATTCAAAGTTTTAGTGATTCAGATTATGCTGCAGACCTTGATAAGAGAAGATCAACAACAGGATATGTATTTACTGTAGGTGGGAATACGGTAAGCTGGAAGTCAAACCTTCAGGGCACAGTTGCATTATCGACAACTGAAGCAGAGTATATGGCTTTGAATGAGGCAGTAAAGGAAGCTTTGTGGATTCAGGGGTTGTTGAAAGATATGGGCATTGAGCAAGAGAAGGTTACATTGTGGTGTGACTCACAATCAGCTATTTGTTTGTCCAAGAACAATACATTTCACGAAAGGACTAAACATATGGCAATAAAGTACAACTTTATTAGAGAGGTGATTGAGGAAGGAAATGTTGAAGTCCTCAAGATTCATACATCTCGGAATCCAGCTGACATGCTTACAAAAGGCATTCCAGTGAAGAAGTTTGAAGCAGCTTTAGATTTTCTAAAGTTGCTCAGGTAAGATGAATATATCATCACAGCCGAAGGTCAAATCCATGTAAGTGCGAATCTACTTGAGAAGGAAGAAACTTGAATCAAGGTGGAGTGTTGTGGTTAAGTAGTCTGATTCAATTTCATTGGTTCCATTGGTTTGATTGAATTGATGTAAGTTGAAGCAGCCGGTTATCTCTGGTTTGAGGTTACTGATTAAACCGGAAAGGTGAGGAGGAAAAGGAAAGCTTCTAACTGCAGTGGAGGCTTTGCTGTTTTAAGAGGAGACGTTTGTTTTTAAAGTCAACTCTGATTCTTATCTTCTTCATCACTTGTATTCTCTGTTCTTGTATCAAAAGAGAGAGAGAGCTGAGAGATTCACCATTGTTGACGTTTGTAAGCTCAGATTGAGCTGGTTCCTTCTTGATATTAGTGGATTCGCCGGATTGATTCGGCCCCGGATGTAGGCTTGATCACACCGATCTTGCTGAACCGGGTTAACAAATTCGTGTTCTTGTGTTCTTGTTTACAGTTCCTTGATTCGATTCTTGTCAGTTCTAATCAAGTATTTCCGTGAGAGTTAGGAGAAATCTGGGTTTGATTTGCTACATTTCCCCTGCGGGAAAGCTTCTAGTACCTTTTCAGCAAGATACATTCGAAAAATAGAAAATGTCGTTATCATGCTGATGCCATGGGTTATAAAGACGACCCCTGGGTTTCGTTTCGTAACTTGCACTCTCGTCCTCGTTAATATGAAAGCTATAACACACTAAACTTACTCAATAATTAAATAGATCGGATACTATAATTTATTATACCGAGGTGTTATTAAAAAGGGGGGGGGGGGTGGAGGTTTAATTTATAGTAGTATATACACCACTCTCAAAAGTCCAAACCAAATGGTATATACAATTGTATCTCATTGTATAAATCATACAAATTTTAATTTATTCCAAGAGTATTCATAAATTCAATTTGAGTATATGATATAACTTTGTAGATTAAATAAAGAAGAAGTTACATACATGCAAAAAGGGTTTTATATCTTGCAAAAAAATATAAATGCAAAATATTAAGAAATCAATATATACTAAAACTTATTGTGCAACAGAGCCGAACACGCAATCAAAACTCGAGAGTAGTGTGGCTTGTGTCAGATCACATATACGTCTTTGTTAAAGCTCATACAAATAACTTTTCAAAGACCAGAGTATTTTATATTTTTTTAACAGTTGTAATAATACTCCAAATACAAAGTAGGTAATTTCCAAAACCTAATACTTAGTATGCCATTGTGATCGATAAAAAATAATATTTAGATTTAAATTGAAATATATTTAGTGAAAGACGTCCAACTAAAATTTAAAATTTAAACTCATTCATTTATACTAACAGTACATGAGAGTAATTTAAAAAAAAAAAAAAAGATCCAAACAACAAATTAACTCTATTTAAAAAGAACTGTGAAAGAACCAAATCAAAGACTGCTACTGGTCTGCTACTTTCCTTAAAAAGTAAAGTAATTTAAAATTTTTGATGAAGGCTCATAAAAAGTTAGACCATCCTCATCCCTAATATTTTTAAAAGTGTCTTAAAAATTAAATATTATTAAAATAAAAAACATCCATATTTTTGATGTCTAAAGTATCTTTGAAGAGACAGAAACATACACTATTCATTCATTTAAGACATCCACTTTTTTCTTTTTTTTTATTTAATTTTATTTTTAAAGACACCCACAAAGAATGACCAACGTGGATTATAGCTCTTAACTATCTACAACGGACACTTGTAGTTGCGATGTAAGTCACAAGCTCAATAGTATATCACATTAAATTTTAGTCTCCTTCATATTTAGTATTTTTTATAATCAATTACATTTTTTGCATGCATCATTGATACATTATAATCAATTTTTGCGTGCATTATTTTATTTTCCAGAAAGAGTAAATCATCAATACATGATTCTCATATGAGAAATTTTAAAATTTTAATTTTTTGTTGATTTTTTTTTGGGTAGACATTTTCCAAAGCAGTACGTGTCTGTTTTGTCACATCAATAACATTCGCTCTCTGTTGCATAATACTCCAAGTTTTTATAATTGCATTTACTTTTACCAACTATTTAAATTTTATGTTGTTTAATAAAAAAAGTCAGATTCCATCATATACGAAATTGAATTTTACAACATGTTATCTTGGAATAACTTAATTTATGTATGATTTATACAATGAAATAGAATTTATTCCATGTCGTGTTCTCTATTATGCAAAGAGATTATTGGTTGAATTTGATCAAACTATACTTTTTAAACTCTCCTAAAATAAACTGGCAAACAGAAAATTTATAACTGCACACGGTGAAAACTTTCTCAAGTCTTTATATGTCGTGTGTTGTTTATTTATCCAGTTATCATCATGCTATTTTGTTAGGGTTTGTGAGATTGATGATTGAAGATTCGAACATTTAAAGTAATATAACTATGAACGATCGTGGATAACCTATGTTTTTATATTCGTGAGGAATTTGTTGTTATAAAGTATTTTATAAATCCAATTAAAAATACAAGAAAAAAACTTATATACATTTATATGCAAATTCTTTTACAGTATATTTCAAATCAAAATCAAAGCTATTTTAAAATAAATATCAAAATCATGATGATAAGTGCTGACGAGGGGAACTGACAGGATTTGCATTATTATATATTGTATCTCGATAAAGATGAAAGGTTTACAAATGGAAACATTATTATGCATCCACCTTTTTTTCTGCTTTTTTTTTTTTCTGTTTTTTTCTTTCTTTCCTTATCACACACTTTCTTGATATCTTTCTTAAATGAGAAGGAGTTGGGATCATGATTTTAACATGTATGATCGTCTGGTTTGTTCTGTTTTCATTGACAAACAAATACTCCAAGTCCAAGATAAAGGAGTAAAAGGAAATTTTCATTTACTATTATTATAAAAACAACTTTCTCGTAAGGTTCAAGATAAAGAATTTAGTTATAATAAAAAAACATCAGTTTTAATATATAATTCTGGTTAATTAGTTTTGTCATGTTTCTAATATGATTGAATTTGTTAAACCTTTTAAAATGTCTCATGATTATTTGATGCTACAACACGAACATAACATTATTGACTCTATTGTTTTTAAGAAGTTATAAATTGGGTAGATGTAGCTTTCCTTATTAAATAATTTAGATATGCATTCTAACCAAATTTAAATTAGGATTGTGATATTTATTAATAGAACCTCACCAGTCACCACAGATGAAGCCCCGTTGATCCCAAAATGAGGAGGCTCACATTGCAACGCCGGACTCGCCGAGTTCTCTTGTTTTTGGGAGAAAAATCGCCGCGAGTGAAATCCACTCGCACGACTATGTACATTCCCTTTTATGCTTTAATCCTTTTTCATGTATCAAGTCATTCTCTAATCATTTTGTCATGTTCTATGTTATTGCCTGTGACCAAAATTCAAATATATGGTTTCTGAAAAATCAACCCATGATGGTATAAAACTCGAGTGTTAACGTAAAAAATGATGCAATGGATAGGCAAATGTATATAATTTAGGATTACGGCAAAGATCCCAAAAGAGCTTTCTCATGGTCTACCTTCAATATGTCTCTTTTATGGGTAGAGTTTATTGAATAAACGCACTCGCCATTTTTCGCAAATCAACTAAATGTTCTATATATGGGAAATTTTTACAAAGACATTAAATTGTATTTTTTTGTTTCTGGAAAAGACATCTTTATTTCTATTTAGTAATTATATTTTCTTTTCTTTTTCAGCAAACCCTTCAATGATTAATAGGGAACAAATGAGTCTAAATCTCTCCATACATATTTCGTGAAATAGTGCAAATTAAAATAAGAAAATTTTGTTTTAGGAAGAGAAACTGTATATACAATGTTTGCTTTTATGATAAAGAAATATAATAATGTGATTAAAAATGCGAATGAGAGATTCATATTTTAAAGGGATTTGAAAGACAATAAAAAAAAAGATGATCTATTATATAAAATCCATACAAATACCAAATCACCTATTCTATCACGTACAGAAACGAGGCTGTGGAGTTTGAGAATCTGAAAAAATGACATTTGTAGAATGATTTTGAAGCAACATTGGCCATCCTAATCAAAGTACGGGAAAGACGAACAAGGTTGATTTTACGTAATTAGAGATACTGGCACACGATTCATTAGAACCAAAATATTAGCTAGTAATTTTGATATGAGAGTTTTACAAAGATGATTACTTATTAGGGATTAATGTTATTTGTTGTGGCACACCTGACAAAGATAGTGAGTATTATTTTTTAGGGTCTCACAAAATTTAACCTTCGAAAATTAGAAAAAGGCATAATAAACTCTTAGTACAACTATAAAAATGTCTGAGAACACAAACAAATATGTCTTTGTGTTCGCCTCAGGTTAAATTTTTTTCCCTTTATGTACTATGGCATACATGTTTTATTTTAGGGGTTTAGTATTTAGCTTTTAGTGTGTAGATCTTTTTGGCTATTCTGGATCTTTGATGTTGTTCATGTGTTGAGTTGTTTCATTTATGAGATTGTGTTGTTACTGCGTCAATCCTTTTCTGTTGGTGTTTTCCATTTTTTTGGTTGAATCATATCCTTCATCATCTTTTTCTTTTGAAGTTTTGGTGAGTTGAGTAGACTACTTTTTTACTTTTCTCCACTTATAGTCAACAATCAATTTTGGTCGCAATATGATTAATTGTTGTGCCTATCAAACCGGATAAAAGCGAGATAGTATCGGCAGAACTGGCCCAAAATTTTTGACGGTCATTTTTGCTCACTAAATAATAATATCAATATATTTGACATGGATCCGATTATTACTATTGTTTTATTTTTTCTTTATTTATCATGAAGATATACTACAGTTTGGTGATAAACATAATTGTTATCCAATTCAAATTATTATTTTAACTAGTATGTTCATTATTTTTATTGATATCTATGCTGAAAAATAAAAATAGTGTCACAAAAAAAAACTTGAAAACTCAGTTTGATATCTTTACGTCGATTAAAAAAACAACTATGATGAAAATTGAAAATAAACTTAATTCAAATAGGAATATGAAAATAATTTATCAAGGAATTAGAGAAAATAGAAACATTATAAATCTTTAACTTAAACCCAATTCAAATAAAAATTGGAGAATAATTCTTAATTTTAACTTGAGTCAGTATCTAATCATCTAATAGACATATGTCACGATCTAATTCTTAATTTTATCTTGGTCTAACTCCATATGTTACTTCGTCCCGAGACTTGCTTCTTACCAACTTCCATCTGTTACTATCATATCTACGACGGCAAACCAAACCAGTCTTAGTCAGAATCAATGGAACAACGGCATCATCCAAGCCAGTCCTGTTCAGAATCAATGGAACTATGGTGGCGACCAAATTCCATCGTCCACTTCCATAGTTTTTCTGACTACCACCCTAACTAACATGACTTACTTAGTTCCACCGGTTCCATTAACCACTACTAGGACTTGATTGGCCGTAGTTTGCACGGACACCGTCATAACACTATGGTGATTCTCATGGCAACCATCCATATAGTGGTGAACTACCCTTCCAAATAAATAGAAGGAGAAAGATAGTGGAGCCATGATCATAATCTTCATTTGCTCTGAAGAGGAAAGTTTGAATATTGCCTTTAAGGTTAAGAAGAACCATATTTAGTATAATGCATAATGACGAAGAGTCTAAATGTCAAGTGAAGATCTCTCTTATATTTTTCTTTTTTTTTATTAGAGTCATTTTAAGGTGTTTCTTCATTTTATTTTCAATAAAGTATTAAGGGGCATAATTGGTAGCATGAGTTACCATTGAATTATGTTGAGTTATGGGTATATCTCAAGGATAACTCAAAAATGTTATCAATCATAAGGTTTTATGAATTTTGTTATCAATCAAGGTTTATGAATTTTGAAGTGAAGTTTGAGTTATGAATGTGTTATGGTTTATTTACAATTTTGAGGTATGTCCTTTGTAAAATTGTTAACTCAAATGATATCTCACCATCATGGAAAATCTCATGTGGTAGAGTTGATTTCACAATTTTAATATATAGATTTTTAACTAATCACATGATTCTTCTCTTTTGCTTTTTCTATTTCTAATATTTCCAAAAAGACAAAGATTTGTCTTAAAGGTCTAGTTGAATGATTCAGACAAATCAAACAAAAATGTTACTATTATATATTTTAGTTGTTGATTTTATATTTTTAATTATTTTTAAAAACATAATGTACACATTATTAGTCACACAATATTCAATAAAGTAAAACTTTTCATAAAAATGTGAGAACATCTTATTTTTAAAACACAAAAAAACCTTCTAAACATCTTATATAATAAAGTTTTTCGTTAATTATAAGTTTATAATATTTTTCTCAAAAACATTTCTCATCTTCAATAGTAATAGGCGATTGATTTTTTATTTTGTTGGGGACGTAGGTTAACAAATATTGTTTTGTTGAGGTAGTATTTAGTTCATATAGATTTTTTTTTGGAAAGAATATAAAATTTATTCCATCAAAAACCTGTTTAACATTATATGCAACCTTTTTTGAGAGTTTTTTTAAAAATATTGAGAGAACATAATGAAATATATAAAGATCTTTTGAGGCTGTAATTAGTATATTACATTACATATGGAAAAAGTCTGAACATGGAATAAGATCCCAAACATTAATGTTATTTGTTGTAGCATATTTAACAAAGATAGTGAGCGTTCTTATTTTTTAGGGTCTCACAAACTTTAACTTGGAAAATTAGAAAAGCCACAATAAACTCTTGGTACGACTATCAAAAAGTCTGAGAACACAAACAAATAGAATCAAACAAGAATCAGAAACATGACACTGAAGTTTCGTGGAACACAAGCCTTACAGACATAAATTCTACTTGTTGAATCATATACCTAAGACTGTAGAATCAGTTCTTAAGAATGCTAACTGTACACTTCCTTCCTTTTATACAATACCTGAGGCACTTCACCTTCATTCGAGTTGCCTCTTGGCCCTTAAGCTTCAGTTTCCATTTGGTAAACACTGTTTTAGTCATCAATGTTGTTACCATCATGAGGTTATGATCATGATGAAGAAAGACCAGAGACTATTCGCCATCTTCTTCATCATCATCAAGCTCTACAATCTGTGCTCGCCTCTCAGCAGCTTTCCTTCTGATGAAGAAACCCCATCTCATTGCTGCTTTTATCTTAAGCCATCCAACAACAGCTCTGCCTGATCGACCACGGTCTTCATCATAACCTTGCATAGGTGTGTGTAAAAATGATGGGAAAGTATATCCATCTTCTGGCAAGTGTGTTGCAGAGCCATTGCCTCCTCCTCCCATGCTGAATAGGCGGAGAAACTGTTGCATATCTTCGCTCTCCAGCATTTCATGGCTTCTGAGTCGGATCTCTTCCTCTGAGAAGAAATCTTCTGGTCCTCTCTCACCGTGGTTTGACCAGCTTTCTAAAGGATTGAGATTTGCCTGGTGAACAGAAGAAGAGTTGATGTTTTGGTATCCACTTGTGGATGATAGTGGAGGACCAAGAGCAAGACCATTGATGTTTTGATTGTTTATGGTGCTTTGAGCTTGATGTAGATTTCCCATGAGCTGGTCTTGCGTTGTACTGCACGAAGCAATCTCATATTGTGCTCGTGGGTTGGAGTTCAAAGGCTGGGGCTGCGAATGATATCTATTTGCCAGAGTTTGATCATACCCTGCAGATTGATCGAATTGAACAAACATATAAGATTTAGTAATTTACTATTATACAACATTTCAAGAGATTGACTGCAATATGCAAACCTCCAATAGCAAAATCTGAAAGCATTGGAGACTGATTAGACGGCAATGAAGATGAATGCCCTGCCATCAGCATTGGATGGTCAATGGCAGCAGTTGAGTAATTTGCCGGCTCAGTCTGAGTAATACCCAACCTCTTAGGCTGCTTCAAGTCTATGAGAGATTTTCCATCATACTCTATGACTAGGTTCCAGTTTTCATATGCTTTCTTCACCAGCCCATCAACGTAAATCTTCAGAACACAGAAGTGAAAGACAGAATCAAATTTGACAGAGCTCTTCTTTAAGTGAATCATAGCTAATAATGCAGATCAAACACGACTAAACAGTTTTTAATCTATACAGCTGATGGAAAATCATAGCTAATAAACTTTTAATAGAAGATAGTGAATCTTAGCTTTAACTAAACCATAAATCGCACCAAAGCAAAGAATAGTGTTATAAGTTAAGCAACATGGAGCAAACCTTTTGGCTGTCAGTAAGTGAGTCAGCAGAGAAGTATTGATCGCCAGAAATGAAGCCACTTAGCTCATAGATATTATTGAATACAACGCCGACATTCCTTGAATCCTCAGCATAGTAGATATAAAGCTTGCCGCTCAGGACACACGTCTTTGCATGCTCAACTAGTGCATCCCACATTTTGTTTGACATGCCGCTTCCAAGAATCTAGATAAAGATAAAATTAGCCATTGTGCTTGACTTAATAATGAACAATCTCTTTCAGCAAAATCTTGACTTAATAAGCACTTACACCACGTAATTTTGCAGGATCCCTGACCATTACTCTCAGAAATTCTTCTACAGTTTCTATTCCTGCAGCATTAAGCTTTTTATGGAATGCCCCATCCTTACCGATCTTTTCCAATCTCCACACGTCATCAGTCAGCGCAGGTGGATAATGCTTCTTGTACACTGCACATAAATGAAATCTGCATCAAACTAACAGAAGTAAAACCACATTGTACAGTGAGAAAAAGTGAAACTTTTAAGACCATACATTCGCCCCTGTGATCCTTAACAGTAAATGCTTCTGTCTTCGCCTCACGAATACGCATGCCATCACAACACCCAGAAATGACCCGTAAACCAAGTCTGAACTTCCGACTTCGAATCCAACTCGAATTATCTGTGAAAACTAGCTCGCCCAAAGTTCCAACCCCTTCCTTGAGAGTAACAACCAATTCTCCATTCAGCAACGGTCTCTTTCCTGCACGCTCTTTAACGACATGGGTTTCAAATTCTTCCTGTGTCCAGTCTTCATCATCTTCACTGTTAAAGTCACCCTCAAGCACAACAACTTGAAGCTTTGCTGAAGCCTCTGGACCATATACCACAGCACGCCCAGTGTTAGCATCAATCAAGACGACATGAATTGCAGCACCCTGCTCTCCTTCTACTTTCCCGCCTGTGAATAAGGGGAGGGACAACCTAGATTTGAAGTGTAACTGTAATTTCCGGCCATCCGGACCTTCAATCCGCTTTGGAGAAGACCCAGAACTACAAAAATGATAAGAAACCTCAGAAAACCATTATCTAATATTGAAGAACATGTCAAAATACCAAGAGCCATTAAAATACAATAATGAGAAATTTTGATATTACCTTCCAGTAAGCCTAGCAGGGCCTAGTTTTGCCAAAGCACGTTCCACTTCCTCGCTGACCTGCTCAGCAACAATCCCCACATTAAGGTTTAAACAAAGGATAGCTAATTTCTAAGCAGAGGCTAAACATAGGAATACAGATCAATGACAGTGAAAAGAACAAGAAGCAGGCAAAGATTGAACTCAACAAAAAAAGCAAGAGATCTTACAACTCGGCGGAGAATAGGTTCCAAAGACGAGCAAAGCTTCTGCAAACTGTCTACTTTTAGAGCCTCCACAATCACACTGACGCAACAAAATATCCACAAAGTCAGAAACTTTTTCAGTAAAATCAAATTACTGACCAACGAGGATCAAAACTTTACCTAGCAAGAGCAGGACGTTTTCGCTCAGGCTGGTCATCATCGTTCCCATCCAAATTCCTCTTTGCTCTATTCATATTATTATAACCTCTATCCATCTACCTCTGCATTTTTTCCCCAGGAAAAAAAAACCCCTAAATTTACTAAATCTGCAAATCGGAAAAGCCACAAAATTAGATCTTGAATAGCCAAAAAAAGTCCACTACATCAAAATCCACAAGAATGATTTACTTGTGCTTGGAAACGAGACCCCAAAATTAAGTAACTAAAACTCAGAAACCTAAATCTACGTTGGAGGCCACAGAAGAAGAGTTTTATTTCCCGTAGACTCTATCGGTGACCAAATGAATAACTAAATCAACGACAAAAGAGACAAAGTAAGAATAAAATATACCTGTTTATCGGAGACGGCGAAATCAGAGAGTATTGTCGCCGATTAAAATCGCCGGCGTTGGATTGAAACAATGATTAAAGTAGTGAACGGAAGACTGTCTCCTGTTTTAAGTCTTTTTGGGTTAATGGGTCAACTATGGCGACTTCTTTGAGCTCTTTCGCAGTGCTCCTAGTGGCTTTTTTTTATTCAGTGCGGTAAGGTCTACGTTTTCTATTGTGGTCTCTATGATTGTCGTTGTTCGTTAAAAAAACGACTGGGGGCCCCACTGTTAAGAAATAGTGGTCGGTAGTCTATTGTCCCATCAATCTCAGCCGTAGATTTCTTGTTGTTTTTTTAACCTCCACATAGGACTCAACTTTTATTTCGACAAAAGAATAATTTAGCTTTTTCCCATCATAAAACTGATCTTGCATTAAATTTGATTTTCAATTTCTTTATTAGATCTTGTAATAGGAAAATAATATTTTCATAAATCATCTACCTACCAATATAAAAGTTTTAAGCCTCCAAAAAAGTAGTTAATTTGCAAAAAATACAACCAGATAAAAAAAAAAAAGTGCTTAATTCTGGAGAGAGTTTTGGGTTTCTATGTTGTGTTGAATTCTCCGAGTCTTTTGTAGAGTTTAGTGAGCAACCGGTGGCAAATATCCGGCGACGTGCAAGGGCCACACATGAGATAGATGACGTTTCCGAGAGGGCGCGTGAAGATTCCGTCTTCTCGAAGCATTTCTATTAGAGACTTTGCATACAACGAAGCATACCTGAAACAAGCAGAGAAAAACGAATCTTGAGACACCAATGTTTGTGTTCAAGACAATTAGGCTTAATGGTAACAATGTCATTTGAGAAGATTACCCGGAATTGGAACCATCTGCTTTAAGTTCGAGCGCGAAAAGGGTTCCTAATACAACCACCCTTTGAACCACGGAGTGAGATGATATTTGTTGCACTAGTTCTTCGTCCCACAGCTGCAAATTTCAAGGATTGATATGATATCAAGAGTAATGGCTGATTTTGCTATTGATTACAATATCTTGAACTTGCACATACTATAAGATGAGTTTAAGAATAGGAAGAGCTTGTTTAGTTGTTCTTATACCTCTCTTAATGTTCTTCCTTGTGAAGTTATGTTATGGTTAGTCTCTGGATCTTTGAACCATTCAATGGCTTTCGCGGCTGTTGCGCAACCCATAGCATGAGCTGAGTATGAGTGACCATGAAGCAAGGCTTTAAGCTACAACCAATGAGGAGAAATTAGATGGCTTCAAGCGGAATCAGAAATGCATGAACAAAGAGCCTACTATTTCCGGTTTTACCTTGGAATCTCCAGAAAATGAATCGAATACAGCATCTGTGGCAAGAGTGACAGCCAAAGGAACCATTCCACCAGTCAACAATTTGGCAAAGCAAGCTATGTCCGGTTTGCAACCGAGAAGTTCAGCAGTAGTCTTGGTAAAATCATATGACAATTTGTTAGTACGATATTAAATGGATTGTAGTAACAGAAATATATCAAAAGATGACATAGATCACTACCTCTACTCCAAGACGCCAGAATCCTGTGAACACTTCATCGAAAATTACTGGAATTTTTCTATTTCGGCACTCATTAACCAGAACTCGTTGGAAAAGCGGATCAACCATGTGCATTCCCCCAGCACCATGAATTACTGCAGATAAAAGAGTAGTTTGGATCTAGCAATCTAGATAGAGGGACTAAGGAAGCTAAACCTTACTGAATATAAGGAAGTTACATAGGTACATTATCTGAAATCATACTGACCTGGTTCTATTATCAGTGCTCCAACATGGGCAGATTGCATAAGTCCAGAATACTCTTGTAATTGCTCTGATACATAGGCTGAGTAGATTGTTGCAAGAGTTGATGTGTCTCTGCTCTTGTCAAAAATCTCATCACGGTTGGTGAAGGCTGTAAGAGTTTGGGAATACAAAATCATACAACTTTACAAAATAAAGGAATTGGAGGATTACAGGGAGAGGAAAGGATGCTATTTACTTCCATATTCGTCTGGGGAGATTTCAGAAAAACTTTCAGGGAGGGAGATATTCCATGCTCCATTGGAGAGAAAGACAGTAGGAGGATCCAGAAACAGGCCTCTTCCAGTATACCTACAATCCAAAAATAGATGTAAACCTAATCAAAGGGCAAGCTGAAAATAACATGATAAAGATTGTTTGCAGATGATCCAAGAATGCTTAATTTGGAAGATCAACGTTGCGCGCAAAATTCTACAGAAATGGTAAAAACAAAAATCATGACAAAAGGTTAAAAATTCCCTACCATGGCTGCTGGAGAAAGCCTGTATAAGGTGATGGTGCTTGTGCTTCCATCGCTCCTAAAGTATCCCCATGATAAGACCCCCTAAGAGCTAGGACCTAAAATGGAACACACATCAAATTTTCACATTAGAACCTGTAACGCAAATAACAAAACTACATAAATGAAGACATGGAAAACTATGAACTGCCGGAAAAAGAGTAACACTTGCATCTTAGTAAGCAGCAGAGTGGACAACAGATGTTCAATAACAGGTACAGTAAACTGTCTAAGGATCGTTGAGCAGTAGCAAGATGACTGTACCTTAACCACAATATGCTTGTTCTCTTCTGTAGCCTCGCAAAAATCATGATCAACACAAAACTTACGAAATGCCATCTTCAGGGCAATTTCGATTGCTGTGGATCCATTATCCGAAAAGTATACTCGAGAAGCCCAGCCTGCATGCATAAACTAATTAGCCATCCTCCAATGTTTGAAAACAGAAACAATGTGACAGAGCAAGATTAAAAACCTTTTCCCACTCCATCTAATAAGAGCTCAGCGCATTTTAAGGCAGGTTCATAAACATTCTCAGGGAACATAACATGCCCGAACCTAGCAGCAGTGTAACCCATTTCTCTAGCAAGCTCAGCCTGAAACAGCCTAAACAAAAGTTCAAAATAAACTTAAGAAGAGTCGTCACAAACAGAGATAATCATTAAGTTCATGACATGATAATGCCACAGTACTGATATTTGTCATATGACTAGGAAATAATGGGCACAGATGACCTGGAAAGTAGGATCTGGCCCTTGTGTCCACCAGCTTGCACAAGCATCAAATTGCTGGGTAAGAGAACTGTTACCGGAAGCCTAACAAATGATGAAAGAAGAAAGTTCCCATTAGTTACCGCAACTCTTAGATCGATATATCTGAAACCATAGAGTTCCTGCCTTCCAGGTAACCAGATTGCTTATGAACATACTAACCACACAAGACAAAAATGTGGACATGTCAAAATAGATAAGGATTTTCTCATACAAACCTTGTATATTGAAAAATTTTCACCACACCGAGAATCTATAACTGTCACACCTTCTTCATGTATAAGTTCATGCTGAGTAAATGGCCACCAGAAAACATCTCTTGCTTGCTTTGCCATGCCATTTAATCTTTCTAATCTCTCCAAATAAGATAATACCATTCTATCTTTCAAAGCTTTAAACACGGCATCAGACTCGACAAACCATTCAATAAGATTATCTGAAGGGTCCTTGGGAATAGGCGGAAGCACCAGTACCGGCACCCTACAAACCAAAAAAGTGTTCAAACAAGAATAAGAGAAAGGTAAAACTACGAGCTTCTAATCAAAAACACATCAACTGGTACTGAAATTACTTATTCCTTAGATATGAAGTTAATGGAACTTCATTAACAAGGCCATGATCTTCAAATACAACAGCAGCAACGTCATATCCTCGAAGTTTTAAACTCTCGTAAGCTGCAATAGTTCCCGAGATACCACCGAGCCGACCATCTCCGACGAGAATTCCCGGCATTCTAAAAGGCCTAATTTCAGGGGAAAAAACACAACTATGAATAAGAGATAAATCAAATTCAATCTCCTAATACAAAGTCGAATATGATTAACCTGTATAGGTCACATTGAAGAGTTCCCGACGGTCCAGGACTGGCAACTCCGCCGGCGGTCTCCACCAAACAAAGTAAATCCGTTTTCTCACTTTTACCTTCACACTCCATCTCTTCCTTCAAACACTTTTCCATCATCCGTAGCACGACGGAGTCCTCAACCGTCGCATTTTCCCTCTCCGCCGCTAAATGTGGAGAGATAGCTGCTTCCCAAGCATACAACGTCTTACACAAGAGTTCCGGCGCGCCAGTGACCGTCTTTTGCTCCCGGAAATTCAAATCGCACATCCCAGTCTCGCGGATTTCAAAATTCAGTCCCATAGATTCTGCTACGGGGAGTGAAGAACGGAGGACAGAGTTGGAGATTGAAACAGGGATCCGACGACGGAGGGAGAGTGAGTCGAGCTTAGAGAAGACGAAACGAGAATCGGAATCGGAAGGGAATCCAGTTTGTATAGGTTTCAAATAGAGGATTTTTTTGGAATGTACGGCGGAAGGGGAAGGTTGTTGGAGGAGGAAAGAGGCGGCGATTCCGGTAGAGACGAGAGTTTTGCCGAGAGAAGTGTTTGCTGACCAAATTAAGTAGGTAGGGTGGTTGAGCGGCAAATGGAATGAGTGAGGAGGGGGAGAAACAGCGGCGGAGTTGAACCTAGTCTTGTGGCTCAAGTGCCGGAGACTGTGGCGGTGGCGGAGGAGAACGGCGGTTACAGGCAACATGGTTGGTGAGATAGTGAAGTGGCAGAGAAAGGAGTGTGTCACTGTTTAACTAGAAAGAGTCGTTGTGAATTGTTTGGGGGACATATTTGGTATTTTACGGCATTTTGTTTTCTCACGGATCACGTAATTGGGCCGAACGTAAATTAGTGGGCTGACCCATTGTTTTCAGTGCAGTTCTAACATGCTTACCATTTGAAACGTTTATTCACATATTTAATATTTCTGGTAAAATGTAAAAGCAAATAAGGAAAAAGATAATTACATTTATAATTAACAAACAAATTTTTCTTAAAACGTTTCAAGTCTTAAAATGTTAAGTTTGAGATTATTTGAGAAACATATACAGTAAGTTGTGAACGTAAACGAATATGTAAACGGCAACATGTAATCAAAGCCTAATTAAATAAATAAGTTTCAGACTCAATCATTCAGTTTTTGTATTGCTGCTCTTAAATATTATTTCCTCTACTCCAAATTAATAGAGGTTTTGGGCATTTTTTCTTGTTCCATTTTATTAGATGTTTTGTTAGTTTTTATGCAAACTTTACATTTTGATTGGTTAAATGAATTTTAAACAAAACATTAAATGATAATTTTGTAAAGAAAAGTATGTTTCTTAATATGTGTGCTTTTAACTAAAACATCTATTAATTTGGAACAGAGGGAGTACCGTTTAGACATATGCGCGTTTGTGGTGTTTCACATTGAAAGATTGTGTGTTTTAATGATTTTTTTTTTTTGGCACAAAGAATACGAAGTGAAATATGTTGTGTTTGCTTTTAAGTATATAAAACGCTAGTTTGAGAGAAAAGGTGCACAAATTGTTTCTATAAATCAGCAATTATGTATGAAATATGATCATAATGATTTTTGCATAAAGTGAACTCATATCTTGCTTAGAAAGTATCTTACTTGTTTCTGCATTATGTATCAATAGTCTCTTGTAGTCCCTAGACTTTTGTGATTCCTTTTAAAGGAGATAAAATCAAAATTGGTTTAAACTTAAGAGTCTATAGTTTTTACTAGGTATAAATTATCTATGAAAGCATTTATGTACTTTTTATTTTAAAGTATTCTAGATACTATTATTTTCTAATTAAGAACTCTATATAAAGTTGTGGTATTTTGAATGTCACACAATACGGTCACATTGAAGTAATTACCGTTGCCATTTCAACCCACGGAGCTTACGCGCTCAGCTCTGAAATTCAGTTTCACGTGAGACGTTTGCATCACGTGCGACCCAATCATATAGCGACAGTTGGCACATTTTTCAAGGCATCTCCAATCAATTGGCAAACAATTCCTTCGCCAAGTAAAATACTAAATTCTATGTGAAAAGATCAATCATAATATAATTTTGTTTCATTTCATTTTCCTTTTCCATATAACCATATTCACAAGAGTGTATAAGGTTTTGAAATACTTTTATTCTTTTGATAAATCAAAAATAAATGTTTTCAAAATCACATCTATTTATATATAAAAAAAAAATTATGATCGCAAGTTTACCACTACCATATGCTAGAATAGTAACCCGCGCGTTACGCGGGATTCTAATATTAAAATATTATAAAAAAATTTAAATTATTTAGAAATATAAATAAATCATTAATTATAAACAGAATTATAAAACTAATTCATTATTTTCCACAAAACTTAGCATATCTTAAGGTTAAAACCATTCGATTCAAAAATATTCTCAAACATATTTTTTTTTATCACAATATAGACAAAACTACATTTCCACTCATGATAAACAACAAAGATTATGTATCACCCCTAATTGGATGTTTTATTGTGTAACATTTTAGTTTATATTTACCATTTTATATTAGTTATTTTTAGTGTAACATATTGGAATCTTTTACTTAAAATACGAAGACTGTAACACTTTCAAATTTTTTAAAAGTTTAGATATTTTCAAAAAATCCAACTGTAACTTTTATGTTTATATACAATATTCCAAAAAAATATTGGTGTAGATATTTCTATTATGTGGAGAAAGTTAACTATCGTTGTTCTATAGTTTTTTCACACTCAGTTTGTTAAATCCTTTCAACACTTTGATTACTAACATTATCTTTAAGTTTTTTTTAATTCTTATCCATTTTTAATTATTTTTTATAAATATTTTAGATTTATTTAATAAATATTAATAAACTTGTATTAAGTAAATATTGTAAATTGTCTTTAATTCAAAAAAAAAGTTGCTTACATATATTATAAGTATATTAAATTTGTGTTGTTATTTTTTTACTTTACTTTATATATTGAATCATTTTATTGTAGTGGTTGTGGCTATCTATATTTTTTTATTATTTGATCTTTCATTTTTTATATTGTAATATCGTTTATATAAATTTTAATTTATTTTATCTTATTTTTGTGTTCACCCCTCCCCCATTATATTATGTTAATAAAAATATAAAAATGTAGTTACAAAGTGTTTTTTTTTTATATAATCAGTTTAATACTTTTTTTTTTGTTTTTACTTTCACTTCTTTTATTGTTTTTATTCTTAAATCTCTTAATACTCATTAACTACTATATTTAAGTAATGCTAATGAAAAAAAATTGTTTTTACAATGTAATTAATTTTTAATAAAAACACAAAATAAAAAAATATTATTTGATGACATGTTTTATTCTTATTGGATGGCTAAAATAATGATGTGGACATCATAAATGGAGAGAAAACTCTTCCATTATATATATGATTTTCGCAGCATACCAGTTACCACCACAATAATTGTCTAATTGGTATACCCAAAATCATAAAAAATACTATGAATATTAGCATGTTATTAACTAATTCATTAACCAAAAAATGTTATTAACTAATTACGTTTGTAATGATGTACAATGCAAACTGTAGTTTTCTTTGCTTATTAGACAAAATGTCTCTCTCTTTTTTTTTTCTTTTTACAAAACCATACACATAACATTTTAAAACTTACGATAAATTATATATTCATAAGTTGTAAAAAATTGAACTATAGAGCCTGTTCGGGAAAAAGTCACAGCGACAGCTGTTGGCAACCAAAAATTTGTCTTGATTTCTCCTTCATCTTTTCTTATCTCTCTTTAATTTCTGTCGCTGCGACTTGAATTTGATGATTTCGGAGTCGCTAGGAAAAACAGCAACACATCCAATCTTTATTTTAAAAGAGACGACAGTCGCTGGATTTTAAAACCATTATCAGAGATTTACAGATACTGTATGTAAACTCTTCTCTTGTTCTCCAGCGTAAAAGTAGAACTTTTGTTGAGAATTTACTAAATTTATAGTTATACCCCTTAAAATATTTATAATTACAAAACTTACATGTAAAAAAAAAAAAAAAAATCAGTCGCGGATCAGAGTCTGGCGACTCTGTGCCGAATAGGGCTTATATATCTATAAATCCAACTCTAAACGTGATATGCGAGCACTAAATAAATTCATCAAACAACTAGAACAAAGGGGGAATAATTCAACATGCAAAAGCATGTTTTAAGATGCAATTATACTATAGTAGTATTTTCATTTTTCACAATCTAATAGCTTGCTCCATTATAGATTTAAATGCGGGTGAAGAACACGCGCAATGGCGGTGGGCACAAGGAATCTGCGGACGAGGAAGAAGCATATGCCCCAATATCAATACGCCATGTCCTGGGAACATACAAATTTTCAAATTAATAAACGAAATTAAATATTAAAAAAAAAGCAAGAAAGCGCCACGTGGATCGCTACCTGGCGGTACAGAAGCATCGCATCTTCTAGTTGTAGCCAAAAAAGCAGAAAAACAAAACCCAGAAAAAAAAAAAAAAAAAAACTAAAGATCGTATTTTATTTTTATTTTGTTTTCCTTTCTATCATCAAATCAAAACCAAGAAAACCTCTGTCGTCGCCGCTCTTTCTCAATTATTTCTTCATCTCTAATCGAAATCTCTCTTCTTTCACATGAATTTTCACTCTTAAATCTTTTCTGGGTTTCTCTCTTATCCAAAAATTTCCTGATTCAGATTTCGTCTGAGTCCATTCAAACCCGAGAAAGATCAGAGTGCGGAATCGGATTTCATTGCTTCCCTTTTTTTTATAAATTACGCATTTTTAAATCGAGGGTTTCTGGAAAATTCGTGTTTTTTTTTTTGTTTCTACGAGATTTTAGGTAATTTTGGTTCTTTCTCTTATTAGCAGATGTTGATGATCTTTGAGTTTAGGCGCGTTTGGATTGATTTGGTGTGACGCATGTCTGTGTTTTTTTTTTTTTTTTTTCCCAGATAAGTGCTGATGCTTTGTGAAGATTCATCCGCAAGCTTGTAAATGGAAAATCATTTCAACTGTCATTGTCAGCGAACAACTGCAAAGTTCTGTCATCGTGCTTCTGAGATTTGGTACGAAACCGAGAAATCTAGGAAAGACGTTTCTGCGGTTTTGAATTCTCATGTGCAATAAGAGAGCTGGTGATCAAGAACACAAGGATAGTAATTATAATCAGATTGGGGGGAGGAGTTTTGTTATGGATTCAGGTTCTGTGAACTCATCTTCTGTTACTAGTCCAGTTTCGAGTTTGAATGATGAGCCGCATCGTGTTAAATTCTTGTGTAGCTTCTTAGGAAGTATATTGCCTCGTCCTCAAGACGGGAAATTAAGGTATGTAGGAGGAGAGACGAGGATCGTGAGTGTGAATAGAGATATTAGGTATGAGGAGTTGATGAGTAAGATGAGAGAGCTTTATGACGGTGCAGCGGTGTTGAAATACCAGCAGCCTGATGAGGATCTTGATGCTTTGGTCTCTGTGGTGAATGATGATGATGTTACAAATATGATGGAGGAATATGATAAGTTAGGTTCAGGAGATGGGTTTACTAGGCTTAGGATCTTTCTGTTTTCATCTCCTGAGCAGGATGGTTCTTCGCATTATGATGATCAGAGGGAATCTGAGAGGAGATATGTTGATGCTCTTAATAATTTGATTGAAGGAACAGACTTTAGGAAGCTACAGCAGCATCCTGATTCGCCTCGTTTCAATTTGATTGATGATTTTTCCATGGTGGAACCGATGTTAAATCAGCTGAGCATTGAGACTGGGGGTGGTAGCCAGAGGGGCAATGAGATACCTATGTATAGTAATCTTCACCAGCTCAGGATTCCTCGTGTGGGTTCGGGGCAGATGCTTGCACCAAGGTATGGTGAAGTAGAAGGTACATGGAGTCCTTACTATTCTCCTCGGCACCATGGACATCATGATCCCAGAAATTTTCAGGAATTTCCATCTTCGCCTTCTTCTGCTCGTTATCGAATGCCATATGGGGAAATTCCTGATAAGGGGTTTGATAGAATTCCTGATAAGGGGTTTGATAGAATGCCTGAGGAGTATGTGAGGCCCTCACAAGCAAGTCATCATCCTTTATATGAGCACCAGGCACAAGTTCCTGATAATGTGGTTTGGGTCCCAGCTGGAGCAATGCCACCTGAGAGCAAAGGAGGTTTTCCTGGGAATGTTCTTCATGGTGGTCCAGGTGGCTATGAAGGTGGTAATGTATGCGAGAACTGTCGTGTAACATATCATAGGAACCATCAGCTTTTGGAGCAGCCCAATATAGGCAGTAATGGATTTCCACAGGTTCCATCCACTCGTTGTGCACAATGTCCACCAAACAGGGAAAGTTTCCTGCTTAACACAGACCCAAAGCCTACTCATCACGGAGCTTATCCAAATGAGACTTTCGGACATGAAAGAGGATGGATGGTTCAACAACAGTTGAATCCTAATCCTCCAAGGATTGAGGAAGGGCGGCCACATATTTCTAATGTTGGAAGACCAAACGATCATTACACTCACGATGGTCCTGGGATGAATTATCCTCTTGGTCACCGAGCTGGATTTGAAATTTCCAATGAAGGGTTTCATGATAAACCTCTTGGTGGCATTCCCCTGAATGCGATCAACCCTACTGTTGAGGAACGTGGCTATAATTATGGGAATAACCTCTATGCTCCAGGTCCTGAAAGTATCTACTCAGCAGGTCATAGCCATATGCACCCGCAACAAAACATTTGGCAGCACAATTCAAATCCTATAGCTGGTCCCCCAGGCTTGCCCATGCAAGTCAATGGCACAGTCAATCAGACTGGTATTAGAAATCCGATAGAACCTGCTCCTAGGTATTCTATCGGAACGGAGAATCAAAGTGTTTTGGTCGGTTCTCCGCAGAAGATTTCAGGCTTTGATGGAATGTCCTCCCCTGGCCAGCCTTACTTCCCTAATCCCCATTTACCAGATAGAGGCTTTCCTTTAGACCCAAATTGGGTGCCATCTGAGAACCCGACTGCACATAACGATTATCGACAGGTGCCTGAGCAATTGTCTGGGCCATTATTACAGACAAACCTCAATGCTGCACCCATTATGCAGACTCCAATTATGCAGACACCAGATTTTGTGGAAGCTATGAGGCCAGTGGAAAGCACGTTTTCCCATGGAGGTGAACAGTTTAACAATGTTGATGCTGGTGTTTCGGACGGTGTTCCTTACCTAGATAAGCCTCAACCCGTAGCTGAAGGAAAGAACGATATAGGGAACCTGGTAGAAGTTAGTCCTTCTGCTGCTCCTCCTGAAGGTGAAGAGCTATCAGTTGAGCGGTTGAGTTTCTTGCCTGAGTTGATTGAATCTGTGAAGAGGGCAGCACTTGAAGGAGCTGCTGAGGTCAAAGCTCATCCAGAAGAAGCTAGTGATCATGTGAGGCCTGAGTTGGTGGAAAACGAATCAGAGCATGTGGTGAGTAACTGAGTATTATGAGAGCCTTATGGTGTGTTATTTTCTTCTGGTTTTCATTATGCAACAGCCTTTGGTTTTTCAGAATGCTCAAGTTGAACCTGAGATGGATTCTGATAGCGATAACCCAAACAATTTCAAGATTGAACAAACAAAGGCTGAAGCTGAAGCACGATCTAGGGGACTACAGGTTTTGTATAACTTTGCTTTATTCTTTAACCAAACAAAATTTCCAATGGATCTTTGAATTGCCCATTTTTAGTCCTTTTGACTTTGTTATCTTGGTTTTCATCTTCTTCGTTTAGACAATAAGAAATGATGATCTGGAGGAGATCCGAGAGTTAGGTTCTGGAACATATGGATCTGTTTACCATGGAAAATGGAAGGGCTCAGATGTTGCAATAAAGAGAATAAAAGCCAGTTGCTTTGCAGGCAAACCATCTGAAAGGGAACGTTTGGTAAAAATATAATCCCACTTTGACACTGTCATCAACGTTAATTGTAGTATCATCAAAATCCTTACTGCTTTTCTGCTGTTGCAGATTGAAGATTTTTGGAAAGAAGCCCTGTTATTGAGCTCATTGCATCACCCAAACGTTGTCTCTTTCTATGGGATTGTTCGTGATGGCCCTGATGGTTCTCTAGCAACTGTTGCTGAGTTCATGGTTAACGGATCTTTGAAACAGTTTCTGCAGAAGAAGGATAGGTAAAACAAAATTCACATATTCATGCATTATATACTATTTTCGTGGAGGAATCAAATATCTGACATCACATTGGTTTGACTCCTCTAGAACTATTGATCGTCGCAAAAGACTCATCATAGCCATGGATACTGCATTTGGGATGGAGTATTTGCATGGAAAGAACATAGTTCATTTCGATTTGAAGTGCGAGAATCTTCTTGTGAACATGAGAGATCCTCAGCGTCCTATATGCAAGGTTACGTTATTGCTCATCCTGATCTCCCCATATAGCGAGGACTAAGCTTGTATATTTCTTACAATATTTTTCTCCTTTTCTTTTTTCCAGATTGGTGATTTGGGTTTATCGAAGGTGAGACAGAAGACTTTAGTGTCAGGAGGTGTTCGTGGGACTTTGCCATGGATGGCACCTGAGCTCTTGAGTGGGAAAAGCAACATGGTCTCTGAAAAGGTAATCATTTTTTACAGTTTTTTTCAATCTTTCAATTGGATCAAGTCGCGCAATTACTAACCGAGTCTGTTATTTTTTTGTTTCAATCAGATCGATGTTTACTCGTTTGGGATTGTGATGTGGGAATTGCTCACTGGTGAGGAACCTTACGCAGATATGCATTGTGCTTCCATAATTGGTAACAAACAACAACTTTCTTGCTTATCTTTATATACTTGTGAAATGATAAGATTGATGAGATTAAGAGAAAGAGAATGGTGTTTTAATTACAGGAGGTATAGTGAATAACACATTGCGTCCGAAAATCCCGCAGTGGTGTGATCCAGAATGGAAGGGATTGATGGAAAGTTGCTGGGCCTCTGAGCCAACAGAGAGACCATCCTTTGCTGATATATCTCAGAAGCTCAGGACTATGGCTGCTGCTATGAATTTGAAATAATTATAATTAATATACTTAAAAAAAAAAAAAAGGAATAAAGATGATGACGATGAAGAAAAGAAGATGGTGATGGGTGCATGCATGGATCTTGAAGACAAAAAAGGCTTCTATTTACTTGTGTTTTTATAAAAGTATAGTTAGCCTATTTTTGGTTACCACATGGTTTTGCGGTTGGAACGTGAAAACTAGCGTTTTGTGGGAGAAAGGAAAATGGTGTTTTATGGGTATATAGTTTTATGTTTGAATTTAGAGGATTTTGGTTTGGACACTTTTGATCAAGCAATGTATTTGGTTGCACTTGATGATCATTGAGGTCTCTCTCTCTTTGGTTCCTTTTTTTTTTTTTGGGTATTATTTTTGGTGTATATAACATTTGTGGCTGAAGAAGGGTACAATTAAATTATTATTTTTTAATGTTCAGATTATATAATTTTTGTTCTCTTATATCTTTCATTTTATTTATTTACTCTGTTTTTCTTTATTCAAAATTTACATTACACAAATATGAAACATTCTTAAAATAAAGACTTCTAATACTGTACAGTACAATGGTTTGAACTTTTTCATAAATCACTCGGATCTATAATGATTCCAATCTACAATAGCTTGAAAATATTTATACTTTTTTAGCAAAAAAAAAAGGTATGTTATATCATTCGTGCCAATAAACAAAACTTTGTAGTCTGAGAAGCTCCTTAAAACGTCGTCGTCTAGTCCAAAATATCCCGAGATTCGAACAAACCCAACTCACACAATTAGACCAAGAAATTAGTGTTAATATAGAGATGAGGTTAGGTAATGATGAATGGGATTAAGGGGTCCAAAGACACGAGGGATGGCAACAAAATGTGACAGGACTGCAAACCTCTCTATCTCTCTCTACATAGTTAGTACTTATTAGGTTTGACTTTTATTAATGTTTTGTTTGATTCTTATTTACCAATTAATGTAAACCCAAATTATAATAAAATAATTATATTATTCTCTATGAACAGAAAAGTCAGCCCCTTGCAAGTACAAAAGATCTTCTTAATTTCTTGTCAATTTAATAACTCAGCAAGTGAAGTAGGAGAGGAATTAAAGCATGACATTATCAACTCCAATGTCGTATCTTCCTTGTTCACAGAACATCCTTCTAACCAATTACCACTTTAATTTTGTTATAAGAAAATTATACAAAATGTTGTGTTAATCATTGGACCCATGCACTTAATAATTGAAAAATTGGATCCATTTCTCTTCAAAATAAATATCAGATGTTTTAATTCGTCTGCTTTCAAAAACATTAAAGTTTTAGTTATCTACAATAACTTTTATCAGAATATATGAACTAACAAAATATTTGTTAGAGAAAACTTACTAAAATCAAAATTTTATTTGTTATTTTTCCTGTTTGCTATAACTGTCGTTTTAGAATTTTTCACTATTTTAAAGACTATTCTCAACATTTGATATACTCTTAGTTACTCTCTCTTTTTGTTTCCAAAATCGTACCAATAGATGATGCATGTATAAAAAGCTATAATAACAAAATATTGTATGAAAATTTTGATACGATAGTAGTATTTTAAAAATAATAACGAAATGTCAAAAACTCAAGAAAATATGTATTATAATAACAACTTAATAAGTAATAACTAGGAAACCCAAAAATAAATAAATACATATTCTATATCGTTAGTGATCACTTTTTCAAAAGGCACTATCGATCATCACTCGGTTCAAAAAATTCGACGGAGAACTTTATTTGTAGTTCACTCTAGCATAAAGCTTTAAAGCTCGAGTTCCTCCTGTTTCGTTTTATTTTGCAAGGATCAATTCATTTTTGATCCAAAAACATTGTATCTATTTTATTTAATCAAAAACCAATTAACAAGAAAACCTTTAATTGTAGTTTTTGTTAAAACTAAATCCTACCAATAGGTGATGCTTGTATACAATCTGACACTTAAATTTGGACTACTATATATGATATAAGCTTGAGTACATTACAATTAATGGTTGAATTTTGGAAATAAGTCGTATTAGTAGTAATTTAAGTGTAAGGTCAAGATACGTGACACCATCAAAGAAACCAATGTCTTGTCATGTATACAAACATATATATGGTATGATTTTGTTTAATTACGCCCTCTTAAGTCTTAAGTCTTCTTCATGCAACACCTAACACGCGCTAATAAGTTTTCCTTCATATGGTCAAACTCACACGCACACGTTGTAATTATATTTTATTTTTCCATAAAATTATTTGATCCACTAGGGGATGGAGTATATATAATGATTCATAGTTAAAAAAAAAAAAAAGTGATTCAATATTTTCATATGAAATATAATATCATAAAGCTGTGTAATATATAAAAGACAACAATCATTTACCGTCGCATTGCAAAGGAAATTGCGTACGGTAATGTGTTAGTCAACCCAAGTGACGTGATGATGAGTGACACTTTTCCTTGGATTAGTTTTTTGTTGGTAAAAAGAAAACATTCTTTATAATATAAAATTGACAAACTCAATCTTATCTTGAATTTGTTGAGAAATAAATAACAAAGCTTTGGAGAAAATGAAAACAAAGGCCAAATCACAAAAAAAGAATCATATAAATGAAAATGTTATTAATATTTTGTCTAATCAAATCTCAAATTCTTTGACTTTTTGTTTAGGATTTACAATTCTTCATATAGTGGTAATGACGATTATGACTCCAATTAGTGATCGTAATACTAATTTACTTATTTCATTATACATCAGTTATATTTGCTCTTTGTTTTTTAAGTCACATAAATTCTTCAAACATTTTGATATCAACCAAAATTTTTATTTTTATTGTATTGTGGGAGTTCTAAATTTTAGAAGTCTCCATTTAAAGAATAATCCTCCATACCAAAAAAGAAACAAACTCGTGACAGAAAGAAACTAATCCGTTGTACAATATTATTAAAGTATACATATATACAATAAACATTTGAGAGTATAATTGTGTAATGAAAATAATATAAAACTTAAGTAAACAGTAATAAAAATGATATGATTGTGAATTTTTGAACACAATTTTTTTTTAACTATTAGGAGATGGATGAATTTTTAGTAACATATTTTCTTATGTGATAATCTAATTTTCTAAATGATTGTTGAGTTTAGATTGTGATTTCACATATAAATAAAAAAAAGTCCACATAAAAAGTAGTAATATGTTAAAGAGAAAAGTTACACTTTCCATAACAGAAATGACCATTAATATTGGAATATTGAAGTATTGTTTTGATTTTGTCTTATTGCCATTTAATTACTTTCTTTCTTTTTTGGAAAAATTTACCATTCACCTTATTTCTCTCCTTTACCTTTTCATTTAGCTAACTTGCTTTACAATTGGATTTTATATTTAATCGGATCTAAAATTTTTTATTTCCCCCAAAATAAATATTCTGCTCACATCATTATTTTTTTTAAACGATAAACATATAAAACCATTACTTATATGTAATGATTTCAGTAGCTAGTATCTAGGTTAATTCTTATCCAATAAAAACATGATCTATAACTCGTATGAATGTTAACTCCAGTATTATAGGGGCTATTAGCAATGTATTTGTAGAAAATTTTGGTAATATGATATCTAAAGATTATCTGCGAAATTAATCAAGCAACATTGATTAAGTACTCGTTTAATTTAACGAAGCTAGTACGCATCTATCTAAGCTTATCCTCTCATGACATTAAAAATATATATCAATAAACACGAGTATATTTTATATATATTTGTATACTAGTTATACAATATACATATATTTAACCACTAACCAGCTCGAATATATTTTCTTAAAGATTGAGATTTGAGATTTGTCAAATGCATCGATTCTAGGGTTTTGAAAAAGGACAACAGGAAACATTTGCGTTGCTTTTATTTAAAGCTCTGAATTTCCTGGTGTCTTCAATCTTTTAATATATTATAAACAATATCTTTTATTAAATTGTAGGGATATTAAATTATACAGAATATTAGTTGCTCCTTTTTGAATTTTGATGGTTTCCTCTTGTTATTTTGTTGCCTAGTTGTGGTTCCTTATCTCACTTGATTATTTAACTAGCTAATTAAAATCTTGTGATTAAAAATACATTTTGTTTTGTGAGTATATGCATTAACATTTTCAAAAAACATATTTGTGATAGATCAAGGTCAATTAGTGTAAGTTGTCTGGTTGTTCAGATCAATTATTGTATTTAAGCTTCGCTTTTTTAAAAAATATATTAAAATACAGTCTTCCTACCAATCAATTTAACCCCACAATTAGATGTCCTCGGCGGCATAATAAATCCTCGAAACTGATATTTTGTTTGTTTAAGAAAAACAAAAGTAAAATTAAAAAAAAAAGTCATATATATATATATATAATATCATATAGATAAAGAGTCGTATATAAGGTTTTAGTTAGAAAACAAAATTTAATTTGATATGCGGAATCGGCGAATCCTATATTCAAGACAAATAATATTTCGTCGTTCGATCAAATAAATACTTGTAGTACTGTAGTGTGCACCTTTAGTTATTAACACAAACTTCTTCTTTCTTGTTTTTTTAAGGATTATTGATACAAACTTACTCACTTTAAAACGTAACTCTTACAAGGTTGGAAAAGCCATGGTTTTTTTAACTAATCATTGTTGACCTGATTCATGCAAAGCAATTTGTTATATATATTATGACCATTTTACCGACACACTTAAAATGTATACTAATTATCCATATATATATATATGTATATAAATATAATAGTCTATCTATATATGCGTATATATGTATAAGAGACTATAAGTCAAAGAACAAAAGTTTCTAGAACAAAAATTAGAGAAAAATAAAAACGGCCTAGACATGGAAATTGATGCTTACTTTGAGATAAAGTCAAACATATTTTGCAAGGAGCCATAAGTCATAACCGTATGTCGACGGTCTGTCTTCTCGATATCGACGTTTTTCCTTACGGCACACACATTTTGATATTTATAATATATATCATCGGTTAATATCTTAGAAGCTTCTTTTTCTAATTGCAGTTTCTATATGATTGAGGACTGAGTTTTTATGTGATATATATTTCTTAGTTCTTACAAGCTTATTGTGATATATTATATATATCATCGGTTTTATTTGTTTCGATTGGTATAAAAATACGGATACCGGTTTTTTATTTTTTTTGGTGCAACTTCGTGTTACTATCTTTTTCATCAAATAGCAAAAGTATTTGATGGCACATTATAAAATATAAATCTTTAATCCAATAAAATTTTGATTCAAACGGAAAACTACAGATTTTTTTTTTATTTTTTATTTTTTTTAAATGGTGCAATGATGGAATTATGAGGAAAACGACGGAAGCACATTGTCTACAGTTCTATGGGTTATAATCACAATCACTGTCTTATTTTCTGCTAATATACGATGTATTTAATTAACAGAATCCACACATCTGAAAAAAAAAAAAAAAAAAAAGGAATATCCACACATACACACTATTTTCATTAGCGCCGAGGCTTGCTACGTAGCACTGTCGAAGAACTTTCACTTTTATCAACTTTTTCAGTCAAGTAATGATAGCTCGGTGTTTATCGTCTTGTTAACAGAAACTGTTTTGGGTCTACTCGAATTCACTATACGTCAAGCTTTTGTAAAGAAACTGTTCCATTTTGGAAAATTTTATACATATTTTATAGTATAAAAGAAGAGAGTAAACAAAAGATTATATGTTATTTAATTTGAAGTTTCTAATTTTATTGGCCATTATGCATTATGCAAGTTCCGAAAACTCACTTGGTTTTTTACCCAAAATTTCTGTCATAAGAAAGTCCAGGATTTTGTATGCCTTATTCAATAGAAATTCGCTTATCCCATGTAATATAAACTTAAGCAAATTATCCAAATTCAACAAGTACATCAGAAATTAAATTAAACTAATGACATTTGATTGGCTATAAAAAGAGGAACATTTCAACTCAAGTCACGACAAATCAAGATGATGGTTTGTTTCCTGCCCTTTAATTTGACGTGTTAATTAAAATATATAAAGTGATAATGCGATTGGACAAATTTTTCACGCAAGTGTTTCTTTACGTTAATGATTATTAAAAACTGAGACAACTTTTTACCTTTTTAAAATAAATAATATTAACCAAAGGTTTAGAAAACTAATCCAAAAAGCAGGAAAAGCAAAAACCCTAGTTAAAAAATACAATTAGGGTTGAAGTTGAATCTTAAAAATAAATAATTAAAACGCGGAGAAGACTTCATATATATATATTTAATATATAGTTTTGTCAGTTATAATAATCACCAATTAATGTCCTCTTTTTTCTCGTCTTTATAAATCATCCCTTCTGAGCATCATATCATTTCATCATCATCAAACATATTAACACTTGGAAGAAGAAGAAGAACAACAACAACAAGAGGAAGAGCAATAACAAGTAGAAGATCAAGAAAACACAAAAGAATTGTCAGAAAATGGGAAGAGCTCCATGTTGCGACAAGGCAAACGTGAAGAAAGGGCCATGGTCGCCGGAAGAAGATGTGAAGCTCAAGGATTACATCGACAAATATGGCACTGGTGGCAATTGGATCGCACTGCCTCAGAAAATTGGTAATTAATAATCTTACTCTAGTTTAAACTCTAATCACACAGCTAATTGTTTCTAATTTTAGTTTTACTATGCTATCAAACAAAACTTATAATTTCCAGCTTCTTTCAACAATTTCATATCGTTTATTCAAAGTAGCATGTTACCCCTTGTCTTGATTTTTGATTATAGATTGATTAACACAAGTTGTGTTCTGATTTTGAGGTTTTGTGTAAATTATATATAGGGTTGAAGAGATGTGGTAAGAGTTGCAGACTGAGATGGCTTAATTACTTAAGACCAAACATCAAGCATGGTGGTTTTTCTGAGGAAGAAGATAGTATCATTCTGAGTCTTTACATAAGTATCGGAAGCCGGTCAGTGATTTATCCATATCTCTTGATTTCTGTTATCTAGTTAATGAAATTAGTTAATACCCCGCTTCATTAATATATAATATTTTCTTTTATAGAGGTAATTTCTGTTAGAAATTGAACTTGAGATTCTTTGTCTTTTTACCTTTTGTCTATGAATCTTATGCTGAAACACCCATGTTCCAAGCTATGGTATCTCATAAAATTTAGGGTTTAAATTGTCTCTTTCTTCTTGTTTTGGTGTTTTTGTAAGAACCTGTATATACATTTACATCTATGAAACATGAACTTAATTAACTAGTTATTCTAAATACATATTCTTATAGTTGTAATCTTAATGTGATAAATGCAGGTGGTCTATAATTGCAGCTCAGCTTCCTGGAAGGACTGACAATGATATCAAGAATTATTGGAACACAAAATTGAAGAAGAAACTTCTTGGAAGACAGAAACAAATGAATCGTCAAGACTCCATAACCGATTCTACTGAAAACAATATCAGCAACAACAACAAGAGTCCACAGAATCTGAGCAATTCGGCACTGGAGAGGCTCCAGCTTCACATGCAGCTTCAGAATCTACAGAGCCCTTTCTCTAGTTTCTACAACAACCCAATCTTGTGGCCCAAGCTTCATCCATTGCTGCAGAGTACTACGACGTCTACTCATGGTCAAAACCCTAAGCTTGCATCTCAACAAAGCTTCCACCCATTAGGAGTTAACGTTGATCATCAAAACAACAATATCAAGCTAGCTGAGATCAACAATGGAGTCTCTCCTCTCTATTCAGAGAACGTAGAGCAATCCCTAAACCCTGCTCACGAGTTTCAACCTAATTTCGGTTTTTCGCAGGACCTTCGATTAGATAATCATAACATGGACCTTATGAACAGAGGTGGTTCTAAAGAATTCTTTCAAGTGGGCAACGAGTTTGAGCTAACGAACGGTTCGAGTTGGTGGTCGGAGGAAGTGGAGCTAGAGAGGAAAACGACGTCGTCGAGTTCTTGGGGATCAGCTTCTGTTCTTGATCAGACGACTGAAGGAATGGTTATGCTTCAAGATTACGCTCAGATGAGCTACCACAGTGTGTAATAAATTTATATCATGCATATATATATATATATATATATATATATGTAACTATAGGGATGGATTATTGATGTTTTTATTATATTATTACGGTCATAAGCTTATAGCATGTTGAGGGTGAAAGGGGGGTTTTCATAATTTTCTTTTAAAATGTAACGGAGTTGTGGATAATAATGTATATCATTAATTCTACTTGTTTTTCTTATATTCTGGAAAGAGATATCTACTATGAAACAATTAGATGGGGTTTATAAATAAATTATTACCCTTTTTTCCCATATAACAGAGTTTTTATTGATCAATTTAATAAATTTTGTAATCTAATAGCTTTATTAGTAACGGTATCATTGCCCTAATTTAACCCAATTTCAGTTTTTCAAATTTCCAAAGTATACGAGTTGTCCACTTTTCTTTGCCAGAAAATCATGGATTAGTTACTAATTTGACCCAGCAAAAAAATGGGCCTGTCTGTATTCCATTTAAAAGGCCCATATAAAGATGCGACTCGTCGTTGATAGTGACGTGGCATGACAAAGAAGCAGAGTAAACTAAAGATCTATATTAATATATAATTAATTCTCTCAACTAGAAAGTAAAATACTTTCGTACATTTTGACCAAAACATAATTTTTCAATATGATACAAGCCATAGAAGTATTACTTTATTTGATCATAAATTTTCTAAATAAAATCATTGGATTACATTACAACTCCTTTTAATAGGGAACATCTTTAGGCCGGCAAATATTTTTGTATTCAATAATCTCGCATCTATTATCCGTTAATTGCTAATTTATATATATTGATCCATGTAAAAACCATATACAATGTGATTGATCAATTCAAAATGCAATAAATAAAACATGGACGGTCGTCTTTTCCTTGTGCCACTTGATATTAAGAAATGAATTAAAATATCGTTCATGCCAATGCCATTGATCGACACATTCTTTACATTGTTAAGATAATTTTATCAACACCTTTGTTATCATGTAAGATAATGAATAAATTTAGTTCAATGGATAGTTGTCATAATTCTTTATATTATGCAATGAAAAATAAAATGATAATTCTAAAATATGAAGCGGATAGAGCTTTTATTTATTTATTTTTAAGCCACATAACTTCATAACTTCATAACTTCACATCTCTAAAGACAAATAAATGTATACTAAAAACCCTAATTGGCAATTAATTAACCATAAAATCAATTAACCAAACGAAAGCGAAACATAAAAGAGTGCTAAACATAATCGAACATGGATGCCACATTGTAGTTGACAAATGTTCTAAAGCTATTATTTAATTCATGAAAGCACCAACTTATAAATAGTCACTTACCAAAGTCATTTCTCTTCACCGCACAAAACCATATCTTTCATAGTCACACCACAAAGATGGCGACCACTTCATCGATGACTCAAGTCATTGTCTTTGCAGTTTCTCTTCTCTTGGTCGCCGTCCATGCAGACTATTACCGTCCAAGGCCACCGATCACCCCTAGCCCTTACATCCCTCAGCCACGGCTCCCACTTCCGACCCCAAGCCCAAAGCCTGTATATCGGCCTCCTATTACCCCAAGGTTTCCCGCGGGCTCATTCCCTAGACTATTTCTTGACCCGCATAACGCTGTTCGGTCCAGTCTAGGTATTTTTTTTTTTGTTACAAATATCAATGTTCTCATTATTATTTTTCCTTCCCACACCTATATAAATTGTGATATGAAGAAACATAAAGTTTATAGATTCATCTATTCACTATCAATTAATTTTGAGGTACAAGGCCATAAAATTAAGTGCTGTACATTATATAATACAAAAGTCTCTAAATTTTAGGATGTTCCGTTCAATCAAATAACTTCTAGTATGAACCCAAACAAAAAAAACTTATTAGTAAGGAATTTCAAGATTTACAAAAAATCTCTAGATTTTTGCATAACTTTGTTCTGTTATTCTTGACATTTAAAAAAAAAAAAAAAAAAAAAAAAAAAAAAAAAAAAATTGTTCTGTTAGCTGGCATTTGTTTTTTTTTTTTTTTTTTTTTTGTTATTATTGAGTTTCCTATATCGATCAGGTCTGCCTCCATTGGTGTGGGATGCCCGGCTAACAAACTACGCGACATGGTGGGCGAACCAGAGGCGTTTTGACTGCTCATTGACGCACTCGACGGGACCATACGGTGAGAACTTGTTCTGGGGAAGTGGCTCGGACTGGACACCAACTTTCGCGGTGCAGTCATGGATCGTTGAAAGCAAGACCTACAACCACAACACCAACTCGTGTGACGGAAGTGGAATGTGTGGTCACTACACTCAGATCGTGTGGCGTGACACCAAGCGGCTCGGATGCGCACGTGTGGTCTGTGAGAACGGTGCCGGAGTTTTCATCACTTGTAACTACGATCCTCCGGGTAACTACGTTGGCGAGAAGCCTTACTAAACAAAACATTGAAAACAATGTTTGTTGGCGAGAAGCCTCATTTAATTTCTTTATATTTTTCGTTTTCAATATTTTCGTGAAAGTAAGATTTCCGACAATATCTAATTGTATGGATCATCGTTATGCTGTTGTTGTTGTTATTGTTGTTCTAATGTCCTAACGGTCATGTCCTCAAAATTTTGTTGAGTGGCCTTCTTATTATGTAAACATCGTAAAAGAATGAGCAATTGAGTTTTTTAAAAAAAAAATACTAATTGTTTTTGGACTTTGTTATTTAAATTCAAAAGAAAGAAAAACAAGATACTAGAGAGTAGAAATGGCAAAAATGAACTCTTTCGTAAATGACTAATGAAGTATCTATCTAGTTTTCAATAGAGCTCGGTGTTACAGGTTATCTCTTAAGCATCCAATTTAGTTACTAATTTATACATCTAAGTCAACGGACACTCACATATATACCTGTCAATTTACCGGGTTTTGTGAAATAACTGATCTGTTATTATTTATTTATTTTTATTTTCTTAATCGAGTTTGAAATGTAACAATTTCCTTAGAAAAAATTCCATCATATTACACCCTGAATAAGAATCCTTTGGGATCACAAAGACAAGAATTATTCTTTGAATTTCTTCTCTTCTCTTCAATATCTTCTTTTTACTGCGACATAAATCTGCAAAAATATGTTTCCTGTGCTCATCCTCTGTCACACCATTTTACTTTGGAATCTATGGCTCTCTTAGCTTACTTCCGCTGTAAGTAAGCTCGATAAGCTCTGGCAAAACTGTCAAGTTACAAAAGCAATCTCATATCATCAGATGAGTCTATAAAGGTCATTTTTTCATATTTCTTGAAATGGGTTTTAGTGAATTTTTTTTTCTCAGTTTACCTCCATGTATAGTCTTAACTCGCCTGCGGATTTTGATATTTCTATTACACAATTGGTTGGAGTCACTTCAATCACCTCTGCTGATAATAAGTCATAAGAAGATCTTGATCTTAACTCTTTTGGTTGAATTTTAACCTGGTGATTAAACAACAACAAAAATATGCATTTATAAAATCTTTCAAAACTAGACTTGATGATGATATGTAAAAGAATCTGCATTAACTAACTTATTGTTTTACCTTGAAATGCTTTATTCTTTCAACTGATAAACTAACATCAGTTGCTGCAGCTTCAATCTTCTTTATTGTTTCTTGTGCTGTGTTCTTGGATCCAATTCTTGTTTTATATCTCTTATCATCCTGAATATAAGGAAAATTTTCAAACTTTAGTATCTCTTTGTTAGATGCGTTTAAAGAGTTAACCACCAAATTTTTTTTACCTGTTCTTCGAAGAGACCTGACAAATCTAGATCACTAGACATTGCTATTATCTGAAAAGCATTTATGAAATTTGAAGACGCGGTTGCTGCATTTCTCTCCGTGACATTTTCCTGGAAGATCCAATCCACATAAGTTATAACTTTGATTCAAATTCAAAAGCTAATAAAGTTTTCAGACATCTAGTGAATCAGCAAACTTGCCTTGATTGAATCTGAAACTTGATGATAAGCTGGTGTATAACCTATCTTAAACCAAGAATCTTGGATGATTATCTCAGCTAGTGTTATACGCTGCATTCAAAATGTTTTCAAACATCATTACTCAATTTGGTATTCAAAGATTGAAAATGATGAATGTAAATAATATGCAGATTCTTTCTTGTTGTATATTATTATACCCTTTCAGGATTTGGGTCAAGAATGTTAAAGATTAGCCTCTTCTGCTCTCCAGTGAATCCAGGTGGGAAAGTGTAATCTGCTCTGAGTATTTTCTTATACAAAACCGCAAGCGTATGATCGTCGAAAGGCGGATAACCAGCAAGCAACTCAAATAGAATCACTCCACAAGACCATACATCCACTGCTGCTCCTGAGTACCCTTTGTTCATAATCAGCTGTTTTTATTAACAGAATCAGTTTCTGCAGATTTCAGAGATTTTGAAACATTAATGAGAAGTAAATATCGTTAAATGTTACCTCTGGTGCTATATAACATGGAGACCCACAAGCTGTAGAGAGCATATCCCCTGACTGTGATTTACATAAACCAAAAATCTTATTAGGATTTTATTGTTACAAACACAAATATTTTGTTAGTAAATAGAAAAGTTACTATATGATTAGAATTAGAAAGTGTTACTTTAGGAACAGCACTTAGTCCAAAGTCAGAGACTTTGAGATTACCCTTTGAGTCTAACAGCAAGTTTTGTGGCTGCAAAAGCAAAATCAAATCAGACTTATACACAAAATCAAATTAGAAAAAAATAAAAAACAGAGAGAATTTGCAAAAAAAAAAAAGTTAAAAAAGGTTTTGTTTATTCTCTTACCTTAAGATCTCTATGATAAACTCCTCTGTTATGACAATAATCAACAGCATCAATCAATTGCTGGAAAAGTTTTCTAGCATCTGATTCTTTCATCTTCTGTCTTCCAAGTCTGTCTGAAAGCTGACCACCTGCAACATATTCCATAACAATACAGATCTTTGTCTTGGTTCCAATCACCTGATCAAGTTTTAAAATCTCACTAAGAATCAAAAGAACAAGAACACTTTAACTTGAGGGAGACATAAGAAAAAAAGACACAAAACCTCGTGTATTTGTACGATGTTGGGATGGTTAAGAAGCTTCATCGTTCTTATCTCTCTCTTTACTTGAGACTCTAAACCCTTTTGAAGAACCAAAGCCTTGTCTATGATTTTGACAGCTACATAAGTACCATTGGTCGTGTCGTAACCAAGTTTAACTTTTGCAAAATTCCCTTCTCCGATTGTTCTACCAATCTCATACTTGCCAATCTTCTTCGTCCCAAACAAACCCATCTCAAAGACAGAGATGAGAAGATGAAGATGAAGATGAAGATGAAGATGACAATGATGTTAATGAAAATTTTAAAGGGTGGAGTTATATTTGAAAGGGGAACTCAACTAATAAGAATTTGATTCTTGTGTAGGATCAAGAAATTGACTTTAAGTTGATATTGACCGGTTTGGAAATAATCAAAGATATTATTTAGTTAATTATTGGTGTGTTGTTTTTGACCGATTGGTTCGTGAGTGAGTGACTCGTAGCTCGTGAGTCTCGTTGGTGAGAATGTGTCATCAATCCTCTTAGCTAACTCTTCTCAACAAACTGATTTATAAATGAGTATTAAACAACGTTTTTGTGTGGATAATATCGTCATCATGATACACGAGGATTGGGTTGTCATTATTTCTTTTATTATTCTTTTTTAGTTTTTTTTTTGACGTCATTTTTGCTTTTATTTCGACAATATCCTTTCATTAAAAATTTTAGTTTTTCAATAAAATAGTAGTATCTTTTTAGTGTTTTAATCTTTAACGTCCAAAACAAAAATATCATTCCAAACACGCCAGTTTTCTTAAGAAAAGGTTTCTGTCGGTTTCTTAACTTTCAATTTTTTTCATTTTTGTGAGGATATTTGTTCACAAGTGGGATTACATTGGCTTTACCCGTTTCGAAAAGGGAAAGAAAAAACATTTTAAATTTAAAAGGTACAAATTCCCAAGATATTTATATTTCAGTGTCAAAAGATCTCAATATAATTGGGCTTCATTGGCCCAATATAATTATAATGAAGTTGGGCTGCAAAATTAAAATCATATGTGTAAATATGAGCCTCTACAAAGAAGAGAGAATACGACACTGCCAAAAAATTCGAGACAAATTATACAGTGATGTAAAAAATTCTGAAAAGTGAAAAGTCGAGAGTGGCAATGTGAATGTGATGGGCACACCAGACACCACCAGAATACAGTGTCAAATACGTTTTGAAATCGAAAACGGAAAGAGTAGGTTCATAGATAGAAGTGAAGTGTTATGGCTTTTAATAATTCTATACCTCATCTTTTCAAACCTAAGCGGTGTGTGGATAATATCGTCATGATTGATACACAAGTTACATATTATCCTCAATGGGACGAAAGATATATAATTTTCGACAATATCCTTTTATTTAGTTTCTTCAATAAATTTGGACATGTTGCTGATAGAATATCTTTTTTTAGTGTTTAAAAATTTTTTAACGTTCAAAACAAAAACATCATTCCGAACACGCGAAAAGTTTCTATCAGTGGGCCAATAATGGGTTACGTACGTGGGCCGGAAGCCAAAATGGGCTGAACGAAGGGATAAATTGCGAAAAATTGAGGGTGGGGGTGGTTTTTGAAAGTTTCCATTAATGGGATTTTGCATCTCTGATGCATTTAAGGAAATGGAAGAAAAACATATAATTATGGGAATTTGGTCTTTTTTAGTCATAAGAGAGCGTCGGCGATTAGGGTTTTTTTAGTTAGGGAGTGAGCAAAGCAAATTGATCGTAGCAATTAAATTATCTATGGGAAGTGGGAGTTCAGTGAGCATGGCTAATAGCGAGGAGGATCCGTCGGCAAATCAGGGACAGCTTGAAACGAAAACCCTAAATGAAGATTTGAATGAAACATGGGAAGGGGAAGAGGAAGAGGAAGGGAGTGGAGAGTGCGGGTTATGCCGGTACATAAAGGAAGGTGAGTGCAAGGATGCATTCATAGAGTTGGAGAAATGTGTGGATGAAGCAGACAAGGAGGAAAAAGAAAGTGACGTCACGAAATGCAACAAGGTCAGGGCCATGTTCAAGACTTGTATGTATGATAACCCTGTCTACTATGAGCCCATTCTTGCTGGTGAGGCTTCAGCGATTGCCAAGATGTCAAGCGAGTTGCAAGCGGAAAAGGAGGCCATTCTTGCTGGTGATGCTGCAACCATTGCTAGGGCGGTTAGCAGGTTGCGAACGGAAGAGGCCCCCCTTCTCCCTGCTGAGGCTGCTGCCATTGCTAAGGCTTTTCGAGAGTTGGAAGCAGAGAAGCAGGTCGGGGAACCAGAGGAATCCAACTGATCATCACCTGCAAGGTTTTTTTTTATATCTAATTAATAAAACGGTGTGTATTGTATGCATGAATCTCGTAGACTGAGATTGATCCTTGTATGAATATGAATTTTCGTTATTTTGATCCTTCTATTGCTTTTCAGGGTAGTGTGAGTAGATTGTACACAAATCCAACTAGGAACACCTACTTAGTTTACCAATAACAATCCTCTGCATTTCATTCTCCCTCTTGCTATCTAGCTATTCAATTTGGTGTTGCATAGAGTATAATATATTCATAATAATCAAACTCTCTAAAATCAAGCAAAAGCTACTTTAGATTACACTTGACATGACTCACTCTTCTGGTATTCGCTGTTAATTTATCCGGCCCCTGTCCTCCTTCCGGTTAGCTTCGACTGTAGCTATGTCCGATTTGTCTAGCTACATTATCTAGCCAATGAATTACTAACGAAAGTGCTCTGATCTCAAACGGCATGGTTTCATACAGCTAGGTCGTTTGGACAAAACGACGGCGTTTCTTCCGTTGACTTTATTCAGTTATTGGGCCTAACGCCGAAAACAAGCCCGTTAACTATTGTTTTCTTTTATCTTTTTTTTTTTTTTTTTTCCAATAAAACAAGCTTGAAGAAAGAAACCAATGGAAAACAAAAATGCAGATCAAGAGTCAGTTTTCACAAAGCTGTATCACACATTTTAGCATGGTAAAACTGTAGTAAATATTCTATTTATTACATGGTAAATATGGTAGATGGTGAAAATGACGTGCACAAGGAAATGTGACAGAAATTAAGTTTAAAAAGAAAATAAACTTTACAACCAAAAGAAATATATTTCAATGGCAAAAATAGGAAAGTTACTCCGTGAAACACAAAGTTCATATCTAACAATCATTTTAAGTATAAGATGAGACCAATTGTTTGTTTATGTCACTGAATGTAAGAAGTAAGAAAGTGAACCTTACCTAGGAAAACAAAAAAAAAGTTTAAAGTAAACTTTTATGTCTTCATCATATATTTTTCTTCTGCATTTCGGTCTATGCATCCACTTATTATGTTTAACTAGACGAAATCCAAAATTGAAACAAAAGCTGACGAGGTCGATCCTCATGAAAATTAGAGTTTTAACGTAGTAAAAACAATTGGAAACCACAAAAGTTGCTACTAGATTAATCAAAGAGTGGTGTAAAATATAATTTCAAAGTTTTTGACTTGTTGGACTAAGTGTATTTGCTAAAGTAACTAACACTATCGAGCTCTGATCATATATCACTAAAATGATTTTTGGGCAAATGGGATTAACTACTATGTCAGGTTATTCTAGATTAATAATAAAGTTAATTATTTTGGAAAATGAAATAGCGTTTATAAATGATGTATCCTAACTATACTTAAAAAGTGAGTAGAAGGAAAAAAAAAATATTAACTGACACTTCTACGTTAAAACTAATAATAAATTAATCAAAACTTTAGTCAAGGAATGCAATGAAGTAGGAAAACAAATTAAAATATTGTCACACTGCATATTTTTATTCTAAACAAAACTATTATAAAATCAAAGACATGTCGATTTATACTAATGGCATCATAGTGTCACATCATACGGTGCACAGACGATGCACAAGCTATGTAGAATAGTTTATTTTATGTTATACCTTATTTTAAGTGGTATGAAAATAAACTATGGAAAAAAAAAAATGACGATTTACTGTATACAACTATTGAGCAGCCTAACATATTGCTTTCATTCGCATATGTCAATTATTTAAAAGTTAATTAAATGCTACCATGTATTTGGTTTGAAATAAAAGCTGATGAGTTCGATCCTTATGAAAATTAGAGTGCAGACATAAAATATAGATAGTTGTCACTTTATTTCATAACATAATTAAAGAGGGGACATGATGTCACAAACCCTAAGCACACTCAAACCAGACCGAGAAGCTAACATAAAGCATAAAAACTCTCGACAGCAGAGATGTTACAAACGGAAAAAAATAGAAAAACTAAACAACGGAGATAACAACCTTATTGGACACAACATAAACGACGTGACTTCTCCGTTTCATCCTCGATCATGATCCTAGTCCTGATTCACACTCCACTACTGTTGTTCTCAGTACTCTTGTCACAAGCCTTTAAATCTTATTTCATAAGATCAATTTTTTTTTTTCAATCTCCTTGCACTTGTCTGTTTTAGTTTATGGAAAGTCTTTGCTAGGGTATGTTTCGAAGGTTCGGCAACGAAAAATAAAATCGTTGACGGCTGGATCTTCCGAAGTGACCATCACTTTTGCTATCATACTCTTCATCATCTTCTCTAGCTCCTTGCAGTAGTTCTCGGAGGAAGACATTTTCTGTGTATTTTTTATATATTTTTCTTTTATTTTTATGTGCGTTTCAAAGATTAATTAGGCCTCTATTTATAGAATATGAACACAACTCTCAAACCTTGAAATACAATGTGCCATGTGGACGTGAATGACATACAATATAGAATCCAATGTGAATTCAATAACTCCTTCTGACTGTTTGATTATATTGTATTTGGTTATATATGATCAGAGTTGGAGAGTGTTAGTTAATGTACCAAGTTTACTTAGTCCAACAAGTCAGAAAATTTGAGATTACACCACTCTTTGAATCTAATAGCAAGTTTTGTGGTTTCCAAACTTTTGTCACTACGTTAAACTCTAATTTTCATAAAGATCCAACTCGTCATGTTTTGTACCAATTTGGGATTTCGTCCGGTTTAACATAATAAGTGTATGGATACACCGAAATGCATAAGAAAATATATGATGAAAACTGCATTTTCAAACTGTTTTTTTTGTTTGTTCCTAAGTTCACTTTCTTACTTCTTACACTCTTTGACATTAGCAAATAGTTGGTCTCATCTTATATCAAATCCATTGGTTTCTTCAAAATTGTTTTAATGGAACAAAAAAAAAAAAGATAAAAGAAACGAACACACCAAAACGGGGCCGTTTATCATTTGTTGGGCCCGGCGTTAGACCCAATAACTGAATAACTGAATTTTAAGAAGAAGCCTGTTGTTAGTTATTTAGCCCAAGTAAACTGTAACGTGTATTGCGCAACCCACTAATGCTGTTAAACATGAATATATTTATTTATTAATATTCATTTAATGTGCTCAGTTGCGTCACGGACACTGTGACATGTATTTTCATTTTTCACGGGTGAGATCAATTGTTATTTGTTTAGGAATTTTATTTTATTTTTTCCCTGTAACAATTTTCGGGAACTAGTTAAAGATAAACTTAACAAAATTTTATTTAATTTGGACACAAAATAATTGTTCTTTTATAATTGTCCTCTTTAATTTGCTCCAAAAAAGAGAGGATCATTGCTGAGTCAGAACAAGATATTCGCTACGTTGTTTCCGGATAAAGAGTGTATATATATTTACTATCGGACGACTGCTTTAACTCCATCCACTCACCGATAAAATCCCAACCGTCGATTTCATTATCTTAAGGTCAAATCTGGAAAACAGAAACATAAAAAAAAAAAAAAAAAAAACAATATGGCTTACGTTACATCGTTGTTATCTGACTAATTCTTAGTTATCATAATTCGAGAATTCTTAGTTATCAGTTTATATCTATCACTCTTACTAAATCTAAAATTAATCTGTTTTATATATCTTTGCTACTTTATCCAATTACATAAACTGAGTTTTATTTGTTTCTTTTATCTCTTGCGATCGTGATCTCGATTTTTTTTTGTTTGGTAAGAACAGTGTGTTTTTTGGGTTTCATCATCGTTTTGTAAACAATGAAGAAAGTAGAGTTTTTTATGCTCCTTGTCTGCTTAAACGCAGCTTCATTTCTAGTGGTAAGTAAGACTTTAATCAAAAGCTCGATTCTTTTTTTTTGTCGATCATTGAATAAAAATTATCTGAGATTGAAATTTTGTTTGATCTTGATTTCTTGTGAATAGTCTGCTGATCCACCAACATGTCCTGCGGATTTGGGAGGGAAGTGTAGTGATTCTGATGATTGGCAAGGAGAGTTCTTCCCTGAAATCCCTAATATTAAGTATGAGGTAACACTAATAATAATACTCACCAAATTTATGAAAATTGGAGTCTTGATTTTAATTTTCTACTAGGGGATGTGTATTGCATGTGTAGTTTAATTGACTGTTCATGAATATTTCAGGGACCTTCCAGCAAAAATCCACTTGCTTACAGGTGGTATAACGCAGAAGAAGAGATTCTTGGGAAGAAAATGAAGGTTCTTTTCGGTTTTTTTGTTGGTTGCAATTATGTTTTTTTTTTTATGGATTTGAAGAAATGGGTGAGATGTTTTTAGTGATGTATGGTTTATTCTGTTGGATTTTTTGGAACAGGATTGGTTTAGATTCAGTGTTGCGTTTTGGCATACTTTCCGTGGGAATGGAGGTGATCCTTTCGGTGCTGCTACTAAGTTTTGGCCTTGGGAAGATGGTACTAACTCTGTGGCTATGGCTAAGAGAAGAAGTAAGTCAAATATTGGTTTTTTTTTATTTTTACTTGTTTCTCTTCGTTTTGGGAGCTACTGTGACTGTGAGTGAGTTCTTGGTTGTTGTTGTTTTATTGTAGTGAGAGCTAACTTTGAGTTCTTGAAGAAACTTGGAGTTGATTGGTGGTGTTTTCATGACAGAGACATTGCTCCTGATGGCAATACACTTGAGGTAACTTTAGCTTCTGAATATACCATCACGGTTCACTTAAAGCATTACATTGTGCAATTGAAACTACAATCCGCTTTCACTGTGTTGTGTTCAAGACCGTTTAAATATTTGGTCCTTGGATCTTGTAATTCCTTTGCAGCTTGCTGTTTCTTTTGCTCTTGTTGGCCCAATGTTAACTAGTTTGAATCGTTTAGAAACCGCCTGTAACCTGTTATACTTAATTATCTGCAGGAATCTAACAAAAACTTGGATGAAGTTATCGAACTTGCCAAAGAACTCCAGAAGGTAATTTCATTTGGTTGATCTGCCATTTCTTATTATGCAATGAATTTTTGGAAAATACATTTTGTAGTTGAGTAATCTTGCAACACAGGCTCATGTGTGCCATTTCATAATTAAAACTCTTTAGTCAATAAAACACTATCTTGTTGCCACAATACCTTAATTTGATGTGCTAAGAAAAAGGTTCTTCTTCCTCTTGAAATGCAGGGAAGCAAGATCAGGCCATTGTGGGGAACAGCTCAGCTTTTCTTGCACCCTCGTTACATGCACGGAGGAGCAACCAGCTCTGAGGTTGCAGTGTATGCTTACGCTGCTGCTCAGGTGAAGAAAGCAATGGAGGTGACGCATTACTTGGGCGGTGAAAACTATGTTTTCTGGGGTGGTCGTGAAGGTTATCAGACGCTCTTGAACACTGATATGGGAAGAGAGCTTGATCATATGGCCAGGTTCTTTGAAGCTGCTGTTGCTTACAAGAAGAAGATTGGATTCACCGGTAACTCTTCTTCTTGTTGTGGTTCTGTCATCAGTTGAAATATTTGTATGTGAAGTATTGTAATGTAATTTTTATTTTCGCCAGGCACGCTTTTAATCGAGCCCAAGCCTCAAGAACCGACCAAGCACCAGTATGACTGGGATGCTGCAACAGCTGCCAATTTCCTGAGGAAATACGGTCTTGTTGATGAGTTTAAACTCAACATTGAATGCAACCACGCTACGCTCTCTGGTCACACCTGTCATCACGAGCTTGAAACTGCAAGACTCAATGGTTTACTTGGGAACATTGATGCAAACACTGGCGATGCTCAAACTGGTACCAGTTAATTCCAGCTCTTCTGATTATTATCTCTTATCCAGATTCTGATTGAACATTGTTATCTCCTCGTCTTAACAGGATGGGACACAGATCAGTTTCTGACAGATATTGGAGAGGCAACCATGGTTATGATGAGTGTCATCAAAAATGTATGTAAAATAAAAACTTGTTAGTTTTGTGTAACTCATTGTTCAAATGGAAGCTCACAATAGCATCTGTTGTACATGTCTTGTCTCGTTATGGAAACAGGGCGGGATTGCTCCAGGTGGCTTCAACTTCGACGCCAAACTGTAAGAGCATTTCTTGATTCCCAAATGTTTTACTGTTTCAAACATTCTTAAACTTAGAAAGAAGCTTATAATATATGACGAAACAGGCGAAGAGAGAGTACAGATGTTGAAGACTTGTTCATTGCTCATATTAGTGGAATGGACACAATGGCTCGTGGACTGAGAAATGCAGTAAAAATCTTGGAGGAAGGAAGTCTAAGCGAATTGGTACGCAAAAGATATGCAAGTTGGGACACTGAACTTGGGAAGCAAATAGAAGAAGGCAAAGGTGATTTCGAATACCTTGAGAAGAAGGTTAAAGAGCTTGGAGAACCAAAGGTTCCTTCTGCTAAACAGGTAAAAGTTTCTTACTAATAAAACATAATTCTGGTTTTGTTTTAGTTTAAACACAAAAACTCGTGATGATAAATATCTTTTGAAACAAAACTGCAGGAGCTTGCTGAAATGATCTTCCACTCAGCAATGTAGAAGAAGAAGGAGAAGAAGAAGAAGAAGAATGCTTTTTATGTTAATAGAAGGATCATTTTCTTAGTTGTCCCTCTTACCTTTGAGAAGATGATAAGAGAAGGTTGTTTTACTAGTGTTTCAGTTTCTAGATGCAACTATGCTTTGGCTTTTCACACTCTTTACATAAATGGAATAAGAAAAACTGTATGGGCCGGCCTTTACTTGAATTCAATTAAGGTTTCTGTGACAAAGCCCTGATCAGTAACTATCTTTATCTATTTCTTTGTGAATGGATATTTGACTATACAAATAACGTTTGTATTTACTGATATACTACTTTCTTTCTTTTTGGGCAATAAGTAGATTTCTTAACTAAGAACTACGAACAAAGTTTTCAAGAACAAAAAGTAATCATTTCGCATAGGAATGTGACACAGAATTTAGTTAAACATAGAATAAAATGGAATGAAATTAAGGATTTTGATGTTATGGAGAAAGTCCATTAAGCTGAGGTCAAGAGATTTATTCAGACATTTGCCAGTACGAACGGATATGCCCGCACTTATTACCATTGATTTTTTTAAATGATTTTTTTATTTTAATTGAAACTAAGCTTTATAAATAGAAACGTTACACCTCTAAAGCAGAGGAGACAAACTGAGAAATCCCGTACTAGGTTATTTAATCTACGTAAAAAGAAAAAGAAAATATGTATATATAGGATAATATCCGAATTTTACTGTAAATTATTAATATATAGTATAAGTACTTGTAGTTATTTATACCCTTCTTTTATAGCCAACAAAATTGCTGGAAATAAACAGAGTGAAATTGTTTTTCGTTTTATAAAGAAACTTTTAAAGTCGCAACCTAAAACATTCGTCGAACAAAATCTGTGAAACAGATATAACAAAGGTTGGCTATAGAAAAGTATGTATTTTATTTACCGGATATTCGTAATAGCTACGAATTGTTGTGATGGATTTTGTTATTGAATTTTTTATTTGTGAAACCCTTCATGTTCAAACTACAGCAGTTACTATAAAAAATTTGTTGGTTGTCCAGATGAATGATGAATCTAATTGCAATATATCGAAATTTCTAGAAAGTTTCATAGGCTGTTCTTAATAAATTAACTTAAAGATATATATATATATATATATAAGGTCGGCAAAAAGTAATACAGTACTAACTCTTTTCTTTTGTCGATTTGCGGCCGAAAGTTCTCGTGAAGCTCACTATGATAAATGAATATTAATAAAGTTAACTAACATTATATCCATAATTGTTACTCTTTTTCTTTTGCCATGTCTATTTACGTACATGTGAATTTGCTCTATATTAGGAGATTACTAGTAAAATAGCAAAATAGCTGAATGATTCAATAGTAAAAATATTTAAATTAAATAAAAATATTTCCAGAGTAATGAAATGACATATGAATATGTTAACTATGTTTTGATTCTTTCAGTTATAATGGTAATTTTGAAAACGTGACAACTAATGAATATTTTGAATAATAAAAAGTAACAATACATTTTTCAAAAAAAAAAAAAACCTATACATGTTTCAAAACGTAAAAACATAACAAAATAATACTCCCTTTCTTTCATATTATGTAGTATTTCAGAAATTCATTTTTCTTTTGTAAAATTAATCTGGACTTCAGTTAAGGATTCACCAATTTTCAAAATAGTAGTATTAGTAGTATACGTATGTAAAATAAACAATAGTTAGCACTAAATTGTTTTTTCATGTAAAGGATTTTTAATTGAAGGGTTCTTTTTCCAAATAATTGAAGGTTTTTCATGTTAATATAGTATATAAGAACTTTGAGTTTATATGAACATAATAACATATAGACATTTGATCAAATATTCAAAATATAAATTATTAAGAAACGAAGTGAATATTATTTATTGGTTTCACTTTCACCTAATAACTGACTAGAAGATGATATTAATATAAACATTGTCTTTTTCAACTGCGTTCTCACATCCTCACCTAACAGCATACAGCTTGGTGATCTTTTCATTTTTGTCATGTGACTAAAATCTTTTTACATTTTAACGGCAAAGCTCGGCTAGTATTTTATTACATATTATTATTATTATTATTATTATTATCATCGTTTCACATACATAACCGAAATTTAAATTCAATTTATAGCAAAACAAAGATACTAATAAACCATAAAACTTTAAATTTTGAACCTTATTAAAGTATTCTGTAATTATAAATCATCCAATTTATTTTTTCCAGTCATACCTTTTGTAAACGGGATATCGCAGACTTGCTCATAATCTCCATAGGGTCCGGGGAAGACCATATGAATGTCTCTGACCAAATAAAAATAATTAATGTTTTGATGCTCGAGAGGAATCGATCTCTCGCCTACACCAACATGGCGACTTCCTCTTCGAATGGAAGCCACTACTCCACAACCACTTAGTTGGCTTTTATAGTTTCATGGGTATTGGAGGGGAAAGCTAGTTTATATAAATTTATATCAACCTAACAGAATCAGAGATTATACTTTAATAAAACAAAAAGATAGTTTACATCAAAATTATATAACTTCACTTTCATTTCCTTTGGTCCATGATCTATATGTATATATCGTTAGTATTTTATTATCCACGACAATAGAGAAAACCCCAATTTAGTTGAAAATAATATACTACTATTAGATTAATGAGTTATCGGACAATTGTCATAATGATGACTAATAGTCTAATACTAATAGTCTAACATCATCTCCAATTCCACTCCGTTTTTTATTCTAAACTTCATTTTAGAGTAGATTTTACTCTAACTTTACTCTATTTTCAACTCTAAAATAGAGTAAAAAATGGGATTACTCCAAATATGGAGTAACTTTACTCATTACTCTATTTTTTTACTCATCACTCTATTTTCAACTCTATTTTAGAGTAAGATTAGAGTAAAATAGAATGAAGTTATTCCATTTTGAAGTAAAAAATAGGATAATGCATTGGAGATACTCTAATACACGATCCTCCAAGTAACACACGTGTTACACCAAATCAGAAGATGCTTACACGTATCGGATTGTTTGCTAGACTGGCAAAGATTAGATCATCCACTTTCCTTTGTGGGAAAGTATTACCTTTTTAAAAATATTAAATTTACAAACTGAAACTCATAATAGTAAGTCAAAGAATGTGATGTGAATGATTAGTTCAACGTTCAATGAAAAGTAGAAATAAGTATATTAGTAGTGTCTGCATTATTGGTAAGCATACTAGACGATGACTCATATATCTCGACTCTATGTGATAAAAATAATTATAAAGTAATAAAAATTTATGGAGGAATCCTTATGGTTTAGCCACCTGAAAAAAATAGATCACGATGTTTTCGTTGATATATGGTTAAAAAAACTTCATATATATCAATTCGTCTATACCACAAATCCTAGGCTATAGCAGTAACCAGCAAAAAATTAAAACTCCCCTCATTTGATCGAATTAGATAGTTAGACTCTATCCTAGTTTTTTTTTTAATAAAATTCACTTATATTTTTGGTTAAAATGAAGCGTGTGGAGTGTGGACCGCTAGGAAAAAATTATTTCGGCCGGACCACGCTACAGTCAAAACTCAAAAGTTCAAAGCTAACAATCATTCATACCAAAATGGGCTCATTTCATTATTACGTACTTTATACCACACACAAAAAAAAAAGGTTTGAAAAGACCTCTCTATATACGTTGTTCATCGATCCATCTGGCAGTTCAATTTCTCATATAACATATTTCCTTTGGATTATACACTCTGTTTATCTATTTTATATATACATTCTCGAATATAAGATTATTGTGAGTTACACTTATTTATAAAAGGTTGGCATTACTAGTTAACCAAATAATATATTAACTCTAGTCTCTATTGAACGTATGTTTTAAGTATACATATTTTATGTTAACAACTCACATGCAACTATCTAAATCGAATGTTAAACACTAGTTACTAGTTATGTTTGGGGAAGAACTATTTATGACATTGCGACCTACACTAGTTACTAGTTTAAACATATATCCTTATCGGGAAAAAAACAACAACATCAGAATTCAGAAGATATAGGAATTTTTTTTTTTTTTTGAAATATATATGCAGTAATTAACTAATTATCATGAAAACAGTTGAAATATGTATGCAGTAATTAACTAATTATCATGAAAACATACGTAACAGAACGTTGATTGATGATCATATAGATATAGAATACTAATATATTCTTTAACAAACAAAAAAACGTATACAGTAAAACATCTATAAATTAATAATGTTGGGACCGGAGAATTTTATTAATTTATAGAGGTTATTAATTATCGATAAATTAATAATTATTAATTTATAGAGTTTTTTCCGAATTTTAAAAAATGTTATATAGAAAGTAGAAAAAATGAAAACAATATTTTGATGTGTTTTAATGCATTTACACATTAGAAAATAATCATTGCATATATAGTTTTTAAATAATTTTGGATGCAATTTGAGAAGATAATATCATATATTTTTGATATTTTAAGAAAAATAGAGATAAACTCCAACAAAATTATAAATTTACGAATATATAAACAACATTAGAATCATATTTTACTAAAATATCTTATATATATACAATAAATTTATATGATTATTAATTTATGTTATTAATGGGACCATATATTTACATAGAGATTTCAAACAAAATTATTATCTTATTATCTTATCGAAATATGACAATTATTACACCGGCCCAACTCGGGACCAGGATAATTTATTATTTAGAGAGGTTATTAATTTATGGAGTATTAATTTATAGAGGTTCTACTGTATATTAGATTGGCCGACGCAAGGCATGACGCATTTCTGCACGAGGACACGCAAGGTGACGCGTTTTGAATCAAGGGTTTAGGGACTATAAATTAACCTGTTCGATGTTGAATTGTTGATGGTTCTGATGCCAAGACGCGGTTCGATTTTCTAAACCGGATCGGAAGTGATAAATTGTTTAACTAAAACCAGAAGAACCATTCCACTGACGACAAATACATATACAGTAAAACCTCTATAAATTAATACTATTGGGACCAAGATATTTTATTAATTTAGAGAGGATATTAATTTATCGATAAATTAATAATTATTAATTTATAGAGAGATTTTCTAATTTTTACAAATTTTATAAAAATCTATTTAAAATAGAATGGAATACCTTTAGAAGTTGTTACACGTAAAGAAGCAATTCTCGCATCTAGAACTCTTCATAATTTTTGGATGTAGTTCGAGAAGATAACACCAGAAGTTTTTGATGCAATAAGAAAGATTAGAGATGAGCTCCAACAAGAATGCAAGTTTAGGAATAAACAAACAACACTAGAGTCATATTTTACTAAATTATCTTAATTATATTTTTAATGTTATATGATTATTAATTTATGTTATTATTGGAATCATATATTTACATAGGGATCTATAAATTATTATCTTATTATTTTATCGAATTATGTCATTTTTTACATCGGCCCAACTCGGGACCAAATTTTTTTATTAATTTATAGAAGTTATTAATTTATAGAGTATTAATTTATAAAGGTTCTACTGTAACATATTTTTACTGAAACTTATTTCGATTCGTGTGTGTGACCAAAGTTACAAACTAAATAATCCCATGATTGCTTACAGTGATTCTGAGTTTCTGACATATCCGCACCATTAATGCCAAGCCCATATGTTGTTTTTTTACTTACGGCACCAAGCGATATGTTATAATTGTGATGATGCAATATATATGTACATCCTCGAATTGTGGACTTGTGGTTGAATCCGTTCCAAAAATATTATTGGTTTAATAGTGATGTATTTCGATTAGATTACTCATCGTTCTTTTAATTGATGTCAACAATCAATTATTCTAAACTTTGAATGATAATCCAATAATTTATCAAATAGAGAATATATACTTTTTAATTCCAGTAGTAATATTATAAAATTGATGATGAATCCGGGTGATGGGGTCAAATCGAGTAATGTACTGTGCATCTAGTGCCAAAAACAGCAAAACTTTTTGCTTGGATCATGTCGGAAGATATATGTATAACTAGAACTGTCATATAAATATTTATCGTCTTATTTGTATTATAGATATATGTTGCATGTTACATCCTAATAGTACCATACTAAGCATACATAATTATGTTTTAAACATATTGTAAAAGTATAGCTCATATTTTAAGATTATTTGATTTGATTTGTATTTTAATATATAGTTTCATGATCGCTAAAAGTATCACAAAATATTCTAAGATGCTATATTAAGTTGGAAAAGTTGATCCATGATGGATGTAATCCCTTTTTGATCAAGAGAAGAATTTTGTTGTGATTCAGAAGTTTGACTCGTTTACTTGTCTTCCAATTATCTGGATTTCTTAATAAAAGAATGAAAGAAAACAATTAGTTTTTTTTTTGGGGTAAAAGAAAACAATTAGTTGTCATGCATAATCAGGTTTATGAGAATTGAATCTCGAACAAGTTTATTTAAAACAACAACACAAAAATGCGTATTGCTTAGTTGATAAAATATTGTACCGAATCTTCGTTTCTAAAACCGTAAAACGTAATGTTAAGCAAAGATGATTTGTGCAAAGTCAAAGTTTCTGAAATTAGAAAGCAAAACTAGTTTTTGCTTCCAATGCCGAACTAAGATAAACAACGCTAATTCATGCCGACCATCCTCCCCTTTTTTCCAATATCATTTTATATTCCAATATTATCCCTCACGCCAAAGGGCCCTACCTGGAATACGATATAAATACAAAAGTCTACAACTATGCGGGGTTATAAATTTGTAATTTGGAATTCTTTTTTTTGGTTCAAAAAATTGTAATTCTTAGAAGATAAGTATACATATTGTTGACCAAAAAAAGAAAAGAAAAAGAAAAGTAATATACATGTTTAAAACATATTTTTAAATTTTAATTTATGAATATATTGGTCATTTTCGTTTTGACAGCAAATATATTGGTCATTTGGTCGACCAAAAAAATAAAAGGATATGTCTTCATATAACAACAATCAATTTTATTTGGAAAAATAAATTTTAGCTGATCAAATTTGGGGAGAAGATAACCAACGTTAGAGTTATAAGTAAAATTCTTTTGATAAATTAGTTGAATTATTATATATTTGTAAAGATTATTTATCAGATTAACATATGTAACATGTAATTTTACCTACACTCAATTAAAAATCTGCTTTCAAAAATGTGATTTTATAGTTAAAATTTACAAATATTGTACTTTTTAGTATAAAAATGTATCCAGCACTGACGGTTTGTTACTTTGTATGTTGATATGGTAATTAAAATTAACTTATGATTTATAAGGATGTTAAATCTTTAGCTTGTTTCATTCATACCATTGGTATCCTCCAAGTTATATGCCAAAACAAAAAAAAAACCCATGTTTAATAATCCAAGTTTGGTGAGAAGAATTTGAGTCCTTGTTATACAATTCGAAACCTTGTTTGAAAAGGTGACTATAAAGGCTATGAGCTAGTATCGGTCCATAGAAGAAATTATGTTTGACGAAGACATACAGTTTATTGTTCATTTATTAGAAAGAAAACAGCCAAATTAAAATCTAATTCATAATAAAATAAAAAAAATTAGCTGAAATCAATTCAAAAGCTCATACAAATTTATCTTGGCGTTAACAAGAAAGAAAATGTTTTTTTAGAAAAGATACTCCGACATGAAAGAAAAATGAATTACGATATCAGCCTAATTATATTTAGCTAATTTATATTGTCAGCCTAATTTTCTTCTCTACGAAACATATATCTCCATACTTAAAATAATTATTAAAAACCCAAACCTTAACTCGATTTTTAATATGTGGACGTAGTGTCTCCACGTGTCAGACTACAATTTGTTAACAAATACAGTGTCTTCTCTGTCTGACTGGACATGACAGATCATCTAAGCAAATCAAATACCCAACTCTCACACATTCTCAAACTTTAGTTCTAAAAAACTCCGAAGAGAGAATTGTGGGAAGAAAAAAAAAAATACTAGTAAATGGGATTTGGCTTAGAGAGTCTCAAATCAATCTCGAGCGGATGGGGCGCGGCGGCGCGTACCTGTGACGCTTGTAAATCAGTGACCGCCGCCGTGTTCTGTCGAGTTGACTCAGCTTTCTTATGCATAACATGTGACACAAGGATCCACTCGTACACGCGCCACGAGCGCGTGTGGGTTTGTGAAGTATGTGAGCAAGCTCCCGCCGCCGTCACTTGCAAAGCCGACGCCGCCGCGCTTTGCGTCACCTGTGATTCCGATATTCACTCAGCTAATCCACTCGCTAGCCGCCATGAACGTGTCCCCGTCGAGTCTTTCTTCGACTCCGCTGAAACCGCCGTCGCTAAAATCTCTGCTTCGACTTTTGGGATTCTTGGCTCATCCGCCACCGTTGATTTAACCGCTGTACCGGTTATGGGAAACTCAGATGGTGATCTCGGTTTATTTCCTTGGTTACTTCCTAATGATTTCAACTCCGAACCGGCTAAAATCGAAATCGGAAACGAAATGAAATCTTCTGATTTTATGTTTTCTGATTTCGATCGGCTTATTGATTTCGAGTTCTCAAACTCGTTAAATCATCATCATCATCATCATCATCAGCAGCCGCATAGCAGCGCCGGAGCTGATAGTCTCGTTCCGGTTCAGACGAAAACAGAGCCACTTCCGTTAACTAACAACGATCACTGCTTCGACATAGACTTCTGCAGATCAAAGCTCTCTGCTTTCACTTACTCAACTCAATCACTCAGCAACAGTGTAAATTTCAATCCGTCAAATTTTTTTAATCTCAATCATAAACTTACTTTAAAATTTCTAAAAATCTTGACTTTAATTTTCGAATTTTTGTAAATTTTCAGGTTTCGACTTCGTCTCTTGAATTCTGTGTTGTTCCTGACGGCAACACCAACAACTCTGTATCTGAAATCTCAGTTCCGTTTAACCGGAGCACGATCACTACTTCGACGGCGACCAACGGTGATCAAACGAGCTCCATGGATAGGGAAGCTAGGGTCTTGAGGTACAGAGAGAAGCGAAAGAACAGAAAATTCGAGAAGACGATTCGTTACGCTTCAAGAAAAGCCTACGCAGAGTCACGGCCAAGGATCAAAGGCCGATTTGCGAAACGAACAGAGACTGAAAACGACGACGTTTTCTTTAGTCACGTTTATGCTTCAGCCGCACAGTATGGCGTCGTACCAACGTTCTGATTTCCTGTCTACGGTGGATATGTAATCACACTGAAAACTTTCATCTTACACCGTCCATTACTGTGGGTGTATTATAATTATAGTGAGTCTTACCGTAGACAAACAATCTTATTATTCTCGCACGTTTACTTTTTTTTTTTTTTTACCCTCTCTCTCTCTCACTGCCACTGTAAGACTGTAATTTATATTATGTATGCTTATTTTCATTTAGAAAAATATTATAAAATCATATAATTTGGTAACTATAATTTCTATTGGCTGATGTTGTCTTGTCGCTATATTTTGTTGACGGAGATTAGGTGTAGTTTGGCTTGTTCATTGTTTTTCTTGTTGTTAATTGTTACGCTGCATTTTAAAAAAAAAATGTTGCTAAATATTAAATGGTTGATGTAATATAGTATTGAGTTTGTTTTATGTTCAAAGAGCATGAAAAGATAAGGGGATCGTACGTACGTATATGTAAAAAAAAAAACTGAATCTCTAATCTATCGTTGAAAGATTTTCATTCGTTTTCTTTTTTTCCTAATATATTTATTGTATCACCAGAAAGTTTTTGATTCGTTAAGGCAGTCATATATATATATATATATATATTATGTATATTCCAAATCCAAAATCTCTGGAACTTTCGGAGAGTAATAGACTCATGGGTGAAAAAGATTTGGTTTTCGGGAAAATGGAGGAAAAGAAAGGAAGAATGCAATTAATGGTTTTGTCCGAAACTTCATAAACTTTGCCTTTTGGGTTTCTGTAGAGCCAACCAATCTTTATCACTTCTCTCAACTTTTTTGCAATAACGTGATTATTGTCAGATAAAGTCAAAGTCAATTTGCACTGTGATGCTTTGTCGTTAGTGATCGGTGATTTTTTGGTGGTATCACTATCTCGAATTATCATTAGATATTGATTCATTTTCAATTAAAATGGCCTATAGCCTTTATACAATCTCGGTCGGACCTAAGTTAAGATTAATTCATAGAGGCTAAGATAGAAAGACCATGAGAATACATTTTTTCATTTAATACGTTTTACATTATTAGCCCATCAAAGTTCATATTGCATTAGAAAATGTTTGAGATTATATTTTCAGCCACTATTATATAACCATCGACTGTTAAATAATTGACACTGATAAAATATGCACATCACAAACTGTAGGTTTTTTTTTGGGGGTGTGTTAAAGTCATAAACTTGCAAGTTACATTATCCTTCAAAGGTTAGAACATATAGTCTCCTTGCAATTAGTTCAAGATTCATATACTAAATTATATTCAAAGACAGTATCAATTTGCTAAATACATACATATATAATCTTCTAAACTCCTGCACTCTCTTTAAATTTATACGAACTATATGATCAGTTACATGTTTAAGCAACTTGTCTACCTTTTTTTAAAATGTATTTTTAAAGTATTGTGAAAATATAACTCATGATCAATACTCTCTGGATTGCAATATAGTTGAATGAGACTTCAACCGTCCAAGTGGGTTAGAGACCTTGATGCAGGGGGCATTTTAGGCAGGCTATTTTGTTGGAAGGTAAGCTTGAGATTTGCAAATAGTGGCTACTAATGCTTTGGGGCCACATATATACAATCATAATAACGTTAATAATAGCGCATTAAAGCAAAGTTTTGACAATACATGGAACTAAAGTTTGTTTATTAAACAAAAGAAAAAACAAAGAATTAAAAGTTCGATGTTGAGTGTCACGAATAAATCGGGTAAGTGTGGTGGTTTTCCCCCAATTAACCTTAGATCAAGCTCGTTAGGTGATTTCTACCAAACTCATTGTCTATTATGTATTAATCATATGATTATTAGTGTTATCGATTTCAAATTTCTTTTATAAACACATTTCGGACTTTGCATGATGACGCGTTTACTCGTGTATGAATGTTTACTTCCTTGCAGTTACGTAAAACTATTTGGACTTATATTAAAATCGAGTTAATTGAAACACATCTATGTAAACAATCATTTTTTATTTTTATGTGTATACGGTTAGTTAAGATTATAAATAAATTTCTTATCATTATTTATCAATTTTGTTTGATCTCGGTCTCTTTTTCCTGAAAGCTTATGGTTACGTGATTACTTTTCTAAACGCTTTGAGAATATCTCAATACATGTAACAAGTTTTTAACGAGTATAAATCTAAAAAAAAAAAAATCTTGTAGATTTTTCAACATGGTTTAACACTACAAAATCTTGGTAAAGGTGTGACCAAAAAAATCCACGTAATGGTGATTACTGATTAAGTGATTAGTGACGCAATACTCCCTATGGCTAAATGCTTATACTGTTATACATAATATGTACTTTATGAAAATAATGAAAAATCTAGTCACCGATCGTCTATAAGTATAAGTTAATAACTTTATAATCATGACTCGTGAGTTTTGGAAACCTTTTCTTTTCTGTCAAACCAAGCAAGCTTTAAATTTTGTAAACTCCCATGAAAAGAAGTAATAAATAGAAAAAATTATCAGAAAAAAAAAGAAGAAGTACTAATAAAAAGGCAGATTGTCACATTTAAAGGGAAAAAACTTGGTAACAGTTGAACTAATAAATTGGGAAGAAAGAAGGGAAAAAAAAAAGAAGATAATTATTTGTTGGCTCCATGAAAGAGTGACCTGCGTGGCCCAAAGTGGGTCCGACATGGACTGGGTCGAAGAGGAGACAAATGGAGGGTCCGACCACACCCTAATCACGTGCATCACCGGCCCAAGGGCTGTTCTCGTGGTCCACTTCTGCACCTTAATCCCTATCCTAACAGTTCCCATCTTCCACTAGATAAAGTGATAAACATTGTGAATGCCAAGAAAAGAAAAAAAAAGCTAACAAAAAAGAACATAGTTCTAACTTACATACCATGGCTTAATTGTTCTTAAATTGTCTAGCTGATTTTTTTTCTAAAGTTTACTTAATAATAAAATTCAGCCAAAAATAAATAAATAAATCCAAACGCCATTTAGGTCATTGATGTACGATGTGTCGATATTTCGCTTATAAGATATATTATTACCAATTTCACCAAAAACTGTCACCATTAGGTCCATACTATTGCTTTCTTTTCTTATTGGATGATGATATGTTATTACAAATTCTACGCAAAAACTGTCACTATTTAGATCCATACTGTTGCTTTCTTTTCTTATTGGATTAAAGGGATACTGCTTTTTTTTTTTTTTTTTTTTTTTTTTTTTTCTTTTTTCATGAAATCAATTTTATCGATAACGACAAATTCATGTATCTTATTCTGTACACACACATTACATATAAAATATGCAATACAATAAATCTTTCCCTAATGTTCAAGATGTTGAGGTTCGTTTTGGCTAACTCTGTTTATTGATTTATAGTACTCTTAATTCTTAAAAGTTGGAATGTTGGAAAAATAATTTATATTTTAGCTCTTTACAAAAAAGCGAAAACAGTATATGTTTTTTAGTTTTCTGTCTCAAATAAAACGATGTATTTTATATCTTTAAAATTATGTATCTTTAAAATTAGTGCAACGGTGTTTGTTTAAAATTTGATAAAAGTAACTTATTCGATTAGTTGTGGATATTGATACATAATGGATGAGTTCAATTAAAGATCATATCTCATAAAATACAAAAGAATGAAAAGGGAAAAAAAAATCTAAATAAAAGAAATCAGTAGATATTAGATTTTTAAAAATATTTCAAAAGGAAGAATCCAAAGGAACATCATATCCGAAAATCATAGAATAGTCATCCCATTCATCATTATCATCATCGTCGTCATTAGTCATATCCTTAGGCATTCTCCAGCTCTTTGCAATCTCAGCCTCGTTCCCATTTGTGAGCAACTCCAATACCTTTCATTACACGAAACAAAATCACAAAATTATATCCATTAAAATTCGGTTTTCGGACCGCTAGTTACCACAGTTGATCGAATATGTAACAAACCTGAGTCATAGTTGGTCGTAAAATCGGCGATTGTTGTACACAATGTGAAGCGGTAAGGACAAGCCTGTTCATCTGTTGATCGTCGTACTTATCTTCCAATTTCGGATCAACCAAGTCTCTTGTGTTACCTGTCTCCATCGCTGGCTTTGCCTGTTCAATTATTAAAACTGTTTTTATCAATATAACATCAATGTTATAGTTTGCACATATGAATAATTAAGAAGGAGGAAGCAAAATAGGCCATGTGAAAAATAAAACATACTAGTGGTCAAAAAGTCAACGAGAACCCTCTAAGTCAACCATAGGGTTTCATTTCGTGTCTTAGAAGGCAAGCAAGTAGGTATGATTAGAATTGTACCCATAAGAGAATGTGTTTCTGAGAAGGATTAACCGGTCTTCGCCCGGTTATGATCTCTAGAAGAAGAATACCGAATGCGTAGATGTCGGTTTTCTCGTCGACGGTTCCTTGCATTAAGGACTCTGGTGCTAGATAACCAAACGTTCCTTCAACCGGTATAACCGCATGGTGAGTCCACTTGTTAGGCAACCATTTCGCCAATCCAAAATCAGTTATCTGAAAAATGATAATATATCACATCCAACTTTCAAACATATATGATAGACCGGATACAAATTGCTTTCATGACAAGAAAGCTCACCTGCGGTTCGTAATCGGGTCCAAGTAAGACATTGGAAGATTTAATATCGCGGTGAATGATCCGGTGGTTGCAGCGTTTGTGAAGATAATGAAGCCCTCGAGCAACTCCAACTGCAATTTTGTATCGTATAGGCCAATCTAAAGAACCATTCTCCTTCTCTGTTTCGATTTTTTGACAGTATAAATTACAATCCAGTGTTAAAACTATATTTTGTTTCTAGAACTGGATTATATTATAATGATGACAATATCAAAGTGATATGAAGTTATATTACCGTGCAACGCGGAGTACAAAGTTCCATTCTCGGAGAATCTGAAGACAAGATAGAGACCTCTCTCAACACAACATCCTAAGAGAAGAGCAGTGTTGGGATGAGAGACATGACTTATAATGCCGAGTTCTGTGAGAAACTCTTTCTCTTTGTTCATGTCACCACTCTCCTTGGCTAATCTCTTCACTGCGATTCTTCTTCCATCCCATAAGTCTCCTCTGTACACTTCAGAGTACCCTCCTATGCCTACTATGTTATCTGTAAAATCAACCAAAAACTTAGATTAGATTAGTCTATAAGATCCAAAAGTCTAAATCTTTTTTTTTTTTGGTCTCGGGTTGTTACATTTAATCCAAAGTTTTAAAATTCTGGTCTCCCTAATTAATGTGCACCTTGATGAAAATCATTTGTGGCTTTAGAGATCTCGTTGTAAGTGAAACACTGAATTAGAGGTTTAGGTTTAGGGTTGTTATTAGTGTCGCTTCTTCTCCATTTCCTCAGAGGAGAGTTCAATATAAGAGAAGATATGAATCTGTAAGGAGACATTGGCTTATGTTTTGGTTTGTCTGAAGGCGAAGCGAAACTAGAAGAGACCATTGAACCATTGAAACTTGAAGCATCATCGCCTGAAGAGCTAAGTGAATCTCTCGATAGAGCGTTTAATACGCTACGCGGTGAATACTTCTCACTCTTTCTCTTTATATCTGAGGAAAACATTGTTGTTAATCATTGAATTCGCCAAATAAATCTTAGTATCAAACTTATAATGTAGTAACGTTAGTATGATTTTACCTCGAGAAATTGCAGAGTCAGAGTAACAATTTTTCAGCGGTTTTCTTTGATTCCCGACTAAAACAACAGAACAACTTGATGGAGCAAAGTCGGATACATACCTTGTGATCTCATTCCATATTCTAAATGAAGAAAACAAAACAAAGGAATTATAATTACACGATTATGAATTGGATTCAGATTTCTAAACCAGACCGGAAAATGTCCGGTTGAGTACCTGAATTCGTGAGCGGTTGGTCGGGAAAGAACAAGATAGTTAGCAGAAATCGACTTGACTTCATCGATTAGTCCTTTTCCAATGTTTGAGCTAAACGCTACCTTGGCTTCCAAATGCACCTATCAAGTTAGATAATTAAATTAAATATACCAAATATTATTATGTAAGCGTGATGGTTTATTAAACTATTCAGAAATTTATAACTAATATTGTAATAACAGTATTGATGCGGGACGGATTTGTAATTAGAAAATTAATTATATTTGTGTGTTTTGTGGGTGAGTCATGAGTGTGAGCTGAGATCACGCGCGCGTTTCCCTTCGATGCCAACACAATCCAGATAATTCGCGCGTGTGGCGTCGATTTGCCATTTCCGGTGCCCATGCGCTTCTTCATTCCCACGTTACCATTAATATCACACGTGCGTGAAAAATCAAATTTCTTCTTCTTCTTTTTTTACAGAAAAGTAATTCATTTCCTTGGGCTTAAGTGGGCCTTGAATGTCGACCATTATGTTCTTTCGAAAATTTGATTAGACAAAATAGTGTAAAATTTCATATTAACCTTTGATCACTTGCGATTGGTATGAATTATTATCAATTGAATATGGTTTATAAAATTTAACATGATAGTAAGATTTCAAACACACACGCCGGTCCAACCTGAACCAAAATTTATCTGACCCAAATTGATGTCGAAAGCAACGGCTACAAAATGTGCGCCAACAATTGGTTTTGAGATCAATGGTTAATTACGTTTGATATTCATCGCGTTTTTTTTTTTTTTTTTTGTTGAAGCTCTGCAATATCCGTTTTGTCCGGTTTAACAATTCTCTAACGATATTTTTGTTTTTTTTGTTTATTTTTTTTTCTAAACAAAGTGGTCGTACCTGGTTGTGGCAGCAAGTGTAAGCGAACTCTCCAAGCATGGAGATAACATGAGCTTTTGCATGCCGAATCTGAGTTCTCTTCTTTTTCTTCATCGGCAGCTTTCTTGGCTCTTCACCAACTGCAACAACAGCATTTTAATCTACAAGTTAATCAAATGATCAACCATAAAAGAAAATAAAAACAGAGGAAATTAGGTTATAATAGACTAACCAAGAAGATGAAGAGCAACGATTGTGTCACTTGGTTTAGCTAGAACATTGATAGCCCAAGTTAGAACGTTCTGGCTCTCGTCTTGGTCCAACGAGATCGCCACAAGGATCTTATTACTACCTTCTTCTGAAGAATATATCATTTGTAATGGCTGGCACTTTGTTCCTTTGTCTCACTCTAAGTAAGGTCGGAAATTTTAAGAACACAATGATTCTATACACTTGATGAAGAGAAGATAAGTGTGTTTTTTTTTGTTTCTTTTGATTTTTGTTTTTCAGGAGATGGGTAAGAAGAAGAGAGACGTTTCGAGATTAATAAAGAGTGTGGAAAAGGGATGATCATTGCATGAGATAATCATTAGCTGTGTGTATGAGTCTTGACGAAGAAGCATAAAACCTCATTCACCCCAAGAATCGAAAGTTAAAGTTTAGAGTTGCTAGAATTTTGTTTTGAAGCCGAAATATTGAAAGATTAATCAAAACATTAGAAAGTGTGATCTAATTTTTATTTAGTTAGACCAATCAGCAAAATTAATGTTTCATTTAAAAAAAAAAATTGTTAATTTGGTTTAGTTACTAGACAGATTATAGGGTTTTTGCTCGATATTATCAACTAAACCTAGCGGTCGAAAATTCGTAGAGTTAATAAAATATATATACACACGTAGAAACTGTTGTTGGAAATCAAATGTTAGTCTAGAACTAAACAAGCATATGCTTCAAATATATTATATAAACAAAAAAAGTGGGATCATTAGAGACAATGATGGGATTTGAAGTGAATGTGTGGTTGGGTGATTGTGGTGTAAGCAAAGGCCAAGGGGACAAAAGGATGTGTCTTGTTGTTGTTTCTAAGTGGTCTCATTTCTGATTTTATCTTCCTCTCAAAGCCATTGTTGCTCTTTGGCCTCTACTTTCTTATTATATCTATCTTGTTTATCAATCATATAAAAAATGATTAAATGGTAGTTTAGGATCAATGATGTCAATGATAAGTAGCACAAAAGAAAATGAAATGAAAAATTGTTTTCAAAGAGTTGGTAGAGGGAAGTGTGAGCCATAGATGGCAATCCAAAAGAGGGAAGATATATATTAAACTTTTTACAATGAATGAGACTTTGAGAAGACATTAAGTACGCAATATTAAATAATATGTTATGTTATATAAAGAAATCACAAAATGAGTTAAAGATAATGTAATAGAAATGGGCCAAAAGGTATCATCAACAAACAAGACGTTGAATCATATAATTACATGTGCAATTATGCACCCAAGATTACTAGGCTTTGTTTGTCTTATACTTCACAACACTAACCTCCGTACACATCATACACGTGCACTTGATATCTCAAACCCGGATCTTAACTAGGCCTGATCATTCTTTGGAGTTGGAATATATTTTAAAAAAAAAAATTAATGGTTTTATTATCTATGTACATAACTGACTCATTGAAGGGTTTTTTTTCTTTTTCTTTTTTTTTTACACAATTTCAATTTTTACGAGGACAAAAATGCAAGTGTTCTTAAAATTAAAATAAATAAAACAAACATCGTAATGTTTATTGAAACTTTCCGTGGTTGTTTATTAGTTGAAATGTTTATTCTAAAAGTAGAAGGACCAAAGCTTTTCTCTTACTATAATTTTAATTATGATTGGTCCTTATTTATACATCAAATGACAAGAATACACATCCATTTCTTCCGCAATTCTTGGAGATTAGTCTAATAAGTTTGATTCTCGTGATTTTAAAAGAAATATATTTAATTTGTGAGAGAGAACGAAGAGATATTCATTATTCACTACAGTAATTAGCCCAGATAAAACCCAATAATACAAGATGGTCCAAAGACTTTATAAAATCTAATATCGGGGATCAACATATATCGTATCCAGGTTTTGAGCCGAATAGCCGCCGATAGTTTGAGATATGGGCCTTAAATTTTAAATTTTATAAAACAATATCTATTTTGATTAAAATATTGTCTGTTTGTTGTTTTAATGCAACAAACCAAAATATAACCTCTATCTGGCAACATTCACATAATCCTGATCATTCACTATTATAGTTGGTAATCCATTTTAATTACAAGATTTCAGAATGCATCTAATGTATATTTAAAGAAGGTAAATCTTTAATAGAATGTTGAAATTAGCATCCTAGCTATGGCTACAAGACAGGATGGGAAACAGCTTTAAATGTCTTTTTCTAAAATTTGGAAAACATTGCTTATAATTACTTATTACAAATTATTCTAAAGGATAAAATTTAGACAATTAGGTTCATTGATTGAAGCTAGTTTAACAACTGCTTCACCTCGCCGCATCAATTCAGAGACACGACACCTAAGATAATTAAAATCGGACTATCATCTGCATGTGCCTTCACACGTGTGACATGCCTTTGGTGCTCACTTCAATTTTCTCACCTGAAGACATCCTCTGGATACTGGAATTTGTTTTTTCTTGGTTCGAACCACTTTGTGATCGACGACAAAAACAAAAAAACATAAAAACAGAAAAAAACCACTTTGTGATCACATTTGTCCCACGAAATACATGAACGGGACCTTACACAGTTACACCATAACAGTACCTTTTTTCATCATATAATCATTTTTCGGTGAAATTGATATTTAATTAAGAAAATTCCATTTGAAGTCTCAGATAGTTTTTTTTTTTTTTTCATTTGCAGTTCCAAAAAAATCACAAATTTCCCATTTAAAGTCTCGAAAATCTACATTTTCCCCTGGATTTGCCATCATGACCTAGAACTGGAACAAAACTGATGAATTACAAACTTACACAACTAAAAGAAAAAAGAAAAAAGAAAAAAGAAAGCCTAAAGAATTGATCAGACCACCTCTTAACAATCCAATCCCAATCCCATTTTTGCAATTTTTCCACCACCATAAGATTATTAAGTCTCATCTTATAGAGTTCTGACCCGACCCGACCCGACCCGAATACCCGACGCAAACCGGGTCAGATGCAAACAGTTCTTTAAAAACTGTTAAACAGCATATGATCGATCCTCTCTTTTCTCTTCACTCTCCTCTGTTTTTTATTTTTCAATGTGTCGTACCGTTACTTTCAGTACTCTGCCGCACCACCTGATCACTACCCTTCACGTTAACATCTTCATCATCATCGTCATCATCATCATCATCGTCACAAGTACAGCTTTTTTCCGCCGGCGTCGCCAAGTAACTAGGTTTGACATCTCCGGCCATAATCACCAAGAACTTCTCCGGTAAAGCTACTGGCTTCACCGCCTTGTCAGATTTCAGATCTCCGGCCTCGAGATCTCTTTCTCTGCTCTGGTTTTCCTCGCCGTCGAGATAACCGGAGAGACGCCAGTAAGAGCAAGCAAGGATTAGAAGAGCAAAAGCTATGAGACCAAGCATCGCAGCTAAACCACCGAACAGATATGGAACTGGTGAATGCCACGGCGAGTGAGTTACTCCCACGGTGCTTCTGTTTCCGTCGACTTGTTCTCTCGGAGGGTAATATTGTCTTCCTTCCATTTTTGTTGCGACTGAGAGAAAGAGGCGAAACAAAAAGAAATGGTTTTGTGTTTTTTTTTTTTTTTTAATAGAAAATGTTTTGGTGAGAGGAGGAGAAGCGTGACGAAGGGATTTATAGAAGAGGGAAAACGAATTAACGTTGTGGATTGTGTGTGACGTATCAGTTTCATTTTATTATTTTGCGTATGAGATTCTTTTTAGTTCCGATTTCATGACATTTTTTATTATTTTTGTATTTTGTAATGAGTGAGTTAGAAAAAAAAACAATATGAATTCAGTTTATATGTATTTTATCAACTATCATTAATGATTATATGGAGTCGTGACGTGAGTGCATAACTTATGCTATGTGTATTGTTTTTGCCGTTTGCTATTTTAGCTGAGGTGATGTATACAAATGGATTAACCAGTGTAAATTTGTGGTAAAATCAACTATTAACATTTTTTCTTTCTATCAATTCTAAACATACATTTTATTTACAAAAATTATATATTAGCGATAACTCTTAATCCAGTGGTAATTATTTATTTTTGTGGCTACAGAGATTTAAAATCAAGTACAGTTTCTACAAGACTACAACCCACTATTTTACCAATCACATTTTAGTCTTTTAAAAGTGACTTACAAACCACCTAAGAGGATAAAACAACTAACACGTCAAATTTTTTTATTTTTTATTTTCTAGAGTCAATAAGATTGGAGTTTATTTAATTCGCAGACAATAGATATTTTTTTTTTGTTGAATGTATTATTAATTATGTAAAACCCCCCCAAAAAAGTTATTTACAAGTGGGAGTAAAAGCTTAAATAGTCTGATTAAATTCGTAACCAAATAGCCTTTAAACTATTAGAACAGATTTAATCAAAAAATAAAATAAAAAACGATTAGAACAGTAAACGAGTCTCTCTCTCATGCATAAACAAAAATATTAATGTAATAAATAAAAGACTGTGCCGGGATTATGTTTATAGATAAGGTTTCATGTATTAACATTTAGCGAGACATGTAATTATGAGTTTTGCTTAGGTTAGGTGATTAACTAGTTGGGACCCGAATTAAGGTGGTCCGTTTGTTAATTAGTAATCTTAATTACTTTAAGCTTAATCAGTGGATTGATTTCAAAAATATCTACAACTTTTGAGGATAAACATAGGGATTATAAATTTATAATACACAAGTAATCAATTATGGGAACACTCAAACACTATATTAGATAATTAATAACCATTCACATAGTGTCGAATCCACTCAAGTACCCTCGAATAAAATATTGCATGACTTTATGGGAATATCTTCTTAGTAGTTATGTTACTGATCTGTACTAGTACTCTTAGTGACAAATTAAGCAGCTTAAGATCAACGTCTACTTGATTAATAATTCGTTTTTTTTCTTTTTACAGCGGAAAAATAAGCCTAATGATTGATGATGGATAAAAACACTCTGGTCGACAAGAAAAGAAAAAAGAAAGATAAAGAGAACTCTGAAGAAGAGAGATCTTAAGAGGTAATAAGATAAAGACAAGAGACTGACTGAAAACGGTTCCGTAAAAGCAGCTAAAATTAGGTGAGCGATGCAAACGTGAAGAGATAGCCGCAAACGTTATAACCGTTAACGCCAAACAAGTAAAAGTGAACGTTACCTAAAACAACTATGAATACATGTTTGTTTAAATGTTCTTACTTCTGAGTTCCAGTACATATTTATAACCAACATTATTGCATCTTCAAGCCAGCTTCTAGTCTAATAGTTTACTGTTTACGATAGGGATGTTTTCGTCGTGTTAACATTTGGATAAATTCTGGATATTGAATCTTAGTGAAACTTTGTAGCTGTGACATATGTATGATTCTTGAAAAACATATATAAACAAGTGAAATATTAAAAATTTCGGGAAGCAAGGGTTGTAGTCTTGTAGACTCAAACTAGCAACGGTCTATTTGTAGATATATTTTTCTAAAAATTACTAAACAAAATGAAAGTAAGATTTAAAATTTAATTCAGTTATTACGATTAATATGTGAGAAAGCCTTCAAACAAAATGATTTAATCTAAACAGAAAAATCGTGATGAGAAACGGATCTGTCTCCATATTAATAACCGATTAATCTAACAAATTATCTCAAAATTAATTAAACCTTTTTAAAATTATCATTCTTTTAATGTCCGAGAACCTGAATTCAATCCCCAAAAAAAAAAAAAAAAAACTGAATTTGTTTACTTATAACATGATAATCATCCCATTTATTCCATGATATTATTTTTCTTTTATCATAAATCACATGGCAACATAAATCTTTCGAGAATTATAAACAGAATAAAATTCATTAACAGTGAAAAACAGACGGGTAGCCCACCCACTACCACAATAAGCTTTAACAAGTGACAGATATTAAACAAAATCCACTATGCAGAAAAATCATCATTCTAACAAGAAGAAACCAAATTTTTATGTTTTGAAATTATTTCAATATATATTAAAGACTACAAAATATATTATATTATATATATATTAAAAAGGAAAAAGTGGAAAACCCCAATGAAAAAAGCTGGAAACAACATACCAAACCATATCCCTGAGGCCTCAATTATCTCATCAATGCTAAAGATATTAGCTTGAAAAATATGAATGAGATAACTAAAAGGGTCCCACGGTTTGCACAATCTATTTGGATCAAAGATTAATTGGTCAAGTTCCTATCATTTGCTTTTTCTCGATTAGTCAAACACCTTGAGAAAACGATTAGAACAATTGAAAACAACGCACAACTCACTCTTTATGAGTTCATATTTTTTTGACATTAGTTTGTTTCACTCGTTAGAAGTCTAGCTTTCGCACACTTTTACGCAACTCGTTTAAAGACATCAAGAATGTAATAAAAACAAATATATTCGCCGGTTTATTCAAACTGTGATGACAACTAATATGATATGGTGAAAAAAAACATTAGATAATTACTATCAGAAATTGCTTAATGTTGTTCATATCCAAACTTTTATAGCATCATAATCAGTAATTTCAGATTCTAACTTTGTTTCTTGTCAAATTGTCCAAAATAAAAAAGCGACTAAAATAGTCGGCACAAGCTTTTTAAAATATTATTTTTAGAAAATACTAATTTTGAATAACCGAAACCATGTGAACAACATCGAATATTTGATCCTCCAAACTCGATCAATCTCTAGGCTAGCTTTTTGGCTTTGCTTGAGAATAATCTCCAAACTGATCTGTATATTATTTTTAGCATTCTTTCTTATTAAATCATTCCCATATTCCAACCCCGTGTTTTTTTGCATTTCGGTAAAAATATTTTGTATTTGTCATTATGAATACTTTAAATAACAAAATATATACCAGCTTTTTCGTAAGTTTCAAAATTAGTTTATATTTTGGTCCAAAATCCCTTAGTTATTCATTCATCTTCTCGAGGTCTCCTCGGCAAATAAATATTTTCTGAGGAATAATTGTTAAGTTTGTTATTGCCGTCTAGAGGAATTTCGTACTGTTCGTATGAATAAATATGAAATAGAATAATGATTTATTGGATATATTTGATTAAATAATTGATAATAAGGGCCCATTTCTCAGCGTCAGCTTCCACTCAGAGGTACACGTCAAGAACAAACGATCATTCCATCATTTCCAATCACTTACGTTTTTTTTTGTTTGTCTATTCCAATCACTTACGTTACGTCCTCATTTCCACATTTTTATTCTTTTCATTTTATTTTATCATTTATGATACAACAAATATAATAGTTATCTAATGAGTCCACTAATACTTGTGTTAATAATTTTCTACGATTTATTATTGAATAAAGAAGGGAACATTTGTAGTATATTATAAAACTTTAATGCTTCCAAAACAAACAATGTTCTGACAGAGATTCCAACCAAATCCCACTCTTTCATTAATCTATTGCGATTAAGTTAAACACTCATCTTCATCATTAGTTTTATATACCATAGATTCGGATCCGATGTGTATATCATCCCATATTAATTTAACAAATTAGGAATATTATCAAATATATATATATATATATATATAATTAAAACAGAATAGTTCCATACATAAACAAACATATATGTGGTCGGTATCAATTCCCTAAACTGAGTTAAGTATTCGCCTATAAACTGTGTTAATGCATGAATTTATGTGGAGTCTAACCATCGTTAAAGAGACGCGTTTGAAACGCAGATAACATAAAAAAAATAACTTGGGAAAATACGAGAGTTTCTAAATCGAATTAATGGTAGTAACTAGGAGCATTATCTCTAAGTACGATCATTATATATTTATGTTATACTAATAAGTGTATTCTTCGGATAAAAATATATATTTTTTTCTTGTGGAGAAAATGCAAAGGCACATAAGCTCTTTAACAAAAAATGAAATAAAAAATGCAAAGGCACAGAGAACTGGTAGTAGCTGCTGCTCAGAAGGAAAGAAGAGAAGATGTGTATTTCCTAAGTTGATAAGCAAATCAAATGCCTACGTGGCTTAATGAGAGTAACTTTTACCTAAAATATTTCTGTGTTTAGAAGTCATTTTTTACCAAGAAAAACATTTATGTCACGCAGCTAGAGTAATTTTAGAAACTTGAATTGGGTCATCCATATTTCTGATTATTAAGTACCACCGCCTGACACGTGATATATATTCTAATTTAGACCTTAACCTGGGCCATATCTATAATTTAATTAGCTACTGTATTTTGATTTACAAAAAGAAACTTAAAAACTAAAAGCAATTTGTAGATATAAACTTACACAGTTACACACAACTACAATTTGAAGTATCAATCGATGTTACATAATTTCATAAACTTTACGAAAACTTTAACATTGCCATACAATCTACCGATCATTTATGATTGAACGATGTTTCTATGTTGTTATATGTATGGACAATTACAAAATCAACATAAATGTACATTTCAAGAAAAAACCAGTATATATACTAACAAGAAATCCAAAAAAATATGAAGTTTAAAATATTGTCGTGTCTTCTTTTCTCCTCTAGTTGCATCTCATATAATATAGGAATTACCAATATTATAAGATCAGTAATACAATTAAATCCGGTACATGATGCGTAATATTTTTTAATTATTTATTAACAGAAAAAGGTATGTTCTTCTTTTGAGAGATGGAAGTACAATTATTATGAGAGACATGAATCATTTTATTATTTTCTTACAAGAAATGTAGTCCCACATCTTAATAATTTGATTTCAATCCTTTTGGAACAACATAATTTTGATCCCCACATGTAATATATATATATATATATGTAGCACTAAAACACTAGACTTCCCAAATTTCCTAGTTCAATCTCTTTACATACATATCTGATAATAAATTTTGTAGTTTTTTTTGTTAATTGGTTAACTTAACACTGCTATAGCCTATAAGCAGCACATAGTTTTCGACACACAATTTTTAAAGCTTCCGAAAAGTATATAAGGAAGAAAAGACGAACAAGGAATCTGAAAGAGAAGAGGATAAAACAAAAATAATTCAAAAGAGAGTCAAATAGAAAAAAGGCGAAGCCGATAAAAAGCTAAGTTTATATTTCGTTTCTCGCTTTTTAATTTGTAATTTATTTTGAAATTATCAAATATCAATATAAAGTCACTTTTTTTTATAGGAAAATTGTTTCTGACTCAATCAGCGTGAAGAAATCGAAAGCGTTAACTAGCAAATTCTGTGATTGAAAGCTTAGCTTCTCTATTAGTTTGGTCCCATAGAAGCTCACTTTAACATTTATATTCGAAAGTTTGTAACGATTTTTAAATATGCCGATTATAGATAAAGTTTTTTTTTTCTTGGTTATAAGCTCAATTATTCAGCATGCTGATATAATATATATATATATATATATATACAAGGGTTTATTAGGTACTGTACATTGTACTTTGCAACCCATACTTATATTTTCATTTTACGCCGTAAATGATATGAATCAGCAAGACACGAACTCATAGAATAATGTATCGGCTCCTAAAAACCAGTATGAGTTATTTCAATCAATTTATCTAGAATTTTTGTATTTTTTTTGCCTGGTAGTTGAAATAGTTTTTTTTTTTGGTTACGAAAGATGTATTTTTCTTCCCTCCGTTTTCGTTAAAATTTTTGGTGTGAGTATTCTTGTGATTTGGTTCATCACTAGTCCTTATAAGGTTTTTTTTTTATTTACTTTTTTTGGTATCGAGTACTTTATCAAGACAATTAAGCACAAAAAGAATAATTTAGTTTTGTCTCTGTTTGTCTGGAATGAAAATTAATAAAACCAATAAAAAAATTAATAAAACCGATCATTGTGTATGAATAATTTTGTTAATGGTTGATGTTTAGTCATTTAGATACTTCAGTTTTAAAACTTACCCCTCCCTTATACATGTAGTGGATTTGGTAATAAGAGAGACAGATAAATTGCAACTTTGCAAGTGGTTCGTACGTACAAATGCAATTAGTACTTTATGAAAGTTATAAATCATTGGTCCAATTATATATGTTCTTCTGTGAGTGTCCGTCTACTCATCCTCCACTCCGAAATCTTAGTTACTACTACTTGTCTGAAACCAACCTTGCCAATTTGGTCGCAGATAATAATACCTTTTCATGTATCTTTGTGGAAGTGGGTTATTCACAATTACATTGTTGACATATAAAACAAGAAGAGATTAATTTAATAATAGAAAGAAAAAAAAGAAGAAGTGAAGATCAAGATTTAATCTCCTTTGACGACCAAAGACTGGTGAGGGACTCTCTTGATGTCAACAAAGGTAGAGTAGTCTTTGTTCATAGGCTGTTTCCATGGCTCTCCATCCATTTGCATAAACGCATCTTTCCATTCTCCTCCTCTTATCTCCAGCCGTATCGCTGCTGCCTGTTCGTAAAAACCCCCCATTCTTTTGCGTTATAACTTACCACGTCTTGCCAAAAACACACACACATATATATATATATATATATGAATGTACGTATTTGTAGAAGTTGTTTATAAGATCAGGTTGAAAAATGTGATTTCGCGGGAAAATGATAGTGTGGAAAAAATCCATAGCTATTTGATTTTCGGGATGAAAACGGGACATGAATTCCCGTGACTAAATTCAATGTGTTTCAAATGGGAAAAATAACAATCTAATGAACTTCTCACAAAACCAAAAATAATCTAGAGTTTGTCCCATTTCCAAAGGAGATATAAAACTTAGTTTTTAATTGAAAATGCATTCCTATATATGAGAAGGAAATTTGGGAATTAGATCAATACACTTCGTCGTCTACCCTAGTTGTGATAGGCTATATACCTCGGTGGCTCGGTCTGGTTTTGGCACTTGACAGGTTCTATAATTAAGAACTAGTTATAGGCTATAATATTTCAGACCTAAAGTCTAGTTTTTGTGAGCCAGTCAACGTTTAATACAGGAAAAATTAATTAGCATGTTTGTTGGATCCGATCCGACCCTAATTTTTCCATAATCTAAAAATAGCTTCTGATGGACCGGATCGGCTCACAGCACAAAATTTCTAGTTAGAATTGGAAGTACCTGTGCAATGTGTTTAGCAGAGATGAGTTCAACCATAACGAAGGAAGCATGCCATCCTTGCTTTAAACCAAAGATCTCAAGCAGCCCATCATCGGCTTGTGCCTCTACAAAGCCTCTCTGTTTACGTACAACTCAAGCAATCGTTAATAAGAAGAATAATTAATAAAAAGTGAGGAAAAATTAGGTTTGTTTTACCTTTTCAAGATAATCTTGTTTCAGATTTCCCCAAGGGTTTCTTCCACTTCCATAGCTATGTAGATTCAATGCAACAACTGCTCTTACACTGTTCCAAAAACGAACAAAACACACAAGTTTTAATTAGAAACCCAAACTAAAAAATTCTGTCTCATTTGCTGTGTTCTTGTTTCTGTTCTGTTGATACCTTTTGGGAACTGGTACTTTCTCCCACTCGGATGAGTCCATTTTTTTAATATGTAAAGTCATAATGTTCTTGAGACCCCTAAAACCCCAAAAATTTACAAATTTGATTAGACCACACATTTATAGGTTGTAACATATGTTGCTTTGATGTTTTATAAACGACCTTAAACCCGGGTCGTTTATGCAATGTGTGAGGAACCAACCCTGAGAGCAACCATATCCCGAATATATAATCTGCAACAACAAAACGTTAGATTGCCCTCTTTATAATCAAACTCTCAAGAGAATTTGGTAAATTACCTTATTGGCGATAGGGCCATTCGCAAGGTAAGGCTTTTCATTGCGCAAATGGTGAAAACCGTAAGCCACTTGAGCATCCATACCTATACTAAAGTAATTGTAGAAGACTCCTTCATAGCCATTCGTTGATGGAGGCATCTCTCCCTCTATCTCCAAACCCTGCTGCAAAAAAGATTATATAACTAATTATAATCCAAAGACTAAAGAGTTTCTGTGTATTCATGAAAAAAAAAAAAAAAAAAAAAATCAAAACCTGGTCAATGTAACATTCTTGTGTAGACTTTAAAGAATAAGGAGGATCAGAAATTTCGCCAGAAGGCATTGTAATCAGAATATTCCAACTGTTTCAACATCAAAAGGTTAAGCAGATAGCTCAAGAAACAGATTGTTTAATATCACCCTTTTTTCGCGGTATTGATCTTACCTATCTAGACGGCTTATGGGAGCAACACTTGCTCTATGAAGTGTTCGTTTAATCGCAGACTTCCACGCAAATGGAAACGAACCTCCCTAATAAACACCCAACACAAACCATAATTAGAATAGAACAGAGCTTTTTCATAAGATTAAGGATATATGTCACAAACACCGTAGACAAATAAGATCATTTCTCACCCATCCAAAGCTTCTAGAAAGATCATTTCCAGTTCCAAGAGGCATTATAGAAACCGGAGGAACAGGTTGCCGGTTTTGTAAATTAAGTTCACCGAGACATCCTAGTACCCAACCAACGGTTCCATCTCCACCTGCAACCTGTATTAATGACTGATCAAACCAACACCTGTAATAAAAAAATTTGGGATTATAAAATTAATCAATAAAAAAACAATTACCACAATTCTCATCTTTTCACGAATATCTTTAGCATACTCGTCTCCTTGAGAGGCTAATGTCTCTAAGCAACCCAATCCATATCGAATAAACACATGAGGCTTCACTTCCGTTAAATCAAACACCTGCAAAAAATATCAGAATTAGTAAAATCCAATTTTGTGTGATTAAAAAAAGAGAATATAACATACCTGTTCTTCGCTGATTAGATTCTGGAGACGTTCCTTGATTAATGGACCTTGACGACCACCACTTTTGGGATTAACGAAGACTATGAGAGGAACCTCAGGGGTGAGATAGTTGGTATCTAACGGCGGTGCTACGGAGGAGGAAGCAGCTGGGGAATCGTCTTTAGGGAGGATAGAATCACGGATTGCTTGACGGAGATATTTAGGAAGCATAACTCTTTGACGAAGCTCTTCTTTAGAGACTCTTATGCTTGCAAGATTAACCAATAAAGAAACTTTCATCGCTCCAAGCGAATCGAGCGATGAATGTCGTGGAATCATCCTTGCCGTTAATGAATCTCCAATCGACGACGGTGAGTCCATCCCTTTCTCACCGTTAAAGATGGAAACTTTTTAATCCGAATCAATTTATGAAAATTATGAATTGGGGATTTCTGGGTTTTTGTGAAAAGATAAGAAGCTTGAATATTTGTTGTTGTTGTTGTTGATTTTTTTCTGATCAAAGGAAAGATAAAATCTGAAAAAAAAACAAAAATTAGTTAGCGGAAGAAGAAAAATTGAAACAGAGGTGGAAGAAAAGGGAGGGAGAGATTTGTTCTGTTAATTTTGTTTATTCCGACCGTTGACCTTATTTTCAGGAAAATGGTAGTAATCTTATGTGGGTTTATTATTTTAGATATTGGGCTTATAAAGGCCCATATTGCTAAGGCCTGCAGATTTTTAATCGTACTATTATAAGGAAACGTTAATGGCGGATCTGCCACTGCCACTGCCACTGCTACTGTCGTCACCACCGAAGTAGAGTAGACTCAACTCAACGGAACTCAACTGAAACTAAAAGGCTGAATCTTTTAAGGTAAACTCATCTTTGTCTTCATTGTCTATATTTGGTATATATTATCCATTAAATGAAAGTTTAGGTTGGAAACTTGAAGTCTCTTTCTTATTGGAAAGACGGAAACTTGTAACTCTAATTGCCGTTGACCTTTTTTTACTTTCTGGGAATCCGATTTGGGGAGGTTAGAATGTTATTAATAATTTCGGTAAATTCGTTTTCTTTGTAGCTAAAACCATGATATTGTATTTTGATCAGAGAACAATGCATAGTGTAGCTACTGTTTTATGTGATGTGATATTTATATCTGAAATCGATTCTATGGAGCTTAAACAAGAAACTAGACCAATTATGTTTTGAGAGTTTATAATAAATCTTTAGTTAATCATATGTTGTTTTTAAAAAAGAAGTTCTTTTGACTCGCTTATGTAAAAACTTTGTGTCATGAGTATTATTGAGTAATGCTGATATGTTCTGTGGTGAAATTGTCAGATGTCTGAAACAGATTTCAAAGTAGTGTTAGAGACATTCACATTCCCTGCTGATTCAGCTCCCTTCAAGAGTTGTCATGCATCTACCATTGTCGAGGTTAAGATCATTACAAATCTCCTTGCTTCGATCTTTAGCAGTTTTAGTGATGGATTGGGTCTGGAACTTAACGATTTTTATATGCATTTTTTGAAAAAGGTTGTTAAAGATCATTTTCTGACTGCGTATTTTGGAGGCACCAGGGAAGGAGCACCTGATGTTAAAATTTGGTTGCAGCATTTCAAGGTAAGATAAGACTCTTCATCATTTAGATCATAATAATGCATAACAAGTAATTTGGTTTTCTCAGGATGGTCAATGGGATTCACCGGTTATTGCTGATGAAGAGCCAGGAGTTCCAATGTGGAACCCTGTCTTGTTCAAACTTCCATCTCAAGAGCTCTTATTGTTCTACAAAATCGGTCAGGAGGTTCAAAGGTATGTTCTCTCAATTAACCGAGTAACTCTTTTGTTCTTTGTTTCATTTTCTTTGATTTGTTAACTTTTGTTTTTGGTGAAAAGTTTAGGTGGAGCGGTTGCATGAAACGATCATATGATAATGGTAGAACCTGGACTAACAGAGAACAGCTTCCTCCTGGGATTCTTGGACCTATTAAAAACAAGGTGCTTGTTACCTTGCGCAGACTCGATTACTCGGATAAAGATTAAACCTTTTGTATTGCTTAGAGTCTTAGCTTCTTTCTTCTTTCTTCTTCAGCCTATTTTGCTTGAAGATGGGACTCTCCTTTGCGGATCATCTGTCGAAAGTTGGAATTCTTGGGGAGCGTGGATGGAGGTTACTTTAAACTTTTTGGTTTGATTTTCAATATTTATAGAGAATGCTACAAATGGTCTTAACTCTGAAATGTGTTTGTATAGGTCACTTCAGACGCGGGTAGATCATGGAGAAAGCAAGGGCCAATATACATTCAAGGCAAAAGTCTTAGTGTGATCCAACCGGTTCCATACCAAACAGCAGCTGGGAAATTACGGGTTTTACTCAGATCCTTCACTGGCATTGACAGAATCTGTATCTCAGAATCTTCTGATGGTGGTGAGAACTGGAGTTTCGCAGTACCAACGGTTCTCCCAAACCCAAATTCAGGTTTCTTGAAACAAAAGTCATCATGTTAATAGTCATTGTCTTGGGTTTAGCGCGATTTAATCGATGAAAATATCGATAGGTATCGATGGAACCAAGCTAAAGGATGGTAGGCTAGTGCTTGCTTACAACACAGACTCAAGAGGTGTGCTCAAAGTTGGAGTTTCTTTAGACGATGGTGATTCATGGACCGATGTTTTGACATTGGAGGAGTCTCCGGGAATGGAGTTTTCGTATCCAGCGGTTATACAAGCCGGGGATGGGAATGTCCACGTCACCTATACATATAACAGGACACAGATTAAGGTATAAATAAGAGAGTTTAAATGTGATTAACAAAAAGAGTTTAATGAGTTTGGTTTCTTGTGATGTTTTTTTATTTAATCAATTTGAGTGGTCTCTGTACGCACAGCATGTTGTGCTCAAGACAACGACATATATCGATTCAAAGCCATACCGGAACATGCGGTGAAGCATGAGGAGAACATGTGGACTTGGATTTACGAACCAACATAATTTGGGTCGAGTTTGAGTCTGAAGTCTGAACCATTGAATGTCGACTGTGACATTCTTCTTACGGTAAAACAAAGATTATTCCTACTCTTCCTTGTCTTTTAAGTTATGGATTTATTGATTCTTGAATTTGTAATGAATATTATTATTATTTTTTTTTATTTTATTTTTTTGGTAATGAATGTTGTTGAGAAGTAACTTATATTTTTATGAAATCATATAAGTTAGAGATTTACTTTTATCATACGTATAAATCATGGATTTGCTGGCGAAAAAGATTCTATCATTTATGGATTTATGTAAGACTTTATTTAAATAATTGATAGACTATGGTCCAAATGTAATAATGTAAGGAATTGCTTCATTGTCGGTATAGTTGAGTTGTATTAAATTTGGTTGTGACTTAACAAAAGAATGGAAAATTGGGTGTGATTGATGGAATCCATTTATTTAGAAAATGGAAAACAAGTAAACAGACCAAGTCGATTATTTTCCAGATTCCAAATCCGAAAATACCATAATTATCATTTATGTGTGATTTGTAGTTTTGTACAGTTCACATTACGTATTTTAGTATCTATTTGTGTAAAGAGAGGATCAGAAGTGAGAACATCATTAGAAAATTCAAAATTGTGTTATCCTTGTCTTTTTTTGGCTTCCCCGGCCGTAACTTCATACAAACGCCATATTTACATACGATTGCCATTGCACGTGTATAATATCAATCAAAATTTTATAGTAACGTATTTAACAATATTTTTTGTAGCAGTAAATAATTTTATTGGTATCAAATCAAAATTACAAAATTTGTAATTTGTACTTTCGTATATAAGTTTTAATCGCTAACTGACGATTAAATATATTATTCTTATTATCTATATTTGACCTTGTTTTGATGCAAATTTTATATTAATTTCAACCATAATCATCCATTTCCATTGACAGAAAATATAAAATCTTGTAGAACTACCAGCTGGTCCAGCTCTGCCATCTTATCGAGCGTTTTCCGAATATAAATGGCTTAAAGTTTAGATTTTGCAATTGCAAATCAAAATTTTGGTCATACAGTTAAAAGATTATTTTCAAAATCATATGTGCACTTTAACAAATTAAAAAAAATCATATTTGTATATAGATGATCAACATGTATATATACAAAATAAAGTTATGATGCATACAACTCGTCTTAGGAAAAAAGCAAATATAAAGTTGGACAATACTTCCTTATACTGTATTTTTTCAGTATATGGCATATATATATATATATATATATATATGCATATGTAATAATTTATGTTACAGTAGATTTATATAATGTCTTTGTAATTAGTTTTTGAAATCAATGAAATTTATTAGTCGAAAAGAAAAGAAAAGAATGTGCGAGTAAAATCAGGATTCATAAAACCGCCCAGCCGCAAATAGAATACGGAAAATACTCTCATAGTAAATACTGAATACCGTGGTCAGTCTAGACAAAATAAAAATAAAAATGTGAACCATTAAAACGACCCCCATAATTAATAGTTTAATACGTATGTCTCTAGACCAAAAAAGAAAAGAAAAAAGATATGTGTCTAGGTACACTGCAATTTATAACGGCAAACTTTTTGTTCTTTAAACGCAAATTTTGTTTCATTTCTTTTATGTGTTGTGTGTTTGTGTTCGAGATATGTGTGTATTTATATTTTTATATATTATACTTATAATGCATGTGCCGCGTTGGGATAGTAGCAGAAATACGTATACGTATTATAATTAATCGTTTTTTGTTGTCGTCATATTAATCTTACTCACAAACAAAAATAACGACCGACTAAAACAGGAGTAAAATTTTAATGGAATAATACTTTTAGAGAAATTAAAAATGGATGAGTCCAGTGTATTACATGCCCGGCGGGAATTTCGGGAGTTGCATCTTTGCTTGATGCTCCAAGCAACACTTTTTTGTTTTCTTTACTGACATTTTCAATGTTATTGCTCCGAAGATAAGCCCACATGCATTGATGACAAAAAGTACAAAAAAAAAGAGAGTTATTTAAATATTTGTTTGTATTCAAAGTGCAAGTTCAGTTACATATACATATTGCTGACGTACTTGTATGTATGTGTGTGTACAAAAAGATAAAAGCATAAATCTATATATGATGTGTGTTTGTGAGCGCGAAATAAAAGTTTCCAGACATGTTCCAACTCCATAGATTTGGCTGAATGGGAAATAAGTTTGCAAGAGCCCATATAGGGACCAATTATTTCATAAAGTATTAGATCATTTTTGGTCAATGTATATATGCTAATATCTCATTTTGTATGAGTAGACATCGCTCGACAGGTTCATATATAGACAAAAGTTCGAACTGTAATAGAGGAGTTGTGATATATTTGATGTTGAGCAATAGAATCCTCGATTTTTGTATTAAAAATAATAAAATTGAAAACAGTTTGGGGTAATACCAATTAGAAATTTAGTGTAAAGACATTCGCGATCGAGTAAATACGTTTCATATATAGAAAAAAAAAAAAATTGAGCTTTTGTTTTGATATTTTTGTTTCTTGTTTTATATCCCAAAATAACTCTATTTAACTAAGTAGTGGTGGTCTAGTAGTTCCACTTGAGGATAAGTTATCATGTTGGTCTAGGATAGAGATTGATTTCTCTCCAGCGCGAAACTCTATATTTACTTCCACTTGGCCACCGGAGTATTCTCATTGCATGTTGCCCCGAAAATCAGGTAGGGAGTAAATGTCTCCACAACCTGATTCGGAGCTCATGATGTCCGTTGAACCGGATCACCCGGAAGAAAAAAAAAAAAAAAAAAAAAACTGTTTATAATCGGCCATATGACAATGGATAGTTCTAATGTGATTAACCAAATAAACATACGTTTCATTCCTCCTGAGAATATTTTAGATATTTTACTATCTCTATAATTATTTTATAAGGACTTCATTTGACATCTATAAGGACTTTTATTTAATTGAAACATAAATGTGGATAGGTTTTCTTTTGCGGTTGAGATGGTCCCTTGGACACTGAATAAATAATCACCTAATTTTTTGTTTCATGTAATGAATGTGCCTAAAGATAAGGATCAATGAACGCATATGATCCAAACAAATCAAACACACACACTTAGCATTTATTTATCTTTGCGTTACTTATTCATTCACTTTTTAGCATATATTATGAAAGACACAACTGATTTAATTTTTTTTTTTAATGTTAAATGCTCGTACATTAATAATGCATATGAAAAGTATAGTTACTTGAAATTGGTCCATACCATACGTAGGGATAAAATGGGTCATAGAGGTATTTGAATTGCATTATGAAGCCATTGACTTTAGCATTCTTTATTTTTTTATTTTTACTCAAACTTACCTTTATCATAAATTAACTTAAAAGGACATAATCAATATACAACGAGTTAACCAAACGTGCTATATGAAGACATTGAAATAGAAAACTTATTGCACATATTTTCAATTTTAAGTCTTTGTTTCTTGTTCCTAGCACTCGCACTAAGGTCTTGCAACCTCCTGAATCTAATTGCCAAACCTTAACAATCCCCAATGTTTACAAATCTCTAAAAAATGAGTAAATATCATCCATATGATCCCTTCTCGTATGAAGTTCTCTGTTGTCATACCGATAACTTATAAATCTCTCAATAACGTTTAAAACCACAACAACCTGTATTTGTATCCTTGTTGTACCTTCATTTGATGTTTTTAAACTAAACCCTTTTGACCAAAAAAAGAAGAAGAAGTTAATTAATCCTTACTAATGGTCAACACTTATGAAGCATTAGATGATAATAGAAAATTAAACAATTCATCAGTTAACTAAATCTCATAAAGTAAGATAAATATTAAAGCAAATAATTATAAAAGCATTATCGATCGAGCTTGAAAGAACTTTTGGAAGTTTCTTGGCTATATATAACTAATGCTTTTCGTAAAATCCTAAGTCCGAGACTTAGCTCCCGGATGAGGTCGAATAGTCCGGAGAAACTTCGGAAGAAGGAAACAATGCAATTCTTAAAATATTACTCACCTTCATATGTGATTGGAGATGTGAATGAATAAAATGTGACTCGTGGAGTCGTGGTAATTAAACAAATCGACTATATAGATTGTCAGATTTGAATGTTTTGTCCTCATCATAGAGACAAAGATGCATTATAAAATTAAAAAATCTATATAATCATTATTTATTCTCTTCCAAAAGTTCTTTTTTCCTTTTTTTTGGGCCAAATCTCTTCTATAAGTTATTTACATGGCCACTGTAATTAAGTTATGTATGCAGTTTTTTATAATTAAAATTTTTAAAAATATTGTATCAGTTGTGTTGTTCATATCACTTGCATAACCGGCGTATTATCAAGGTAAACTTCTTTTTAGTAGTGGATAATATTGACGACAATGTATGAATTTTGGGAATAATGCGTATAGTAGTATGCTTCAATAATTATATTTTTAAAAAAGTCAAATTACTAATTTCATACAACATATATGTTGATTGATCGAGGTAGGATCATGAGGTGAATTATTTAGGAAGAATTGTATATCAGAATATGTATCTGAAAATATGGCATATCTAAATTATGTTTTGATGGAATGTGAAGGTTTGAAAACTATTTTAGTGTTAAAAAAAACAAAAAACAAAATCAAAATCAAATAGGTCAATGGAAGACACGTTATTATAATGTGAAAGGAAAGGAACCAACATTCATCTTTTTTGCTTGATTTGATTTGATTCTTTTTTTTTTTTGACCATATGTAATGCCCGGAGTTTTAGATTTTGAGGTCCAGATTAGGCCTGGGCATATGGGTAACGGGTCCGGGTTCGGGTAGGACCCTATCGGGTTCGGGTCTATCGGGTTTCTATATTTACTACTCAATAGGGTATTTATAAAAAATCGGTTTGGTTTTGGTTCGGGTCTTGTCGGGTTCGGTTCGGTTCGGGTTTCAGATTGAAGAACCTATAAATATCCGAAAAAATGGGTATACCATCGGTTCGGGTATTTTATACCCGAAAACTTGAAATATAACCGATAGTATACCTATTTACCCAAAAATACTTGCACTATAACATACACAAATGACAACACTCACAAAAAATAGAAAATATCCAAAACCAAATTTAAATATAAGTCGATGTGAAACTAAAACATAGAGGTAAAAGTTAAAACTGGAAATACACAGATGAATATGGACTTTGTTTTGACTATTGATCACTCCCGAAATATAATTAAAAAAGATAAAACAAATGTCAACTTCATGGATTAAACTTTAAATTTGGAATTCCTAGTAAAAACCCTAAAAAATCATAGACATTAGTGTTAGTTTCGGGTTGAGCGGGTACCCGTATGGGTATCGGATCGGATCGGATATTACCCGATACCCACTACTCAATAGAGTAATTTGATAATATCCATACCCTACCCGAACCGGTTTTTTCGGGTCGGTTCCGGTTCGAATTTTCGGGTTCGGTTTTTTTGCCCAGGCCTAGTCCAGATCGTTTCACAATCCCTTCCCCATTGTCGACGCCCAGGAAAAAATAAAAAAAAATATACGTTTTAAAGCGTAAAGTACTATAATTAATGTCATATTGTCATTCTAGCCTGATATATACATATACAATACGGATTATTAGTATCGAAAACTGAGACTAAGCTACCAGATCCAAATGGATCAAATAAATCAACCCTTTATATTTTTAAATATGCCCGACGTGTTTGAGTTCGTTATTTCGATGTTACTTTTGAAAAAAAGGTAATAATATCTAATTGTCTTACATATATGACTATGATTTTTTCATAGTTGGTTTTATGTGTATGATTACTGAAATAGCTTTTGAAAGAGTATAAATGGGAGCAACACACATTCAGTGAATTTTCGATTAATATAAGAATATAACTTACAACAACAACAAAAATTAGATCCTGAAAACTGTGTTTAAAAATTTTCTTCGCATTCCAAGAGGATGAAGAGAATTATTTTTCTTCTGTACATCGTTTATTCCTCTTTGGCCCTTACAGATACACCATTTTTGAGTGCTTTACAAATATATGTTAATAAGAAAAAGAGAGATTAAAACGAGCATAAATGGGAGCAACACACATTCAAATCCAAATCCTCATTCTTATCGACCACAGTGAATAGGAGCAAAAAAAAAACCATTGAGAAAGAGATGCATGCTTATACGAATATAGTATTATTTTCAAAATCCGACGTAATACCGGTTCATAATTGTTTTATTCATCTCCCTAATCATTATGAGCAATATATAGAATTTCTAACGTCCGGATATAACTTGCTCGTTAAATTAAAATAATAAGAGAGAGAGAGAGAGAGAGAAATAAAAAGAAAGCGGTGGGTGTGGGAATTGAAAAAGAAGACTTTTGTTTTGAGTGATTATTTGTGTTGGGTAAAAGCTTGACCTAGAAGATGACACGATGGTTGCTCTAAAATGTGTAAACATATTTCACAAGTGCATGTGTAAGTAAAGCAGCTAAAATAATTATGAAACAATAAGAAAATTATTACTTTTACTTTCTTTTCCCTTCTCATCATATCATTCTTCCATTCATCTATATCATTTAGACTTTCTGATAAAGTAAGAAAGTCTTTTAATTAAAAGAAAATATAAGTTTTCATCTTCTCATCTTTTTTGATCAATCCATCTTTTTCTCAATGCGCACCGACAACGTTTTTGACTTCAAAAACAAAAGTGGAACTCGTGTGTGAAAAGCAAGATTCTTTTTATTTATTTCTGGTTTAGTGTTTACAGGGTTTTTATATATGTAATCATAAATTCATAATATCTAAATATTACTTTCGAACGGATTTATGATTTAGTACATGTTTTATCCTCCAATTCAATACACAATCCCCTCACCCCCCCCCCCCAAAATTTTTTTTTAGTTGTTATGCCATTAACACAAATTTGATTAAATATGTTTCATGCAATAAAATATATGCACACGTAAGGATTTTTCATGTTAAACAGAAATTTTGTTTTCAAAGTTGTAGCGTGCATAAAAGGTTGTTTGACTTTTTTTCTTATTTAGAAAATCAAATTGGAGACAAAAAGGTTTTTTCACATTGTTATGAACCGAGAAAGATAAAGTAAACTTAAAAATTGATGCTAATAATTTGGAAAAGGTGATTGTCGAAGAAGCAATATCACGCGTACACCACCACCACCAATATCACTTCTTTTTATAACGTTATACTTTTTAACACATTAATTTACAAAATAAGAGTCGCCACAGTCATATCAATCCGTGTAGCGACTGCGATTATTTTTTTCATATCGAGTTCTTCTTACAATATTGTAAAATTTAAATATAATTTTCAAAGTCTGATCGTAGTTCTAATTATTCCTCACCATTTCATTCTGTTTACCCTGTAAAATTTGTTTCGACGCAGATATTCATTGCTTGTTAAATTAAAATAATATATAAATTTGCAAAACTGTTCAGAAAATAATAAATAAATAGATCTATCGAGGAGGTGAAAATGCGTAAAGGGAAAGGGAAGAGAGGGCATGCGTTACCGAAAGGGGACATCATGATTTTTGTGGCCTTTAAGGTATTTTATTAATTAATTAAAGTGTTTATTGATTAATTTATTAGCTTACCAAAAAGTAGATTTCCTTTTTATTTTATTTTAATAACAACGCTTACCAAAAAGTAGATATCCATTGCTATTAATTAACTTAATACTGTACGATTAATCAAATACCGAAAAACGATTTTAATTGGAAAATTATGAAATTCAGTTTTATAAGTAATATTTTTTTATAGAGAAGTAATCGTTTGCCGTTGGTGAGTCTGTGAGTCAATTACGGCTACGACTTTTTAGGCTAACAATAGAGAAGCTCATATCTAATAATCTAATCTAAAGAGAGTAAAAGAAGTTTATTATGATCACATATATATCTGATAAAATGTACTATAAGCCAACGTTACGAGATTCTACACTGTACATGTAATTTTTTTTTTTATCTTATTGAAATACTAAATTTTCTTATGATTTCGTTTGCAATTACAACATATGCAATTGTGAATTAGTTAATAAGTAAAGTTTCTCATGTTGAGAATTTACGATGCAAGTACTAGCGATTTTGTGTGATTTTTGTTCAACGACCCACTAACTTTTGTAGTTCTCATTAGGGAGATTAAAACATCAAATTTTAGATTTTGTGGAAAACCCACATAAGTGAGATCGTTGGTCCACTTTATAATGTGTTTCCCATTTTCCGGGTTTAAGCATGGATTGCAAAGCCAAAAAAAAATATGGTAGAATCAGCTTAGAGTTTTAAAGCTTTCCGTGCATTAAAATAATGGTAGAGTATAAATAATGAGAATCACGACAACTTTTTATTTTAATTGAGCACACGAGAAATCATCGATTGCAAGTTTCATAGTTACTACCTTGCATCCTAAGCCGTAACCCCCGTAATCATATAAATACACCGGAGATAATTATGTGTATTTTAAAAAAAAAAAATACTGCATACATCGAAATATTAACGTACCTCAATGCATTTGTATCTTTTTTAAAAGTACTCGTAATTATCTTCGGTGTATTTATACAAATGCATTGAGCATACATCGAAAGTTCTTCTGTAAAACAAAGAAAGCGAATCAAATATTTACTTAAAAATGTGTTATCTCGGAAATTTTTAAAAATTATAAGACCAACTCATCCGATTCATTTTTTTTACGTTCGATTATAGATAAAATTCAGTTTTAAAATCAAAATTTTTTACATACGTACTTTTGAAGAAAGTAAAGGTAGTCAACGGTTAGTTAAAAAGTGTGAGAGATAACCAATCCGAAGCAAGACTTTTATCTTAATACTAAGTTAAAATTTTATATGAATCGAGTAAACGCATAGAAAATCACGTTTACTTTTAAAACGCGTATTGACTATGTATGACTCTTTACTTTTTAAATAACGACTCTCTATTTTTGTTTTATCTTCTTAGAAAATCGCATTACACAGTGCAGATCCAAAACTTTTTTGTACTAGTATCTACGCTTTAATTTTTAGTCCACGTTTTGAAATTTTAGTCCTAAGACTTATGCGATCTTTGTTATTTTTCTTATCATCGAAATAATTCTAAACCAAAGACCAGATAAATTTCTAAACATATCAAAAACCAGATATTTTTTTTTTCTGACAACGAAAACTATATCTGATATATATCACGTGAAATGAGTTGCCATGGACATCTCATGAACACAATTACCTGTTTTGGAGTCATGTAATATTACATGTTTCCTGTTATTTATTTCTGAATTTTGTTTACAATAAATCACGGAGAAAATGTTGATTTCTGGAAAGTTGACATATAGCAAGAGATGTTGGTTAAAGCCATGCATGCTTCTAGATACAACTTTTATTTTTTCGTACCACAATTTTCTTTGTTTTTTTTTTCTTCTTTTTGATAACGTTTTTACACAATTTTATTTGTTAACAATATAACCTCTTTTTCGTTATCAGCAAAATGGTAGTAGAAACTAGAAACAGTAAGAAAATATGCAACAAAAGAATAAATCGAAAAAAGAGTTAAAAAAAATAAAAACTACTTGCTCCTTTTTTTTTTTTATAGCTGAATGGTGGAATTAGATAATAAAAAATGTTTTGTAAAAAGTAAGTCATGAATATGAACCAATTTAAAGAAAATGAAGTAAAAAAAGAAGTTACGTTGCTTTTTAATCAAAGCTTTAAACATTTTCCCATTATTAAGAACAGACACTGCTAGATTCAGAAATCTTCTGATGGCTCAAATAAAGACTAACGGACCAGTAGGGACTAGGGAGAATTCAATTTAACAGACATCCACAATTATTATTATTATAGATCGCAAATCTTATAATTATTTTTTCGGGTATGCATGAATGAAACATATCGAGTATTTGCATATATATATATTTTGAGGTGTATGTATATATATAAAGAGGCAGAGATACGCGTACAGCTTTTATGATTGAAAAGGGGAAAAGTGAGAAAGTAGTATCATTCACTTCTTCCTTACCTTTTCTCTTTGAATTTTCTTCACTCTGTAGCTTCCCCACCTTTCTATATTTACTTCTTTTTTTTTTTTTATCTTCAGATTGTTGGATCCGAAAGTTCTCTCTTCTTTTTATTTTATTATTATTTTTCAATTAAATTTAATCTTTCTAAAAAGCCATTTTTTGTGATCCATTTGAAATCCCAATTTGTCTACTTCTCCCAATAATTCTTCCAGATTTTTTTTCTACTTTAAATCAGAAACCAAAAAAGAAAAGAGACTACAACTTTTTTTTCCTCCTTGTCTTATAAAACCTATCTAAAGCCTTTTCATTTTGTTTGGCCGGTGTATATTCTCTGAATGAGTTGAGTCTAAAATCCTATATATTCCTTCTTCTTTTTTTTTATTTTCCGACCAGAAAATTTGAAGAACCCAGTTCATAAAATTGTCTGAATAATTGAGAACCCAACTCAAAAGATTCAATTTTTTTTCATTTTCATTGCCATTTCCTTATTAGCCTAAAAAAAAAAAGATTCGTTTTTTTAACATTTTTCCCCAATTTTTTAATTCCCACATATAATTGAAGAAAGAGGAAACAGAGAGAGAGAGAGATAACACAAAAGTGGAAGAAGCAGAACGATGAGAGCCGGTTTAAGTACGATCCAACAGACTCTGACGCCGGAGGCTGCCACCGTTTTAAACCAATCAATCGCCGAAGCGGCGCGTCGTAATCACGGCCAAACCACACCTCTCCACGTTGCAGCCACTCTTCTGGCTTCACCGGCTGGGTTTCTCCGACGAGCTTGTATCCGATCTCACCCCAATTCATCTCATCCACTTCAGTGTCGAGCCCTCGAGCTCTGCTTCAGCGTCGCTCTCGAGCGTCTCCCCACCGCAACAGCAACTCCGGCTAATGATCCACCGATCTCTAACGCACTTATGGCGGCGCTGAAACGAGCGCAAGCTCATCAACGCCGTGGATGTCCGGAGCAACAGCAACAACCGTTATTGGCGGTTAAAGTTGAGCTTGAACAGCTCATTATCTCGATTTTGGATGATCCGAGTGTGAGTCGGGTTATGAGAGAAGCTAGCTTTTCAAGTCCCGCCGTTAAAGCTACAATTGAACAGTCCTTGAGTAGTAATAATAACAGCAACAATTCGTCTAATCCGACGCCGATTCCGAGCGTTTCTTCCGTCGGTTTGAATTTTCGACCCGGCGGTGGAGCTCCGATTACCCGTAATTCGTATCTTAACCCACGTTTACAGCAAAACCTTTCGTCGGCGCAATCAGGGGAAAAGAAGAACGATGACGTGGACCGGGTTATGGATATATTGGTTCGGGCGAAGAAGAAAAACCCGATTTTAGTTGGAGATTCGGAGCCGGGTCGGGTAATTCGTGAGATCTTTAAGAAAATTGAGCTTGGAGAAGCTGTGAATTTAGCGGTGAAGAACTCAAAGGTGATTCATTTAGATGAAATCAATTCGGATAAGTCTGTGAGGATCAGAGAATTAGATGGGTTGCTTGAGACCCGAATTAAGAATTCGGATCATGACGGCGGAGGAGTAATTCTTGATCTTGGAGACTTGAAATGGCTAGTGGAGCAACCTAGCTCAACGCAACCACTGCCAACGGTTGCGGTGGAGGTTGGGAGGACGGCGGTGGCGGAGCTACGGAGACTTCTGGAGAAATTCGAAGGAAGACTCTGGTTTATCGGAACCGCGACGTGTGAGACTTATCTAAGATGTCAAGTTTATCATCCATCAATGGAGACTGATTGGGATCTTCAAGCTGTGTCGGTGGCAGCCAAAGCTCCGGCGTCTGCCGTTTTTCCGAGGTGTGTGCTGATTAAATTTTTTCTTTTTGGTAGAGAAAAATCTCATCTTTTTGAATGAATTTTTTCTCAGCTAGATTTCATATTTTTGATTCTCAGGCTTGCGAATAATTTGGGATCATCGGCTGAATCGTTCATGCCATTGAAGAGCTTCGTGGCTCCGAATAGAACATTGAAATGTTGTCCACAGTGTTCGCAGAGTTACGAGCGAGAGCTCTCTGAGATTGAAGCAGCGTCTCCTCCAGAGGTTAAATCAGAAGTAGCTCAGCCTAAACAGCTACCACAATGGCTCTTGAAAGCTAAACCGGTCGATCGTTTACCGGTAAGTTCCGGTTTTTCAATTTTATGGAATGGCTTTTATGATATGATTGCAGATCATAGATTTATTTATCCGTTGGTAATGTGTTTTTGATTACAGCAGGCAAAGATTGAAGAATTGCAGAAGAAATGGAATGATGCGTGTGTGCGTCTTCATCCTAGCTTTCATAACAAGAACGAGAGGATTGTTCCTGTTCCGATTCCGATTCCTATATCGTTGACAACAAGCTCCTATGTTCCCAATATGCTTCTTCGTCAGCCATTGCAGCCTAAGTTACAACAACCTAATAGAGAGTTGCGTGAGAGGGTACACTTGAAGCCTATGAGTCCTTTGGTAGTCGCTGAACAGGCCAAGAAGAAGAGTCCTCCGGGGAGCCCTGTTCAGACTGATCTTGTTCTTGGACCAGCAAAGGTTTGTCTATATGAAGATCTGTATATTCTGATGAAATTGTTTATCGATGGATATTGCAAACTTGACGTTAATTCCATGTACTTGCGTTTCCGTATTTCAGGATTCGGAGAAAGCTGGGGATGTGCAAGTGAGAGATTTTCTCGGCAGCATATCTTCTGAATCAATGCAGAACAACAATAAGATTAGTGTTTTGCAAAAGGAGAATCTTGGGAATTCGTTAGACATTGATTTGTTTAAGAAGTTGTTGAAAGGAATGACTGAGAAAGTTTGGTGGCAGAATGATGCAGCCGCTGCTGTGGCTGCAACGGTTAGTCAATGCAAGCTCGGCAATGGGAAACGACGCGGTGTTTTATCAAAGGGAGATGTCTGGTTATTGTTTTCAGGACCTGATAGAATCGGAAAGAGGAAAATGGTGTCGGTTCTGTCTTCCCTTGTGTACGGTACAAATCCAACGATGATTCAGCTCGGGTCGAGACAAGATGCTGGAGATGTGAATCCTAGTTTCCGCGGTAAAACTGCATTGGATAAGATTGCGGAAACCGTTAAGAGGAGTCCCTTCTCTGTTATCTTGCTTGAAGATATTGATGAAGCAGATTTGTTGGTGCGTGGAAGCATAAAACAGGCGATGGATAGAGGTAGAATTCGTGACTCGCACGGCCGTGAGATCAGTTTAGGTAACGTAATCTTTGTTATGACAGCGAGCTGGCATTTCGCTGGAATGAAAACGTCTTTCCCGGACAATGAAGCGAAACTCCGGGATCTGGCGAGCGAAAGCTGGCGTTTGAGGTTGTGTATGCGGGAGAAATTTGGGAAACGACGAGCTAGTTGGCTGTCTAGCGACGAGGAGAGGATGACGAAACCGAAGAAAGAACAGGGATCGGGATTATCTTTCGATTTGAACCAAGCCGCTGATACGGATGATGGTTCTCATAATACAAGCGATTTAACAACAGATAACGAGCAAGAAGAGCAAGGTTTTAGCGGGAAGCTATCTCTGCAATGTGTTCCATATGCGTTCCACGATTTGGTCAGCCGTGTAGATGATGCGGTAGCGTTCCGGGCAGTTGATTTCGGAGCTGTGAGACGGAGAATCACAGAAACATTGTCAGAGAGATTTGCGGTAATCCTAGGCGAATCACTAACGATAGAAGTCGAGGATGAGGCCCTTCAGAGAATCTTGAGCGGAGTGTGGTTAGGCCAGACAGAGCTAGACGAATGGATTGAGAAGGTGATTGTTCCAGTGGTGAGCCAGCTTAAAGCTCGAGTGTCATCTTCTGGTACTTACGGTGACCGTAAGGTTGCTCGGCTCGAGCTTGATGAATATTCCGGTGAACGGAGCGCTGATGATTTTCTGCCGACAAGTATTACATTGGCAGTTTGAAAGGGAGAGAACAGAGATCGGAGTTTTGTTGTCGCAGTGGATTGTGGAAGGGCAGAGATGTAAATATGTCTCAACTGGTTTTGGCGGGGGAAAGAGAAAACAGTTAGGGGTAAAAACAGTAAAAAGGTGTTTATAGTTTTTTTTTCTGTTTTACTACACAGTCTAGTTCTTTTTTTTTTTGTTTATGTACGGTACGGGAGGGGTGATTTATGTAGCGATTATAGATATTTATTTGATAGATAAATAATGAAGATTAATAAAGCTAAATTTTGTTTTTCTGAATTAAGAAATTAATCTTAAAAAGTTGGATAAGATACGTGAAAGTGAAACAATGGCATTTTAGTTAGTCTTCGTTCATCATAACCAGGGGGACCATTTGATCATCGATTAAACAAGGGTGTGAAAGAAGATTTTTAAAAGGGTGTAAAAGCAGATTTAAATGCAGAAAATCTGTAAATGCTTAGGTTTCTTGCATTTTTCTATGTAAAACGGAAAAATGTAAAAGAAAAAGACAAAAATGGAAAAGGGCAAACAAAAAGTTTCCAAAAAAAGAAAGATAACACACTTAAAAAGGTGAAAGCTAAGGAAGATACCAAAAATATTAAATTAAAACAAGGCTGGTTCACTGAATGATGAACATTGCATGTGTTTCGTCATTTTATTATATTTTTTTCTCAATTATTGTTGCATTTTGACCTTTTCCTCTCGACCCCTTTTTTTTGTGTGTGTTAATTACTGTATAAATTAATAACTAGTAGTATTTAATTGTTACTTTATCCTTAGAGCTTACCTGTTACAACTACGAAAAGGTATGACGCAAAAGTGTTACAAATTTAATACTTTTATTAAATATTAAAATATATGATCTAACGCACAAATGGTTAAGTGTTTGTTTGCGTCGAGTAAGAGACTGATGTATTGTCAAAATAAAATAATCCGACTAATTTAGAGTTGGACAAATTAGTTGGGTGTAAACCTATCATATTAAACATTTGGATCGAAGTGAGAGCCAATTCGTCCTATAACGAAGTTGTTCTATCTTCTAAGCGATGATAAATTTATATATATACTGTAGATTTGCAGTTAAATTGACCGATCAGGTTAGATTATCTTTATTAAATGCATGAGTTTCGGAAATAATTAAATAATGTATGCTCAATAAATGTGAAAAAGATGGCAACTTGTAAGAAAAATGGAGGATTTGCTATTAATTTCTTGACGCGGTTGATTTGGACAACTCAACTTCTTGTAGATAAAAGTAAACTGTTTTCTAGTTCATTGCTCTCACGAAATATCTAAGTGTTTAAATCACACAAGAAGATGATCCACGAGGAATAAATTTTATATAAATATAAAGTAATTGATAAAAATTATATAAACTAATTTTCAACAATATCTAATGGATTCATCAGGTTCAGCCTCGAGATATATGATCTAACGTTCAGGTCCGTCTAATAATCACACTAGAACCGTTGAGGTCTGTTTGATATTCACAATAGTTATAGGTTCGTTCTGTAGTCCAAATTACTATATATATAAATATTAAAATGATGAATTTATTATAATAAAATAAAATAAGGCAAACAAAAAAAAAAAAAAAAAATCAGTTATCACCAGACACTTTTGTGGACTACACTTCATGTATATCTCCATCGTCTCACGATTTAGCAACATGAAGATCTGAAAAAAAAAAAAAAGAGAGATCCTAAATAAGTGAATATGAACGAACTCATAGGTAGCGTGGTCAATGCTCATAATCCAACCACAATATCATCTATCATCAATCATCAAACGTCACATTTCTTTGTAGTATAAAACGGGACGTCTTTTTCCTTTCTTAAAAAAAATCATCGATGGCAACAATGAAAAATGAAATGAATATAGAGTATATTTGATTTTCTTAAACGAGAAGTAATGTAACAATAAGAAAAATCAAAGCTCAAATCTCAAATCTCTTATTTTCTACATTGCAGAAGGTTCCGATACCATGAAAAAATTAGAGAAGACCTTTACAAGTATAATGAGATCTCTTAACAAACATGCAACAAACTTTAAACTAAAAGATAACATGGTTTATGATTTCAAATCGAAAGATTACATTAAGTCAAGAAATAAATATGAAGTATCCATAAGAGAACCTAAAGACAAAGGTTTCATAATCCATAAAGCTTAAACAATAAATAAACCTCGTCATTTCTTAACAAAATGAACTTTGATTGAACGAACAACATCTTCTTCACGTATAACCTCACATATGATCACGTCTCCCGAATTTGCATTGTTTCTGTTATACATTTCATCCCATTTGTATACCACAACACGATCATTCCATTCTCCAACCTTCCTCTCTAATTCTCCAAACGCGTCAATGAGATTGATGGTGCGGCCAAACCGTAAGCCATATTTTCTGATTATTTTCATAGCAATAGCCTACATTCAACCAAGAAAAACGAATACTCGTTGTCATTGAAAAAAAAGAAAGATAATATATCACAACAACGCAACGAAGAGTTAGTATGAAAGCTTTACCAAATGACCCCTTGAACCAAATGAAGTTGGAATGAAGAATGGGTTTTTAGGATCATCAAGATAGGCGGTTGGATCAACAATAGCAGCACGACGCTTTTTCACAGCCCCAACTGCTGAAAGATCACTCAATAAGTATGTTACTATCAATGCATTTTTTTTTGATGAAAACAAAATTAGAAAAGAATTGTTTTTATACCTTTCTTGGAACTTCCACAAGCATTGTTAACTTCACAAATTGCTCCACGATCCTTTGGGTTTATGGGATCATCAAGATTGGCTGTCGGATCAACAATTAATAGCAGCACCATCCTTTTTCACATCCCCAACTGCTGAAAGATCACTCAACAAATATGTTAAAATCAAGGGATTCGTTTTTTTTTTCATGTAAAAATAATTAGAAAATGTTGTTTTACCTTCATTGGAACTTCCACGAGCATTGTTCAATTCACAAATTGCTCCACGATCCATTGGGTTTTTGGGATCATCAAAATAGGCTGTCGGATCAACAATAGTTGCACCATCCGTTTTCACAGCCCCAACTGCTGAAAGATATCACTCAGTAAATATGTTAAAATCAATGTATTTTTTTTTAATTTGACAAAAAAAAAGAATTAGAATAAGTTGTTTTACCTTCATTGGAACTTCCAGGAGCATTGTTAACTTCAAAAATTGTAAAGCATGACTGCTTCCCAAAGAAGAAATGATTTTGTTCCCGGGGTGATCAGCTTCTTCCATCTGCTGATCATCATTATCAACATGTGTCTCATCTTTGTCATCTGATTTTTTTTGAATAATGATAAGATCAGTTGCCTTCACAACAAGCCCATTCCGGAAGACACGTACCCAAAAGATTTGTAAACCGTCATAGGTGAATAAGACAAAGTCTCCATCAATGAGGCCATTGTCCGTGACGAACTTAGACCAACCATCTTGGAAGCTTATAATCTCTTCTCGGCTCATTGTCCATTTGACAGTCCAGAATTTTCCTTCTGCCTTCCGGAGAACAACTGTTTGAGGTAGAGGCTTTGGATAGTACTTGTTGTAAGTACTTGAGATTTCCTACAAAAAATATGACAATGGCATTAGTGACACAGAAACCAAACATCTAAGAACAAAGAAATAAAAAACAGAAAGTTGAATATAGCAAACCCTAAGGGATAAGAATTAACTGTCTGGAACTCTTCTTATAGAAGGACCTTGAATCATCTATACTACTAACGTAGTAAGAACTAAGAACACAGACACAAACCATTCACGAATAATCCCAACAAAATAATTCATTTTCCAACAGTCTGAAACCCTTCTTCTAGTGTAGCAATTAAGAACACACAGACACAAACCATTCACGAATAATCCCATCATAATAATTCATTTTCAACTGTCTTAAACTCTTGAACTTATAACGTAGCAAGAACACAACGACACAAAACATTCACGACTAATCCCATCAATATAATCTTGTAGCATTCTACAATTTAATAAGACATGTAATTTGGAGGATAATTAAAATAAAAACAGTGAGAGATAAGACAGTATTTACCACACGTTGAGAGTGTAAATGAGAACTGTAGATTATGAGGAAATCAGGATAGCGAGAAAAACCTTTTTCTTGTTCCATTTTTCTTTTGTTTTGCTTTGTGTTTGGATCCGAGAGATGAAGAAGCTGACCAGTGATCAGGCTTTATATGGAAGCCCTCTGTCCCACACATCTATCCAGAAGCAAGTGTGGTACATACAAGAAATGTGTTTTGTGGTGGTAGTACTCAAGAACTCTCAGTATAGAAGTTCTACAAATAAAGAAAATGCAATTCTTTTTTCTTTTTTCTTTTGTTAAATTCTTTTCTTTTTTCCTTTTTTTTCTATATATCTTTCTTTTTTCTCTGTTTTTTTCCTTCTTTTCTTCTTTCTTCCTATATGATTTTCCTAATAGGAGAATTTAGTACGTGGACACATGCCTAGGTTCATACTTCCAGAAAAATGGATTAATATGAATATTAATATATTATAGGGAATAATAACTTACAATATCATTTTTCTTTTACAAATCTCAATTTACCATAATCTATCGAATGTATTTAGAATTCATTTAGATATTTTAGAGTTACGGTTCAGGTTCAATTTGATTTCATCCGAATTATGATCGATTTCGAAATATTCTAAAAAGCTTAAAAAATGATTTAATTTGAATACAATATGGTTAAACTTTCAGAGATATAACCAAATATTTTTTTGGATATTTTGGTTATTTTAAAAATTCCGGTTAGTTTGGTTTAAATGTAATTAACAATTTCATATTTATAATTATAATTTTGGATAGTTATATTATATTAAATTTAAATATAATTAATATTTTTATATATATAATTATATTTCATGTATCCATTAGGTTTTTAGATCTATCTTTTCAGATCTTAGAATTCATTCGAGTATTTTTGTCATTTTCGGTTCGGTTCGACTCTTCTCTATTCGGATCGGATCAAATATTTTGGGTTCATGTATTTTACCAGACCTAAAGCTAAACCATTAAACAATGGAGCAGAATGGGCCTGGAAATAACCCAATAAATAGACAAAGGGATCTTTATTTTGTTGTCAACCATTTTAATATCATAAGCCCATAATGGGCCCTTACAAATATAAATAACCCAAACCTATTACAATAAAATTCAATTTGTTGGCCCAATACAAAGGACAACACATAAAATGATATAGTGAAGCGACACGTGGTCACACTACTGGTCCGATCAACCGCCGTGTATATGCTTTTCCAAGTCGGAATCATGGTGATTTGAGCCACTTATATCGGAAGAGTAAAGCTGGATTCAACCGGAATTTATTTACCGACACAAAGTCGGAGGCTATTTCGAAACAGAACAGAAATATGAACACAAAAAAAAGGAGATTGTCGAGAGATTCAATACCAAATCCAATTTTAAAGTGAGCAAAACTGAGGCACATTTGACTTAAAAACATATCTATCATTTGCTTGAACTAAAAAATATAATATAGAGTTGACGACTTCAAATCAAAAAGATTTACATAAATTCCAGAAATAAAATATTAAGTTTCCCATTAGAGAACCTAAAGACAGGTTTCATAATCCATAAAAACTTAAAACAATAGTAAATAAACTTGTTCATTCATTTCTTAACGAAATGAACTTTGATGGAACTCACGATATCGTTTTCACGTAGAACCTCGCATATGATCAAGTCTCCTGTTTTGGCATTGTTCCTGTTATACATTTCTTCCCATTGGTAAACCACAACACGATCTTTCCACACTCCAACCTTCCTCTCTAATTCCCCAAATCCGTCAATGAGCTTGATCGTGCGGCCAAAACGTAAAACATAGTCTTTTATGACTTGCATAGCAATTACCTACCAATCAATCACAACTTATTATCATCATTAGAAAAGACAGATCATTATATTTACAACAAAGCAACTAAGAGCTCTAGTCAGGAAAGCTTTTACCAAGAGACGCCTCGAACCCGATGAAGTTGAAATGAAGAATGGGTTTAGGGGATCATCAAGATAGGCTGTGGGATCAGCACAATACTTTCTCATAGCCCCAACTGCTGAAAGATCACTTAGTAAGTATTAGAAGATCAACATTTTTTTTATTTTTTTGATGAAAACAAAGTTAGATTTACATCTCTTGGAACTTCCATGAGCATTGTTAACTTCACAAATTGCTCCATCATCATCACTGCTTCCCAAAGAAAGAGAAATGATTTTGTTCTCAGCGGTATCTTCTTCCATGTGCTGATCATCATTATCACCACCAGCTCTAGTCTCATCTTCGTCATCCGAAATTTCTTGAATATTGATAGGATCGGTTGCTTTCACAAGAAGGCCATTCCGGTAGATGCGTACCCAAAAGCCTCGAAAACCATCATAGGTGAATAAGACAAAGTCTCCATTAATGAGACCATTGTCCTTGGCAAACTTTGACCAACCATCTTGGAAGCTGATGATCTCTTCTCGGCTCATTGTCCATTTGACATTCCAGAATTTTCCATCTGGCTTCCGGAGAACAGCTGTCTGAGGGAGAGGCTTTGGATAGTACTCGTTGTGAGCACTTGAGATTTCCTACAAAAATATATATGACAAGGGCATTAGTGACTAAGAATCCAAAACCCTAAGAACAGAGGAATCAGAAACAGAAAGTTGAATATAGCAAAACCCTAAGAGATCAGAAACAGACAAATTAGGGACAAAACTAGACCCTAGTAGATTAGTAACAGATGAATTTAAAGTTGAACAGAGGAATTAAATCAAAAGTCGAACAGAAACAGAGCTAAGCGAGATGAAAATTTATAAGAACCAACATTTAAAGTTGTACACAACAAAACAGGACTAACGTAGTAAGAACTAAGAACACAAAGATACAAACAATTCACGTATAATCTCAACAAGCTAATTCATTTTTCAACTGTTTGGAACCCTTCTACTAACGTAGTAAGAACACAAGGACACAAAACATTGACGACTAATCCAATCAAAATAATCTTATAGCATTCTAGAATGTAACAAGAAATGTAATTTGGAGAAGAAAGATAGTAGTTACCACACGTTGAGAGTGTAAACGGGAGTTGTAGATTCTGAGGAAATCAGGATAAGGAGATAACCCTTTCTCTGGTTCCATCTTCTTCGAATTTTATTAAGAGTCAGGATCCGAGAAATGAAGAAGCTGTGGCTTTAAATGGAATGTTTAAGAACATACAAGAACTGTGTCTAATAGTGTGAGTCTTTGTGTGAGTGGTTCAGTTGTAGTCAAAGTCGTAAAGCAATTGTTTAAATACGTCATTTCTCCATACTGGCATTGCCAATACAAAGGACATATATGCAGAGAAAGCTTTGAAAGTTCTGCAGCCAAGAAATCTCAAAATAGAAATTTTACAAATAAATGATTCAAGAAAAATGATATTCTTTTACTTTGAAAAGTACACTTACTTTGACCAAAAAAAAAAAAGTACAGTTACTAAAGAAGCATTTTAAGTTTTAACAAAAAAAAATAAAAAAGAAGCATAAAGGATCCGAGATCATTGTGTTTCAAAACTGATTTTTTTTTTTTTTTTTTTTTTATTATTATTATCTAACATTATTTACGAATAATGTGTTCTTTAATACTATCATGGTGAAGCAAGCAAAATTCTGTAAACGCAAGTTGAAACTCAAGTCACATTGCTTAGCTAAAAAAAATCTAGTAAAGATGAGGAACATTGCATGGTTCTGGATTGGAGATAATTGGGTTTACCTTTAGATTCTGGACTGATAATCAGAAACCGAAGCTTTCACCTTCAGACTCAAGCAGCAACGAACTGACCAATCCGTATGATGCAACTCAACTCTTTTTTTTTTTTTTTTTTTTTTTTTGGTATTTTTTTCCATCATCATCATCGAATCGGTAGCTACGGAACATTGGATGAAACGTCTTCATCCTTGTTTCGATTTCGGGTTCTTCAAATCAAATCATAACTACGTTTTCTTCGTTCAAGAAGACGATCTCGTTTCTTTAGTTTTATTAATTTGGGTATTTATTGGGCTTTTTATATAATATTGGGCTGGACTTTGTGAATGTTGTCTTTCTTCTTTTTTTGCTTTAATAATTTTTTTTTTAAGAACAATCTTTCTGTGTTGACAAGAATTACTAATATATTATATTCGGAGAAAATAAATAAGAGTATCAAAGTCGTCCTGTCCCACTTTCTATATTGGTATAAGAGATTCTTTGACTTAGACAATCTGAACGTTGAAGAATAGGTAATATAACTAGAAGCATGCATATTTTACACTTGTTCAATTTCGAAAACTTACTTTTATTTCTGAAAATAACTAAGAAATAATAACAATCTTTAAAGCTCACCAGAGAGAAGAACAGAGAAAGAGACAGAAGCTTGACAATGAATTGTCACATCCTAAAATTTGTGATGATTACACCTATTTATACATTTTGCAGCTTTTTGTTTCTTCTCCTCTTACATATAAACGCCATTAAATACAATCAAACTCGATTACAGTAATTACTCACCCGTCCCTTGTATTTTTTTATTTATTTCATATCATCTTAATTGGAGATCTTTATTAATCTTAAGGAATTTATCTTAAAACTTTTACTAAGAAAAACATGAACGCCAAACCAAACTATTACATTGTAAAGTAAGTTGTCTTTTAAAAAGGGTTATAAATTGTCTAACTATACGTATGGCTGTCTTCAAGTAAGCAATGTATATACAAATTCATGTTGTTTTCCGCCATTTCTCGTTTGAGTTTGGTTGAACAAACAGTAATTTATTTGAAGGCAATAAACAATAACAAAATATTAAAAGTTAAAACCCTTTAACAAGTAAACAAAAATGAAAATAATATTATAATACAAACAAAAAATGGAAGAGATGATTTGTATAAAGGTATGATATATGAGGAAGGTTAGCTCGGTTTATTGATTATTTACACGAGAGAAGGTAGAGAAGGACAGAACAAAAATCCAATGAATCTCCTGTCTAGCTTTATATAAATAAAATAAAAAGATAAGTATTGATTATTGCTTTGGCGGTTTCAATTTTCAAAATGTCCACATGTCTATTTAGTCTTTTACTTTAGTTTTCTGAAAATGGGAAACCCTAATTTTTTTATTGATATGTACAAAATGAACAGGGGAACTTCTGAAGGTAAACGGAGAAAGCTAAACTGAGTCCTCTCAAATTTCGTAATTCAGACGGTAACAAATATGACAGAGAAATACAGTCTCTAAAAGTAAAATCTTAAAAGTTAAAACCGAGGCAAATCTTGATGAGAAAGCGAGCCAAAAGTTTTCCATTCTTTTCGTTTTTGGGACTTGGCCAATAAGAATTCATTTTTGCTTCAAAACATCTTAAAAGCTAAAATATCAATCCCTTTAAACAGTAAAATAATTTGTTCAATTTTTTTTTTACCTGTCGTGTTAAATGCGGAGCATAAGTATATGGGATTTTGTATTACGAATTTGAGCGCATATATATGCTTTACCCAAAATACAGACTTTACAACTTTAAAGTGCTTCTCAACTCGAAATTCGTTTACCCAAAAAAAAAAAAAAAAAAAAAAAAAAAAAAAAAAGAAATTCGTTTAACGTGTAATTTCAGCTATCGTTTGAATGGGCCACTCGTATTTTGTTGTGATTTTTTTATTTATATATTTTTAGACTCTCTTGACTATTCGTAGAATCAATTATAAATTATTTTTTAGAGTAACGTGTACATTTAGATTAATGGATCTTTGTGTGTTCTTGCATTTTTTCTCTATACTTTCATTCTTAAATTTAAAATTGGAATTTACATGCCGAAATTACCTTGTAGTATAATTTTTCATACAATCTATTGGTAAATGTGTACATTATATATATTTTATTATTGTTATCTTTTTTGTATCTCTCGACTCTTGCTTCCATGAATTTTAACTAATGTAGGTCTAGCTTCCATTAATTTCATCCTCTTATTTCCCTATATAAACGGAAACTTCACCTGCCCTCTCACATCATCACTTCAGAGCAAAAGCATCATATCATTCCTCTTCTTCTTGATCATGATGATCATCATCATTATCATAATGATCATGATATTTATGGTCATAATGATGATCATTTCTTTCTTTCAGTTCTTTCTAATCTCACCATTACACCATGGATGTACTTTGGAACGTAGAAGTATCTCATGGAGAAGAAGATTGCTTGGACATTAGTGTTCTTTTGGCATTATCCTTGCTGAGCTTTTTTTTTTCACTTTTTAAATAAAATAGTAAAACTAATTTTTGCTTCTAATAAGCCATCAAGTTGATTTTTTTCTTGACCTTGCAAGGCTTATTAGCTTTGTATTCTTCTTTTGTTTTCTTTAATCTTTTGCTAATTTTTGTATTTTCTTTTTTGTTGTTTTGGTCTTTCTATTCCTCCTGAGCTTTTATGTAAAATCGCCATGAATCCCATAGTTTCTCAATTTCGAAGTTGTTATCAAAATATCTATAATCTTTATTTGTTTCTTAAGGTTTGTATAAGTTATTTCGGTGATGACTTTAACGATGTTAATGATGAGGCTCCGCAAGAAATACACACTCACACATAATATAATTTATTATATACACACCATTTCAATATAATGGCAGCGCCAAATTTAATTATTTTTTGTTACAACATTTTCAATTATTACAAAATGAATAATCACAACCATTCACAGAACCAATTAGCACATATTTTTTTTCCCATAAATTTGGGAACAAAAATTTATAAAAAGAAGAAAAAGAACGACGATTGCGTTTTGAGTTAGCAAGCATTTCCACCGGTTGTAACACAATGGTTAAGTGCAGAAAACCAAGAACGTTTCCCTTCAAGTTGCGACGTTGATCGCCTGAATCCGAAACCGGATCTTGAATATGATCCACCCATTAACCGGCTTTGCGGTTCATCAACATCTGAGCCACCAAGGCAGAGACTTGGAGGAAACCGGTGGCAGCTAAGAGACCGAAACGATGATGATCTAACGGATTGTGGAATTCGAGAACCGCTTCTTGACACAACCGATCTACAACTGTAGTGAGGGTCAGTGAGAAGAGCTGTGTCTAAGACATCAGAGGAGCAAGTGCATAAGGACAAGGAGATGCTTGTTCTTGATGACGTTGATGTCGTTGTTGTTGTTGTTGTATGAGGAAGTTTAGTGAAAGAGACAATGCCATTGCGACAAAGGGGACATGGGACTGAGCCTGGTGTGGCTTTTGATGTCTTTGGCGATGTAATGTTTGTGGTGCTAAGGTATAATGCACAGTTTGTACAGAACTCATGACCACATCCTGTTATGTTGTCACATATAAAACAATCAATTCAATGTTCTAAGCAAGATCAATTTCAGATGAGAAATCAATACATTACCATCTGCAGCTACGGTGCATTTTCTTTCCAAACAAACGGCACAAGGGTCACGACATGGAGTGAGACAATCGTTTTCTCTCCAGCCGCATTCTCTGAAATCCGCAAAAGCAAAAGATTGTTAAATAACCTCCAAGATTCTTGTGATCATATTGGGAGTTTCAATTAGGTGAGAGCTTAACATACTGAGCAATCTTGACAATGCTCATTAGAGGAAGGCAGAGGAAAGGAGAAGGGACGTTAGGCGGATGGCTTTGTGGCTGCTCTCTGGTTGGGTTCAGGATTTCTTCCAGCCAGTTCCGGTGCCATGAGCGAGCAACCATCAATGGGGTCCATCTAAAACCACAATATACCAAACGTCTAAAGACATTACGGTTTATATCAAAATGGTGGATTGGGTTTTGCAGGTAGTTAAATAGAGGAAAGATCTAATACCCGTTGGAGTTTACGGCAGCTAAACAGGCACCCTTATTGATCAAAAGCTAAGAAAAAACAAATGTCAAATGAATTCATATCTGAACTTTCAACAGAAACAAAAACCGGATTGTTCGGTATTATGATTGTCTACAGCATATATGTATATATATACCTGGCAACACTGCGTGTTTCCGCCACACGAAGCATAATGGAGAGCTGTACTCCCAGCACCTTCAATATAAAACCAAAGAGCCAAAGCCAATAACAAACTACGGATATAAGTTTTTCACTTAAAACAATCTCTCCATTCATTATCATCAATTGGGGAATATGATAATAACCTATAAGATCTATTGTGGTTCCATCTTCCACAGTGACCTGAGCAACCGAAGCTCCCAAATCCAAAAGTAACTGCACCGTCTCTATGTGTCCATTCAAAGCCGCCACATGAAGAGGTGTGATTCCTCCATCTGCTGCTCTGTTGATCACTTCATGAAGAACACTGTACACACGTTCAAAGAACACAAAACACATTCAACTAATCAAATGACTAAAAATAGTAGCTTAACTCTTCAGAAAAAAAAAAAAAATTTGACCTTGGATCAAATCCAGCAATAGAGGATTTATTATTCTTCAAAAGACTCCAGCAATTGGGGACACTTGGTATATACTCGGAAAGCAAGATCCTGATACACCGTGGATGACCATTTAGTGCCGCGAGATGTAGAGCAGTACCACCATTTAGGTAATCTGATCTATGAATCTAAAACCCGAGCAATCAAGAAACACAATCATTATCTCAATCACACAATCCATAAGATATGTCAATCAAAGGTTGATCAAAATCCTTACATTAGCACCAAAAAGAATCAGAATCAAAACAACTTCCCAATGACCATGTTGACATGCTTGCATCAAAGCCGTCTGTTTCCAAAACTCTTGAAATCAGAATACCTTAAATCACAAAACAGAGTAAATGACAACAGCTGTTACCTGTCCACGATAGTTGCGGAGATTAATATCAACACCTGATTCCACCAACAGAGAAACTATCTGAAGATTAAACAAAAACCCAAAAACAGGAATCAATCATTATCATCATAAAAAATCAGAACTTTAAGAATGTCAGAGTAGAAAGTATTGATCTTTGAGATATATTGAGTACCTCATGGTGGCCTTGAGCAGCGGAGTAATGAAGAGGAGAGTTACGAACGCCAAAAGTGGAGTAACGAGCAAGTCTTGGATTGTAATCTAAGAGAGCCTTAGCTTCCTGTAAATCGCCGTCTCTGGCTGCTGATACTAAGCGTTCGCCGGACGCGGAACAACCAAATGAATTTCCGACGAGGCTTAGAAACCTCATCGTTCTACTAAATACTGTAATTTTGATCGGATTCTCAAATATTCAAAATTGAACCCTAACAAGATGATGACACCATCCTCGATATTAGCATACCAACACACACACAAAAAATCGATTGGATTCCCAAATTTGCAGCAAGGGATCTTACAAACCCCCAATTCGATAATTCAGCTCGAAAGAATCAGAGTTTTTGATTCCCCAATTTGAAGATATCCCAAACTCTAGCAATTGAATTTAATTTGAATGATTGCAAAAAGAGAAAAAGAAAAAAATAATTGGGTAACTTTTTTTGCCCTTCTTTTGTTGTTCTTTAATTCTCTCATGTACAGATCATCATCATCATCAATTCATCAATATCTTTTAAAAAGAAGAAAATATAAAGAATTTACCCCAAAAAAAAATGAAGGCTCAAAACAAGATCATCCAGAAAACTTCTCTGAAAATGGTAGTCTAGACGAAGATGATTAAAGAATGGAGAAACATGATTTAAAAAAAAGGAACAACAACAAATTGGCGATTATTTATTTCAAACCAAAAATGGAAAAGAATTGATCTTTCTAACTTTTTTTTTTTTTTTTTTTTTTTTTTGGAGATATTCCGAGTATTTGTGATGGTGACCCTAGTTAATTGACTTTAATAATTTTCACCAGAAGGAAAAGAAAAAAAAAAAAGAAAAAAAAAAAAGAAAAGAAAGAGGAGAACGTTGTGGCCAGAGGTTCGACAAAAACCAAATGCCGGATTTCGCGCGTTTTGTTCTAACCAAAATCTCATAATTATAACATTCTCTCACAATGGAAAAAAAAAAAAAAAAAAAAAAAGACATTCTTCAAAGAAAGCTTTTGCCTTTTTTCATTAATAAATCAAATATAGTTTGAATACTATATAAATAAAAAGAAATAGCGTATTTTATGTCAACAAATAATGCATTAATCAACAGTCCAAAAGTAACATGAAATTAATGAAAACAAATGAACAATAATGAATTGTGGAGGAGCATGTGGGTCGTGTCACGTCATGGGTATAATTGCATTTGCATAGCAAAACCTAACATTTTATCAAAAAAACTCCAACCATTGATGAGTTGGTTTTCTCCTCAAATCTCTTGTATCTGTGGATGTGTACGTGAATGATCCCTCCCTCACTCACTCCACTTTCTCTCATTGGTTTCAATTAATTTGTTCAAAGTTTAACTCCAACTCAAAAACACAAACCCACTTTGATACTAAAAACTCAATCTCGTTACCCGCTAAGTTGAACCATTTGTGTCTTCAAATAAATCTCCTTCTCATTCAGTGGTTAAAATCTTTACAAATACAAAACCAGTGAAGACCAACTGATGCCTTGGCTTAAACCGATGGTTTGTAGTTTACGAGCATTAATTGACCCCCAAAAAACAAAAAAATAGTATATCAATTTACAAATGAACATGGACACTATAGAAGCCAAATAAACGGACAGATACATTCATATCACAATTAACGTTTGATGGGTTAATCCCGAGTGTATAATGTAACCAAGTTTTTTTTGTTTGTTCTCGTTTTTTCTCTTTTGTTTTAAGCTTACTGTAAATAATCTGTTTTTTTTAACTGTCAATGAAGCCGCTTCCCTTTTGAACAACAAAACCTCACAGTATAGGGAAATATCTGAATAATTGACTTCTATTTTTAGTAAATCCAACGACTTTTCAGTTAAACGGCGCCGTTTACTTGTTTCTTTTTCTCTTTTGGTTACAAGAACAGAGACCTCTTCATGTCAAATTGTATCTCTCTTGGTGTTTATCTAACTCATTACTTCCCATATTAACTTCTCTTTTTCACTTATTTTCTCATCTCCTGAATCTTTTTCCGAGAAACCATGAATCAGAAAGTTTATACTTTTTTATCTGTTTCATCTTTTTCTTCAAAAGACAATGGCTTTGATCTGAATAGCATGCTCAGTCCCACCGTACTTCTCTATATCACTCTCCTTTCTTTCATCCTATTTCTCTTTGGTTTGCTTCACATTCTCATCAAATTCTTACTCAGACCCCAAACCAGACGTGACGACGTCTATGAAGTTCACAAATTTAAAGATTTGTTTTTTTATTTGGTTTTTTTTTTTGTTTTTTCTTAGTCCGACTCTGTTCTATTGATATCTCAATCTCTAAGAATAGTTTACTTTGGAATTACAGAGAGTTCTAATGCTCCGAGAGGTCGGCATCAGACACCGTTAAATCTCCATGACTCAGGAGTTGACAAATGCTTCCCCTTGTTTCATTACAAGACCTTGATTGATCTCAGACACGACCCCTTTGATTGTGCCGTTTGTCTCTGTGAGTTCAAAGCCGAAGACGAGCTCCGACTCTTACCAAAATGCAGCCACGCATTCCACGTGAACTGCATCGACACGTGGCTACTTACAAACTCAACCTGTCCTCTCTGCAGAGATAATCTCCTCCTCAAACTCACTGCTTCGTCTTACCCTGTTGTTATTTTGCATGAATCTGACGGTCAGAGTTCCCAAGACGATAGATCTAAGCCAGAGAATGATGAAAGAGTTGTTCTACATCAAGTTTCCGGTGAAGCTGAGCGGCTCCAATGATGTTGGCATGGGGAGGGGGAAGAGGATGATGGTTTTTCGAAGACTTTGGATACTAATACTCATTCTTGTACGACAAGAATCATGTTTTGGCCCAAGGTTTCAAATTCTTCTTATGTGGAATCTTATCTGAGTAGGGTTCAATTTTTCAAGTTCAAATCATCAAATGTGGCTAAGAAATTTTCAAATACTAGGTAAGTGAGTGGTGTCTCTTGACTCCGGCAACTTAAAATTAAAATTACTACGACTCTACTTAAAATGTTGAAATATCTCAAATTATGGGCCGAATAGAGTCAACGTGAAGCCTCTATTCTTGTAACCACTCGGCCCATTTACTTTTTCCATCAAGTCATCATACACACGTGGTTAAATGAGTAAATCAAATCAAACGAACCATTCAAGAATTTGAAATAGCAATAATGGCAAAAAGTATGCAAGACGGAGGACCACAAAGAGATACATTGAACATTAGACATTGCAAGGGTGGATTGGCAGAGACAGGTTCAGTGGTTATGGCCTTAATATGGGTGGGTTCCTTGTTTCCTTTTTTACCTGTCAAACATTTCTTTTCTTTTTTTCCCCATATCTTTGTTATCCTCACAGTTTCTCTATACATATAGCTCTGTATCTAAGCGTTGAGTGTAGGAAGTGATGAAGATGGTGAAGTGCAGGAAGGTCAAGCACCCTTGTCGCAGGGGACGAAAGGAAAAATCAAAGTGTCATGAAACTTGTACGCGAAGAAACCTTGCGATTCTTCGTAAGATTGTACCTGGTTGTGAAGAGGTCAACGATGAGGAAGCCTTGTTCCTCAAGTCAATTGAGCATCTCATGCTTCTTAAATCTCAGGTTAATTTCCTTAGAAATCTTGCTGATGTTTGTGGAGTCTAAAAGAACGTAAGTTCTCAAGTTGTTATGCATTCATTGTATTATATTATCAAGCAAGAGAGACAGTGGAGGAGATAAATGAAGCATGGAAAGTAAAATAAATTACATTAATAAAAGGGACAAAGAACAAGACGAAGAAATTTTTTCAGTTTTTGTTGTAGAAAGTGAGATCGTAATTTGTACGGAAGGAAGAAGAAGAAGAAGAGAGAGTGAGCATGTGTTGGATCGTTGTGACCCATGTCTTGTAACGACTGTAATCATCAGCCATGTCTAGTTTGATAGCTCCTCTGTTTGTCTTTAGGACAATGAGATAACAAGTGTCTTCTATGTTGTTGTCTTCGCTATCCGAATCCTTGTAAAGTTCCACATGAACATTCGTCACAATACCTTAACCCACAACACAAACAAAATACTGAATGTTTTACTTGAAGGATAAGTAAAGTTAAACACACAAGAAAAAATTGAAAACCCTAGCTGCATACTTTCTTTTTTAGTCCTGAGTAGGTTATGTTTCTTCATTTTAAGAATCACCTGTATATAAAAAAAAAACCAAAATCATCAATTAGTAGACGTAATTAGCTAAGAATAATGAAGGATTAGAGCCAAGTTTAGACCTTTCCGTCTTTGTTTAAGACCATAGACACTGTCCTAGCTTTGAAATCCCCTGTTTCAATCCAAAGATCAGTTTAGTTTTATCACGAAACAGAGGATTTGAGCAAGAAAAAAACAGAGGATTTATATACCATCTGGTGTCTCGACAAAGAGATCGGTTCCCTTAGCAAGAAGAGACGTGTTCTTATCGAATTCAGGAGGCAAATCAGATGAGTCTTCAATAGGCAACACAGGTGCAGATCCGTTCAATCGATTGATCTTGCAACCTCTTCTTGCTTTCAGCGTCGCAGCACCTCTCAACGCTTATTTACCAAACACCAATGTCTCAAAAACAGAGCATTCTTGTAGAAAAGGAACCAACAAAAAAAAAAAGACTTTATCTTCTTCTTACAAGTTGTAGCTGAGGCAGTGAGAGTAAGTATCTCACTGACACTAGTCCCGGTCATGGCAGAACCAATCATTGTGCTGAGCTGATCTCTATTTGCTCCCATTGTCTCTGCCATCTGCGCACACTGTGCCGCCACCACAGCCGCCGCAGAAGCCACAGCAGTCTCCCTCGTGCTCTGTCTACCTTTCCCACCATCTTTTCCGGCGTTCTCGGAAGCTACGGCGGCGAGAGCGGCGGCCAGACCAGCCAGGGATACGGCGGCGTGGACTTCAGCTCTTTGTAGCCTCACTTCTTCCTTTCGTTTCGCCTTTATCTCTTTCCACCATTTCTTTATCGACGGCGTAATCTTCCATGGAAGTTTCTACATGCCCATTATTGTTTTGATTTAGAAACCAATAATGTTTTATTTCTAATTCAAAACCAAACCAAATAGTCAAAAAGAGTTTTACAAGTTTCTTGCGGAAAAAGCCTTCGTAACTCAATTCCGGGTGCATTGCTTGTTGCATCCATATCCATGACTGTTCACATCATTCAACAAAATATATGTCACATTTTTTTTTCTTCCAATTTATACAATTCCAGATTCCAGTATTTCGCAGTATATATATCACCATTCAAATCCTATACGGTATACCAAATAGAACTCAAAAAAAAAAAAATAATGAAAAAGAATATAAATAATAGGTTGAAAACTATGAATGTCTATATAGACTATACAATATCCAATTCACATTTGAGGTAGGCTAATTCTGAATTTATTATGTTTAGCCTACTTTTATTTTGGTACGAAATAACCCTAACTGAGCATGTACTTTGTAAAAAGAAACTATAATTGTCAACAAAAATGTTTACCTTGACATCATTGGTTTTCCACGAAGGCATCGATGGCTTAAAATCTGGATCGTCCATCTTTATGCTCTTATCCATCTACTTTCATATAGTCTCCATACATTACAATAACCAAAACAAATTTGGAAGAAAAAAAAAAGATCTCTTATAAACAAAAACAATCGTTGGTTACTTACAGCACAAGAAACAGGACTCGAATCGCCATGAAACTTGGTGATCGATGTCTCGATGGGAACAATAGAGCGGTCGTAGAGGACAGGATCAGGATGAAGTGACTGAACAGCGAAATTACACCATTCTCGAGATAGAAAGTCCATAGTGTCTGGATGTGCCTCTGAAGGCGATGGATTATTATTATTCAACTGATGATGATCCGTTGATGTTAATGCCAATGATAATTCCATAGTGTGTTTTTTTTTTTTTTGAGATTCAAAGATTGTGACTTTGAGAAGTTATGTGGATTGATGATCAAATATTTATGTTATGAGTATGATGAAAGAGAAAATGATTAATTAGTTACAATTAATTATAATCTAATCTTTTAGTATGATGTGGGTTCTACCTTTCATGGTGAGAGCATCATTTCCATGGGTGGGAATGATTTGGGCCATCATCAAAGTGATTATCGTTGGACAACATTTTCTTTATATATCAAAAAGGATATTGAAGGGGTTAGTCTCTACTTTCTGTCAAAATGGAAATTATGTATGTGTAATAATGTCGTTTTATCATTAGTTTTGCTTTTGGTTTTGATTGGTTATATAGTTAATACTTAATCAAATAAAATATGGATAAAGTTGGTACAATATGTTTTGGTTCAGATTCAGATATATCAAAAAGAATGAGAAGACTAATTTCATCGTTATTATAGAGATATACAATTCTTAATTACATGAATATACTTTGTGAGTTGTTGTTGGAAAAGATTAAACGATTTGATGTGGCATGAATTGAAGTTAACTATAATAACTAATTGAACCTATCTGAGAGGAAATGCATATACATAAATAGATGAATAAACTTGTTAACCATTATGGAAGCAAAATTATTGACAACAATGGATTGGACCCTCTTCAATCTCTTTTTCATATATCTTTAAATTGAAACCATAGGTTCAAGCTAAGCACACAACAACAACATATATTTATTTATAATATCTGGGGCTCTTTGCCACTTTTCACTCATTCATAAGTGATCTATAGCTGGATGTATATCCCAAATTCTAATATGTATTTGATTCAGAAATTGAAAAGATTTTAGTCTTCAACTGTATTAAGATGTTTTGGAGAACGCAAAACTGGCATACACAAACATCATACATAATGGTTAAGTGATTTGAACAAGTTAAGTTGGAAGTGATCAACTGATCATAGATCTAAAAGTGCAAATATAGATAGATAAGAAGCATAATCATTCACAAGCATGCAATGGGTCTTAGGCTTTTAGCTTTCGCAAAAGAACGAAGAGGACAATTTATGGTCGATATGGTTAAATTAACTCTTCTACTTTTTTTAATCAAAGATCGTTTTAGCTTATTAATCATTTATTAGCTAAATATTTCTTAAATAATAATCATTTCTAAATGGCTTTAAGTTTCTTTTACTATATCAAAATCGTGTGTCTATCAAATCAAAGATGGCTAAGTAAAGATGTTATCATTTGACCATGTGACTCTCACTTTAAATGCCAACTGCCAAGGGTTTTTTATGTGTGTACCGACAGAAAGAGAATATAGTTTATAAATTAATTAAAAATCCTATTAACAGGTTCAAAGATTAGTGCTACATTAAGCATAGCAGCATGTCGTCAATTTGTTATCAAAAAGAAAAAAGATGGATTTATTCAGGGTCATTCCGAAGTCACTCACTCGAGTACACTTATGCCAAACCTATACTGTTTTTTTTTTTCCAATACCAAAACATCACAACCCCTTAATCCAACTTTTCTTTTCATTGAAATGGGATAATATAGTAATAATACCAATAGTTGCCAAAAAAAAATTGGACATACCGACATACCAATAAGGCAATTACTAGTGATGATTGGGCTTCACATTTAAGCCCACTTTTATGCCACTTTTGAGTTTTTTTTTATAAAGAAAACAGCAACGTAAATGACGCCAATTTTAATCCATCAGCTCGGCCCATTCTAAGCCCAATTACTATAGTTTAGGCATGCTATAACATACATTCTAGGTATACATCATTAGACTACATGTCACTTAATATATTAACTATACTTGGTAGAACAATGACCTGCATACATCTATGCGACTTTTCTTGTTTTCTTAGACAAAAAATGGGCTGTGAGCTACTCTTGTAATCAATGCCCAATTCTAAAAGTTATTAAAATAAAATTTAATTGTAATGAATACATGTGTACGAGATATTAGTTGTATAATTCCTAATAATTTTAATTGTATCGCAAAAACATTACTTAACCTAATCTTTTTTTTTTTTTACGTAACCTACTTTAACATCAGTGCAGACTGCATATATATATATATAGTAAGATAATAAAAATGCTACCACACACACACTATTAATATTCAAGTAGTAATGCGATAATTCCTTTCGAAATTTTGTTATATGATAAAGATATGGTTATCCTATATATGTACATATGGTCTTACATCTAAATCATTAATTAGCTACTTAATATTCACAAGAGTGCGAAATGCATGCACATATATCTACATTTGTTTGTTCATACGATCTTTGGGTAAGTTTCCGGTGACTAAATCGACGGCTGCAACGGTTCGCATAACGTCCACTTGCGCTTGGAGATAGACGAGATAATCAAGTGTCTCTCTAATCAAATAATCTTTGTCGTCTATCAACTCACCTCCCGGTACTAGACTCTTGAGCAACTCCGTACGTTTTTTCACTCCAACTTTCGCCGTGAAATCGCCACTTCTTCTAAGATTGTTACAACGATTCTTCATCCGATTTCGAGCTTTTCTTAATATTCGACGAGCCACGGGTTTGTTGGCTGTCTTGTTTCCTGTCCTAGAAATGAGAGCGCGGCTCCATACGGTAGAGCGGCTTCTAGTGGCTGCTATGGCTATGTCCGATGATAGTCTTATTGCATTTTTCCTTTCGGTTACGTTCGATGGATGTTCAAAAGAAGAATCTAACATGTGGAGAGTAGTTATCCATTTCTTAATAAATTCTTGCTTCACCATGTTATACGTGTTCATCCTGATTATAAAGTAAACAAAAATGAATTATCTATATAGAGATATAAGGGAGTACAACGATGCGAAAATAAACATTGGATTGTATTTATGTACTCTACTAAAATGTGGATTGTATCCATCTACATTTTAACGAATATATATATATATATAATTGCATCTAGCTTCGTCGAATATATTTTCTTCTTGGTAGCTCAAGAAAGGAGATGTGAACAAAAAAGACGTCAATGAAATCATCAATAATAAATACTTACGTTACGCTTGTTTCTGTCTTTGAATATCCAAGTAGCTCGATAGTGTCTGAAGCTTTAACCCTAGAAAGAAATGAGAGAGAGGGAGGGAGATTAGATTGAAGAGGAGAATTAATAGAAGAAATGAGAGTGTGTAAGGCATTTAATGGATCAAAGGAAAAGAAGAGAAAAATTAAGAGTGGGGCTAAGAGAGAAAGACAGAGCACATGGACGCACATGGCTCAACATACCCCACTCTCTCTCCAACCCTAAATACCATTTATATTCATCATCATTTAAGCTTCAATTATTTTGGTCCATTTTTATAATTCGAACCGTTTCCCATAATCTTATAGTACTCTTCTATTCTTAAAACGGTAGGTAATCCAACATTTGGTTCTATTATGTGGACTTTCAAAGCTGTATGATTTGATCAATTTCACCAAACTTAGGACAGTAGTAGAACTACAATTTAAAAGAATGAAATTAAACGACTTGATGACTTCGTGAAAATATTTCCATAAAGATAGTATATCACTAACTAGCTATAACTTTAAATTGGTTTATGGAAGACTTTTACAACGAGTTAAATCCCATGTTTTTACGGATGAAAAATAGCATGAGGCCAGAAAAATCTGGTAAACTCTCAAGACTTTCATGCAATGGACCTACACTCCGAAAAAAAAAAAAAAAGGAACAAAAGAAAAGAAAGACAAGAGTATTGAATTGTAATACGTACGTGCCAATTTTTCCCACATGGCTTTGATGGACGTTTGTTTATATTATAGTGATAAACTGACTTCAACATTTCATTTTTTTTTCTTTGGTGCCTGAAAATGAAAGATATTTAGTATATCCTATTTCTACCCATCCAACTATCCACTTCTTGTTTGAACGTTGATTCAGTTCGGTGATTACTAATGTTTACTAAAATATATATGCCATTTGTCTTACATAACTTATATCCACAACCACATACTTTCGAACTTGGAAACAGATTATGAGACGATGACAATACCAACACAAATCTTATATCTCGGTGAACATTTTGTAGTGTAGGTATTTTATACAGCATGGACCTGTAAAGTGTAAACTAGAATGATTTGGGAGTTATGTAACATCCTCAGCAGGGTTTTACGAAGACACGTGTATGGGCCCCAATGCTCCTAAAAAGGCCTACTTTCCTCTCATTGATCAGCCCATTGATTCCTCATCTCTATGTCATTTTTGCTAATTAATGTTTAATAATATAAAAACTCTTTTAAAGTAAATACAGCTATATTTAAAAACTAATTTAAAGTAATTTTTTTAATAGCTCGTTTGATAAACATAAAAACAAAAAGTCTAGGATTTTTTTTTGATAAAAAAACCCTGCAGTTATATTCACCTACCATTTTTTATTGTCGACTATAATTATATTTTTGATAAATATTTAGTAATAAAATCTGAAATATAAAACTTAAATATCGACTATATTTATCACTAATATATATATATATATATAGTCGATATAAATTACAAAAACTCATAAATTATATTTACCTATTATTTTTACGTTTTTCATAACGAAAAAGAAATATTGTTTTGAAAATAAAGATATTTGAAAGAGACTTTTACAAAAATAAAATATGCACTTTTTATTAAGTATTGTGAAAATGTGCAGTTTAAAAAATTTATTATAAAATTGGGAAGTTTTCGTTACTAAGAAAAAAAACTAAAACCCTAAAAAAAACTTATAATCCAAGATAATTTTTTTTTTTTTGTATTGCAAAGAAGTCCAATTTTCACGACATATTGTTTTTTTTTTCCCGTTGATGTATCAGTCATGAAGGATACGGGCATGTGGCAAGAAAGTTAATCATTATTGTGTCATTGACTTTGAAAACAAACACCAAAAGGAACATTTTGGTGAGTTCGTCTTTCTCTTTCTTTTTTTTTTCTTTTCTTATCGGTACTATTTTCAAATTTAAAAAGAAAAAAAAACCGCAGACACACATCTTCCGTTTACTACTAAAATAGCATAATAATAAATAGTATAGAGAATTTTCAATTGAATTTGAGAAAATTCCCAACCAGGTTTATGAATTAGGATACGACACTCGTGCACTACAATTAATTAATTATAGGAGTCTCTCATACATTATTTTTCTTTTTTAACTCATATCTTGGTAAGCAACCATGTTTCAGTCCGATCCAAAAAATTCAATTAATTATAACTTTATGATTATATATATATATATATATATATGTATATTAAAATTAGTAAACATCTGAAATGAAACTAGTCAGAAATACTAAAATGTTAAATCTTCTTACATAAATGTATATAAACTTTATAATTATCATATTTATTTTATGAATTTTATTAGTTAAAATAACTAGAAATACTTAAAACTTACAAATTAATTGAGAAGAAAATAATTACTTTGTGTAAAGTTATTGAATTTTTATTTATATATATCGTATCTTTAAAATAAAATAAAAATATGAAACATATTATATAGCTGAATATCTAATTAATTGCCGAGAAAATACAAAAATAAAATGAAAATGTTGATTCAAATGGAGAGAAAATGGATGGTGTATTATGTATATGACAAAATTTCAGGATATTGCTCCGAGCTCACCTTAATTATTAGTTATAGATTGTCCGATTGTGTTTGGTGAGAAAATTAAACTATAAATTTTTTGGGGATCATTTTCCTTTGAACCCGTCTCTCTAGTTGTTCCCTTCTGAGAGCGATAACATGGACAGAAGCTTCACATATTGCTGCCACATTGGATCGCATGTCATGTGTTCATATATGTCATAAAACAAATTACCCTATAGCTAAGTCAATTATTATAATTATACTAATTAAAACCACATAATTAGCAATTTCTTAATTATTATATACTTGTTTGTTAACGTCTATTTATACACTTAATTTTATGGGCGTATTTTGTAGGACATTATTCGTATGTACGAATATAAACGCGGTCAGATTAAGCTGCATGCATGTATAAAGACTGCTCACAGTCAAATTACATCACAAACATAAATTCACAATTAAATACACTCAAATTACAGCGTCGGCATATTACGACGTACTTATAAGACGATTAAGAGAACATATTGAGAAAATAGACGTTTATATATGTATATATATATCCATAAATATACCGTTTGCTTCGTCATTTAAGCCACGTGTATATATATGGTTATGGATCTTCGATTTAATTAGAGACCACATACAGAAGAGATACGACGAAGAATTTGGATTCTTGCTTGGAGTAGAAAAATGTGATCAGCCGTGAGTCGATAAAGTGTGTCACCGTCAACCTCGCCGGAAAAACTCGTTTCCGGAGCAACCATTCGCTGGAGGCGGGTCATGAGCTTCCGTGAGCTCACATTAACCACTACTCTCTTTCTTCTCCGAATGTTAATTGCTCTACACCTCATTCTTTAGCACACGAACGGTTTTTTCGTACGTGTACAATATCGCAACAAAAGCTAGAGCGATTGAGAAAGAGAAAGATCAAAGAGAGAGAGAGAGAGTGTGTGTGATAGTTAGAGAGTGATATGATATGTGTTTTTATAGATAAGTTGGACGAAGAGATGAATAATTCCCTCACGCTTGATATAGGTTCAGGCCACGTATGCACACGTGTGAGTTACATTAGTTATAATTTTACTATAATAATTATAAGCTTTGGTTGTAACGGACATGATAAAGTAATCTGATTATGGATTAATTGATTACTCTATTTTAGTGATTAAAGAAAATTTATATAAACAGTAGAGGACAATCATATGTTTCTTTGGTTTGCACCATTGCTCATCAAAATTTATAAATTGTAAAAAGAATCGATTTTGTTCACATGCGAATTAGTCCACATTATGTCCACTATATACTATTCATAGACGATTAGATCAACTGCAACACAACTCTAATCTTTTTTATTAAAGTACAACACTATTTTAAAAGATCCAAATATTGATTAGCTAGATTCATGTATAAGGGAAATTCGCCGATGACCATCTCAACATTAAAATTACTTTCTCAATAAAAATATATATTCAAATATGCATGTGACTTGAAGTTTCAGCTTTTCTTACAGCAATAGTTTTTAAAATTTATCTTAAAACTTACAATAAGGCTTGAAAATTAGTCTGAGAAGACTCTCGTCACAAATAAAAGCTAGCTAAAAACAAAAAGTCTGATCAAAATTAATGAAAACTATAAACGACAGCATCGAAATTTTCATATGGACAATGGTGATGGTAGCTACATGATGTTGTGTCTTGAAAACATGTGAGTGCTGATTGTATAAATTGTTGTTGCTCGGTTGATCAAATAATACACGAAATAATTAATGGGTAATTAATTGGTCATGCATATACGACAAAAGCCCGCAACCGTATTGACCAAAACCCATCCATAAGTGGATAGCAATTCGGAAGACTATAAGCCGGTCCACGTTCCAAGCTTCGCCTCCACAGGCCAACCAACAAATAATTCTAATACTTACAAAAAGTTTCTCAACATTATTGATGATTACTATTTCAACAACGAATTACGTCGTATGGGGTTGATTAATCCTTCTATTAATAATATCGTACGTAATAGTAAAGAGACTGTAGAACACTAGTCATAGCGACTAGCGGATAACGTCAAAGAATATTGCAATTTAATGGATTTCTTCCCCACAACCAATCAAAACTTGATTTCTTTTTTCTCAATGTACGAAGTCTAGTGATATTTTATGATGTTCAATAAATTTAAAGGAAATCATATGCATAATTTAGGCTGTGATTAGTTTTGCAACAAGTGGCTCCACTCATACATAAATCGTTTGCAGTATGTTGTAAATAATTTCCAAACATGTGGTCTACTCACAATTATTAAGAAAGGAAGAAAAAGTGCTATGATTAAGTCCAATATCGATCTTATCAATGTCATTGTTAAGTGTTAATCCGCATGTGGTAGCATAGTATTGAATCTAGGATTACGATCTTATCAATGTCATTGTTCATTATATCCCTTGATTATAGTATTCCATTGTTCATTATATCCCTTGATCCTCAAACTTAGTCGGATATATACTTCAACGAAATCTCATTTTTCTGAAGTATAAAAAGTCAATGCCACTGTTAAAACGCTGAATATTCAAACTGAATATTCAAACATATGAACAAAGTTGGGTGAATGAGATCAACAATATAAATATATAATAGTCGTATACGGCCATAACTATAATGACAAGATTAAAACCAAAAAGAAAAGAAAAAAAAAACTATAATGAAAATAAAGGGTGAGTGAAGCCCATGCACGTATGTCTCTTTTACATAATAAAAGACACATTACGTCTTTTTCTTTGCTGAGTTGGTTTCTTCGCTCTCATTTTCACATTCATAATTATAATTACAGAAATAACTATGACATTACGTTTCAGTGAGGGTACACGTGTGCCATATGTCCACGTCTACATATATATGATATATCTCTAGTCCCCAACAATACAATAATCTCCGTTTTTCTCGGGGACTCATGTGCATGCTCCAATACGATAGTGTCATTCATATATTAATAATACATTTATATATTCATCCTATCTCTTCACATTCCGATCACTCTGCCTACACTAGCTTTACATTATTTCGAAACTAGACTAGGGACTCGGTAACACTGACAGATATGATGTCTGTTTTATTATTTCAATAGCAATAAATGAATAATGTAACAAAAAAATACACACAACGCAAACATATTTGTAAAGCTTTCTTGCATGCGTGTGTGGAGTTGACAGATGGGAAGGGTCTGCGATGTGGGTCACATAAATTGAATACACCTCACGTGCACACGATTACTACTTCTTGTAAGTAGTTGTTACTTCCTCTTCTCCTCTTCAGCTTCAGTCCTTTTCACCATTTTCACCATCAATCTTGGATCCTCCTACTATTTTGTTTTCAACTCCTTTTTCTTTAACATGATATCATTTATCTTTTCCTCCAAAACAAAGATTTAACCAATCTTTTATCTTTAGAATCCAAGTTACTAGAATCTGATTGGTAGCTCATTTGTGAGTTAGCCAAATTAAAGGCTATATTACAAGCTATTGATCAATTATAACAGTTTATTATTGACATACAACTACTCATCTCAGACTAGACAGCTAACATGGCAATATGTTCAGAAAGACACACATCTTTGTCATCCTCATTCATACATCACTTCCTAAAAGCTTGTCAACAAGAAAAGTTTTTTCAATCACACAAAACTCTATTCTCTCTCTCTCTCTCTCTCTCTCTCTCTCTCTCTCTCTCTCTCTCTCTCTGAGCTCCTGTAACTATTGTATCTAATTAAGTTGTATTTTACGAATATTACATTGTCTATTATTATGTTTACTGTATCTTCACTTAATTGTAACTCTCCTTTGATCTGGCTTCACCATCTTGTCCTCTTGTCATATAACAAAAAAAAAAACCATTTTAGTTTTTTTACTACTCTCATCAGTGTCGAGCAGAGAGTAAACTTTGTTTGTTGAACCTAATAAAGTCAACGAATAGTTCGAAGTTGAACAAAATAGAAGAGAGACACAGGCTCTTATCTATGTCTTCAGAACATATCCAATTTTCAGTATCTGCCATGGAATTTGCTTACTAGACATCTGATAAGATTCAAGATCCAAACTCTCTTTTACATCATATCTCAATAACGAAGGACACATTAACAATTAGTTGAGTAAATAGGGCAAAAAAAAACCTGACTAGCGTTAGCTATAGAGACTCTAATCTCTTCCAAAATCCGGAAAAACTCCCAACTAAATCAATTGGTCGAAGACTCTTAAAACTCACCCAAGCCACTCCTATCTTACTATGTACATTTATGCTCATCAACATCTCACTGGTGGAGGATTAGACTAGAGTGTTACTTAGTAGTCCTATGTTCAAGAAGACAAGAACCCATTTTCATAACATGATTAAGGCAATCAATCAACAGACCTGGTATAGATGAAAATGCTGGAGAAAGATCAGTTTCACGGCTTAGTCCAGTTCGTTGTTCTTCTAAGATGACCACTGCTCCTTTTGGAGACTTGATCCTTCCATTATGCAATGTCTGTTCTCTAATCTCTGTCCGTAAATTCCTATAGTTGTTGTCTTCCCTCACGGTTGTAGTACTCGTTGATACTTCCATCGTAACCAAATTTGTAATTTGCAATTTCCCTGCTTCAAAGGCTATCTTAAGGCCAATGCAACAAATCTAACATATTACTACTGATTCTAACTAGTCTTATCACATTGAGAAGATGCTTAGGGTGAAAAAACAAAAGCTCCCACCTTTAAGTGAAGAACCAAGCTTTGGAGGCGACATCATAGGTCCGTACATATAACAATCAGATTTTAGATATTCCTTAACTTTCTCTGACATTCTTCTCTTCTTCTTAATCACCTTCTCGATCCCCAATGACTCAAACCCTAATTTCCCAAATTGGGCAAAATTCACAATCTTTGATCAGCCAATTCCAACAACAGATGAGCGCAATTCAAGAGTTGAATATAAACCCTAACGCATCATCCCATCACATTCTAATAGAAAATTACACAATCGAGAAACCATTTTCATTACATTTACCTGCCATGGAGATTTCGTCCGCCTTCGATGATTCGGGATTGAACGGTGGATGCGTCTGTATCTGCGTCGTTAACGGTGGAGAATTGGAAAACAGAGGAGCGTAAAAGTATGCATCGGATTTGAGGTAGGTTACAATACTCTTCACAAGTCTTGTCTTCTTCCTCTTGAGTTTCTTTGGAGCACCCATTGAACTTCTCTTCGTTCCTTTCATAGTTAATTTAATCTTCTATATTGCTTCGGCAGCACGATCAGACTACAAGATACTCCGACGATGACGACGGAGAAGAAGAAGAAGATTTATTCATACTATGAGGTTTTGGAGGAAGGGTTTAAACGCCGTCTGGTCACACGCGTCGCCATGGTCTCACTTCTCAGTCACGGTGCTTTGCCAGATAGATTCTCAAGGAAGTGACACGTGTCATTATATGCCAGACGAATCTCTACGGAAACTCTCTCTGGATAAACAAAATTGACCCTTGTGGGCCTAATCTAGCCCATATTGATTAATTTTTTTGGGTTTATACAATTCAAGTTTTCTCTTGATTTATCATAAATCCAAGTTTCAAGCCCATGACAAAAAAATGTGAGATTTTATATATTAAACAGAACAAATTTTTTTTTTAAACGAATTGCAGTTTTAAAACATCAAGAAACTCTCAATAAAGTTCTTAATAATAAAGTAAAATAAAATAATAAAAAATATGAGAAAGAATAGAGAATCAGTTCTCAAATAAGAAATTTTGAGAAACTACGAGAACCTTTCTTTTCACATATATCTTCATCTGATTGGTTTCGAGTTTTCTTTATTATTTAAAATTTAAATAAATAATTAAGTTATTTTTAAAACAATAAAATATTATATTTGATAGAGTCGACTGCATATGTTCTTAGTTCGGAATTATGATCTCTTTTTCCCAAACTAAAAAACTAAATATCGAAGATTAGAAAGCATGTCAAATGTTTGTTAGGATTTCCACATGAAAAATAATATGAAATATGAAACATAATACTCCTTCTATTCCTAATTGTTTGTATTTATATTAAAAAAAATTTATTTCAAAAAGATATTTTTTTTTCAATTTTCTATGAAAACTTAGTTTTATATTTCATATTATGTCATTTACTTAATTTTATTTTATTTGTTTTGTCAAAAATAGTTAGTTAATGAATACAAAGTTAAAATTGTCTTTTTCCATAACTTTTAAAAAATCTGTGGAATTCTTAGAAATACAAATTAGACTTGTATAATAATATATCTGAGATATTGACCAATTCACTGATCACTACCAATTAAACTTGAATTGAAAAATCATAGATTTTGATATAACATCCAACTCTAAGTTCGACTAGAATCAATTGAATGGTGAGATTAGATCTAAAATCTGCCGATAAAAGTGATCATATGGAGATAACATATTGTAAACTTTAACACTGACTATACCATGGTGTATGTATGTGTGTGATCTATAGAAATATACGCGTCAAGTAAGATTTATTTAAAGAAAAAAAAGGGTTGGTAATCTACTTTTCGTGTTATTAAAACAAAAAGTTCATAAATCTACTTTACATGTAAGTGGATTATGTAGGTTAATGTTGTATTAACTACAGGAGCAAGCAGGGAAGCAAAAGTGAGTAATCAAATGGACGAAAAGTGAGGATGCATGTTGGGTTTGTGACTGTTGGATTCAAATGCTAGCATTTTGAAAAGGCCCATTCATCTCATATTTGCCCACTTGCTAACCTTTTACATCTTTTCTTTCCATTTCTGTGTATATATAACTTTTTTTTGTATACGACTGACTATAAATAATGAAATATTAGATACATATTTGTTTTGCGTTATACATATGTTTAATTAATCTAAAATTTTACGGCATCATCCCCTTATACGTTATGCAAAAAGAAATAGTTAAAGGAAAAAAAGAAATAGTTTATCATCGTTAAAAGAATGAATATTCTTTTCAGGAATGTTGGCATCTTATATAAACATAAACACTTATTATTAAAAAGTAAACACATATACGTTTCCTTACGTGGTCGTGAATATTTATTATGTGAAAAAACACGTGGAATATCTAGGGCTATCATTTCCCAACAACAAGGCCCGATGTGACTTTTGTAGATCAATCTTTATCATATAATCATAACGGCAGATTGTAGTTGCTAGTTGGGGAGCTCGAAACGCAGTCGCAGTCGTAGACTCCATTCTTCTTCTCCTACTTCCTCATTTAACGGATATTTTTTTTATGTTCGTTCTTTCATTTTGCTATAAAACTGATTTCAAATTTCAAGGCTCACCGCCTACGCTTACATAGACTACTCGTTGATTAGAGTTTGCGTTACTGAGTTTTATTTCCTTCGCATGTAATCGTGTAAACGTTAATTTTATACCCAATTGGTTCTAATTAAAATAATAACCATAAATTAAATATTTGTTAGTAGTTTTCCGTATCGATATATAATCAATTCATTCATGGTTTGTCTAATGTACAAAAGTCTTATGGGGTTAATGAAGCATAGTTAAGAGTTCTTTTCGTGCGATTACAATGATGGTTAGCAATTTTAGACATTCTAAATTACAAAACTATACCTACCTTTTACACATATTTTGCGTCCAGATTAGTCTGAATTTCGATCTAAAAATCTTCAATTATACATAAAAATTGTCAGTAACTGATTTAGATCAATCGGGGGCATATTCAGCCACAAAATGGCCTTGCTCTTTTAATTTTAACATATTCAAAAATTGATCATAAGAAAAATAAACGAAAGATAAGGAGGCACCATACCATACTTTTCGTGCCAATCAAAAACAGGTTATAAATTCAATGTGTGTGGGGCCAAATGTTTATTACATGACCTTTTTTTTTTCAGCCAGACCATAATGATCGTACTTATTTTCTTAATATGAAAATATTATTTGCGAAAACTATCTCGGATTTTGTTAGGTATCAATTTAAACATATTTACGAGGAAATCATTGACAATCTTACGTATGATTTTCATTTTTATCAGCACTGATATCAAATAGCAATATAAACATATAAAGGATTTTATCCCAAGAAAAAAAAAAAGATAAGATAAGATAAGAACAATTGACATTATTTGGTGTGTACATGACGATGCTATATCAACTTTAGACAAAAATCATTTTCGTCAAGAATAGATTATCAACTTATGTTCTGATAATAGTTGTCAAATTACTTCTTTTTTTGGTTAATGGTTAAATGGATAGATAATATATGTTGTTTTTGTTAAATGAGGAAATCATGCCCTGTGTGGTTTCAAATTTATTTGAATAAGTAATACATATAGAATAATAATTTACGTAGAACGTTGATGTTACATTACGAAGTGACGATGATATTTAAAGTCTAAACAAATATAGTTAGCACTTAATGTTTATAAATAGTTGACACATGACTTTATTACGTCATATATATTTATTCCTTTTCACAAATAATGTTTTCTAAAGAATTTATATATATTCTTTCCGTTTTTAAAAAACTATCATTTTAAAGTTTTATTTTTATTTTATAAAATTTTATTTTATATTTTCAATGCATATTTTATACTAAATTTCAAATTTATATATATTATTTTAACAGTTTAATTAAAATAGAAAATTGTTTCGTGTATTAATAAAAATTATAGAAAAAACTTACGTAATTTTTTTAACATATGTGAAAATGCCAGAATAAAATATTTTGTGAACCGAGAAAGTATTTGTTTCACAAAAATTTCAGTTTTTAATGCAGATTTTTAATCTAAATTTTTGTTTTGTCTATATTATTTCATTTAATTAGTTAAAGAAAAGAAAATTTAGTATATTAATAAATAGTAAAAAATCAATTTATACACAAAATTTAATGTGTAAGAAATATTATAATGACAATATTTGTAAAATGGAAGCAATATAAACAATAAACCATGCAAGTGTGAATAAGATAAAGTGGGTCTTTCTTTTATCGTTATATCTTAGACTAATGTGCATAGATGTTGGCAGATTTGGCAAACGATTGGAGCCGACTAATAAATGTGATTTATAATATTAATCGTAGGAAAGAAATGGATACGTAGGTGGTAGACGAAATATTTCATGTTTTCCTTTTCCAATGATTTTAAGACCAAGTTGTATTTGAATAAAATTAAATACTTGAGGCTACAAAATAAATCGATCGATAAAATATTATTTGACGTGTAATTTTCTAACCGACTAAATAAAACTCGCCTAATTAAATCGAAAACTTGGCTGGCTAACTAACCTTATGTATTGATTGCAAAAGTCCTCTGCAGTTTACTTTTGTTTTAAATGTCGATCGATTTCATCTTAATTATTCTAGAAGGAACAATTTACTCTAACTCGTATTACACAAGATTATGTAGAATAGCTCAGCCTGCAACATAGTGAGAGACCTTTAAAAAACTTGCACCAATCATTTACAAGAAACTGCATACTTGATAATTATCCCTTATATTTGATATTGAACATTATAAGTCCCATACAGCATCATACATATTTTCAAGTATAACAAGTACATAGTGTGTATACTTTGTCAACTTATCTTTCTGATAATTTATAGATTTTTAAGAAAATAAATCTATTTTTAAATTTCGAGTGAAACCTGAAATAAAATTTGAAAATTGTTATTTAAGATATTTTTAAATTATGACTATCGTATCAAGTGGAGTTTTTTTTTTTTTTCACAGTCAATTGTAGTTTGGGGAAAGCAACTGGAGTTTGGTTGTGAATCTTGTGATATGATATCAACTAAGAGCCGGCCAAAATGTTCTTTGTTGACCGAAAAACAAAGTATCCACAATATGCTACGTATCTTTTATTACGGTATTAAAATCCTATTCTGGGATTTCCTACACTTTTGTTGTTGTTGTAGTTTGGGGTTTTTAAAGAAAACACCAAACTTAAAAAGAAAGAGAGACTTAAATAAGCCCTTTCAAATATGTTCTTTCGAGATTGCATCTTCCTGTCTATCCCAGAAGAACACATGTGGTCTTCGTCTGTACATGTTTAAGGGGGGTTATCTCAACGAACTCATATATACCTAATTAAATTATGTATGTCTCATAAATACACTTTTGACCACCACAGTATTTTTTTTCTTTCAATTATATTTTTATCAGAAAAGGTTTTTAAAATACTAGTTGTTTGACTATAAACAAAATAAATCATCTCTGTGTTTTTTTTTAAACATACAATAGAATACTAGTAACAGCTAGGTATGAATTTTGTTGTTTTTATTGGCTTTCCTTAAAACCATCAAAACTTGTTTTCTTATACATGAATATACAGTAAAACCTCTATAAATTAATAATGTTGGAACCGGAGAATTTTATTAATTTATAAAAGTTATTAATTAATCGATAAATTAATAATTATTAATTTATAGAGAGTTTTTTCCGAATTTTAAAAAATGTTATATAGAAAATAGAAAAATGAAGACAATATTTTGATGTGTTTTAAATGCATTTACACATTAGAAAATAATCATTGTATATATAGTCTTTTAATAATTTTGGATGCAATTTGAGAAGATAATATCATATATTTTTAATATTTTAATAAAAATAGAGATAAACTCCAACAAAATTATAAATTTACTAATATGTAAACAACATTAGAATCATATTTTACTAAAATATCTTATCTATATACAATAAATTTATATGATTATTAATTTATGTTATTAATGGGACCATATATTTACATAGAGATCTAAAATAAATTATTATCTTATTATTTTATCGAATTATGTCATTTTTTACACCGGCCCAACTCGGGACCGGGAAAATTTATTAATTTATGGAGGTTATTAATTTATAGAGTATTAATTTATAGAGGTTCTACTGTAGCTAGTGTTTATTTTTCTTACTATTATTATTGTCTTTTAAGTTTTAACTTCATTAATTATCATAATCTGAACAGTACCACTTTCATTAGTTATATGATACATATCATTTTATCGTAATTTTAAAATCTAAAATTCCTTAAACGATTTAATTAAATATAAATTTTAATTATTAGGATTAAATACTTGTTTTTATAACATTCAATGATCCGAATAAATATCAAGTTGGTGGCCATGATTAGAATCTAGGTCAATCCCATCCGACTAAACCATCTAACTTGTCCCAAAAAAAAAACAAGCATGATATGAGCTATTCTAGTTATTAACCTTTTTTTTCTAGGTTAGTGTAGTAATCCTCCCAAAATTTAATCCACCAAAATTTCAAATAAGTCTTGATATCAAATAAGAAAGATCTGGTTTAACTTACTTTGCAAGTAGTAAACAATACAATTAATCGACAACATATATAGTCTCAGTTTCGACTTTCTACTTCCCAACATGCATGCGATTTTGTTCGTATAGTAGAAATCAAAACGAGAACCACGTTGATCCATAAATCAACTAGAAAACAATCAATTAATCCAATTCAATATAAAACCAAAAAAAAAAATCCTAGTCAATTGGTTGGACTGTGTTTTTTCCATATCTTGGCCAATTATATTTTACATGTTTTTAAAACATTGCAAATCACTTGGCAGAAAGTACGAATGATCCAAAACTAGCTAGCGTGTCTTTTTAGTTTAAGAGTTTCCAAGTCCTAACAAACTTTTCGTGTGTGTATCTTTAATTCATTATAACTACAATTAACTTCCAACCAGATCCGAAATCATAAAAACATTGGACACATTTTTGCTGTCAAGGCATTAAATAGAGAGGCTGACGACGTGGTATAGTTTTATGATATAAATCTTGAGACGGACCTTTAGATTTTTTTCTTCTTGTTAAGTTCATCGTATATGAGCTAGGCTCTACCCCTAACTAAGCCATATACACTCCACACTTGTACAGTACCACTGTTGTACTCAATGTGACATGAATGCGGGTTAATTTGTGATTTGAAACCATATCAACTATAACTATCATAAAATATATATTTTTTAAAAGTAGAAGAAAAGGACAAATTGAATTGAAAATTGACGAAATGATGATATAATGGGTTATAGTATGTGAGGAAGCCACCGAGAAGTGTAACCATCGCCGCTTCAACCGTAAACCGCACATTAAATGTATGTGTGAGAGAGAGATGGTCCAGCTGTGAGGGCTATGTCCACTGCATCAATTGGTTTATATGTTGTAAACTAAAAAGGTTAAATCAATAGAATATGTACAAATATATTCAGATTTTTTTTTTTTTTTTTTTTTTTTTTTTTTTTAACCTGGAACAAAAGAAAAAATTTCACAAATTTACATGTGAAAATTGATACAACCAAAATAAAACGCAGAGAGAGATAAGGAGGAAATATGATCCTCCGGGATAAAGGAGATTAACCGATTACGTAATGTTTGGTCTAACTGAACTGTGACGGCTACTGCTGTAGAGAAGCGCTTTTTCCAAATCATGTACACTGAAACTTGAAGCAGCAGCTTTAGAATGATCTGGGAATAATTATGTGGATTTGATTGAACCCTCTGAATCCAAAGCGCCACTAATTGCAGCGAGATCTGTGGGTTCGAAACGATTTATCACAGACTTATCAAAGAATAATAAACATAGAAAACAATATAACGAAGAAATTCCTATTTTCCGTTGGTTATTTATGGCAATTTTTCTCATTTTATTCCATAACTGACTTGCTAATTTGGTTGAAATTGCATTCAAATCTTTTTCTTTTAAAGGTTTTAGTGTTGTATTTGTTTCTTGGTGTCATTTCCAAATTGATAATGCATATTAATTAGTACTAATATGCTGAGTTTCACAGAAACCATATTACATGTTTGATGTTTCGACAAAAACTTATAGATTTCAAATTCAGGGTCTCTTAGTCAAAAAAATGTTTTTTTTTAAAGTTTTGTTATTACAGTTCTATTTTTTCTTTTTTTTTTTTCTGATGAACTGTGGGAGTTTCTCCTCCGAGTTCTCCGAAGACAGGATTTGAAATTCCGATTTAAAAAATACTTTCCATACTAAAAGATAATTAAACTAGAGCACAAAATTAAAGAAACCAATCTACCACTAGAATTTCATCCCTTTAGTTATTATTATAGTGCTATTGTTGTTAATTTTTGTTTCTCACAATTTTTTTTGTGTGGAACTTTGGAAGTTGGATATTTAATAAAAAAAATATATTTGAAGTTTAAAAAAAAAGAAAAAGAAGTTTTATTTTAAAAATTGGAAAAGATAAAAGGTTTTGGTTCCGGAATATTGATCGGAGCAAAACTAAATCAACTCCACAAATCAAAAGCTTGAAGAGTAGACATATCTACTATTCACTCAAATAAATGTAGATATGAAATTTACATTACCATACGTACGTGGTACGATCATACGATTGAACAGAATCAAAATTTATTACCACTGAATAGAGTCAGAATTTTTAATTGATGTAAGAAGTTCTATTTTCAGGCGAAAAGTGATTTCGTTTTTATTTTTCGTTTCAGACTTAAAGAAATGTGATTTATTTTTTCCTGCATCATGGTGTTTTAAATTATTAATTTGACCCCAACCAAAAAAAAAAAAAAAAAAAAAAAAGAGTTTCGTTATCGAGATAAAAAAATACATGTGGGGATCTAGGTGGCCCTTGTAGTTTCAGTGCTTATATAAGTAACAGAGCTCGAGGCTCACAATAATGTCATAACAAGTTTTTTGTAATATCATTTTCTGAGGTTTTAATTCTTTCAACGAACTAAAAATCCTCATTTCCATTTCTTAAGATTAAAGAGAACCTCATCGTTAAGTCTCTCTCTTCTTTTAGACTTCCACAAGAAGAAAGCAACATTTTCTTCTCAGGATTGCTTGAAAACTGGAGAAATCTTTAAGGTTTTTTAGACCAATAAGATAGGGAGAGAGAGAGATCTAGTCATATAAAAAAAAAATCAGGAAATTTCCAATTTTGAGGAGGTAACAATAAAGATTTGAGAGAAGAAGAAGAAGAAGAATGGTGGCTATTTCATCAGCTTGGCCTTGGGGAAACTTTGGCAATCTCAAGGTTTGTGTTTATTTTTCTTCTTCTTCTGAGGTTTTGATTTTAATGGGGTTTGGTTCTGTTCTGAATCTCTCTAATATGTGGTTTCTGTTTGTGAAGTATCTTCTGTACGCTCCATTAGCTGCACAAGTAGTGTACTCGTGGACTCATGAAGAAGATATCTCAAAGGCTCTTTGGTGTCTTCATATTCTCATAATCTGTGGACTCAAAGGAGTCCTTCATGTCTTTTGGAGCGCTTTCACCAACATGCTTTTCTTGAATCGTACTCTTAGGATTAACCCTAATGGTGTCGACTTTAAGCAGATTGATCATGAATGGCACTGGTAATATATTTTCCTAATTTTGGAATAAAAACTCCTAAAATCAATTTTTTTATTTTTTTTTTAAACTTTTTTCTTGTGGTCTCTGTTTCTGGGTTTGGTGTCTTAAATATAATACCGTGAAAGGTAACATTTTTGATCTGTGGGTATTGTATTGTTTCAGGGACAATTACATACTTCTACAGGCAATGATAGCGAGCATGATCTGTTACATGTCACCAACATTGATGATGATGATAAACAGTCTTCCTCTTTGGAACTTGAAAGGACTCATCGCATTAATTGTGCTACATGTGACTTTCTCAGAGCCTTTATACTACTTTCTGCATACATGTCTTCATCGTTACAACCACTTGTTCACGCATTACCACTCATTCCATCACACATCTCCTGTTCCACATCCCATGACTGGTGAATATATTTTCACTATAATTAGTCTTTTATCAAAATCTGTTTTCTTGTGGATATTTGTAATATATTTAACATCTTTGATTTTGTGTTTGGTGCAGCTGGAAATGCCACGTTATTGGAAAACCTTATCCTCTGTGTCGTAGCTGGAGTTCCTTTGATTGGTCCTTGCTTGTTAGGGGTTGGATCATTGAGTTTGATCTACGGATACGCTATTATCTTTGATTTCATGAGATGTTTAGGTCATTGTAACGTTGAGATCTTCTCTCACAAGCTCTTTGAGACTCTTCCATTCCTACGATATCTCATCTACACTCCAACGTATGACGTTTAACTTACCTTATTGCAATGTTTTCACATGTCCTTTTTTTTTTTTTTTTTTTTTTTGTTGCCATTTTTGTATTTGGTTAGATCTTATTGGCTCTTCACCGGTATTAAATTGAGGCTCTAACTTTATTCATTGAATTAGGAACACACAAACGTGACTTTGTCATATTTTTACTTTAAGAAGCAAATTTGCCAAAGTTTGTGTGTTGCTGTCAAAAGTGTATAGAAAGTAATTTCGTGTTTTTTTTTTTTTTAAAGTTTACTTGTGACGATTTTGAAATGTTTATAAAGTTTGATTTTGTTGTTGGGATTATTATGCAGGTACCATAGTCTGCATCATCAAGAATTGGGGACCAACTTTTGTCTATTTATGCCACTCTTTGATGTTTTGGGCAATACATTAAACCCAAACTCGTGGGAACTCCAAAGAAAGATTCGCTTGGGTGCAGGTATTTAGCATAATTAGTCCACTTACCTTTTACTTTTTACTTTTTAATCCAACGCAAAGGCAAAGCTATTTAGAATCAAATCAGGTTTTTGCTATAAATTATGGTACCAAACAGTTAACGCCAAATTTATGAGGAAACATTTGTAGATGTAGATTTGTACTTATGTGACAGAGAAGTGGGTGAGATTCATCTATTTCTGGTCAAAAGTCAAAATTTTAGACCCAAAGTAACCGAAATGACGTTATTACCCTTCCTAAAAATTTAAATTTATTAATTTTTTTTTAACCAAAGTTGATGATCTCCGTGTTGCAGTGGAAGGGAAGAAAGTGCCGGAGTTCGTGTTCTTAGCTCACGGAGTTGATGTGATGTCGGCGATGCACGCACCATTCGTGTTCAGATCGTTTGCTTCAATGCCATACACGACGAGGCTCTTCTTGTTGCCACTCTGGCCATTCACGTTCCTTGTGATGTTAGGGATGTGGGCTTGGTCAAAGACCTTTCTTTTCAGCTTCTATAACCTCAGGAACAATCTTTGCCAGACTTGGGGCGTTCCAAGATTCGGATTCCAAGTATACCTCTCTCTTTTTTTTTTTTTTTAATATAGTTTTGTCCTAATTTATCTCCCCTTAAAAACAGAACGTTTTGATAAGAGAGTCTTTTCCTTATTATTGTTATTTTTAAAAATTTATTCTTGCAGTACTTCTTACCGTTTGCTACAAAAGGCATTAATAATCATATCGAGGCTGCAATTTTGAGGGCTGATAAGATTGGTGTTAAAGTTATAAGCTTGGCTGCTCTCAACAAGGTTCTTATCTAAAATCTCAAAAAATAAAAGTCTTGAACGTTTTGTTTGAGTGATTCATCTTATAAGAGTTACTTTTTGTTTGGTGTTTTTTGATCAGAACGAAGCTCTAAATGGTGGTGGCACACTTTTTGTTAACAAGCACCCTAACCTTAGAGTTCGTGTGGTCCATGGGAACACTTTAACCGCAGCAGTGATTCTCCATGAAATACCAGAAGATGTGAAAGAAGTTTTCTTGACAGGAGCCACTTCTAAGTTAGGACGAGCTATTGCTCTTTATCTCTGTCGCCGTGGAGTCAGAGTTCTTGTAAGTTTTTTTCACTAATCCTTAAACTTACTATTGTCACTATAGAATCCCAAAGGCTGATAATTTAAGATGTTGGGGTAATTGACAGATGTTGACATTATCGTTGGAAAGGTTCCAAAAGATTCAGAAAGAGGCTCCTGTTGAGTTCCAGAACTATCTTGTACAAGTTACCAAATACAACGCTGCACAACACTGCAAGGTACTATAATGATTCTTAACTGGTTTTTGATTGTTGGGTAAATGTAAATGTATTGACTTTTGGAGAGGTTTGAATATATGTATACACAGACTTGGATCGTTGGTAAATGGTTAACACCAAGAGAGCAGAGTTGGGCTCCTGCAGGGACGCATTTCCATCAGTTTGTGGTGCCACCGATCCTCAACTTTAGAAGGAACTGCACTTACGGGGATCTAGCAGCTATGAGGCTCCCTAAAGATGTTCAAGGACTCGGAACTTGCGAGGTATAAAGAATGATTAGGTTTTAATCGAGTCTTGTTTGTGTGTGTTTTAGCTCATTGGTCCACCAGACTAAACTGTGTGTATGTGTGTGGCAGTACACGATGGAGAGAGGGGTGGTGCACGCTTGCCACGCAGGAGGAGTGGTTCATATGCTTGAAGGTTGGGAGCATCATGAGGTTGGAGCCATTGACGTTGAGCGTATTGATCTAGTTTGGGAAGCAGCCATGAGACACGGCCTTAGCTCTGTTTCTTTACTCACAAATTGAGTGAAAGAGTCCTCTTTTGATTGTTGTGACCGAGATTGGTCATTCTTTGTACAGGTGAAGGATGCAAGCAGGGAAAGAAAAAAACAGAATTCACCTTATGTTATTGTTTTTTTACCCTTTTATTAAAAGATGTATTCCGTTTTTAAAATTCCCTGATATTTTATATATGCACCTAATTGCCAAGAAAATTCGACAAAGCTTTTAATTATCCATCTTGATCACACCTTGTTGGTAGTTAAATAGGACTATCAGAAAACGAAGTTTCATCAATGTTGTTGTCCTCTGTTGGTTTAATTTGATTAGTCCGGAATCATTTATACATTAAACAGTAAAAGAGGGAACAATACTAAAATATCATAAGCATGTGAAGTGGTGGGTTATTAAATAGTCTCTTAAAAATAAAAATAATTAAAAAAAAATAAGTAGAGGAGAGAGGGAAGAATCGGTTTTCAAATGAGAACCTCTCTAGAGATTCATTTAACATGTGTCACATTGGTTCTAAACTTTATTTATGATTTAAAATTTAAATAGATAATTTAATTATTACAAAAACATTAAAATAATATATTTAAAAAACTCTCCTAATCTCTCACCACTGTTCTAACCCCCGCTCTTAATGAATTAAACAATGGACTAAAAGAACATGTGGAAAGCAACAACACAGAGGAATTTGTAGTAAAGTTTTCGTTGAATCAGACAAATTATTTCTACTTTATTACAAAACATCTGCTTGAGTACTAAAACAAATGCAGAAGAAAGAAATTTATTTTACCACAAAATGAAAAAAAAAAAACAACTCTCCTAATTAGAAAGATCCTGATGATAGATAATAATAACTAACCCTTGTATCGTTCCCAAAAAGTGGCTAAGAAGATCAAGAGGTGAGAGATGAGAAGAAGAATAGAAATGACGATCAAGAAGATACCAAGCTGCCACCATTTCTTCCTTACAGATCTTACGAATCCATACTTACAAGACATACAATCGTAGCACAATATGCTCCAATCGTTCCTCCACATCTCACAATCGCTTATCCTTCCGAACATCCCACCACCGTAACCATGGTACATTACCGCTGTCTCCAACGGTGGTCCTTGGTCTTTTCTTCTGTACCAAAACGTTGCGTTTATCGAATCCATGTTACATGTCTCCGGCGGCATACAACATCCATTCTGAAACAAAACCAAATCAAAACAACTTGTGTAAATACATCTAATCATGTAGAGACCAAAACATAATCGTTTGAAAATCTTATACAAAACGTTCAGATTATGTAGTATTTAATGTAAATTCATAATCGGTACCATGTTCGAGTGCACATTTAAAAAGATGGTAATTATTGAGATCAAAGCTAGTATATTGTCTATGATGATCAAACCTTGATTGGTGGCATTTTTCTTCTATTGTAAGGTTTTTCATGTGGAGTTCCGTAAATGAGGTCGTTGCAGGCTCCCTTATCGTAGACACACGATTTGATATTGTTCCAATTCACATCGTCCATGACTTTAAGCTTGAACCACGTCCCGGTCGCCGGAAACCGCCGGCTCTGCATCTCGTTCACTCCAGCATAAGCCAAACCTATGAAAAGCATTAGCAACAAGATCACCACCATCACCACGAGAGCCGGCATCGGAAACTTCCGTCGGAGAAAGAGAGCCGCATTGCTGACGACGAACACCGCGAGGAGACCGACGCTGGCTAGAGTCTGGACACGTGGCAGACCGAGGATATCTTCGCAGTCGTAGCTACGCATGTAAAGGAGCCACACAGCGTAACCTAGGAGTGTAAGGGAGAGGACAAAGGTGAAGATCGGAAGGACACCTGCGGCTAAAAGATTCACAATTGTCACCAATGTTCCAACCGATGGCTTATCGCTCTGTGACTCCATTTTATCTGTGCTCTTGTCTTCTGGCTCAGCCGTTGTTGTTGCTGTTGTTGTTGCGGTTGCAGTGGCTGTGGCGTTTACTGCTGCTTCCTCAATGGGTACTACTTGGGCATTATCAGCCATGAGATAGTGAAAGAAAGCTCTCTATGGAGGTGTCAAGTTGATATGGGGAAATGTATATATAAAGAGAAAGATCATTTAAGTATATAGGTGTGTGAGTGAGCGAGCGAGTGAGTGTGTGGTGGGTTTTACAGAGTCAAATGTAAGTTGGAGATAAATAAGGACAGTTTGATTAAGTACAAGCAGATCTTGTCCGAGAATTAATTATCCATTTAGAGTTATTTATTTGTTGTGTGTAAATTCATTACAGCCTTTATTTTCGATTTTTGTGTAACTTCAATGTAGCGATATGGGATAAGGTAAAACCCTTATAGTCAGTCCCTAGAGATAAATTAAGTTTATAACCAATAGATGCAGTGACTAGTGTGCATATATTCGCAAAATAACTTTGAATCGACAAAAAAAGGAGGAAAATGATGATTTTGTTACTATTTTAGGACAACCGAATCAGTCGTCCTTACACATTATGAACAAATGAGTATTGTTGTCTAATTTTTTTTTTTAGAAAGTTTGATTAGATTTCAACCATGGAAAAAGGATTAGATTTCAACCTCAAAATCCGATTAAATAGATTAAAATGAAAAACTTAAAACTTTTGGGCCCACGGAAGCCCAATAAAGTTGCAAATAGAATGGGCTAATTTGGTTGTGGCAAGTCACCGGTCGAACCGGAGAGACATCATACTTGGTCAAAGTCGCTGATTTCTCCGATCCTACGCTTTTGTTTTGTTCATTGATCATATCGCCATTGTTCATTTCCCGTTCCTCTTTTTATATATCCCATACGTAAACTTGAAGCTTAGGAGAGCAATCTGCAAACGTTAATGGGTTTCTATGTAACATAGAGAATTTGATTTGATAATTTTTTTACTGGTTTGATCTGTTCCCTCCGGAGGTGCTTATTAGACTTGTCGAGACAATATTCTTTATTCCGAAGCATCATGTTTTGGGATAGTAGAAAATAAGGAGGTTCATGGATTTTTCTGTCTTATATTTCGTTAGGAAAAATGAATTTTGTAAGGGTTTCTCAGTCAACAATGCCACATTGAGCTACTTTGTAATTGTGTCCAGTCTGATTGTGTCTGACCTTCTTTTTTTTTGTATTGAGTTAGATTGAATTGAAAACTGCTCCTGCTGATTTCCGATTCCCTACAACAAACCAAACCAGACACTAGCTTTACTCGGTACATTGAGTTCCATAGGTACTACCTCTTTGCATACTAAGTTCATCCTTTTGGCTATTATCACTTTTTTTTTTTTTTTTTAAAAAAATCTCTTGTTGACATCAAAGATCATTGCCTCAGGTGTATAACTGCAAAGGGCGAGGAGTCTAATGACTGTGAAAGGTTTGCCAAGTATTACCGCGCCCTCTGTCCTGGAGAATGGGTTGGTTCCGTAACTTTTGGACATTAGATTATATATGTTCAAGAGAGTAATTCACTAATTATTTGCTTAATATATATTCAAATCACAGTCCTATAACGACTTGTCGTTGAATATCTGATCGCAGGTTGAGAAGTGGAACGAGCAGAGGGAATGTGGAACTTTTCCAGGTCCTCTATGAACACGTACGGCTATATCAATCTTGATGAAGAGGCAATTGAGTTTGTAGTGGTTGATGGGGTTTGAAGGTTAAAAATTCTTGCGTGGTGGTCATTTTATGATTGTTGTTTACTGTGTGTTTTGACTTTGTTGAGTTAAAGTTCTTTCTTGTGATGTCTAAGGAAGGCCAATGAATAATAATCACATGAGAAGATTATTGGGTTGATTGGGGTTTGAAACTTAATAAAACCAGTATAATTTACTGTTTTTCGCTCTCTATTTCTGTACTATACAAAAAGCAGTCCTTATAGTATTTTTCCCATATTTTTAAACAAAAATAAATGTTTATGTAAATAACTTTACTAAAAACATTTAATGGAAATTACGCTTCCAATTTGTTTCATCAAAGAAACGGTGAAAAAATTTAACTTATTTTTAAGTAAATAAAATTGAAAATACACTTTTTCATTAATGTATAAATATAAATTAAGAAAATAATTAAACTAACTCTTGAATTGAAAAAATAATAATGTAACTCATGGAAGATTATATGACACGTATAATCATCGCAATTTTTTTTTAATTAATCTCAGTAATTTCTATTTTATTATCGTGAGATATATATGGCTAAGAATTCATGATTATCTTTATAATCTCGAATCAGCAACAAATATAAACCCATGGTCTTAAACATCTATTGACAGACAGTGCAACTCGATATCTTGCTACAGGTTTTCCGTTCTCTCCGTTTCTCATCTTATTATGTTTTGTTGGATTCCGATTATGAATGATTTTATACGGAAGAATAGAATATAATAAATTTTGTCAGAAATTCGAATGGTCAATATTTTCGAATTTCTTCGATGGTAGACGTTTCGATCAATTCTGGCAAAACCTGATAGTAGTAGCTTTGTAAACCTAATTTATTCGAAGTAGTATATCTAATTTCTTCGCACACAAGTTTCAAAATAATGTCTTTTGATTGGCTTTGCTTTAAACTTTTTTTTTTTAATTGTCTTTGATTACAGAACTTTCGCTATCATGGATTCGAACAACAGAGACGATGAAAAAACTCCGAGGATGAGGGATCAGCTCTTAAAGCTTCAACAGAGGCTTGAGAAACTCAATTCTGACAAAGAAAAGTCAGGATCATCCACCTCAATTTCACGTGATCATAAAAAAATCAATAAAGAAGTAAAAAAACTTCTCAAGGATCAGAGTAAAGTGTTGCCAAGGATTCACGATGGTATCCCATCTGATCTCATACCTTAAAAGCAATTTCGTTTGATTTCCCCCTTTCTCTTATTTGGATTTTTTCCTTTTTTTTCTTGGATTTTGCAGACCTTGACAAGGTGTTTGTTGCTGAGGAAGTTGGACACTCGTGTGACTTATGCCAGAGAGATTTAGCCAGGGACCCAGAACGTCCTAATGCAACCTTGACCAGCTTACAAGAGGCGTGTGTGTTGGCTTGTGGTCATGTCTATCACTTAAAGTGTTTGGGAGGCACCACTCTTGATCTCGACAATAGCTCTGCTGATCCTTCTTGCATTTTTTGCATTAGCTGAACCTATGTGGATTCAACTTCAGGTACTTGCACCATCAATGTCTATTAAATAAGGGAGAGAGATTTTAAGATTTTGGTTTGACAATGCCAATGGAGTTACATACAAAAAACCAGACATATTGGTTTGACAATCTATCAGTTTGTTTTTATACATCTCTTCAATGCTTTTGAATGGTTAAGTAACTTTACATATGGTGTGTATGACTAAAGCCAGAAGTGAATCATAGCCTGTTCAAGAAACACAACACAAGTTTATTATATAGTTTCTAATATCATTTAGGCACATCCCTAACAAGTAGCAAGAACAGTGATTACCTCTTGAATTGAGTGAAGGGCTCGATCCTCCTGGGGATTAGACACAGGTTTAGATTGATGTAGTTCTGATCTTAAGCTTCTCATCTCTGACTGCATCACATTTAGCTGTTCTCTAATCTCCTTTAGCAAACTCAGATGTTCTCCCTTGATACTCGTATCTCTTGGGGGCTTACTCACTTTCCTTTCGTAGTTACTACTCAACATCTTGCCTCTGACCTGTGATTCATTCTATACATTAGCACCTGATCACATTACTTAGAGCAAAGATTATGTAGTTCACTATATAGATGATAACTTACATTTCTTTCTTCGGGTACCTCTTCTTCCGAGATGATTGTAAGGCTTTCCTTCGTCCTAGGAACCTCGAAAATGTCTTGAACATTTTTGGGAGACATAATAGGAGTAGTCTCTAAAGAAGCATCTTTTCCAGAGAATCTTTCAGGGTTCTTCATCATCTCCATTATCGAACTGACATCACTCTTGGCTGACTCGAGAATAGTATTGCTGACTTGTGACACCAACGCATGTGACAAAGACTCACGCCTAAGCAAAGGAAATTTTGATTCTTTCTGAGCATCTCTTGAATCTGAAATCTCTCGAACATGTTCATCTATTCTTCTGATCTGTTCCCAATAAGCATTCAAGTCTTCACGAGGAGATATAGAACTCTCAAGACCACCTTTCTTCTCTTCAAAGCTTTCACTATTAATATCAGACAAAAGAAGTCTTCTTTCACTGGCCATACCATCGAATGGACTCTGCAATATACAAAACATATAAATCTTTTGACTAAAGTTTTGATCTTTTAATCCTTTCTTGTGAAAACAATGTCATAAAACCAAAACCATGAAAACAGAAAACTTTATATAGCCATGGAATCAGTTTTTTTTTTTTTTCCCAGTTATAACAAATCGGAAAGCTTGAGCTTAAAATACCGATAGGTTTCGTTTCATTTTCCTCTTTTGATTCCCACGAGAGGTATCGCCGTAAAAGATGAGATTTTCCGGGAACTTGTTCTCGACGATGGCCGGATCAGAGCAACCAAGGCTGAGTAGTTTGCATCTATAAGCCTGGACCTGAAACTCAAGAGATGCGATCTCCATTTCCTTTTGGTAAATGAGATCTTCAAAGAGAGCAAGAGAGGTCTCGGCATGACACATCTTCTCCTCTGCCATTCTCTTGTATTGACTAGCTTCCATCTCCAACGCAGCTTTCTCCCCTTGAAGACGTAGAATCATAGATAAAGCTTCGCTTGCAGCAGATGAAGAAGCTTCACGTTCAGCGTCAAGTTCTTGGTTGATCATTTGAAGAAGTTCTTGTTGTGCCCACATTGTTTCTCTGACCCCTGAGGTTTCTCCATTGCCTCCTACCCCTAAACTCATTGTTCTCTCCACCATTTTCTCTCTTTCTTCTACCCTCCCGATCAAAATTTTCGAAGATTCTCCTGATGTGATCGATCTTAATGATCAATATGTGAATTCTCTAATGATCAGAAGCAGGAAGAGAAGAGATGAGATCGAGGATGGTTTGAATAGACGCGGCGGAGGGAAACGCAGATTTTAGGTAAATCTCCGATTTAACTCCCACCTAATCGGAGAAATGGCGGAAAATCGGAGATCCAGATGGACAACGAAAGCCCTGAAAAGTGAAAGGCGACCAAATAGTTTCGAAAGTCCAATTGAATCGATCGTTAGTGGGACCTACAAACGTGCGAACGACCTCATTGAAATTTCGGACAAATGGTATATATTATATAATATGATATTTTATTGTTTGATTTAACATTATGCGACCGACATGTAAAGCGTATTTAGGATAATGGTCCCATTATCGATTTAATACTTCAGCAGGTTTATACGCGTGAAAAGTCTTAAATTAGATTCTTTTAGAAATTTTAAAAGTTGGACTTAGTATTTGTTAACTCCGGTGAGAAACCGGCGATGGGCTTTGGGAAACAAACGATTTGAGAAATAATCGGAAATTGCAATTAGCTTTGCTTACACTTAATTCTCCGACAACTAGAAGACGAAGAAGTAAACAAACTTTTAACGGTAAAGTACTGTCTTTTGGGCTTTAAGGCCCAATATCAATAAAAAATTGGACTGGATAATTGACGGGGTGAGCCAGGCCCGTGCAGTAGTGCAACGCATGGACGACTCACGAGAACCCAGATAGCAAGCTACCTTAATGGGCTTTCCCCCTTAAAAAATAGAGTTAATATCATGTGGGCCGATGACCCACATATCAGATATTAAACTGATAAGAACAGATACTACACTTGATCTTAGCCAAAAAGCCGAGAAAGGTATGCATTGTTCGGTGCCAAGGCCTCATCTTTTATACCAGTTCTCTTTTTTTTTTTTTTTTTTTGTCATCATCATACCAGTTCTCTTTTAATTCACACACATTATGCTATCGATGTGGGACTTTAAACAAAGACACAAATGATACAAGTTCCCAACAAAGGCTCCTTGACTCTGTCACAACGTCAGAGAGCGGACACATTGATAAAATCATAGAACAGCTTCCGAAACTTACCAAGATGAGTCTTCTTCAAGCACATGGCCACTATCAAGCTCCCTTCTTCGTCTGAGCTAGCAGTTACATATCCCTTACCTTCATTCAAATGTGAAGGTCTCTTGTAAAACGACCTTCCCCATCCAAAATCCATTCCGTAAGTCGTTTGCTTAGTTAGACCAACGATGCAGAAGTTTGCTGCACAGCTGAAGATTGGATTACCTTCACCAGGAACTAACTGATCGATATTAGGATGTCTCTCTAAGTAGTCAATCGCTGATCTCAAGTACTCATTATCCATTTTCCTTATTTCTTGATGAAGTCTTTCTGCTGTTTTGCTGAAATGCTCTCTGCGAAAATCACCCAACTGTGATATCGGCCGAGCGTGAAAGAGAGTGTTCCCAAAGTATCCTTGTGGAAGCTTTGGTCGTAGTCTTGATCTTCCATCAATTATTATATGCAACCTCGTCAAGTCTTCTTCAGTTAAATCTGTGGGTGAAAACAAAAGTGTAAAGTGAGAACCTTTGTTTGAGAACCACTTCTGCATTATCTGAATCCATATTATCTAAAAGAAAGTTTTAGGCTTCTAGCTCTCACAGAAAGTTTTGACAAAAAGATTAATATATACCTTCATTTGCAAAGCAAGCACAACGCCAGATGTGCGCCACCAGAATTTCATATGTACTAAATTTACTGCCAGAAATCTCTGCCTTAGCTCTAAGAGATTTCAGTTGGAGACGTGTGAGCTTGAGACTAGCAATTGCAGAATCAGATTCAGGATTTGCTCTGTAAAGCAGGGATTTCACAGGAGGATTGTGAAAGGGAGGTGGTTGGTACTCAGTGTGGGCAAAGACAGGGGAGGGAGGGTCCTGTGCACGAAGAACAGTGCGGTCGAAGAACGGTGTTAGCTTAAATGGAAGTCCCCGAGCAGTTTGAGACCATGCTTCCATGATATACCCAAGAGAAGTAGCATCCCCGAATGTATGGTGTATCGAACTTCCAAGACAGATCGTTCCACATTTGAAATATGTAAGCTTGCAAAATATCATTTACCTATCTGTTAGATATTTGATAATAGAGTCCAGGTGCATGTAATAATGATCTATAATAAGATATCAATTGGTGATGAACAAGAATTATAATCTGCATTAACTAACGGTTCTACTCATGACAGTTAACAGAAACAATAAGAGTCTCTACTTGAACCTCAACTACAACTAGAGTATTTCACAAGGTCAAGAAGCGTTTTCCAAAGGCAGATGAGGGAAGCTAACCTGAAAGAGAAGAAGAGGGAAGGAAGAGATGTCTCCTGAGTAATCAAGAGTAGGTACAAGTTGAGAAAGATCCAAACTTTGAGTGAGTAAGCCAATGTCTTGTACAGTAGAATCAGTCTCGGCCTCGACAAACAAAACTCCTTCTCCATTACATCGAACCTCCAACCTCTCATTCTTATCTACCACATATAAAAGCAGATAGAAATACAACTATGAGAAGAAAAATAGTGTTTAACGATATGGCATCATAGATCGTCATAAGTAATCGGAATATAGGTTTCATCCTTCAAGAATCAAATAATGAATTCTCTACAAACTCAACAGCAAAATGGATCCTTTGACAAAACAAAAGATGATAATAGAAGAATCTGATGTGATTTCGAATCTTACCCTTTTGAAGCCTCCCAGCACCAGGATAGAAGAGGACAAGAACCTTGCTCAGAGCATCGATGAGGGATTGAGTGTTGGGAAGATTGGAAGAGGAACACGGGTTGTAGAAGTAGAGAGTTCCCATGTGAAACCTTACTTGAATCAGGTCCAAATTAGAAAGCCATAGACTGTGTGTAGGTGTTTTCTCAGCTGGCTTTACGATCGTAGCTTGCTTTACTCGAATCTTCATTTCACCCACAATCACTAAAGCTCTTGCTTTATAAGAACTCCAGATATGCCTGAGCTGATCTGATCGGTTAGCAGAAAGTGGTTGAGACTAAAAAAGAAGAAAGATCTAAAAAGACTGTTTTTTTTTTTTTTTTTCGGCGGCCATCTAGAAAAAGGCTTTAGCTCTTACTTATGTCAACGAACCAATTGAGCAAGAAAGAAGACAAAAAAAAAAAAAAAAAAAAAGAAGAAGGAATTTGAGGACTAAACGCAACGCAACCACCCAGCAATTCGTTGGAAATGGATTCAATCGACAGTGATAAAGACATACCTTTACAACGACAGATACATAGAAATTGTGAGTCAGACATTTCAACTTACAGTAACAGCAAAGCACTAAAGAAAACACAGCTTATTGTCTTTGTCAAAGAATCTTTGATGAACAAAGAGAATGATTGGCTCAGTAAGGAACAAGAACACGAACAGAAGGTGGACCAGAGCTCATATCTTCTAGCAACAAATCCAGAAGAGCTTTGGCTATAGGACCTTCTTTTCCTAAGTCAGACAAACAAGAAACCCATCTTCAGTCAGACAAACAGATACAAGATTTAGATTCTCAAGATTGAAGCATTAAATGTTTATATGATTATCTTACCATCACCAATAAATTCTCCATCCCATTGAATCACAGGTCTGATGAGAACTCCACTCCCAAGAAGCATCATCTCATCTGCTTTCTTTCCATCTTTTACTGCCACATTCGTTACTTTCAAACTTTTAAGCATCCCCTTGCTTACAAGTTGTTCAGCAAGTATAAGAGTTCTCTTTGCTGTACATCCGCTCAAAACGTTATCAAACTGCGGCATGACAAGCTCCTTACCACCATTAACAACAAACGCCACATTCATATTCGGGCCTTCAGCAATAAACCCATTTTTATCCACCCAAATACCCGCATAAGCTCCCTTGGCCTCAGCCTCCATTTGTGAGAGCACGTTTGGCAGGTAGTTAACGCTTTTCATTGTAGCAAACTCTGGAGGCTTTATAGAGATAGACGAGGTTACTACCTTGACACCTGTTGTATAAATGGTTAAGTCCTTTTTAATCACAATGGCGTAGAGACTTGGTTTGGGACATTGAGATGGAGATAGGAGAAAATCCCCTGGGCCTGCAGAGAGCCAGTATCTTAGAGATCCATCTCTACACCCAGAAACGTTCACTGTTTTGATGAGAATTCTACTAATAGTTTCGCGATCAAATGGAAGTGGGATCTTAGCCATGGACGCAGATCGTATGATACGGTCAAGATGCTGATCCAATTCATAGAGGTATCTAGTTTAATGCAAAGCATGGGAGACAAACAAAACTCAAAAGATTGAGTAACAAGACTAATTAAGTTGGATAAGTGAGCTATGATTCAAAGTGACTGACCCATTAATGATCATAGCTGTGTCAAAGACTCCATGACCACGGTGAACCATGTGATCATCCAATGGAAGAACCATTGCTGCTGGATCGGTTGTTATTCCACCAACAACACTCGAGTACATGGCCATAAATTGTTGTCCTTCTCTCGCTAGTTTTAGCCTCTCAACAACCTTTGACACAAAACATAGTTCACCGATACACAATAAGTCAACACCTCAAAACATAAACATAAAACCAACAATTATGTCTCAATCATTACGGCTTGCTTCTCTAATTTTTAATTAAACACAAAACAGTCTAGTGGTTTAATGAAACCATCTCCAGCTAACAAATTGGGAAGTTTCGAGTATTTAAGACATAATGGAGAAGTAACATACATAGAAGCGCAGAAAACACTGGGGAAACATAGAAACCAAAACTACCTCATATCTAGATAAAACAGGAACATCCCACGCCTGAGAGCTGGAACCTGTGCAGAAAATATTTAAGATCTCTCAAAGCCATATTAAGAAATTTAGCATCAGTTCTGACTACAATTGAGAAATTTAACCATCAACAAATCGATCTCTTTTCAGAATAATCTACAGTGACTTAACATCACAAAAGTCAAAAGCTTTTAACGAATGCATCAGTAAATCGCAATCTAGATGACAAAACCAGACAAGCCGCAAGTGTAAAACGATGAAGAAGAGAGACACAAGGATGCAATGTCGAACCAGAACACATGAGAATACTTCTTCCTCGTGTCAACCGACGCGGGAATCGAAAGCTATGCCCTGAAGAACATGGAACTAGAGAGAGAGCGCGAAAATTCCAAGTGTTAACGGTCAACTCCGACGAGATTCCGGCGATGGACTTTGGGAAACAGACGACTTGAGTGATCATCGGAAATCGCAAGTTGTTGCTTTGCTTTAAGCTTAATCATCAGACAACTGGAAGAAAAAGAAGAATTAAGAATACTTCAAACACAATTTCAACAATAATATCGACATTTGGACTTATAGGCCCATTAATTATTAAAAATTGAACTGGACATTTGGCGGGGTGAGCCAGGCCCGTGCAGTAGTGCAACGCATGGGCGACTCGCGATAACCCGGATAGCAAGCTATCTTGATGGGCTATCCCCCTTAAAAAATAGAGTTAATATCGTGTGGGCCGATGGCCCACATATCAGATATTAAACTGATAAGAACAGATACTACACTTGATCTTAGCCAAAAGGCCGAGAAAGGTATGAATTGTGCAGAGCAATAGCCTCATCTTTTATACCAGTTCTCTTTTCTTTCACGCTTCTTTTGTTAGCGATGTGGGACTTTAAACTTGTGACACAAAACAAAACGAAACACTCTTCTTCTTTTAGCGGGGTCTGAATGTTAGTCTTAAACTTGAAGCCCAACAAGCCACCAATGCCTTAGCGAGAAAAACTGTTTTTTCTTTTTCTTTCTTCCTTACCTAATACAACTGAGCTGAAGGAAAGGGACAGATCGAAATAAAGAAGGCAACTTTGCAGATTTTACATCCTCGTGGTCAGTTTTTCATTCTTAATTGATCTAAAGTCAATCGATTTAATTGTTATCCGAATTGGTAATTTTTGAAAATAGATGCTTTTTGTTTCTCTTTTCAAAATTCAGAGGAGAATAGATTTTGGGGGCAAATAGAGCATCTGTTTGGATTAATTGACTTCTTGCGGTTTCTCAATTTTACCGGAAAGTTTGATAATCTTTTTTTTTTTTTTTTTTTTTTTGGCATCTTGGAAACAGATTTTGACCGGGAAGTCTTCGGAATCAGCAGCGAGGGAATTGTTCATCATTGCCTTGCCATGGTATTACATATTTGTTTCTACTTCTTTGGTTTAATTTGTTGTGTTTGATTTGTTCTTAGTAAAGTCATCGTTGTTCGATCATTCTTTGCTTAATGTACCGGTAAAATTCAGAGATTTTTTGCTCTGAGAGTCTCTATTGCTCCCTAGTTTTTAATATTTTTCCATCTCATGAGCACAATTATATACTACCCTTGTAACAAATCTTCTTGAAGTTTGCTTTAATCAATGGAGGAATTTAGATCTGGTCATAATAGTTGTAGCATTGATTAAACTGTGTAAATATTGTTTGCAGGCCATGTATATTCGTGTGAAGCGCATGAAAACCACTTACTTCATTCAATGCGATCCAACAGAGACTGTTTTGGATGTTAAGCAAAAACTGTTTGCACTTATTGAGCAACCAGTTAGCAATCAGCGTCTGATCTTAATGTCTACTGAACAAGTATTAGAGGATTCAAAATCTTTAGCAGAGCAGAAGGTATCAAACGTTTGACTGTGTGATATAATTGGGGAATGAATAACAACTCTTGTTCAAGTTTAAACAAGGTTTATCTTAGTAACGTGGACACTGTGTCACTGTTTACACATACTAAGTTATAAGCTTGCCACAATATTCTTTTTCTTGTTGTTCAGGTTGAGAATGATGCAGTCGTGGCTCTGACTTTGAGGAAAGGTACTTTGCCTTATCTCCCTTTGACCCTTTATCATATTCTGATAATATCAACTCCTTGTTTGTCTATAATAGGTAACTTTGTAATGCCGTAATGGATCTTGCATCTTGTTTAGCTAGTTATCATTCTGTTTTTTTTTCTTTAAATGTTGCTTTGGTATATGAATTAACTTCATTGATCTGTTTCAAGCCTCTGGAAACGTTTCAGTCTCTAAAACATTTGTGGCTGGATATAGCTGAATGTGATTCCTATTTTTTCCCATCAATCTTATCATTGATTTGCACAACTGTCGAGGATGTTGTATGGCAATCTATAATCTATAAAGTTAAGACTGGCATGATGACTTGCATCTCATTCTTTCTCTTTGCAGATGATAACGAGTTTGAGGATGTCAACATTCAACAACCCACTGACTTCTCAATTTCATGAAGAGTTAGTTACTGTATCAGGGCAACCTTTGCTTCAACATGAGAAGTATTGATTCAAACACAAGGAGGAAAGCTATATAAAACGCATGAAGTTGTTTTATTCTCTCTCTCTGCTTGTGTCAAAGCCTCTTTTAGTAGTTACAGACAATTGTTGTAAGTAAAGATATTGAGATGTGGAAGTTTGATTGCAACTTGCAAGATCAGTAGTAGTTTTCAGTGAAGTTAACATGTTTTCAATAGCAAACAAATTGATAAAAAAACGTGGACGCGTGAAGAAGACAGTGTTGTACAATAGCCGTGAAAGCTTCATTGCCTTTTCACATTGTGTTGTGGACAGAGGAAGAAGACTTCACCTATAAAAAGAAGCTTAGGAGAGTACACGCTACACAATAATGACGGAAAAATCAATGAGGATGACGAAACATAGAGACCAAAAAAAAAACATAAAGCGAAGGACATAAATGTAATTTGAATGACAAAAACGTTAAGTGTGTCTGGTTCTGGGAAAAAAAAAAAGAAAAGACCCTAATAAAAGAGAAGGGATTGTGTCTCCTTCTCGACTTCTTCTTCTTCTTCTTCTTTCTCATCTCAACCCTTTCTCTTCGGCAGGAGAGAGAGAGAGTCCCAACAAAGCCGATCCCTCTCCTTTGATTCTTTACGAATCTGGGATTTTCAGCGATTCATCGTCGCTGAATAAAGCTTCTACCTTTCGTTAGTTTTTGTTGGAGATTCGATTCGATCTCAGCTGTTTTAGATCGAGGTATGCAGCAAGGCGATCAAACGGTGCTGAGCTTGAGACCTGGTGGCGGTCGAGGAAACAGACTCTTTGGTTCCTCTTCTTCTTCTTCGTCTCTCTCATTTGGTTCTCTTTCCTCTTCGGATCTACCTCTCCTTCGTCCTCATGGTGGTGCTCCTCCTTCCTCTTTTTCCTTCAAGGTACCCTCATTTATTTGGATCTACCTCTTCTTCTTCCTCCGATTTAGATTTTTCCTTCTATCTGGATATGCTTTTGTTGATCTCTTGTGTCTTAGCGTGAGCTTCTCGGATGTTATGTTACTCTCACTTAATCCAATTTTCCGAGTTTATTAGCAATCATAAGCCTTTTGGTTTGGAATTACAATCTTTGGTATTTTGCTGATTTGATTCTCTCAAGTGTTTGAATTGGCTTTGAAGGCTTTTTGTTCTGCGAGTTTCATTGCCTTTACTACTGAGCTCATTTAAGGATTTTGGATTGTCTGCAACTTACGTAATTAAACTTCATAGGTAGAGAGATATGTATTATTGGTGCAAGCAATTTCTTTGTCCTGATTCTTAGTGGCGCACACAAGTAAGTGTAGCTGCTGTAAATATGGACGTAAAATGATATGTAGGCTTTTAGGTGGGCATTTTATTAGCTGCTATTTGCTCATAAAGGACCTACTCACATTTCTTTCAGTTTTTTTTTGTTTTTTTGTTCATCTCAATGATCTTGGCGTTATGATCCACGAATTATTTCTTTCTTGATTTCCTTTGTACGTCACTCTTATATGTTTTTGTGGATTGAGTGTCAGTTAATGAAGTTTCATCATGGGTTATGTTTCAGGGTGGAGACTCGCGGTTTGATGGCCGTGAACGTGTGAAGTACACCCGTGAGCAGCTCCTGGAACTTAAAGAGGTGATTATCTTAGATAAAAATATAGCATTAAGGGCGGTCTAGTTTCTGCTGTTCGTCTTTGTTTGAAGTCACTGACGTCTCTATATGTACAGACCGCTCAACTCTCTGATGAAATTCTGAAAGTCAAAAGGGAAACTGATACAGAACTGTTTGGTGAGGAAGAGACTTGGGCACGTGGGGAAAGTGTCATTAGCAATTTGGTATAGTTTTGTTGAAACATAACTGTTGCGCTGTTCCCTCTAACATGAATTTTCATGAGTTTTAACACATATCTGTTATCTTAATTGTCCAGGCCCCGGTTCAATCCGCGAGTCGCTTCTCTGAACCAGACTCTCGTGATTGGCGTAGCCGTTCTGCTCAACCTCCACCCACTGGGGAGGAAAGATCATGGGAAAATCTCCGTGATGCTAGAGATTCCAGGTATGTTGAAGCAAGCCAATATAATCGTCAAGACCAACTTAATTCCCAGTTTTCAAGGGCACAAATATCATCCAACCAAGGGGTAATTGATTCATCGCTTTTGCCCTCCTCTTAGTCCGTTATGTTCTGGCATGATTTTTTTTTTCTTTCTTATTTATATCGTGTGAAACCAGGGTGGACCAGCTCCTGTCCTCGTCAAAGCCGAAGTGCCTTGGTCAGCTAGAAGGGGAAACCTTTCTGAAAACGATCGTGTTCTGAAGACTGTGAAAGGGTAATTCCGTTTAGACAGTTATTGGTTGTCTAGAATTTTGTATCATTTTCCTTCACTGCCAACATGAAATATTTAAATCAAGATTTCACATTTATTCTTGTCCAGGATACTGAACAAGCTAACCCCAGAAAAATATGATCTTCTTAAGGGCCAACTCATTGACTCTGGCATCACATCTGCTGATATCCTGAAGGTGTACGCTCTGTCTCAAGCATAGATGAAGTCTTGTTTGAAACAGCTTCGCTGTTCATGTAGCTAACTAGTGTTCTTTTCTTTCATTTGTAGGGTGTGATAACCCTTATTTTTGACAAAGCTGTCCTTGAGCCAACCTTTTGCCCTATGTACGCTAAATTGTGCTCTGATATCAATGACAAGCTTCCCACCTTCCCACCTGAAGAGCCTGAAAAGAAGGAGATCACATTTAAGAGGGTTCTGCTGAATATCTGTCAAGAGGCGTTTGAAGGTGCTTCCAATTTGAGGGAGGAGCTTAGACAGATGAGTGCTCCAGATCAGGAGGCTGATCGGAGGGACAAAGAAAAATTGTTGAAGCTCAAGACTCTAGGAAATATTCGTTTGATTGGTGAGCTTTTAAAGCAGAAGATGGTTCCTGAAAAGATTGTTCATCACATTGTTCAGGTTAACACCTATAATTTTACACAATTTCTTTGACAACTTTTGTTTTGGTATCTGTGTTAACCTTTATTATTTTGGTCTGAACATAGGAGCTTCTAGGGGCCGATGAGAAAGTGTGCCCAGCAGAGGAAAATGTCGAAGCTATTTGTCATTTCTTCAAAACTATTGGCAAACAGCTTGATGGAAACTTGAAGTCAAAACGAATCAATGACGCATATTTTAGACGCTTAAAGGATCTGTCCAAGAATCCTCAATTGGAACTGCGTCTGAGATTCATGGTTCAGAATATCATAGATTTGCGCTCCAATGATTGGGTTCCCAGAAGGGAAGAGGTATTTCATAATGCCTCAGTTTTATGAGTTACAAGGTTGAGAGTTGAGACTTGTTTGCTGCTTCATTGTGTAGCGGTTCTGATGTTCTATTTACATTGCTTGTGCAGATGAAAGCAAAAACTATAACTGAAATCCATTCTGAGGCAGAGAAGAATCTTGGTCTCCGACCTGGTGCCACTGCTAATATGAGAAAGGGTATGGCTTCTGGTGGCGGACCTGTGAGCCCTGGCCCTGTCTACCCTGGTGGGCGACCTGGTGCAGGTGGCTTGATGCCTGGTATGCCTGGGACGCGAAGGATGCCTGGGATGCCCGGAGCAGACGATGGTAACTGGGAGGTACCCAGGACAAGATCAATGTCTAGACGCGATGGGCCAGGACCTCAGCATTCTCCAGCTGTGAGCAAGTCGGCCTCAATGAACACGAGGCTCTTACCTCAAGGTAGCAGCGGGTTTATGAGTGGCAAGACAAGCGCCCTGTTGCAGGGCAGCGGCCCAGTGTCGCGCCCAGTTACAGTGGCAGCAGAACCGTTAGCTCAGTCAGCTGCACCTCTGACTGTACCAGTTCCGGTGGAGAAACCACAGCCTAATGCTTCTAAGTTTAGTGAAGAAGTGCTCAAGAGAAAAACGAAGTCGCTTCTGGAGGAATATTTCAATGTCAGACTTCTTGATGAAGCTTTGCAGTGTGTAGAGGAGCTCGAGTCGCCTTCATATCATGCAGAGTTTGTGAAGGAAGCAATATCCCTGGCCCTTGAGAAAAGCCCGCCTGTCGTTGAGCCAATTGCGCAACTCTTGGAGTATTTGTTATCAAAGAAGGTGGTCACACCCAAGGATCTTGGAACCGGGTTCTTGCTCTATGGTGCTATGCTGGACGACATTGGAATTGATCTTCCAAAGGCACCAAACAACTTTGGTGAGATTGTAGGAAAGCTGATTCAGGCTGGTGGTGTGGATTTCAAATTGGTTAGAGAAGTCCTGGGGAAGATGGAGGACGATAGGTTCCAGAAGGCAGTGATCGATGCAGCCATACGCATCTTGGAGTCAAGCGAGCAGGGGAAGTCCTTGTTGGCCTCACAAGCTGGAGACATCGAGGCGTGTCGGAATCTGTAAAAGTAAACATGCTTTACGATTTTGCTCTCTGGGTCGAGGCTTGTGGGATGAATGTTGTGTTGTAAGCTTGAAGGGGAGAGGAGAAAAGGATTCTCAGAACTCAAAAATAGTTTTGCTCTTTCTTTAAAGCTTTTATTATGACATCATTCTCACCGCTCTTCTCTGTGTTGTTTGTGGGGGGGGGATGCGTCCATGTCCTTTTCTACTTTTTTTTGTATTCTTCTGTGACTTTTCTTTTCTTACCTTTTTTGGCCTTTTCATTTTTGTTTTACGGTCTCACTTATTATTCAGTTGATTGTTGTTGAGACATGAGACCCCTTTAAATGGTCAGTTCAGATATTTACATTGGAAATGTTTGATCTTTGTCTTTCTATTACAGAGCTAAAAATAAATAAATCAATACGGTTTGTGAAATTGCAAATGCTGATGTATGTCAATGGTTGTGAAATCTAATGGTGAAGTTGAGGAGACCACACACTCACTACCAGACTCTCAAGTGTTCTTGTCAAGATATCTCGAGGTAGCGAAAACCTTTGGGCATCTAAATTTCACGAATATAAAGCTTTAATAAAGATGGTCAGACTTTAGCAAAACTAGAACCTCTCAGTAACACTTTCTGGTCTAGTTTGTATTCACCCTGCAAATCTTTTAACCAATGTTTTGCAATTGATTTACAATTAAAATGATCTAAGCCGTGAAGCCAAAATGAAAAACGATATATAAGCCTTATCAATATAAATGGGCCTCATTGGGCTTTGTGAAGCGTAACAAAAAAAAAAAAAAACTCTCCCGCGCAGGACAGGGAATTATTATTATCCCGAAAATGAAAACAATTTAATTTCATTTTTGAACAAAATGAGTTCGAGCGTAGCTGAAGCAAATCACACGGAGAAGGAAGAGTCACTGAGACTAGCGATCGCTGTTTCTCTACTACGATCGAAGTTCCAGAACCGTCAATCGTCTTCTTCTTCTACTTCTCGTTCTGATGTTCCCTCTGAAACTGATGCCCTTCGCTGGAAGCAGAAGGTGAAGAACTTCTCGATTTTTTTTTTTTTTTTTTTTTTTGTATTTAAGAGTTTAATTGCCTTCTCCTCTTTTTCTTCGCGACTAATCTGATTTATCTTTGTTGAAATCTGCTACTATTCCCTTTAGAATTTCTAGATCTAGATTTCGATTTCGATTTCTGGTCATCTTCTAACACAGTTGGATTTTCGATTTTGAAATTAGGCTAAAGAGAGGAAGAATGAGATAATCAAACTCCAGGAAGATCTCAAGGATGCTGAAAGTATTTTCTGTCTCTCTTAAACTTTTTTTTCAAATTGTTGATTGATCCTTGGCTGCAAGATGTTTGTGGAACTGATTGGTCTATTTAATTAATGCATTTTTTGTGTCATTTAGGTGCTTTACATCGTGATTTATTCCCAGCGAATGCTTCTTGCAAGTGTTATTTCTTTGATAACTTAGGAGAATTCAGTGACAAGCGGATTGGAGAAGCCTCTGAACCGAGATTTAACGATGTCCTTCATCGTAGATTTCTCAGACTAGGTCTCTTTTTCCATGCTTATATTCATCAGTGTTGTAGTTTGAATACTTTGTATTCTCTTTGAACTAATCAGCTTCTGTTGTCATTTTATCCCTAGCGAGGATAAGGGGAAGAAGGAAATCAACTCGGCCATCTCAAAGATTGCGGCTCTCAGGTTTTGTTAAAGTGTCTTCTTGGCCTTGTTCACTGTTTATCATCTCCTTGTTTCAATTTCCTTAATGCACTATGCAAACACCATACCATAATATGACTTAGACGTTGCAATATGAGGAAGTAAAGGTTGGAGTGTATGTAATCAAGCACCATCAGTTCATCTTCTCCGACTCTTTTTTTTTATTTGAGTTGAAACTTTGACTGCAGAACCTGAATATGAAGAGGAAGCAGAGCATCTAAGGATATCTATAGATTTTCTCTTGGAACTGTCTGAAGCAGACTCCAATGTTAGCCATTGTTGCTTAAGCTTTTTTCTGGTAATATGCACTCTTAGATGCTTTGCAACTTTAACTCTCTTCTTATATTCTACAGGCCTCCAATTTCAGCAATTGGTCACATCAAGCTGTAGAGTTCATATTAGGTAATATATTCAAATTTCCTGAGTTGCATTTAGATCCTGAGCTGCAATTCCTTTTTATTAGAATGTTCCTCTTATTCCAATAATACACTCTTTTTGTCACACTCAAGCTTCACTGAAGAAGCTGATTTCACTGGGGAGGAACTTGGAATCTGTTGAAGAATCTGTCAGTTCCATGATTACACAGTTGATCACAAGAATGTGCATTCCCTTGAAAGGACATGGTAACTTTGGCAGTTCAATAATGATTTTAACTGATCTTCCTTTCTAATTATCATTTTTAACATTTGTTTTTGTGTGTTTACTATCTGTTATAGAGGTGAAACAACTGGAAACAAGTGTTGAATTTTATGTCCAACATTTGATCCGTAAACTGGGAAGCGAACCATACATTGGACAGCGTGCAATATTTGCCATTTCTCAGAGATTATCCACTTTAGCCGAAAATTTACTGTTTATGGATCCATTTGACGAATCATTCCCAAAGATGGATGAGTGCATGTTTACATTGTAAGTCTTTCAGATTCTAATTAGATAATGTGTTTCTATGGTACTTGGGGATGCTGAGCTTTGATTATATTGTCTTATGAACCTGCAGGATACAGCTAATTGAGTTCTTGATATGCGACTATTTGTTACCCTGGGCAGAGAATGAAACATTTGAAACTGGTAAATTAAACATTAATATCTTATATGTTATGCATTAACAACAAATCAGAGTGGCGCAGCGGAAGCGTGGTGGGCCCATAACCCACAGGTCCCAGGATCGAAACCTGGCTCTGATAGAATTTTCCCTTTTCTCTATTTTAAATCTCTTTTTCCAGATTATAAGAGTTTCCTATCTGGGCCCAAAACAATGACAATTATATAGATTAAGGAAGAAAGACAAAAGATGCTGAGATTGGTTTTGTGTGATCTGCAGTTGTGTTTGAGGAATGGATAGCATCAGTAGTCCATGCGAGGAAAGCAGTGGCGGCTTTGGAAGAAAGAAACGGGTTGTATCTTCTTTACATGGACCGAGTCACAGGGGAATTAGCTAAACGAGTTGGCCAGGTCACATCTTTCCGGGAGGTGGAGCCAACCATTTTGGAAAAACTCTTAGCCTACCCAGAATGATACCATTCCAGGTACAAAAACATTTTGTAATTTGGAACCTTTTTTACTCGTAGTTGATCGAAGAGTAGTGTGTGGAAAGCAAGTTGCTTGACTATGACATAAAGATAAAAGAATAGTTGATTCAGTAATCATACAATAGTGGAAAAAGTGAGAACTCTAAAGACTTGGATCGTCGTCGGCATTCACCTTTGGACCTTTGGTTGATGATGATCGCTTTGTGATATTGGACACATATTAAGTCAAATCTTGGCTCCACATGGCATTAATAATGTTTATCTTATCATCTCAATTTCTTTATAAACAACCCACCTAATGTTATTTAATATGTCCAAAAACAAAAATATCTTCTGTAACTACTCCAAAGCTTCTTTATAATCACAGCAGAGGGCCAAAGTTAAACCTTATCTTATCTTCGAGCAGAGATGGGTGATATCAAACGCTTACTCATCGTATCGACCCTCTTACTCCTGTTCTTATCTCAGTTCCTTATTTTGTGTTCAGGTCATGGCGATGACGATGACAAAGGTGGTGTGACGAGGAAGCTTGGAGTATTCGTAAGGAAAAGGGCAAGATACGGGAGGCCTCGCACCCGCACATCTGCTTCCGCAACACTTTTGTCAGGCTCCTTCCATATAACTGTTTCCCTTGCCTCTTGTTTCATGCTCTTTCTCCTTTTCTAGGTTTATTCTTTGCGTTTTGGTCTGTTCTCTTTTTTACTTTCCGTATAAGAATTGATGTCAGTAGATAATAGTAACACGTCTTTTTAATATCAACAAGAACTTTGCGTGTTTAAACACACATAAGTAAAATTATTCGTAAACGTGTATGTGTACAACTTTAATGCTCGAAATTGTGAGCTCTACATTTGGTCTTTTTCAAGGTTATCAAACCAAAGAAAATGCTTGATCCATTAATTAAACACAGCTGCTATATAACACATATAACAGCCAAAACTATGGGCTGCTTTATTACAGAACATGGCTTCGTGTGTGAAACTCAGATCCTCATGGCTTGTATGTCAAATCTCTCGTCATATAGTCTCCAGTGACCGTACCTCTCCGTCTGAGCCACGTCCCCTGACCTTGGCACATACTCATCTGGCTTCTTCACCTCCTTAAGCCAATTCAGTCTTGACACAGTGTTTGCAATGTCACGGCTTGATAAATGCACACACCCAAACAAATCCAAGTACTCTAGCTTCGGACAACCCTCACATATAGAAGCGAGTCCCTTAACAGATAATCTAGAGAACTGAATCTCCAAATGCTCTAGATTGATCATGTGCTTCCCAATCGCATCAGCTTCTGTGTCTCCGTCTTGAGGACAAGCGTCTAAATACTCTCTAGGAACAGAGCCAATGTGCCGAGAAGAATCTGACCAATCCATAAGATTCCGTTTCAGTGTCCTGAGATTTGGACAGTTTCTACCAATCATCACAAGAGTATCGTCAGATATCTCGTGACAGTAACTGATATCGAGTTCCTTTAGACTCCTGCAGCGAAACGCTATCTTCGTCATAGAAGCGTCTGTCACGTTTGGACTGCTTCTAACGGCGAGAACCTGGAGATTTGGGCATCTATGATATGTCCAAAAATCAGACTCAAATCCTTAGAAAAATGCCAATACATATGAAATCACAAACTTAATCATTCATCAGTAATGAGAAAAACCATTTACCTATCGGCCACGTAAGAGAGCGCGTGGTCGCTGCAATGGCGGACACGGATCTCAGTAAGACCTCCGTCGCTCCAATCAACGATTGATCTGAGCATTGAGTCTATCTTCCGCTCGAAATCAGGAGACCACAAGTGAGTCGACTCGGGATATGACTCGAACCATGGCTCGAGATCGAAGACAGACCAGAGATACGGATCTCTGCAAACGGTAAGCCACGATTTTCTAACGAACATCGGTCCCGTCCATCGCTCCTGAATTGTGAGCCTTGAGATGATGTTGATGAGTATTTCCGGAGCCAATCCGCCCCAATCAGACCCGTCTTCTTCGTCCATCAAGTTTCTTGTTTCGTCTGAAGATCGATTCTTTTCTTTGTGTTCGGTATGATTTTAAAAGTTTTACACAGACACGTGTCTCTTTGAACACGTGGCGTTATATTAGACCGTTGATTTGGTTCCTTGACTTTTGGATCACTTTCGGTAGTTTTGTATAACTGACACATGTCCAATGTACAAATGTCACGTTTGTAATTACGCCACCTCAAGAATGGAGAAAGGATAAGATTTGAAGTTTAAAAGTCACAATTGGATATGTTTTCAACAGAGAAGATAAGTGCTTAAATTGATGTGAAGCTATATATTACAAGATAATTCGAGGAAGAAAAAAAGGTATTTGCTTCTTATTTAGACTCTGAGAGCTGCAACAGGATCTTGCCACGAAATTTTCCTCTTATTTGACCCGTTTCCACCATTCCTGCAAGACGATAGCTTCATCTCTTTCTGCTGTTGAATCTCGATGCTACTATTCATTCTCTTACATTCTTCCACATTCATCCTCTCTTCATTATTGTTCACTGCTTCTGTTTCCTCCACTTCTTCTCCCTATAAATCAATTTTAAGTAATGGTCAAATGTATTTGTTAAAAAAAAAAATATGTTTATTGAAAGATGTGCTTACAGATATCTGGTTTAGATCAAACAATGGAACTTTTTTCTCAAGACTGGTTTTGGTTTCATCGTGAACCTTTCCCGAGTGGTTTAAGTCAGGAAGCGAAACATGTTTAGCTTCCACTTCACGTCTCTTAATAGGAGACACTTCCACTCTGATCTTCTTCCCAGCATTTGATCTTCCTCTGACCTTTTTGACATCTTTTGGCTGGTCTTCACTCAAATGTCTGTATCTCCGCCGCAGAAATCTGATAATTAAGAAGGTTAAACGAACACTTGAGGAAAAAAAACATCAAGGACTAATGATATATTATTTGTCAATGATCGTAAAGTATTTATACCTGACTTCGGCCATTAGTGTTGCCTTTCTTTCTCGTATTGTTTGTAACTTTTTCCTCATAGCTTCAGTTTCCTTGTGTAAGTTAATCCAACAAACAGTAACACACGTTAATGAAAGCTAACACAATCAAATGATCTTAAAGATTAGAGAAAATAATCCAATAGCAGAATTCACAACAAGATTCTCATCCTAAGACTAATAATACAGATTTGCATAACTTACACATGAAAAGAAAAAAAAAAGAAAAGAGGCTTTATGTTTGTTAAGGAAGCAATTAAAAATCGAATTTTTTTTCTTTCTATTTAAAAGATAAAGTTAATCCCTTTTTCCTGGTTTTTAAATCAGCTGTAAGCATAGATCAGATGAAAAAAAAAACAAATCCATTAGTTAAAATTACGTTCTTAGATCCAGAGAGACAACTAGGCCAGACCCAGAAACTGAAACTTGATCTAAACTCAGGAAAAGAACAAAACAGAGTTGGTACCATATGCAATTCTCGATAGTCTTGCATAAGGCTATGATGCCTAAGCCTGAGTTTTGGATCTTCAAAAGGATTAGTGTTCGAGGGAGTGAAACCGCCGTGAGTTGGATTCATCATATATATGGAACACAAGATGTGCTATGTAATTACAGAATCATAGAAGGAGAGAGGAAGAGAGATGAAGAGGCAGAAGAGAAGAAAAGAGAGATGAGAGAGATAGAGGAAGGTTCTGGGTTTCGTGCTGTATTCTAATATCAATCTGAGGAGAAGTCAGAGAAGGACAAAGAAGCAGAAAAGAAGGACACATCATGTTGTTGTTGTTGTTGTTGTTGTTGTTGTGAGAAGAGAAAAGAAAATTAAATTAAATTTAAAAAAAGGCAAAATTTGCTTTTTTGGAGGTGAGTGTGTTGGGTTGAGACAGCAGTGATGAAGATGGAAGCAGACTTGTGCAGGAAAGGGGTTAGTGTTGGAAATGACCTCTGCACTAAATTGTGGTGTTGGGTCAAGAAAAAAGCAACTTCCTCTTTTTTTTTTTTTTTTTTTTTTTTTTTTATCTTTTGGTCTTTTTTGAAATTTATCAAACACCTTTATTTTAATGGGATTGGTTGGAGAATTCTTGAAGAAACAAACCTCTTACTTTGTTTCTTGTGTTCCATTGTCGTCTGTAAATACTATAAGTTTATCTTCATTCAACTGGGTCCATTGAAAAGAGACCGATGAGAATATGGAGGTTGAAATATACATTTCAGACTTTAATTTATTACTCAATAAAAGTCAGATGGTGGAAGAGAAAAAAATACTGGAAAAGATTCGCCTTTTAACTATAGTATTGACTATTATATAGGGATTTTGCAGAAAACTCTGCCTTCATTTCTGGAAACTGGTGCTGGATATTTTTTTTTTTAATTTTTTTTTACTTCAATGGTTTAAAATCCATATTAAATTCCCGTCTCATCACATGCATTCCATTCACAGATTTACTCTTCTTTAAATATCACCCAAAAAAAAAAAAACTTTTGAATTTCTTAAAGGCAATCACTTTTTGCATTTACATGGATGATTCTAGTGTGTTTTTAATGCATGGATGGCCCTTCAGCTGACGCAATAGTGAAAGGGTGGTCACAATTAACACACAGCTCTGAGCTCTGTAACGCTTAATTAGCTTCTTCATTTTCACGAGCTTTGTTTTTGATGGTCACGTTTTGATTCATGGAAGAGATTTGTTTGGATTCACGGATCCCATGATCTATCTTCTCCTATTTATTCTTGCAAATTCTCATAATATGGTACTATTACTGTGATTAATTACAAAAAAAAAAAAAAAAAAACATCGTTAAACTTGTTGTCTAGCTATTATAAACCACAATGTCTTCTTCACTTATGATGTGTTGTTTGCTTCTGTTGTTCGGTTTGCTATCTGAAGGTAGGGAGATTCTAGTTGGAGGCCATTCTAACATATGGAAGGTTCCAGAATCTAGAGATGAAACACTAAACCAATGGTCATCGAGAACAAGATTCAAAATTGGAGATTCTCTATGTGAGTATAGTGAATATGATCACTTTGGTACGTGGCTCTGTTTTGTTTTCTTAATACAATTATTTTTGTCTTTACACAGTGTGGAAATACAATGCGGAGAATGACTCAGTGTTGCAAGTGAGGAAAAAAGATTATGAGAAATGTGACAGATCAGAGCCAATAAGAGGATACAAAGATGGTCACACCAAGATAGAGCTGAAGAGGTCAGGTCCTTTTTACTTCATAAGTGGAGAAGAAGGACATTGCCAGAGAGGAGAGAAGCTTCTTGTCGTCGTCTTGTCTCCTAATCATAACAAAAGCGTTGCGGCTGCTCCTGCTCCTGCTCCTGTAAACGCTATAAATCATATGATCACAAACAAAGGAAGCCTCAACGGAGCATGGAGCTTGCTTCTTCTTCTTCTTCCATTAGGCCTTTTGGTTTAGTATTGTCTACCTCTTAAGCCAATTCGGTTCGGTTTCGGTTTGTATCTTCCGGTTTCTTTGTTTTTTCTTTTGGCTTATGTTTTGAATCTGAGTCAGTGTTCGGTTAATGTTTAACATAATGTTAGATTTTGGTTTGGATCTGCAAGATTATAATCCTAAATTGGAAAAAAAACTACAAAAGGTTTAATGATTTGATTTCTTTCTAAACCCGGTTCGGTAATAAACAAATGTTAATATAAGTGGGCCTAATAGTAAGTTATGTCCATTAAAGGCCCATTATTATAGTCTGATGCCTGTCCACGAATTTACATTTGCTATCTTCGTCTCAGTCCCTTCCTTATCCTCCATCTTCCAATGCTTTAATCCAGCACTTGTCGACGATGTCGATAACGTACTCAGCTATCTCCTGTAAGTTTCTTCTTCATTGTGTGTTCGAACCGAGCTCAGAGTGCTCAATATCATCTTTTTATTGTCAGACTGTGATTGATTTTGGTTTCCCCAGGGGCAGATGCTGGTAATCTTTCACCAAAAATTGTACCTTTTGCTATTCAGAGCGTACCCACGAGGCAATTTCTCAATCCTAACCCGTTTTCTAGATTTGGGTTCTCTCCTTCTCTTCAGGTCAGCTTCCTTTAGTAGACAAAAGTCATCCAATTCCTTCATTCTCGTTATGGTTTTTAGAACAGGACCACGCTTTGTTGCTTTATGTATGAAATATTCGTGTAATAGTCTGCCGTAGAAGACTGTATACGATGATGGTTCTATTTTCAGCTGTTGATGAAATCCTAGTGAACTTCAATATCTAGTAGAGTGTCAAGTACTTACTGTTCTGTACGGATATGTTGTGTAGGGAAGTAGCATTGAGTTCAGACTTCAGTTAAGTTCCAGAGTTGTGTTTAGTAAAGAGCGTCGATCTCTTACATTGGTTGCGAGAAGTGATCGTCCTCAGAATGAAGACTTACCTAAGCAATACACAAGAAGAGAGAAGAAACCCTTTCCAGTGCCTATTGTGGACTTGAGACGAGCTGCGAGGGAGAGAGTCAAGAACAATAAAGACAAACCTAAGAGACCTCTACCTCCTCCTAAAAATGGTATGGTTGTGAAGAACCTTGTGCCTCTTGCTTATAAAGTATACAATGCAAGAATCAGATTGATCAACAATCTCCACCGGCTCATGAAAGTAGTTCGTGTTAATGCTTGTGGGTAAATTCTCTTCTTCTTCTTTTGTTTCATTTCCGGGTCAGTTTGAGTATGGTATTTTGAGGTTGTTTGATTGTTCTGTTAGGTGGTGCAATGAGATCCATGTTGGACCTTACGGGCATCCATTTAAGTCGTGTAAAGGTCCGAATGCCTCTCAAAGGAAAGGTCTTCATGAATGGACAAACTCGGTTATTGAGGATGTTATTGTTCCTCTTGAAGCCTATCACCTCTATGACCGCCTTGGCAAACGCATCCGTCATGATGAGAGATTCTCGATTGCCCGAGTACCTGCTGTAGTTGAGCTCTGCATTCAGGGCGGCGTTGAAATCCCCGAGTTTCCAACAAAAAGGAGAAGAAAACCAATAATCCGAATTGGCAAAAGCGAGTTTGTTGATGCAGATGAAACCGAACTGCCTGACCTTGAGCCCCAGCCTCCTCCTGAGCCATTGTTAACTGAGTTACCTGTGTCAGAGATCACTCCCCCTTCTAGCGAAGAAGAAACAGTCTCCCTAGCCGAAGAAACATTACAGGCGTGGGAAGAAATGAGAGCAGGATCCAAAAAGCTGATGAGGTTGTACAGGGTTAGGGTATGCGGGTACTGTCCTGAGGTTCACGTAGGTCCAACAGGACACAAGGCCCAGAATTGCGGTGCCTTCAAGCACCAACAGCGGAATGGGCAGCATGGTTGGCAATCTGCAGTGCTTGATGACTTGATACCGCCAAGGTATGTTTGGCATGTTCCTGATGTGAATGGACCGCCATTGCTGCGGGAGCTAAGAAGCTTCTACGGGCAAGCACCTGCTGTTGTGGAGATATGTGCTCAGGCTGGGGCCGTAGTACCTGAGCAGTATAGAGCTACAATGAGACTGGAGGTTGGAATTCCTTCAAGTGTGAAAGAAGCTGAGATGGTCGTTTGATAGATTAGAAGAGTGTATACTTCTTTTTTGTACAAAATCCTCAATTCCACCTTGTCTTGTATAATAATATCACAGGTTTCTGCTTCGGTCTTTTGACTTTTGAGGCTTAAGTTTAAGGAAAAAATCTAAGTTTATGCTATCACTTTACTCGCTTGGTTACTTGTTCCGAGAGGAACATCTCAATTCTCAAGGAGCTAAAATTGTTTCTTCACTTGTTCCTCAGCATTTGCTTCCATTCACTTCAATACTTCCTCAAATTATGTGGATCACTTCAATTACAGCTTTTTTTTGTGCCATCAAAATTCAAAATGGAAGAGGCTTTCAATGAGAAAAATCAATTTTTTTGCCATCATCAAGGGTAAAAACGTCATTTGACTGACTTAGTTTATTCTTCAAATTTTTTATTTTTTTTTCTTGGGTTCTTTCTTTATGGTAAAGAGTAAAGACGACACCACTTGTCTGCTGCTCTGCTCGCTTTATAGCCACTTTCGTCTCTTCTTGTTCGTAATTTTTGCTCTTTATCTTTCATCAACGGGACCCTTGAAATCGTCTAAGCCATGGATTAGCCTAAAGTAAGTCTCTGTCTTTTCTCTTGTTTCAGCAAGTTCACTCCGATTCGCTTCTTTCAATTTCTATTTCTGTTCTGAGCTCCATTTCTCTTTTTTTTTTTTTTTTTTTTAAATCCATTTTTTTTATATGTCTCGTCTTGTTCCTGCTAGAATTTTTAAGATTGTTTCGAGCTCGATCTCTTAACTTGTCTCTCAACTAGGTGTCGGTGTTCATCATTCATCAATTTATTTCCTTTTTTACCAGTTGATGTTGCTTCGTTTATGGATCATACTGGTGTGAGTAATTGTTTCTTCATTTAGCATAATTTGAAAACTTATGGCAACAAAAAAAAGAGTTTAATTTACAACTTGTCTTTTTTGGGGATTATTCAGCTTGCTCAATGAGTAAAATCTGTAAAGCTGTGTTCTTTCTTCATCGAGTTGAACAAGTGATCGTGGACTTGGTCGTTGAAGGCTCTTCAGTTTCTGGTTCTTTATTAGCATAATCATGGCAGGCAAACGGGAAAATTTTGTGAGGTTAGTGCCCACTTTTGTTTAAATAGAGAGATCTGATATTCAAAAGTTCAAATCTATGAAACATATTGATTTGCACTGAATCCCTCAAGTGAACTTTTCCTTCAAATTTTTATCCTAATCATAATTTTTTGTAATTCCTTGCAGTTTTCTTTTGGCAATGCTTTTTTCTGATATGTTTCCTGATAAAAGTATAGTGTGATTGTTTGCTTGTTGGAGCATAAGAATCTGAAAGTTCTATTGGTCATACTTTATAGGGTGGATGATCTGGACTCTAGGTTGCCATCATCATCTGTAGCCTTCCAACAGAACTATGCTTCCAATTTCAGTGGACAACTTCATCCTATTCATGGAAACAATGACACATCTAGGTCCTTCAAGAAAGGGATCCAAAAGGGTTCTAAAGGGCTTAAATCGATAGGTCGTTCACTAGGTTTCGGTGTTTATCGAGCAGTGTTCCCAGAAGACCTTAAAGTATCTGAAAAGAAGATATTTGATCCTCAGGACAAAATCCTTTTGTTTTGCAATAAATTATTTGTGGCGTCATGTATTCTTTCAGTGTTTGTGGACCCTTTTTTCTTCTATCTTCCTGTGATTGATGGTGAGTCCAAGTGCCTCGGTATTGACAGAAAACTTGCTATCACAGCAGCTACATTGCGGACTATTATCGATGTGTTTTATCTCGCTCACATGGCTCTCCAGCTCAGGACTGCTTATATTGCACCTTCATCCCGGGTCTTTGGGCGAGGTGAACTCGTGATTGATCCTGCACAGATAGCAAAGAGATATTTACTACGTTGGTTTATCATTGATTTTCTCTCTGTACTTCCTGCCCCTCAGGTTGGTTAATATATAAGTTTAGATCTTTTCAGTATTTTCTGTGTTGGAAGACATCATTTGCTTAGCTTTAGATTTACATTATTCAATTTGTGTATGTGCAGATTGTAGTTTGGAGGTTCTTGCAAAGGTCAAGGGGGTCGGATGTACTGGCTACAAAGCAGGCCTTGCTTTTCATTGTTTTGGTCCAGTATATACCGCGATTCCTACGTGTCTTACCTTTGACATCAGAATTGAAAAGGACAGCAGGTGTCTTTGCGGAAACTGCTTGGGCTGGTGCCGCTTATTATCTGCTCTTATATATGCTTGCAAGTCATGTGAGTGCATTGCTTCTTTTCTTTATAATTTACATAGCTTTTTTGGTTCAACGCTTGCCCACTTTACCATGAGTTACGTGACTGTGGCACTAAAAGTGCAACACCTGTCTTCATCTCCTATTCAATAAGACATGTAAACAAGCCTTTATGTTTAAGCCGTCTTATGCTCACATGTGATGTTCTATGCAACATTCCCTCCTATCTTAGTTGATGTTGATCAGAAATGTCAAGTTTTTTATGAAGAACTACTCTGATTGTATTAGTTTATTGAGTTGGTTTTGCTTGTGTTCTATTCAATAGTAATGGCTGATTGGTAAGCCTTATATTGATTGAGGCACTGTTGCGTATTTTGCAGATAGTTGGAGCGTTTTGGTATCTTTTAGCGTTGGAGCGTAACGACGCCTGCTGGCAAGATGCCTGTAGAGGTGCAGGGAATTGCAGCACAGATTTCTTGTACTGTGGCAATCAAAACATGGACGGCTATGCTGTTTGGAACAGAACCAAGGAATCTGTTCTTCAGTCCAAGTGCCGAGCTGACCTCGACGATAATAATCCTCCATTTGACTTTGGGATATATACACAGGCTTTATCATCTGGCATTGTCTCGTCTCAAAACTTCATCGTAAAATATTTCTATTGTTTGTGGTGGGGCCTTCAGAACTTGAGGTAACCTTGTCAACTCCTTTTGTTCTATCAGTATTACATATCAGTCAAAAAGTAAAGAAAAGAATATTGCTTGTCTTGCCAATCCTCACAAAACTACAAATTTTCAGCTCCTGTAACACATTCACATGTTTTGCTCAAAGTTCTGCGTCTGTGAGTTTCAGATATTCATATAGTACTTTTCGTTTTTGCACCACAGTACACTTGGACAAGGGCTTGAAACCAGCACATACCCGTTGGAGATTATATTTTCCATATCTCTCGCCATTTCTGGGTTAATTCTCTTTGCTCTTCTCATCGGAAACATGCAGGTGACTGTTTATGGCATAACGTTAGCTACCACCGTGATCAATAGAAATTTCTTGTTAGCTCTTACAGTGGAAGAATCATCATGCTTAAATTTTGTTTCACTGGAGATAAAGACTGTCTAACAACATTTGTAAATTTGGGACAGACATATCTCCAATCTCTTACCATCCGGCTCGAAGAAATGAGAGTGAAGAGGCGTGATTCAGAACAATGGATGCATCACAGAATGTTACCACAAGATCTTAGGCAGCGTGTGAGGCGCTATGACCAGTATAAATGGTTGGAGACACGTGGCGTAGATGAAGAGTATCTCGTTCAGAATCTCCCTAAGGATCTACGGAGAGACATCAAGCGGCATCTTTGTCTGGCTTTAGTGCGCAGGGTAAGAGCTCTCCCTCGCTATTCTCTCAAGTTTCTCATATAGATCACAGAACCTTTTGAATATTCAGGACACATTGAAATAATAGTCCATTCCTAACTAAAACAAGCTCTTCACCATAGACCACATAACTTGGTTCATGGAATGCCTACTATTAATGGCATTTTCATCATTAATATCAGGTTCCATTGTTTAAGAGCATGGACGACAAGCTGCTGGATGCAATCTGTATGCGGCTGAAGCCATGCTTGTTCACAGAGAGTACATACTTAGTGCGGGAAGGAGATCCTGTTGACGAGATGCTATTCATAATACGTGGCCGCCTCGAGAGTATAACAACGGATGGAGGCAGGAGTGGTTTCTTCAACCGCAGTCTCTTGAAAGAAGGAGATTTCTGCGGGGAAGAGCTTCTGACATGGGCATTGGATCCCAAATCAGGTGTTAATCTCCCGTCTTCCACAAGAACCGTGAAAGCTCTGACAGAAGTAGAGGCTTTTGCGCTGGCCTCGGAGGAACTGAAGTTCGTAGCAAGCCAGTTCAGGCGCCTACATAGCAGACAAGTGCAGCACACATTCAGGTTTTACTCTCACCAATGGAGGACTTGGGCTGCTTGCTTCATCCAGGCTGCCTGGCGCCGATACTGCAAGAGGAAGAAGATTGAAGAGGCTGAGGCTGAGGCTGAGGTCGCGGCAAGCTCAGCCACTGGACCTTCATACTCCATCGGGGCTGCGTTTCTTGTGACTAAGTTTGCGGCTAATGCGCTGCGCACCATTCACAGGAACCGGAACACAAAGATAAGGGATTTGGTCAAGCTGCAGAAGCCTCCCGAGCCTGATTTCACTGCTGATTGATTCAGTCGCTTATAGACATGCTTATATAGGTAGCATTTATACGATTGAAATAAACAACTATTGCAGAGCTGCTTGTGCTGTCTGTAAAATACTAAAATGTATGAAATGTGGCAAATAGAACTAGAAACGAATTCGGACAAAGCCGTTGGATGGTATAAATTGACGGCCAGGATCTCACTTCGGTTAAAGAATGGGCTTTATATAAATAAGCCCAAAATACAATCACGGCCACATGCTCCGACCCAAGCTAAAAGGTAGAGAAAGTTGCGATTGCGATTCGGTGAAAGTTGTTCAATCGGACTTGGAGAAGAGACGACGCGAGAAAAGAAGGAAGATGGTTGGCGCGAATCTGAAAGCGGAGACGATGGTTCTAATGGACAAGAGAACGGCCATGGAGAGGGAAATGAACTCTATTGTCGAACGTCTCTGTAATCCCGGCGGTCCTGGTCTCTCCGGCAATCTCATCGACTCGGAGGTACAGTGTCTCTGCGTCTCCACTCTTCTCTAGTCTTAACCTAAACATCTGCTTATTTTTCTCCTTTGATTCCTTTGCTTATGATAGGGATTTCCTCGGGAAGATATTGACATTCCGATGGTGAGAGCTCAGCGGCATCGTCTTGCTGGTACTTTCTCTTTTTGTCTTATGCTGAATTAGTCCAGACTTAGTGTTAGATTACGAGTCCGAGGCTAGGTTAAACTTAAAGAACCTTATGCAACATAACAAAATCTTTCTGAGCATATGTAGTTTGGCTTTTGACTTGGGTTGAGGTTTTTTCATAGTTCTGTGAGCTAGATATGAGATTTGAAGAAATCAAGCTTGATGTTGTATTATTAGCATTTGCCATAGAGTGGATCTGTAGCTTCTAAAGTTTAACAACTGTTAAGTTTTGCGCTGCTCCTTCCGCTTTGCGTTAGTTTATTTCTCTGAAATAGTTTCTGCACCCACACAGAGTTAAGGAATGAGCACAGCGAGATAACGGACAAGATAAATGTGAACATTCAAATTCTTCATTCAGTGAGGCCTACATCTAGAGCTTCATCCACAAAAGATTCAGGTATGAATGAAGATAGAGCTCTAAGCTTTGTTTGGGTTACTCATTCACTTTGATTCTGGTTCATTGCTTATGCTATGACTGTTAGATGCTCACTGAGACATTTTATACTTTGAAACCATATGCGTAACGTGGGTACATAACTTATGAGTAGGAAATGATGCAGGTCCAGAAGAAACAAGCTTGTCAGGTGCATTGACTTCCTTATCTGCCTCCACGCAGACATCTGGCTTCAGTGTTACTTCCCGTGCCATGGATGTGGATGTGGTTACTAGTATTCCTTTTGCCATGGTTGATGAGATAACCGAGTCATCTCCAGCAGCAGAGGATGGGTTACAGCTTGGGGATCAGGTTGTGAAGTTTGGCAACGTGGAGGGTGGTGACAATCTGTTGCAAAGGCTTGCCACTGAAGCTCAGTCTAACCAGGGACAAGCAGTTTCCGTTCAAGTAATGAGGCAAGGTGCAAAAGTCGGTTTATCTGTTACACCGAGGATATGGCAAGGCCGAGGTCTATTGGGGTACATACTGATACTGCTTATACATTTCAATAGTTGATCTATTCACAGTAAAGAAGGAAAAAAACATTTCTCTGAATCAACTGATGTATAGTTAACTCTTTCCCATACAATGTTCTTCCATTGCAGATGCCATTTCCGTTTGGTATAGCTGCATATGCTTACTTGGATGATCATTTGGAGACCTGGATATGGTGAAAGCTTCTGTACTGCAGAGTTGTTGGGTGATTTAGTAGAGGCGTGCAAGTGTTTGCGAAGTGGAGTGAACAGTATTTTCATCTTTGTATGGAGAACCCAACTATGATTTAGGTGGTGGATTAATAAAAAGGATCATAGAAATCTCAATCATTGAGTTTTTGACCCACTTGGTTGGGACATGATAAAATTAGGCAATTGATGATCGTTCACCGCACTAAGAATTGATGGGGTGGTGGTGAAGGTGACGTCGTACGATTCATTTAGAACGGCCTTACGGATTTTTATATACTTATCCAATCAGGTGAAAAAATGTTACAAGTTTTGATTTTACATTCTGTTCCTTTTAGCACATAACAAAGACATGATTACACCACCAAACTCGTCTTTTGCTTTAACAAGTTTTGCTCGAGTGTTCTGCTATCTAAACCACACATCGAGCCAGGCGTCTGTTGTGGATAAGTGAAATAATTATAGCACCCCATGATTCCAAACCGGATAATCTCTGTACAAAAAGAGTTAGCACTGATGGAAATAACATTTGCAGGGCCAGTACATGACGTCAAGTTAGAGTTCAAGGTTATCTTGCTCGTGTCTATCTACATTCCTTTTTATAGACGAATATTCCTAACTGTCTTTTTTTGTGGTGTGTATGTTCAAGGAGGTCGTTTGAACTTTGAACTCCTTTAGCTTTCGGGTGCTTTGGCCAAACACATGTGGCCTACCATTCTGGTTCACCCTTTTTGGCTTATGGAAGTATCTTTGACCAAGTGTCTCATAGGTTTAAGCAGCTGTGCAAAACGAAGCGGAACGTGTGCCCTGATAAGCGTCCCATTCTCTGTATATTCCTACGTATGCAACAAACACAAGACATGAGAATCATATGAGACACAAGACATGAACAAAACAAAAGAAACCAAGCAAGATGGTCGGTCCTCTACTCACAGTTTCTTTCACCATTCCAACCTTGTGTATGGTGCTTAGAAGGTCCCCTTTATCAAATGGCAAAAGGGCCTCTACCCAAACCATTGAATCCTGTTACAGTTTTTGAAGAACTAAGTTTCTAATGTGCCACAATCATGAACCAAAAAAAGATTAAAAACATTTTGATGAAACTGAACCTTGAGCTTCTCATGAACAGCATTGCAAAAGTCGTCTAGTCCTTCTCCAGTCAGAGCAGATATACAAATAGTATCCCCACTTTTCTCTGCTTCCAGCTTGACCTTTTGAGGATCATCCACTCTATCAACCTAACCAAGGTGTAAAGAGTATCATAGTAATAGTTGTTCCCACGTTATTTTGCATATACAGCAAGAGACTGGATAGATATATACAATCATTTCTGTCTATACTACTATACACTACCTTATTCCACACGACCAATTTTGGGATTGATGAAACATCGAGTTCAGACATAACCTTTTCCACAGCTTCTATTTGTTGCTCTGCCAGTGGGTGGCTATATATTTTGCAAGCATATAATCATCAGGGAGGTAAAATTATGACATCTGATTGATTGACCCAGTTTGAGCAGGATTTGAAGATACCAAACCTGATGTCAACAACATGCACTAAAAGGGATGACTCTGATATCTCCTCGAGTGTTGCTCTGAAAGCAGCAACCTACAAGACACTTTTCAGCCAAGTTACATACTGCATTAACACAAAGCCCTCTGTAATTTGATTTCAAGGGACACTCATGGAAGTATTAACAAACGGATGCAGACACATGGAGAACATGTCCCTTTAAGCTTCTAGTTGAGTTTTAGCCATTAGAACCTTACCAGGGTGGTTGGTAACTTTTGGATAAAACCAACAGTATCTGTGAGAAGGAACTCCTTCCCGTTTTGCATCTGACCAAACGGAACCCAGAAAAGAAATCTATGTCAAAACTCAGATACCACATTAAATACAACTGTTCGAACTATCAAGATGGCAGTGCAGGTTACACAATACAATTATGTTAAACAACACCACGTAGAACATGTCATCCGTTAGGTAAAGCGACTATCAGGGGTCTTTTAATAGCAATAATACAGAAGAAACGAATGTCTCCCAAAAAAAAGGAAGGGACTGCAGATCTACTCTTCCAACAAATTCTACTGACCTGAACCCTTCTCGTAGTTGGATCAAGGGTCGCAAACAAACGATTTTCGGCAAGAACATTAGCACCAGTCAATTGGTTCAATAGTGTACTCTTCCCAGCGTTTGTGTAACCAACCTAAAACAACATAGGTATAAAATATCACATATGAAATGAAGTGTTGGTCAACTCCTAAGGGTTTAGCAAACTGTGGTGTACTACTTACCAAAGATACAACAGGAACAGGTATAGCAACACGCCGGCTTCTATACTGCTTTCGATGCTTTCTTACAGATTCCAACTCTTTTTTTAGAACTCCAATCTGGCCAATTCAATATGAAAACGTTCAGAATCTATTTCAAGCCTAATGGACCGATATAGAAAAGCCTAATAAAGACAGAACTTAAGAAACCACTCATCACAAAATGTGCCACGAACCATTTGTTGGCAATTTAAACGAGAAGCAGTAGAGGCTAAAACTGCAGAAATATATATATTTACTTACTTGAGTACGCAAGATCCGCTTATCAACTTCAATTTGTTTTTCTCCCATGCCCTTAACTTGGCCACCTGATTGACGCTCAAGATGAGTCCACATTCTAGTTAATCGTGGTAACTGGTATTCCATTTGTGCGAGAGCAACCTGGAAACAATTCGAAATTGAGCCAATTTTTGTACATGGTTTCTGAAAAGAGCATTTACTAACCACAACAGTCATCTCTATATGTATGTTTTATCTTGCCTGCAAGGCTGCTTCATGAGTTGCGGCCCTTTGGTTAAAAATGTCCAAGATAAGGGCGGTGCGGTCACAAACTCTAACATCCCCACCAAAGGCCTTTTCCAGGTTACGCAATTGCCTGAAATTTAAAATTTGTAAGTAATAAGAAACTAAAACACAAGCTCAATTGGCAAACTAGTGTTGAAACAAACAAGAGTCTGAAACTCCTACACACTACAACAATTCAATGGCTACACTAATAAATAATAATCAGCTGAATGACCAAGACAAACTACAATTTAGTGAAAGAAGAAACAGAGCAGCTTGGCAACAACAAAAAGAATGAACAATAAAAAACTCAAAAACAATTGATGCTTGGAGACTTCAGCTAAAAGCTATGCAAGAGGCATGGTGGTCTTAATTTAAGAACAAATATTACACAGAAACGTTTACCCAGGTGAAAGTTCATCGTCAAAGATCACAGTCTCAACTTCCAAAGCATTAATTGCGCTTTTTATCTCTGAGACCTTTCCGGAACCAATGTATGTTCTAGGATTTGGGGAAGCTAGCCTGTAATACAGCATCAAACAATCACTGACTTTAGCAACTACCGTAGATCATCCAGTTTCACACTAGCAATACATAAGAAAACTAGAAAAAAATACAAACTTTTGATACGTAGAACCAACCACCGCAAGCCCAGCAGTATCCGCAAGCTGTTCTAGCTCCTCAAGGGATTCTTCTATATCAAACAAACACTCTCCATCACCCTTTCTTTCCACACCCACTAGATATGCCTTCTCCTCAAACACCTGGAAATTACAAATGAAGTACGCTTCCTTTATAATTCTGAAACAGAAAAATGCGAACCCAGTCATGATTTCTAGAGACTGATTTCATGCTCAGGCAAAAATCTTTTCTTTTTTATCCATTAAATGATGAGGAAGAAGAGAGACTATAAGGTAAAGCAACCTCCTTTCCATTTCTGAGCTTGAATCTATCGTCCAAGCTCTCTTCATCTGCTTTCTTCTTCCTCAACATTTTCGATGGAGTAGTAACCGTTTCCTTGTCGAAATTTGGCTCATCTTCAGGTAATTCGAGAAACTGAGGGATCTCATGTTCCTCCACAGTTTCCTCCAAATCGAGACCATGTTGAGCAAGGTTACAAGATAATCTCCACGAATAGCAGTTGGCATGGAGACGAGAGAGGGGACGAGGAAGAATCTGGGGATTGGGTTTAGGTTTAGGGTTCGCGTGCCACTGAAGTTTTGAAATTGGAAGAGAAGAAAGGTAAAATGAGCTCATGGTGGAGATTGAAGGGAGCTTCGGAGATTGAATGTGGAGTCTATAGAGGTTTTATGTAACTAAACATTCACTTCTTCAACTACGTGCCGTTTTTTTCTAAATCCTTTAATGCACACTGCTTTCCGTTTTTATTCTATACCTGCTCGGGTTTTGTTTGGTTACTAGATTAGCTGTATTTTGTCCACGGACAACATTATTGGTTCATAAATCTATATATGTTTTGTTTATTTAATGATTTGCATTTTGCTTTCTCTTTCTTCTTGATTTTCTTGGGAAGAAGAAACTCATGGGAATTTTCAGGAAATTTGTCAGCCATTTTCTCTCTTTGAGAAACCATTATTAATAGGTGTGCAAAATCCACTCTGTTTTTTTTTTTAATTTATTTGCAAGTCAATGTGCTCTGTCTCTCTCGTCTTTTTTCACAAATGCGGGTTTGTCTTTGTCGGTTTTTACAAGGCTTATTTAAAATCTGAATCACTGTCTTTGTTACTCCTATCTGTTTGTTGAAACTTGAACCTAATTTTTGTCAGGAAAGGAAGCTTTTTTCATTGATGTTTATGCTCTGTTTACTTTGGTAGAGTGTAGTTACTTCAAAAACTCAAGAGGTATGAGTGTTATTGGTTCGTTGACGGAGTTAGTTTTGCTTTTGGAGATCTAGCAACCCAAAAACTGATGGCACAAACGATGCTGTTTGTGAGGCAGAATAATGTCTTGTTTCAGATGTTTCTCTGTTGATTCAAGAGTCACAAATCAAGTCATAGTGTTTGAGTCAAGTGTTTGGTGAGATCCATGTCTGGTGCTCCTAGAGTTCAGTCCATGAATGTGGCTGAAGCAGAGACTAAGCCAACTCTGGGTACTGCTGCTAAAAAGCATAGTCCGTTCATCACACACAAAGCTGTATCAACGTCACTTAGAAAGTTTGAAAGATCATCATCTGGGCTCACTGGATCAGATGGGAAATTATCTTATGCTTCACCAACTGAAACTGTATCTTCTTCTTCTTCTTCTTCTTCCCCGAAGCACACTCTTAACGCGGCTTCTATACTAAGACGGCATGAAAAGATCCTAAGTTCCAATCTGTCACTGAATGCATCATTTTCCTCTGATGCCTCGATGGACTCGTTCCATAGCCGAGCATCAACGGGTAGGTTGATTCGGTCTTATAGTGTTGGAAGTAGAAGTAAGTCTTACCCTTCGAAGCCAAGAAGTGTTGTCTCTGAAGGTGCTTTGGATTCACCACCCAATGGTTCAGAGACTAAGAAGAGGTGTGCTTGGGTGACACCAAACTCGGGTCAGTTTCTTACTCTTGTCTACATTCAGATGCAGATGGATGAACACAATCGTGATTTTACTTTCAAACATCTCTCTCTATATTGACTGGTTTTTGTATGAAAACACCAGATCCGTGCTACATTGTTTTCCATGATGAAGAATGGGGTGTGCCAGTTCACGATGACAAGTACGGTTCAAGCTTATCTTGCTTGTGTAGATGTGCACTCTTTTTTTTATGGGAGAATATTTCCTTACTGTCATTCTTTGTGGTGTATGTTCAGGAGGTTGTTTGAACTTCTTGTGCTTTCGGGTGCTTTGGCTGAACACTCGTGGCCTACCATACTGAACAATAGACAGGCCTTCAGGTACTTGTTATGATTCTTGTTCAATCTCTCTTTTCTCTGAAGCAGTCCACTTTGAATCTACTTTGTGTTTTCTTATGATTAGTGTTTGAATGCAGGGAAGTTTTTGCTGATTTTGACCCCAATGCCATTGTGAAAATCAATGAGAAGAAGCTAATTGGTCCAGGAAGCACCGGGAGCACTTTGTTATCTGAGCTTAAGCTAAGGGCTGTCATTGAGAATGCGCGACAGATATTAAAGGTAGACCCCCTCATCCACTCTTGGTTTGTTGCTCAAGAGCACCACCAAATTGATGAATGCTTTCGGTGTGGTTAGGTGATAGAAGAATACGGATCATTTGACAAGTATATATGGAGCTTTGTAAAGAACAAAGCGATTGTGAGCAAGTTCAGGTACCAGAGACAAGTGCCTGCAAAAACTCCAAAAGCCGAAGTGATAAGCAAAGATCTAGTGAGAAGAGGTTTCCGCGGCGTAGGACCAACAGTGGTTTACTCCTTCATGCAGGCAGCAGGGATAACAAACGATCATCTAACTAGCTGCTTCAGGTTCCATGACTGTATATTCGGACAAGAAAAGTGTGTATGAAAAAGAGGAACTTCCTTTTTAACTTGTTAACAAGTTCCTTTATGTTTTTGTAAAGCCTCCAAATTTGAGTTTATTAGTATTCATAACAATGAAGAAGCAAGGTTTGTAAAAATTGCAAAAACAAAAGATATGGTGGATATGAATCAAACAGCATATCGGTAAGTGTAATAGTCCAAAGAAGTAACATCACTTCGTCTGATCTTGACAACTTGTCCTCTCTTGAGTCCATAATATCTGGCAACAGGATCAGAGATGAGGATACGAGGCAACTGTGTGTCTTGCACTGTGTACTTTTTGAGTAAATCCTTCTTGGCTTGGTCGTCAAGTACATAATACTTGTTGATGAGTTTATGCTCGGTGATGTTAGTCACCAATTCGGCTTCCTCAAAGACTTCAATTGTTAGAATCTTGTTGAGCTCTAATACGGCTTTTTCGGCGGGAGTAGTTATGGGCACTGGAACAACTATAATCCCTCGAGGAACTTTATTGTCTCTCATCTTTATTGCAACATCCTTTGTGATCACTGGGACTCCCACCTTAGGACCTTCCGGGTAGAATACGTAAATCTGCATTGAGCCAAAGATTCAGCATTGGGTTCAAAAGCATACAACTTCTATGACATGTTCTTCTATTATGTGTGTGTGTGTACCTTGTCTGCTGGATTTGACTCCTTACAGGTTGCGACGAATAGAGCTTCCTTATTCACTTTATTCATATGCTTACAAAACCTTTCAACAAACTCTTCTCTTTTCATGTTCAAGTCAGATTCTTCTATAGTATAACCTCGATCCCTCAACATCTGAAGCACCGTGCGGCGCACCTTGAAAATCCTCGTGATTTCATCATCCATCTCTGCCATTCTTTTTTTTCTTTTTCTTTTTGCCGGCGCGGAAGAATGAGATGACCAGAAAAGCCTGATAATGAGGTTTTAATAGGGTTTAGAGGACTCATAAAACTAAGTATTTATTATAGGGTTTAGAGGACTCATAAAACTAAGTGTTTATTAATGATTTAGATCTTCGGTTACCATATATGAGATCAGAATTTCTTCACGGCATTATTATCTTTTTGTTTTCCTCAAAATCCTGATGCTGAGATACTATTACCTGCGCATATACTGCATTTCTATATAGCATGAACATGGAAATGGAAATGCGTATATACAAGAGAGACGAGAAATAAAAGTAGATAATCTCACTACAAAAGCAGGGAATGGCGTCTGTCTTTGTTTACCACAAATGGGACAAAACTGAGAGGACAAGAGACAACAAAAATGTCTTATGCCTACAGCCTCTCTTTTCCTCTTCTGTTAACATTACTTTATGCCAAATACAGCAAGTGGATTACATAAGTGTATTAAATTATGGCTGCTTCTTATTCATATCCTGAAAGCTGTCTTTGCAGTAGTTAAGCGTTGTGTCCATTTCTTCTTTGTCTCCCTTAGTCTCTTCGATGCAACCATCTGGAACGGGTTCGGCCCTTCATAGCTCTCCTCTTTCATCCTTATCTTCTTTTTCTTCCCTCTGTCATATTCTTCATCCCTGCCACAATCCAATACCATTTATGTGTAAGCTACCTGACCAATTATGTAACATAACCCATAGCAAATAACCAAACACTCACCACTCATCTGCTACATAACCAATGCTCTTGCCTTCACTCTTTGATGCCATCTTCTCAGAAGCTGAAACTTCCTCATCCCATTTGGCAACTGCAATAGTTATAAGATTTAATCCCATCAAACACCATCACATAGAATAAGCTCTTGGTCTATGGTTAAATATGAAGGCTTGATTAATGCCACTTCCAAAAATTTCATCACCAGACTTGGATAATGGCCAAGAGATGAGGAAGTTCATTGTCATTAGCAATTAACATGGCCAAATGTCTAAAAGAAATAAGTTGCGATAAGGGAAAACTTACCCACTGTCTCTGGCACACCCCGTGTGAGGATGTTCATAGATTCTTTCTGTAATGAGATCGAGTACTCTCTCTTTCTTTTGGCGTTTTGGCTTGCTTCAGACAAATCAGAACTCCCCAAGGGTTGATGTTGGTTTGACGCAAGAACAGACCCATTTTGATAAGTTCTCTCCTTCAGCTCTCCGGTTGAAGAACCAAATAACATATTACCATTGCTACTCCTTATGCTTTTACTATGCACACTGACACTATTATCCTTTCCATGCGTGCAAGCAGAGACGGAAACAACTTCGCTAGTTATCTGTGAAGTTGAATGCTCTTGACTGGTAGAGCTCTTCTCGGATAGGAGCTCCTCAGAGATAGCTAAGGTACTACTTGCTCTTACCCTTTTCTGTTTCTTCGTTTTGCGTAAGCCCAGGGACAGCTTAAAAAATTTTAACCCCACTTGAAGAGATTTCATGTTCTGCTTCCGAATCTTTCTTGGTGTGGTGAGAATCTCCCTATCGGAAGTTGACGTTATTAACTCAATTGAAGTGGCCAATTCTTCCAGGGGATGTCCTAAAGTCTGATCAATAAGACCAGCTTCTTCAATAGGTGAATTACCAATCGACACATTTTTAACCTGAAGCAATAGCAAAATGCAACTTAGAAACACTCAATCCCATAAATAAATGTGGCCAAAAGACAAGATGCTAGCTCGTGATGGTATAATTTATACAGTCACCTTTAGCGAATTAGCAGGCTTGCTCGAATTGTTAACGGAATTCTCCTTGTCAACACTTCTCTCAGCCTTAGCCGCAGAAGTAGGCAAGTTGACAAAACTTTGAGCATTTGTGCTTCCATCCAGGAGAGGAGACACCTTCCTTGGTATGATTGCACATGCAGCCTTTGAATCCTCCTTTACCAAAGACCCTTCCCCATTAGCCTGTAGAAGAGGTACTTCCTTCTGGAGGGCCTCTTTGGTAATTAAATCTTTCTGAGCTAAGAGACCAGGAGGAACTAGATCACATGTTTTTAAGGGTCCTGAACCGTTTTCCCTCTTAGCCTGCGGAAGTGGTACTTCCTTCTGGAGAGTCTCTTTGGTATTTAAATCTTTCCGAGTTAAGAAAGCAGGAGCAGCTAGATCACATGTTTTCAAGGGTACTGAACCATTTTCCCCCTTAAGGGACTCTTTTGCCTCCACACTGCTTAGGGGACTTTTCTGAGTCTCTTTGGCATTTAAACCCTGAGTTAAGACAGCAGGAGCACCAAGATCACATGATTTCAAGAGTGCTGAACCATTGGCAACAAGAGCATCTGAGCTACATTTTCTTATGACTGCTGAACCATTGACTTGATCTTTTAAGTTGGAAGATATCATCAACGAAGCTCTGTTTGTGGCAAGGTTCTCTTTGGAAATATCTTTCTTAAATACAGGGACTGCATTCTTCGGGGCAACATTTTGTCTATCACGAACATAGAATAGCATATATGCCTTTTGCTCAAACACAGTCTTCTCGCTAACTTGGAAAACCTACAACAACAACAATGTAAAGAGGAACTTACTACTAGCTATACTTGATCATTGTCTGTTTTCTTTGCTTCCACATCATTTAGAAATTAAAATCATACCAAGTCAATAGGGAACTATGTAAAAGAAATAATCTACTAACAGCAGGTACAGTATCAAACCACAACTTTGCAACCCCGAGAATGTAGAACACTGCTACTTACCCTATTGTCGTCAAGGGAATACCACATTCCAATTGAAGTGCGAACAAAGCAGGCGTAGTGACCAGAATGGATGCTTCGACCATAATGAACTAACACGCCATATAGAGTATACTTCAAATTACCTTCCTGTTCAACGCAAGTACTGTATTGTTACTAAGGCGATCATGATCATCTAAAAACTGCAAGAACAGGTCGAATTCATAGGATATATAGAGCACAAGAAGAAGCCTACTTACATAGGGACCACTGACAAAAGGTTTCATGTCAATTGCAGAGGTAAACTGGACTTTCCTGTCGATTTTTTCCGATCTGTGTGCTTCAAACCGCTTAAGATGTACGGTTAGAACATAAGGTGCTTTAGAAACAGTTAGCTGTTTTTTAGCCTTAACTTTCTGCCTGCATCGTTCGCACTGGTAAACTTTTGCACCATCATCTAAGAGCTCAACAGCAGTGAAACGTAAAAGTGCTTTCTGCAATGAATCTGCCCTCGAAATGTCTAGACTTAGGTCAAGAAATGGATCAAATTTGTTGGAGCAATGGGAACATTGCTCACATTTCACCTGAATTGGAAAAGTACATATTAGAGCAGGCCGTTAAATCATGTCACAGAGATCTTCAACACATAGGTAAAATGTATGCTCAAAGGATGTAAAACTTCCTAAAAGCAAAGAACCTTTACCTGACTACGTAGGCTACCACCAAAAATTTTGTGTACCAAACTTCTTCTGTAAGCATCAGAGGATTCACTTGGTACACCAGAAGGCAGACTACACTTGTGCATGCATTCTAGCAAATTAATCATGTATTCATGTGCATCCTCCTGCCGGCAATTTCTGAAGTTCCGGGATATGCCTAGCCAATGAGTTTAGAATCATCATTAGTCTGATTACTAAGGCAAAATTGGTACACAATAGTGCAAGCAAACAAGGTCTGAGAAGACGTACATCGCAAGTTTGAGACCAGATCCTTTGGTGCTAATATTCTGCCATTAGATTGACGGGCAGTCCTGACATGTTTCTGGATTGCACATAACGCACAAAACCCAGCAACATGACCTACACAAACGATTTATATATAAACACTGTATGAGACAGTGAAACAAGACTACCACAGCCACCCATTAATCTAAAACAGACGACGTAAGTGCTCAAATTGATAACAAAAAATAACAAACTTTAACATTAGGAGCATCTAAAGCAACTTACAATATTTCTGATGTGCAGCGGTTTGCAGAGTTGCAGCTAAAGGCTCAGTGTATGTCAAACATTGCAAAACCGAATTAAGAAAACATGTATTACCGAGATTTTGCAAACCCGCACCCTACAAAATCACCAACGCCGTTCACATATCAACAAAACCAATACATATATTCTGATAAGTTAAGATAAAAAGGAAACATTTTTACGCCAATCAGTTGATCAATTAGAAAGTCACACAAAATCAAAAGAGACGGGACGGCTAAGCACTCACGATTTTACGGAAGGTAATGCTAAAAGTAAGCTCCGGATCGACCCCATGTTCCACCAAATCAGAGCCTTCGGACTTCTTAACGGACGGTGCAGATAACACTCGCTTGTTACCGGAGCTGGGATTTAAAGTTTCGATCTTGAAATCGGAAGTCCCATTAGAGAAGCCGTTGAAGGGTTTCCTAGCGGGGTGAAACTCGATCTTCCTAAAGGCGGCGGAAGCGGTTGAAGATGTAATAGCATAAGATCCGTTGTTGTTCGGCGGATCCCGATCCATTTGGATCCTGAAATCGGCGGCAACCTCCATTCACAAATCCAGAGAAATCAACAATCCGTGGATAGAGAAGAAACGGTTTGTGATTGTCGGAGACAGGAGACAAAATTGTGTGAATGAAGAAGAAGAAGCATAAGAAGAAAAGAAGAGAGCTTTAGCGGCTGTGTGAAAAGAGAGGAGAGGAAGAGAGTGGCAGCTGCAACGCACTATTAAACCCTAACAAAGACCCAGCCCCGACATAACTCGGCCACTTATTTTTTTTTAATTTCATATATACTAATTTATTTATACTCTCATACAAAACAAAAGGAGCTCATCTTTCGGTTAAGGTGGTCTTTACCGCGCCTGATTATTACCCGGGAAACGAACTTATCGTTATAGGCAATTAGCGATATTTATTAGCGTGGTCTGTCCTTCAATAAACCATAAACCCCTAGTTAACTTACAGAGTAACAGGCCTATATGAAAAGCCCATTTATATGAATTTTGGAATTGTTTGGAAGTTTGGGACTAAAAAGTGGAACTTTATTGGGCTTATTTCGATGAGAAACCCCCCAAACCTTTTGCAGATAAATATCGATTTTTTTGTCGGCCCCACAAGTTGAACGATTTATCTAAGTTTGTTTTCCTCGATAAAAAGGTTACGATTTAAATACTTGAACAATCAATAAAAAAACAAAAAAAATTACTGCAGAAGTCTGTTATATCTTCGGAATTTTTAATTAACTTTACAAAAAAAAAAACAAATTAAAGGTAAATGGAGAAAGGAAAATAGATACACTACTCCACTAAATTACATGGGAGAGAAATAAATTAAAGTGGATATAATAATACCCGACAACTATTGTAATTGGTAAACATGTGTAAGGATCCCAAGTTGGTGAAGACTCCAAAGTACGGATGTATTCATAAATATTTACGATTATGATTTATGAATTGGAGGAGAATTCAATATCTAATCCCCATAAGATACGCGCATTATTGAAATCATGGCCCAATTCGTTATTGCTCACTTGTTTCAATTTTAAACTATTGAATGATAAATTAATATTTTTGTGTGTGTGTGTTGGGTTTAGGTAAATGTCAATCGCAATTAACAAGTTTCCCGATAAAATAAATAAATATGTTCGTTGCTACAACGAATCGTTGTCACGGTAGTTGAGCTAACTGGAATTTTTAAATTTGTGATTTTTTAGCAATGAAGAGGGAAAAAAAAAAACAAAAATATATTAAATGTATAAAGAGAAATTACATAAAGTTAAAGAGAGAAGGTGCATGAAAATACGAAGGAGAGATAATGAAACAGATGCATAGGAACAAGTGCCATGAGTCACGTGCCCTCCCACTCGACCACGTGCCGTCTAAGCAATCCCAACCCAACTCTGATTCGATTCCAAATTTAATTGGGGTCTGATCTACTGATCCCAACCCAACTCTGATTCGATTCCAAATTTAATTGGGGTCTGATCTACTGATTAATATGCCTAATTAATTAATTAATTAGTGTGATTAGACACACGAGCACGCACGCTATTGCAACTTGGCATTCGTATTACGGAGACCAAGATTTGTTTGTTACTATAAGGCTATAAACTGTTTATTTTACTTAATTAGGTTGAGTAGTTTATCGAACATACCCAAGCATGCATGATGCATCTAACGGTTATTGAGTGTTTAGTATAATCCCATTATAAAACATACATATATTGTACAACTTAATACCTTCGCCGTATTACAGATTACCGTTAGGTGTATGTGTATCAACCCATATAATTACTGCTGTAAATGTATCAGTCTATATAATTACCGATTGTGATTTTACTTTTTATTTTTGGTCAAAACCGATTGTGATTTATATTCACTTAATCTGTCACAAAAAGGTGTCGGTGGACGGTAGCACTCACTCCACCGATGCAACGACAGTAACTTTGCATTTTTTTTTTTTTTTTATATAAAAAGAAAACTTATGTGAATAAAATAGAAGACGTTAAATTGGATTTGTTTGTTCATTCCAATCTCAAAACACTCAACCTTTTACAAAATAGTAACAAATGAATTAATTTGACTATCTTCAACTACTTCCAAAATAGCCTCATATCTGTAATCCAAACTCTTTTAATCTTGGGTCCATGGCTCTGTATAGAGAAAAAATATATATTGCATTAAACTGGCGCAGACAAGATTCAGTGCCATAAATATTCTTCTTGTTTAGTTGATGGAAAAAGTCAAAACCAAAGTAATCCAACAAATGTTCACAACAAATATGTCATCACGTCTAAAGTCTAAACTTCTTTGTGTGTTAATCATCATTTCTTGCAAACAATCTATTTAGCTAATCAATTTTTTTAGTATTTTCATGCTCCATGTGATTACGATTTACGAAGAAAGCTTTCAACTTGAATCTCGTGAGTTAGAAGAAGAACAAAAATAGTATACAGGAAGATGAAGCAATATGTTTGTTTACACGGCACATGCTAATTGATTAATAACTAAACTTTATTCATAAAGTAAAAAAAAAAACAAAAAGAAAAATATGTTAAACAATTAAGCTGGGAAAAAAAGAAAAGAAAAAGTAGAGATTGTGATCATAAACCTTAATGATTGTGTTTAAGCAGCATCTTTGCAGTGAAACCACATGCAATGGCTTTAGGTTAGTTAAAAGAAGTAGCCAATTTGGTGATCTATACTCTCATCTTCATTACACAAAAGATAGGCAGGCCCTCATCATCTCTACTCTTATCTAATCTAACTTTTATCTCTAACAGAGTGATTAGATGAAAAATCAATTGCCTTTGGTGCCCAACAACCTCCATTTTTCTTCAGCTTCAAGGCTCATCATCATTACCACTTTTTTTTGTTCTCTCTACCCTCTCAAATTCATCTCAATTACTAGTAGCCAGTAGGACAGTGACATAAAGACAGAGAGAATGGACCCAAGCAGCAGAAGAAGAAGAATTGGCGTTGGAGGAGCCGTTGTTGCTGCAGGCTCTGTTTGGGAAACGAGAATGCAGAGTGACGACGAAATTAGTAATAACGCCATTGTCATTCATGGTGCAAGCGAAGATAAGGATTCTAATAAGCAAATGAGTTTAAAGGATGGAGCTTTAGGGGTTAACGGAAAGAGACGAACTTGGAAGTCAGGAGCATCTGATGTGAAGAGCCCATCATCACATGAGATTGTTCGAGCTAATTCTCTGAAGCTTACGAGGCCGAGATCCATTGGTACTCCTCCGATGACGCCAAGGAGATCGGTGTCTGTTAGTGAATCCAGTGATAAGAGTTTGACTCTGTCGGTGGCGAAGAAGGCGAGATCTGAATCAGTAGATGGGACTGAGAAGACTCCTCCGGGTCGGGTTAAGAAGACCCGATCGGAACTGTGCACGAAGATCGTCAAAGCCGGTGAATTTGATTCAGTTGCGTTGAGGAAAGTGAATTCATTGCCATCTCCAAATTCTGAGAAATCTGATAAGGAAACAGAGCATGTTGATATACCAAAAGAAGAGACCGTCGATGAGAATCCGGAGATCCCAGAGGAAGTCAAGGAGTTCGGTGTCTGTCAGGAGATAATCGTATCTGGTAATTCTAATGTTGACGAGCAGATCGACAATGGCGATCAGGATGAGGAAGAGGAAGAAGAGGGAGAAGAGGAGGAGAAAGAAGTGGAGAAGAAGAGGGTTGATGTGAAAGAGATGAATGTAGCCAAGGAGGAGAATAGCAATAACAGAGTTGGTGGTGTTGAGGTTAACAAGTTCAGTCAATTTCACAACAGAGCAGCTCCAACTCCGTCGTCTGTCCGTAAAATTTCGCCTCCGGTGACCAAAAGGGCAACCTCCGTTTATACGGTCCCTCCAAGAACAGGTTTTTGAATCATCTTAGTATATTGTTTCATCGGCCTCTGTTTTCGTATTCAATTTCAGTGAAACCTCTGTTTTCCAGAGAGATTTGTAGAGGAAGAAGACAACTTTACTCAGTCACAGAGCAAATTGCAGAGTCTGGGTGAGATTCTGAATGGATTAGGCAGCATAATTCCATCTATATATAACCTTTGTTTTTTGATACGAAAATTCTGAATTATATATGTAAATGACGAAATGAAATGGGACAGTGGATCTGGTGATGTGGAGAGATGTATCAAGATCGGCGCTTGTGTTCGGCTTCGGAACATTCCTCATCATCTCTTCTTCCTACGCCAATGATCTCAATTTCAGGTTTTTTATTTTCTCGATTTGTTAAGGAAATTACAAAACACATTAGTTTGAACTTTTAAGTAGTAGAACTAAAATGTGAATGAATATGTACAGCTTCATATCGGTGGTAGCTTACATGGGACTCATCTATCTTGGCCTCATGTTCGTATTGAAATCACTGATCCGCAGGTGTGACACATAGACCCATTTCTATCTATCTTTGCATGTTGTTTTTTTAGTGATTGGGTTTGAAAAGCATATAATAATGGACGCAGAGGAATAGCTGAGGAGGAGAGGCATAAAGTGGCTGGGGTGAGAGAGGAAGATGTGAAAAGGATGCTCAGACTTATAATGCCTTACCTCAACGAGTCTCTGCTTCAACTCAGAGCACTTTTCTCCGGCGATCCCTCCACAACCCTCAAGGTAAGCTCCCTTTTCTCCATCATTGTCTCTGTATCTGTTGACCTTAAAAAAGTGGAGATGATGATCACTGGCAGATGGGAGTAGTGCTGTTCGTATTGGCCAGGTGTGGCTCTTCTATCACCCTATGGAACCTCGCCAAATTTGGTACCTTTATAACTCAAGACTGCAAGAGTTGTTATATTAAGTAGTACCTAGTGTGTGTAGATTCCTGACTTGTGAGTATTTGTTTTTGTGTGAGAACAGGTTTTTTGGGAGCATTTACAGTGCCTAAAATCTTCATCTCCTACTCAACCCACTTCTCCGCTTACGGTAACTAAAAATTCCTTATGTACCACTCTGTTACAGCTTCTTTGAGACATTTAATCAAACAAGTTGTGTACATGCAGGAAAATTCTGGCTAAGAAGATTCAAGGACGCATGGGAATCATGCAATCACAAAAAAGCAGTGGCTTTGGTACTCTTCACCCTTGTCTGGAATCTCTCCTCCGTCATTGCCCGTGTTTGGGCAGCATTCATGTTATTCGTAGCCTTAAGATATTATCAGCAGAAGATGATTTGGGAGACCGATCAAGCTGATGGTGATGATGATGATGATGAGGATCATGTAGCAGACGACCAAGAAGAAGAAGAAGAAGAAGAAGAACAAGTTCTTAAACCCAAAACTAAAAGATCCCCTTATATGATGATGCCTAATAAACTCAAAAAAGTTTCTTAAATTTCCCTATTTTTGTCTCTCTCTCTCTCTCCCACATATATATAAACATAATGTAATCAATCTCATTAGTTTTTAGTTAGTGTTCCTCTGTTATTCCTGTTACCTCTCTATATATACACAGTTTCTATACATTTATTACTGTACTACTGTGAAAACTGAAAACTGAAAAGCCTTAATTTAGGCCAGCACTTTAAAACCCACGATTAGTTAGTTATTTAACCATCCATTCTTAATCTTCACGAGGCTTGAGTGAAATTAAATAATCTTAATTAGGCTTGTTATGGGCCCCAAACGGGCCTTATTACATAAGTAAATCAGGTTTCGTGAAATAGCAATCGGAGAGAAGTTGAAAGCACCGTGGAGGCATCATCATCAGGCTCTCCCACTCCGTTCTTAAAAAGGAAATTAACGATTTGAGGGTTCTCGCGTCAGTCGCACAAGTGTATAAAGGTATCCTTCCATCCATGTTTTCTCTTCGATTTCGATTCGAGTTCCATTCATCCTTTTTTTTTTTTAATTAGGGTTTAGTCAGTCAATTCGTGACTTTGATTTCCGTACACCCTCAGATATCTCAAATTTTGGCCTTTAGTGGTTTTTCCAGATGAGTATAGCGAGTGATTCTCCAGTGCATTCTTCCAGTAGTGATGATCTTGCTGCATACCTTGAAGCTGAGTTGGACTCTGGCTCAGATTCTTCGGCTGAATCATTCCCCAGTGAAGAAGCCGAGGATGATGCTGAAGCTGACAATATTGGGTAAATTCAACTCTCTTCTTTCTGGCATTCGTCTTATTTCAATGGTATTCAATTCGTTGCTTGTTCTTCTTTTGACTGTACTTCAGTGTGTTAATTCTCTCTCTAAATCATGTTTCTCAATCAACTTTTAGGTCAAAGAGACGAAAATTGGAGCATGTAGAATCCGGAGAGGAAGATGAGATTGATGGTGTAGCTTCTGTTACATATTCAGAAGAAATCTCAGGTGAGAAGCTCTTTTTCTTCTTCAGTCTTACTTTGCTGTTTCTCATCTCTTCTATTTAATTGAATTTCTCGAACCTTCTTATGCTCTGTAGAAGCATCCTCAAGCAAGGGTGCATGCGAGCATCCAGGTTCTTTTGGGAATATGTGCTTTGTCTGTGGACAAAAGTTGGAAGAAACCGGTGTTTCATTTAGGTACATTCACAAGGTATGCCAATCTATTCCAGTTGCTTGCGAATTTCAGAATTGCTTCTCTTTATTCAAAGTCTTAGTTTTTATTAATGAGCATTGGGAAATCTGTTTTTTTTTTTCTTTTCTTAGGAAATTAGGCTCAATCAAGATGAAATCTCCCGGTTGCGTGATTCAGATATGACATTCTTGCAACGCAAGCGGAAGTTGTATTTAGTTCTCGATCTAGACCACACGCTGCTCAATTCAACCATACTTAAGGATCTGAAACCAGAAGAGGAATACTTGAAAAGCCATACGCATTCTCTTCAAGGTGACATATTCAGCTACACTGATTTCTTTTCCTTTTTTCAATTGTGATCTGTACATGGAACTATAGTCTCATATTTGTCCTTTTGTTGTTCCACCTAGATAGTTGCATGTGTTATAGTTCTAAGAAGTTGTTGATTTTTTGCTATTCTCAGATGTTTCCGGAGGCAGTCTTTTCATGCTGGAGTTTATGCACATGATGACCAAATTGAGGCCGTTTGTTCATACATTTTTGAAAGAAGCCAGTGAGATGTTTGTGATGTACATATACACTATGGGAGATAGGCCATATGCTCGACAAATGGCGAGACTACTGGATCCCAAAGGAGAGTACTTTGGTGATCGCATCATTTCTCGGGATGACGGCACAGTGAGACATCAAAAGAGTTTGGATGTGGTGCTGGGACAAGAAAGCGCTGTTCTGATTCTTGACGATACAGAGAATGTAAGTATTTTCTTTACTTTGTCAATATTTCATGTTATTTTTAATCATGATATCAGGTTTATATCAGATGTCCTGATACTTGATTCGATGCGCAGGCGTGGCCAAATCACAGGGACAATTTAATCGTGATAGAGAGGTATCATTTTTTTGCTTCGAGCTGCAGACAGTTTGAGCACAAGTACAAGTCTCTGTCGGAGTTGAAGAGCGATGAGAGTGAACCGGATGGGGCACTTGCAACTGTCCTGAAAGTCCTAAAACAAGCGCACACGCTATTCTTTGAGGTATGCACAATATATAAAACCCTGGATTTAAAGCAAACTTATTTTTTGCCAAGCTGGTTTTCTGATTAGTGTTATTTTCAGAATGTGGATGAAGACATCTCCAAAAGGGATGTAAGGTCAATGTTGAAACAAGTGCGGAAAGAGATACTTAAAGGATGTAAAGTTGTGTTCAGTCGGGTGTTCCCGACCAAGGCTCGGCCAGAAGATCACCCTTTGTGGAAGATGGCTGAGGAACTTGGAGCCACTTGCGCAACCGAAGTGGATGCATCCGTAACACATGTGGTGGCTATGGACGTGGGAACAGAGAAGGCGCGGTGGGCTGTACGAGAGAATAAATTTGTAGTCCATAGAGGATGGATAGACGCGGCTCATTACCTGTGGAAGAGACAGCCAGAAGAGAACTTCGGATTAGAGCAGCTCAAGAAGCAAGGAAGTGAAGAATGATTATTATGTAACAACTGAGAAAAGAAGAGATAGAGATGGCTTGTTGTCTGACTAATTTGAGAACTATGTCAAAGTAAAGTTTTGTAGTGTAATGTACATTGCATCTGATCTTCAAGATACACTAATTTTTTATTCTTCTTGCTTTGTATATACGAAATTTGTTACTTCTGTTATGTTCATTGCTTCTTCTTACCGACTGCTTGATTGGGCCTGGCCGAAGTGGGCCGTATATTTATGTCCTTCGTTAAGTATTATTATTTCGTCGGGTGTCGACCGGTACTAGTTTCTGTTTCCGTCTTTGCTTTTCATTCATGGCGGTTGATGCTTATGCGTCGTCGAACCCTAGTGAGGTTCATGCGGATGTTCTTGTTAAAGCTAGAGATGCTTGCTACAAGGTCGTCTTTCTATTTCTCTCTCTGTTTTTAGTTGTTGTGATTCTGATTGGTGATTAGGTTAGCAAGAAATGGTTTGATTGATCTCTAATTGTGTAGGCGAGAGATGCATTTTACGCTTGTTTAGAAAAGGAATCTGGTAAAAAACCAACTGAAATCGCGACCGTGGGTCTTCTCTATCCTAAGGAGTGTAGTCTTTCTAGAACTGAATTCGTCAACAGCTGTCGGTCTTCTTGGGTATCCATCCTCTTCATACCTCTCTTTCAATTTAGTTTTGCAAAAATGCAATCTTTAATTTGGTTATTCCTATCAAAAAATTTAAAAAATGAAGGTGAAGCATTTCGATAGGGAGTACTGTCGGAACAAGAGAGTTCAAAGGCTGTTGGATGATAAAGATGAGAGGAAAGGTCCAATGTCACTCCCTCAGCCTTACACGTTCAAGCCTTCTTCTCCTTCCACTTAGTTTCTTTCCTTTCCTGTTATGTATGTATTCTTACTCAATCTCTCCTATTTTGACTCCAATCTCAATTCTTTTTATGTTTGCATACTTCTTTAGTGTTCTGTGTTCTAATGATCAAGCTCGACCTTGTTTTTGAGTTGATCACGTATCCCTCTCGATTCAGAGTAGTTTTTCTCTGTCTTTTGTCAGGTGTTAAAGGTCTTTCTATTGAGGAAGATGACGAAATGGCCAATTACTGTTCATGAATCATGGGAGTCATTTTCTTTGCCTGTAGTTTGATTTGTTTTATAGCTTTCTTAAAACTCACTTCTTATTTTAGCTGTAAGCCTACAACATGGGAATAAAATGGCGCATTTTAGGAACCTGATTCTTTGCCTTTACGTCTATTAACCACGCCTTTTGTTGATCAATCTTCAAGCTTCTAGTATACTATATGCTGAGATACATATAGTATATGTGTGTATAGAATTAGAACCTGACTGTTTGGTTAGATAGTTACTGAAGCAGTATTTTATAGACTTACTTTGCTCATCGGTGTTCCTGAAACTTGGCAAGTTAGGACTTAGGATTGTCTTTGTGAATTCCTCTGCCTCTAATGGACAGCTGTCTTATTTACAGTTTTGGTATCCGATATCCCAAGATAACCGGGCCGGTTCCAGAATTGGGGTTATCTATATATATAATTACGAGAAGGTGGAAGCTTCAATTATTTTACTTGTTCCAGTTACATATGATTGACCAAACAATGTTAAGACTTGGGCCGATAGTTACGTAACACGTTGACACTAAGCGATTTGGGAGAGTAGTGGGACGCATGTCTCTTACTTTGCCGGTCCCACCACCTCTGTTTCGGTATCTACACCCACACACACGTATACGTATACGAGTGTTTCTGTCTTGTCGGTTATATTCTTTGTTCGAATTGTTTTTAAATTATTTATGCATAACAGTGAAAATAGTAAATAGATAAGGGATATTCGTGTTTGACTTGAACTGAGAAGATAAAATAAACACATAAGAGATCCTATGCTTCAGGGCTTGGTGGCAGATACATCATCCATAGTAGAGGAGGCTTCAGGTACTGCTGCTGCTGCTCCATTTGCATCCTCTGCTGCTATGACAGTGTGGATAGGGCTGGGGATGGGGTTGAAGAGAGCTCCACGAGAGTGAGTGGATGTGGATGATATCGCGGTTGCGAGAGATATAGGCATTAGGCAAAGCCCCTTCCCTTGAAGGTACTGCATTGCTGATCCCATGTCTTCTTCCATCAGTTTTGCAACCCTTTGTTCCGTACTCCTTAGGCTCTCATTGGATGATCCTGTAACGTTTCCATTCCCATTTATTCCATTGCACGGTGCAGAGAGAGCGTTGAGCCGTCCTCCAACCTACATTATCCAAAACCATGATGATGATGATGATGATGATTGGTGATGCGACTATTATACAGATGTAGAGAGCCATAAGGGACTAAGAAACTGACCTCGGCAGAGAGACCATTGAGGCGTGGACCAGCTGCCCCTGCACCTCCCAATCTGCTCATGCTTAGTACTTTGACTTGAAGCTGAAGGAATCTAACATACTCGATGATCTCATCTAGCATTGATGCCTTATCCGTCTGCATATCATCATCAACCAATCCGGTTTATTATTCAGATTCAGACAAGAGTTGTAATTAAATCAGGAAAGTAGTGAGTACCTTGTTGGTGTTGGGAACCAATTCTTGGAGAGACTTCATACGCTCTGCGATGCGTTCCCTTCTTAGCTGTCCAAAACCATACTATCAGAAACACAAGATGAGAGATGGGATGAAGTGAATAAAGGAAGACATACCCGCTCAGCGATGCTGTGAGGATCGGTGGCTTGACCTCTCCTGGCTCGCACCCTTGGCTTTTGGCGAACAACAGGTGCGCTCGTGGTCGACACTGTCCCTTGTGCCTGCAACCCATCTTGGCTGCCCACTGTTGGACCACCTGACTCCTACATTCACAACAAAAGAAGATGTGATGAGGAATCAGAAACATTCTTTTATTTTTGGAGTAATAATTGTAAGATGATAGTTTGATACCTGAGGGTGATGGAACTGATCAGGGAAGGAGGCGTCGACGGCGAGAGCGTGGAAGAGAGATTGCGGAGGAGGAGGAGGAGGAGGAAGAGATGGGTCCCAACAAGGAGGGAGAGAAGAGAGCATTGACATGGAATCAAGGAAGAAGTCATTGTTTTGGTTTATGAACTCTCCCTTTCCTTCTCCATTCCCATTTTCCATCTCTTCTTCTTCTGTCTTCTTCCTCTTCTCCCTCCCGCATTTTATTCTTTTTAAAATTTTTTATTTCTAATTTTTAAATTACTGGCCGTTTCAGTTTTTCTCTTTTAATATTTACTCCCTTAAATATTTTGGTATATTAATATGTATCTCGAATCTCTCAACTCAAATATTATCTCACAAAAGTCGTGCGTCGCCGGCCTCTTTGTATTATTGTTTTTTGCTGTTAATTATCCTAACCAATTCTCTATTTATTCGATTCTGTATACAAATCCTTTTTTACATTTTGTTTTGTTTCCATTTATTTTAAGCTTTCTATATTTTCATGAAAATATGTTCCCCCTTCGAATGATTAAAATGTTCTCAGTTTTGCATTTAATCATGTGTTTTGAAAACAAATTTATGCAAATCGAAAGAAATAAAAAAAACAGAAATTATAACTCAAATCGTCCACTTGAGAGTGAAAACAGCGCAAGTAATTAAAAGGCCCAGCCCACAAAGAGAAACTGACAGGCCCAAACCCAAACGTAAAATGACCCACTTCATTGATAAGTCGGTCCAGCTATTTACACAAACTTGGTTCCGTTTTTCTTTTTCCACACCTTCTCTCTCTCCTCGATTCCCAATTATCTCTAATCACCGACCAAAATTGATCGGAAACCTAGGGCTCCGCCACCATGCATTCCCGGCGCCAGATCTTCGTTAATTCTCCTTACTGTCAACAAGCCGTCGCTCTGCAATTAGATCCTGCGCAATCTGAATTAACTCTTTTCGGTATCACTTCCTTACTCGAATCGTCGCAGCGTAAATCGTTATCGGATTTCTGCGTCTCTTTGGATGGGAAGCTTTTGAATGGCTCTACACGGATCCAAGTATCTAAGCTCCCTTCTGTCTCTATGCTCACTCTTTACCCTCGTCTCCGTGGAGGTGGAGGAGATGGCGGCGCAACGGGAGCCGAGTCTCGCGATTGCTACCTCAATATGTACGCGGAGAAGAAACCTGACAAGGTCGATCCTAATGAGCAGAGACTCTCCAAATGGCTAAATTGTGCTTTGTCTAACGAACCTTTGGCTGAGCCTTGTGTGATTGATCTCCTTGGGAATTTGTTTAACAAAGAAGCTTTGGTACATGCTTTGTTATCTAAGAGGTTGCCTAAGCAGTTCTCTTACATTAAGGGTTTGAAAGATATGGTGAATATCAAGCTCACGCCTGTTGCTGGTTCTGATGGATCATCGCAAGATACGACAAGTGCTCAGTTTCAGTGTCCGGTCTCAGGGCTTGAATTCAACGGAAAGTATAAGTTTTTCGCTCTGAGGGGATGTGGACATGTGATGAGCGCAAAGGCGTTGAAGGAAGTTAAGTCTTCTTCGTGTTTGGTGTGTCATGCGGATGTCAAAGATTCTGATAAGATTGTGATAAACGGTACAGAGGAGGAGGTGAGCTTGTTGAGGGAGAGGATGGAGGAGGAGAAAGCTAAGCTGAGGGAGAAGAAAGGCGTCTCTAAGAAGAGCAAGAATGGTGTAACTGTGGCGGCTGATACAGGAGCAAAGGTCGCAAAGAGACAGATGGATGATGGGAATGTGAATGGCAATGGCATTACTGTGAAGAAATTCAAAGCCGGGGATAAAGTTCCGGTTAATGCTACTAAGGAAGTCTATGCTTCTCTCTTTACTTCCTCCAAGAAGAAGTCTGATTTCAGGGAGACTTACTCTTGCAGATCACTTCCTCTCGGCAGGAACTGATTTGTTGGACCAATGTTGTTACTTGCTTGCTTCATTTGCTCTGTAATCTTTTCTGATTATATTGATATATCAACTTGCTCTGTAATTTAGCCACTGGATAATATAATGTGTTTCTTTCTTTCGAAATTGGTAAAAAACATGATCCTGTATGCAATCCACTGTGCTAGGAATGTGGTGTATCACCAGCTTGCAGATCACTCTCTCTCGGAAGGAACTGATTTGTTATCTTCGTTCTTTGTGATTTGCTCTAATAGAGGATTCCATCTTATTCTTTGCGATTCCACACAATTTTATTTTCATCTGCATATTTTTTTCTTATGCTGTGAAGGGTGTGAATTTTGGAAAAGGGTGCACATGAATGTGTAGCAAAGCTTGAACGAGACATCTAAATCTGATCACAACAATTAAGTCGTAACACAAAGGGGTAAGAAATGAACACATGGTCGTAAGTCGTAACACATCCACTTTCACTCTAATTTTTAAAACTATGTATGAGCTAACACGTTTAAGCATAAGTCCACTTCCTCTGAGACCGGACCCACTGTCTTAAATAACATCCTTCGACCCTCTGGTAACCAAATGGTGTTAAGCAGAAACCTTTCATTTCTTACGTAAAACAAAAGATCTATTCCTGTCTTTTTTTCTTTTCTACGATCTCTTCCCGCCTTTAACCCTTTAATTATTTTCTTCTACCAGGGTCATTAAATAGCTAAAAGCCTAACACTAAGAAAGTGTTGTATCATCAGCAGCAATTGTAACAAGAGGGTATGTATGTAGTTTACATCAATGCACGGACAAGGGCTTTGCAGCTCCATTCAAAAGGTTATATAAATCATCCAAAAACAGAGAGTAGATTTGCACAAGCAGTTCACATAAAGCCAATAGTTCCCAGATCGTGGCGACTCGTGACAGTAAGTGGTCTCATTGGCTTAGCCGTGCCTCTCTTTTTAGTACCTGTGCAGCATGGATGGAAAGAAGGTAAAACAACTGTCAAGATTAAGTTTTTTTTTTTCACAAAGCTTCTTGAGGAAAACAGAGGGGTATAGGCAATAACCTCATCAGCAAACTTGATCAAAATGGTAGTCCGAGGACGTTGTTGTCCTTCAATGGGTACAAAATGAGCCGTTACCACAGCAGGAAACCCTGCGTTATCCAGAACTCCCTGCATAGAGAAAATGGTGGCTGCCTCATTCTTCTCTTCCTCTACCAATTATATCTAAACCCTATCCATGAATATGCCAAGGGAGCACTCACCTTTACTATGCCAGCAACAAACGCCCCACAGTTGAATGTTCCCATGTCTTTTGGAATCGAAATGAACCTACACTTTCACAATTTTCATCAGTTCTAATCGCCTTTATCTTGAGTGTTTATGGAAAGAGCTGGAGCAGTCTAAACCTGTTCACGAGAAGCTCTTTTTCACTGATCATGTACTCATCTTCATGTTCTGTTCCTTTTTCAAGTGAATCAGCAACCTATGGCATGTTCGTTAAGGGCGAATTAGGATCCATAAACAGGCATGTCCATTGAAATACTCAACAACTAATTCAATTTGAAATCACCCCTCACCTTTCCAAACAAGACTTTCCACACGGTACTGTGAACGAAAGACAGAATCCCAAGTAACCGTGTCTCTCTTCGGTTTCCCTAAAACAATGAGACGATATATCCATAATACAAGGAGACTCATGTTAGAACTCTGCATTAACTTTCCATGAACAGAACTTACATGAAAGGAAATATTTTCTTTTCAGTCTTTCAGGTAAAACATACAAGTGAGAGTATCAGATTGCAAAAGCAGGATTTACCTTCTCCCGGTTGCAAAGAAGCTCCAGAACTCGAGATCCAACTGCATACCCAGCATCCTCTAGTCTGAGAGCCATCATTGTCAAGAAGAAGAAAACATTGTTGAGGGATCGAATGTGAAAATAAAAAATCATATGTTAATCTCGGAAACCAAACAGCTTACCTTCTTTCAAGTTCAGCAATATTGTCAACCTGGGTTTGATTGTACTGAACGAGCTCCGAGAATAAGAAAGCAAATGCGGTCAAACTCACCTGCAACAAGTACAATTCCAAAACAACTAACTTTTCAGCAGATGCTCGAAATCGAATGATCACAATGAAGGGATCAAAGAAGAAGATCGAAAACCGAGAGACTCGAATCGCATCCCTTACACAGCTATTAGATCCGGATCCAAATCGAAAAGAGAGTTCTCAATTTCCATACTCAATTCAAGTGTCAAGTTTTCTAACACGAGAATTTCTTAGCAAAGGTCAGAAAATGGAAGAGAAAAGTGGATCTACGGAGCTGAGAAGTACCTCTTGCTTGCCTTTGCTGAGAGGCTTGTCAAGGACGTTGGAGTACTGCTTCATTTTCCCGACTCCGATCATCTTCTTCGACTTTCAGGTGGGAAGGTGCTGGCCAGAAGAACCCTAAAGACAGAATCTTCCTTAGTTTTCTCGGGAAAATTATGCTTTTCCGGGAATAAAAATTTGAGTTCCTGCTGTTTAATGTATTTTGGTTTGATGAATGGACAAAACAGTTTATTTTTTTTATTTATTGATTTTAATCTTAATTTGTTTTAATTTGGGTAGAAAAAGTAAATTCTGTATAAATAAAGGCCCTAGCGATGATAAAAAGGGGCCGAGACTTGAGAAGAAGCCCTTAGCTTCACCGTCTCTTTCTTTCTCGTGAGCTTCTTTCGAATCGGCCGTTCTTCTTCTTCTTCCAATCTCTCACTCCAATGGACGAAGACGATGAGTTCGGAGATCTGTATTCCGACGTTCTCCAGCCGTTTCAACCTCCTGTTGTTCTTCCGCCTCCGCCTCCGCTTCCTCACCGTTCAATCGACCTCAACCTCCGATCCCAAGATCACGATGGAGCAGAAGCTAATTCAGCTTCCGTATCTAGGGCTTCGGACAACGATGCCTCTAAATTATCAACCACTCTATCTCAGAACGCGGCTCGGCAAGCAATTGGCGATGGCGACGATAAGGACATGAGCTTTGATATCGAAGAACCCGATGCCGATTCTACACCGGCGATTCCTGGTCTTTTCGTTGCCGCTTCTGAAGCTGGAGCGTTACCTAATTTGGCTACAGATCGAGGTGTTCCGCAAGTTACGACAGCAATTGAGCAGGTTGGTGGCGATGGAGGGTACGGAGGACAAGGAGAAGGAGATGACTGGGATAGCGACAGTGAAGACGATTTGCAGATAGTGTTGAATGATAGTAGCCGCAACGTCATGATCGGAGCTGATAGAAGATCAAGGATGGGAGACAACGAAGATGATGATGACGAGGATGATGAAGAACCACTTGTTATAGTGGCCGACGGTGACCCTAATCAACCTATGGAAGAGCAGCTGTGGGGAGAAGATGGTCTGCAAGGGGTTGAAGGAGATGGCAAAGATGGAGGAGAGGCTGGGAAGGGGAGTGGACCAGGAGGTGCTACTGGGCCGCCCAAAGCTGGTTATAGCAGTCATGGGTATCATCCGTTTCATTCTCAGTATAAGGTCAGTGTCAATGCAACACTGTTGTCACTGGTCAGATTACTTAGTGGCTGGGGTTCTTGTCATGGCCCCATTTTAGTTTTCGTAAATTTTAATTGCATATCTTCTTTGTACTTGTACCTAAACTTGAATGCAAATGCAGAGTGTGTTGATCAGAGAAATTGGAGACTGCTTTTTGACACACCATCTCTTTACTTAGCTGCTTCTGTGTTTGGTCATAAAATTAAGAATGTGAAAGGGAGATAATAATCCAATCACTTTCCTCTCTTATATATCGCACCCTATGCCACCACCAGTTACGCTTTTCTTTTCGAGAGTTTTTGTAATTCCTTACAGTTAGCAATTGATGACGAAGACTGTAAGAAGAATTAACAATCCCTTTGGACCCTAACTAACTTTGTGAAGCCAACATCCCCTCAAAGATTTCATATTGTCTTTTGGATTAGTCATACCAAAGTTACAAGCATTGACGCCGTGACAAAATAAAGGGTGGTATTGATCTACTTGACATATACATATCTTTTCCTTGCAGTATGTAAGACCAGGGGCAACCCCTATGCCTGGAGGTGCTGCATCTACTGGTGTGACCTCCTCAGGTCAAATTCGTCCACCCGCCAACCTTGGTCCTATGGCTGGTCGTGGCAGAGGAGATTGGCGTTCACTGGGAACGAGGAATGCTTCTGCTGCACAGAAAGGCTTCCACCAGTCTTGGGGTACTAATGGAGCAGGGCGGGGACTGGATTTTACTCTTCCCACTCACAAGTAAATTTTTTCTGTTCAGGAACTGTGGAGATTTTAGTAGCTAAGACTCATGTCCATGCATATCAATATTTGTTACTTATTTATCGTCTGATGTCTGATTGCTAGAACAAGTTTTTAATTAGTATAAATCTGTGTTTCTTTTATTTGATGTCTAGTCTTGCTTTTTTTTAGGACTATATTTGAGGTTGACATAGAGAGTTTTGAGGAAAAGCCCTGGAGGTATCCAGCAGTTGATATCACAGACTACTTCAACTTTGGACTAAATGAGGAAGGCTGGAAAGACTATTGCAAACAGCTGGTAACTAATAACTGTTATTTATATCCTTATTTCAGCAGATGAAGAGTACTAAGAGAAGCATCTTTCAATTTCATACAGGACCAACACCGAATAGAGACTACGATGCAAAGCAGAATACGTGTTTATGAAAGTGGTAGAACAGATCAGGTAAAGTGACTCATTGCTTATATTGTGGCAGTTATGAGCTGATATTCTTGCACTCGGACAATATTTTGTCTACATTATTAGATACAAAAGGGTGACAATGAATTCTTAATCACTCTCTTGTACGATGATAGGGTTATGATCCAGATTTACCCCCAGAGTTAGCTGCAGCAACAGGCGCACAGGGTGTTCCTGTTGATTCTACAAATTTAGTGAAGCCAGACACTGCTCAAGGTGATTCAGCTAAAGTACCAGCTCATGTTCGACCTTCACTAGTATGTTTCCTCCTGCCTTTGCTCTCACTTTAATGTGGCATTTTCGTTGTGGTTCATTATTCATTATATTGTATATCACAACTAGAAGGCTGTACATTTTCATGTTCATTTTTAAAGCTTGAAAGTATTTTTTGAATTTGTTATCTCAGCCCCCTGGAAGACCAATACCTGTGGAAACTGGTTCTGGTGAACGTTTGCCATCTATTGATACACGTAATCCTCGAATGTGTGATCTAGATGCTATCATTGAGGTTGAACATGTCTCAAATCTCTCTTAATTTTGGTTTTACTGGTGAGGCATCTTTGCATGCTGTATATTGACTGCTACTAAATGACATTGTGTTTGTTGCCAGATTGTATGTCAGGATTCGCACGAGGATGAACCCTCGGGTGAAAATGGCACAGATCAAGCTGATAGTAGCCTTCCTGGAGAAACTGTCCCAGTTGAGACTAGTTATGTTAACAGCAGAAGACCAGACAGGGAATCTGCTGAAGGTAGTCCTGCCCAGGATGAGCCACGAAAAAGCTTTCTCAAAAAGCAAGACGATGAGATCTCTAGAAGCACGGATAGTTGCCAGAGTTTTCGCTCATCATCTCCTGTTGGAGATAGAGGCACAAGGTCATCAAGTGTTGATCGTGAAGATGTGGGAGGTGAAGCTGGCAAAGATACTGAGATGGAGGAGGAGCATAAAATCAGTTCTGCAGTCCCTCAATTAGCAGTTCAAGAAGATGATGGAGGGGAATCAAAGACGGAGAGAAGTAGTGAAAGCAGTAAAGCAAGATCTGGAAGTCACATGGATTATCAGCAGTTGAAGGATGGTGCAGAAGAGGAAGTTATTCAAGATAAGCATTATGCTCGACCAGCAAGCAATAGGAAACACCAGGATATCAATGTACTGCATCAGAGCAGAAAAAATCAGGACAGAGGGAAGGAAATGGAAAGAACAAGAGCGGTGAGCAAAGGTGGTAGGGAGAACTCTAATCGCCATATGGAGCTTGATTCTAGTTATATTTACCCAATTTCAAGTCGCGAGGATTTTGATAAAAGAAAAGAGCGAGATGTTGACGGCGGGATCTGGCGCAGGAAAGAGGATGAGCCATACAGTCGAAGAGGTGGGGATGATGGGTCTAGGAAAAGGGATCGTGAAGATGATCTGGGCTCTAGGCAGAAAGGTAAAATGCGAGAGAGTGAACTACGCCGCAAAGATGACCATGTCCCTTCCAGAAAGCATTTGGATGATGTTGGTATGAGAAACACTTATGAAGTGGATGATCACATTAGCAAGAGGAGGAAGGATGAAGAATACTTGAGAAGAAGCCGTGCTGAAAAAAATGAAATCCCATATGGTCAAAGAGAATCAATCAGCCGCCTGAAACGAGAACGTGATGATAGGTTGGAGCATCAAAAGAGAGATGTCCAACATAAAATCAGAGATGATTTTGACGACCACAGTTCTCTCAGGCACAGAGATGATTTCCATATGCAGAGAGATGGAAATGAGAGGTTCAGAGAGCGTGAGGATTTGGATAAATTGAAACTAACTCATGAGGATGGTTTATCAGCACGAGGAAGAGAGAGGCAAGTGGCTGTAAGGGGCCACAGAGATTCAGAAGACAGATCATCAAGGATGAAAGATGAGTATAAAGCTTCTGACAAAGAGCATTTCACCAAAGATACAACAAGGCACACTAAACAGACAAAGAGAAGGGAATATCCTGGTGAAGAAAGTTCTTCCCATCATCGAGGACATGAAGACTTCTCTACACGCACAGACGACATTGTTAACAATGAGAAAAAACCAAGGCAGGACAAGACAGGTGCTAAAAGTGACAAGGTTATTGATACTTCGGATGGCCAGCGGTTGCAAGACAGAAAACATAAAGATTCTAGACGAAAGATTAAAGAACAGCGAGAGGGCACAGAATCATTGAGGAGCAAGCAAGGGGAACAAAATGGCAGTTCCGAAGTGACAGTATGCTCCATTAGCTTATGAAATTATTTTTTATATTCTCATCCAAGTTTTGCAAACTGAACGTAGTGTAGTTATTGTGAATGCAATATACCTTGCAAAGTTTTTTGTTCTGTTGCCAAACTTACCTAGGATATCTCATATGGTTTGGTCACTTTTGATCTGCTTCCCGGTCAGTACCCTTCGCGGTCAGTACTGATGTTTCTTTCATGCCTTTCAGGGCTCAAAAGGAACCAACGAAGCAAGAAATTGCAGGAGTGACATCCCACAGCACCCTAATGCTGCCAAAAGACACAAGGAAAATGGTTCCTCTGGTGATGAGCTACAAGATTCAAAGAGGGGACGTACAAAATTGGAGCGGTGGGCAAGCCACAAAGATAGAGAAGATGCTGTCCCTGCCAAGTCATTATCCATTTCCTCAAAACTTCAAGAAAAGGAGAAAAGTATTAATGGCCGACTTAACGAACCTGTTCATGGTTCTATTGGCAAGAACCGGGATGTAACTGAAGAAAAAAGTGGCCATGACCTTGCAGAGGCCAAAGATGGAAGCGAGAAGGGACCAGGAGACCGGCACTTAGACACGGTTGAGAAACTCAAGAAACGCAGTGAAAGGTTCAAGCTTCCAATGCCCACGGAGAAGGACACCACGGGAATAAAGAAAATGGAGTCTGAGACGCTGCCCTCTGCAAAAATTGAAGGCCCTGTGAATTCAGAGGTGAAAGCAGAGCGGCCAGCAAGGAAAAGACGATGGACGAGTAGCTGAGACTCATGAACTGGAGTTATAATAAAAGGCGAGGAACTGTCTCTCTTTGTCTGGATTGAGGGATAGTTTGATTATCCATGTAGCTTCCGATGCTTAACTGGATGACATGAGATTCTCCCATCCCACGGAGCAGTTATGGCAGTAATACGATGGAGGATCAAGCTCAATGGAAATTAACTAGGAGATTAGGGAGAGTGTGGAAGGAGCTAAGTTGTGTAAGAATAGGGAGGGATACTCGTAAGGATTACTCTGAGAGAATACTCTTGTAGTAGTTGATGTAACTTTTGTCAAAGATTATTGGTCTTTTAGTTTTGTTCCCATACTCAGCGCCTCAGGAGAGAGCGAGAATATTTTAAAAATACTTAACGGCACTGTATTATATACTGTAGTAATTTTGTTATTGTTATGTAAACGGCCTTTGATGACTTGGTGGTCATCTGTGTTTGCCTTTTTGCAAGTTAACTATATCAAGTGAGCAACAACTATAAACGTAGAGACTGCGTGGTGGAGAAGGTCTGTAAATAGAATATAAGCGATTATAAAGAACTCAAAATCTCTACGAAAATCAAACATTCCTATCACACAACAAAGAAAGTTTCTTTAAAGCTTTGATCTATAACAACAAATCACTGTTAGCTGCATATTTTGGTTAACATGAGTGGAATATAGATAGCTCAAATTCTGTCTGGGCGAACATGTTACAACCTATAAAGTTTATATGGTGTTTCTTAGACAGCACAAAGGAGTCCCAACACCAGCATTGCCAGCAAGGAAAGGCCGAGACTAGCAGTGTTGGCAACAGTGCCTGAACGAGGAGGCGTATGTGGTGGAGCTCCTCCAGATCCATTGGAGGAGGCCATGTTTGCAACCGGAGGCAGAGGTGGATCAATCACGTCTTTGGCATCAAGAGGTGGGTTAGGGGCACTAGCCGGTGGCTGTGCTTCCTTGGCTGCCACAGAGAGCAGAGCACCAGCCTCTGCAGGTAAGATGGCATAGGGCTGGTCTTTATTCAAATCTGAGCATGGACTCCCTGCATTTGCATCAATTATATATTATCAGCCTTATCTTGGTTATGTGTATATTGTTCTTTCATATCATCATATAGAGGTTTAAACTTACGTAGGTATCTGGTAGCGGTGGCAGGGAACTCTGTGATGACCCCATCAACGCCACTCCCTGCAATAAATGTGGCAAGCTCTATCGTAGGATCAGAGAAGTAGTCGAACGCTATGGCGATGTACTCGTTTCTTAGCACCGAGACATAAACAGAAATATTGGCTTTGTGCATTTCCTCCACCACGTTAGTTTTCCCTGTGGCAAAGCTTTGGGAAATAGTGACGAGAGAAGGTCTCTTGAGATTGACAGCATCTGCGTGCTTCTTGATTTCTTCAACGGATGGCTTGGGAGCATCTCCGATCTCTTTGTCGATGCTCAAGACTCTAGTGTACGGAGGGACTGCCTCAAAACTGGACAGAACCGAACTGTCATCTGACTGTATCAAAACCTTCTGGGTTGATTGCTTGTCGAGTGTGGATTTGGTCAGAGCGGACTTGACTGCGTCTAAGATTCCCAGGCCTTTCTTTGATGCTAAATAAGCAGCATTCTGTCGACAAACAACGTGTTAGTGGCGCTGCCTTGAGTCAATTAAGGAGCATTATAAAAAGCTTACCTCGATGTTGATAAGAACTCCGGTGACTGCCTTTGTTTTGCCAAACTCAAGAAAGTCATCGAGAGTCGTGAACTTCCCGGCGTTCTTGTTTGCTGGGTTTCTCTGGAAGCCCGAGGAAGTCAAGAAGGGGCTCTCGATTTGAGCTGGAGACAAAGAAATCACAATCTCAGCGATTTAGTTGAGAATGAGAATAGTTTCAGAGAACTTTAGAAATGAAATCAGTTTCTTACGCTTCACAGACTGAATCTCAGCCCAGGTGAGATCAAAAGAGAAAATGCCGTTATTAGGCTGGACCTCAGGAACACTGGTGGCTCGGGACATGAAAGTAGTCATGGCGGTGGTGCTTGCTGTGAGGTCTGCAGAATCATGGCAGAAAGCGATTCCATCTTTGGACATCTGGACAGAGCAATCAATCACGTCTGCTCCATCGTCGACTGCTTTCTGGTAAGCCAGATCAGTGCAGCCTGGATAGTCACCGCTTGCTCCATTGTGAGTTATAACCAACGCATTCCCTGCTTTGGGGAGAGTGTCTTTTTGGTGAGCAAAGCAAGCTGCAAGAAAACAGACACGTGAGGTGTTAGCTACTTCTTATTAACCTACATGTATACGAGGAGAGTTAATGACAAGTCATCTCACTGATGGCTTGTGATGCTGTTGGCGGGAAATCGGTGATGATGCCATCAACAGAGAACTGGCCATTGTCCACAAACTGGAGATACTCAGCAGAGGGATCATAGCTGTAGTTGAAGCTGGTGCGCATGTCGTTGGCAAATCCAGAAGCATAGACCTCTAGACCGGCTTTGTGGGCATCAGCCACAAAAGTGGTGGCGGGCTTTAGGTACTTAGCCGAGTCAAGGGGCCAAATGTAATCTTTGGGGACAAGAACACCTGAAGCGAAGGCCTTGATTGCTACAAGATTCTTCTGAAGCTCGCTGTACTTCTTGTTGGTGGTGGGCTCCATTGCCTCAGGGTCTTTGAACTCGAATATGAGCTTTGTCTTGGCCCTGCCTGCGTCCATCCCAATGCTCTTCAAGAAACCGATCTCTGGAGATGAGATGACATTAATGCCACGGAATCTTAAGCTTCTCAGGTACTCGGCTGCGCTCAGCTTGTGTTCCATGTAGAAGGCATCATACTGCACATTTGTATTGTTTTATTTTTATTTTGATAATTCAACAATAACCCTCCCTAAGTTGCTTAATCATATTCTCAAAGAGAGAAAGAAGAGAAACCTGAACGTTCAACCAGAACTTGGGAGGCTTGGTTCCAAGGACGTCCTCCACCGCGGAAACGGGCATTTGGCCGTCAAAGATGCTGGGACGAGAGAAGATGTTCTGGACCACTGCTCAATAATACAAAACATGAAAAGGTGTGGTCGTGGGGAGCATTGAAGGGAGGAAAAGAGAAGAAAACATACGAGAGACATTGGAGAAGATGGTGTCGGCAGAGTAGTCAAGGACAAACCAGCCCTTGATGTCCTGACCATTAACCTTGTAGGTCTTCTGGGCTTTAGGGAAGAGCGTGGAGATGGTGGTTGCATTGTCAAGCCTGATATCGGACAAGCAAAGGCCCACACCATCCTTAGTCATCTGAAGGTTGCACAACATTGTGAGGCCAGGCGAGCTGGTGCTAATAGCCATGTCATTTGCAGGGGCGCTAGACTCAGGGAAAAGACCCGAGAAGCCACCTCTGGCCACAACCGCAGGCTCCTGTCCTGAAATACAAAAGAAGAGAAGACATGTATGTAAACAAAAACAAATACATTATACATTGCATGTTCATACATTATGTAAAAAGATATTTACCATTAAGGGTGAGCCATTTTTTGGCAGGAGCAGCCGCAGGAGTCTTGGGGGCCGCAACACATGAGTGTATGAAAAGGGAAAAAAGAATGAAAAACCTCAGCATCTCTATTTGATTGATCCTGCATTTGTGTGAACGTACGTAACCCAATGAAAAAGCAAAGTCAGATACATATATAATATAATATACAATACATAACTGTTAACATTATAGAGAAAAAGTGAAAGAAGAGATCTCACAGCGAAAAAAGAACATGAATCCCCTCTTCCGCTTGTATTCCTTGCTGGGTTTGAGAAGGGAGAAGAAGCTTAAAAAAAAAAAAAAAAAGGTTAAAGAATCTCCCTTCGGGGGAGATTGGTCAAACAAGGTTAATTAATGGTAAAAAAAGTAACTTGCTCGTATCCCATTTATGGCCATTTACTACTCCCTATTTTTATCTCTTTTCCCCCTCCATTCCCTTCTTAACCGCGTTTTTTTTTTTTTTTTTTCTAAATTATTTATCATCTTCTTTGCATAAATTTATGTATCACCCCTCAGTTTTGAAAATTTAAATGTTTTCGACTTTGGACTAGTGTATATTCATTTTCAGATGTATGTAGTTAAAATGGCTTGTATAAGTTGGCATTAAGACCGAACGGAATCAGCCAATCCGAACCAAACTCTTGTTAGGTCAATTTGGTTTATAATAAATAAACAGATCAACTAAAGTTTATTCTTCGGTTCTCGATTCAGTTGCAGTTCATGCCTACATTTCAAATAATTCCACTTTTCAAAAAAAAAAAAACAATTTGGGGAACTCAAATTCCAAATTTCTGAATTTATCGAACTATACCAAACCATGCCTATAAGGCTATAACTCTTAAGAATCGAATTATTTGTTACCAATATTCGTTAATTTCGGTTCAATTTAGTCCTAAACCGAGCCGAATCTTACCAAATTGAACCCAAGTTTTTATTTTAACGCATAATAATATGATTGTTGTTATCAAGGTAAAGTAAATCTTAAAGCCAAAAAAAAAGTGAAGTAAATCTTAACATTAAAAATTAAAAATTAAAAATTTAAAACCAAGAACTTTTTATTTTATTTTTGAAAGTAAATCTGTAAAAGGATAGCGAATAAAAGAGGGTATATATTGGAGATGTTATGAGATGGCGTCTCGTTTAGACACCTCAAAACTTATTTGCCATTTCACCACCCGACTGAGTTTCCAGGTCCAACGCCTCTTCTCCTCCTCCTCGCTTCCATCTCACGCAATCTTCGATCCACCTCAGCTATGAAGATCACCGCCTTGCTCGTTCTCAAGTGCGCTCCCGAAGCTTCTGATCCCGTTATCCTCGCCAACGCTTCCGACGTCTCTCACTTCGGCTATTTCCAGCGATCTAGCGTCAAGGAGTTCGTCGTCTTTGTCGGTCGCACTGTCGCCAGCCGAACCCCTCCTTCCCAGCGCCAGTCTGTCCAGCACGAAGGTTCTTGTTCTTCTTCTATCTCTAGATCGCTTGTTTCGAATCGGATCTATGCAATCTCCTTCCCCTTTTTTTTTTTTGCCTTTTATTCGATTTCTGCAGACTCGGATCCGCTTTTCAATTTCCCAGCTTTTATGATAACTGATTAGGATGTGCACCTCTTCCGTTTTTTAGATATTTCTGGAATATGCCCTGGCTTTAATTTCACGCGATTCCAGCTTTTTGTTCTTGTCCTCGATTTTGGGGGTAATTAGGGTTCGTATTTTTTTTGTTTGATGTAGAGTACAAGGTTCACGCTTACAATAGAAATGGTCTTTGCGCGGTGGGATTCATGGACGATCATTATCCTGTTCGAAGTGCTTTTTCTCTTCTCAATCAGGTACCATCAATTATGTTTAACGTGGTTCTCTATGTTATAAGCCACATCTAGGTTCTCATCAGGAGGAAAGGTTTCGATTTGCTTAACATTCAATTTTTTCTCAGGTTCTAGATGAGTACCAGAAGAGTTTTGGTGAGTCATGGAGGTCTGCAAAAGATGACTCCACTCAGGCCTGGCCATACTTAGACGAAGCTTTAAACAAATTTCAGGTTCTCCAACTGTATTCACTCTTTTTTTTTTCCTGTGAGTCTTGTTATAAACCGTAGGAATAAGCTCAATTAGGTGGACAAGAATCCCAATCGACTGATTCCCTGTGAACTAATCTTCTTATCCCCATTGTTTTATGATTGTGGAGTTTAACTGAATTGATCTTAAAGTGTTATTGTTATTGTCCCGTTTTTGTAATCTTCAGGACCCAGCAGAAGCTGATAAGCTGTTGAAAATCCAAAGGGAGTTGGATGAGACAAAGATTATCCTTGTAAGTGGTAGACCCTTACCGATATATTTGTATATTCTCTTCTCTAAGTTCCAGTAAACATGTAAGCAGACTGACTTTTATATACATAATGCTGTCCTCAAAGAATATGTTGTTCTGTCAATGAGTTTAGTTTCTTTTGAAAAACCACAAAACAAGTTAAAAGTGTTGCAGGTATGATGAATGCTTTTCTCTGCCTGAAATTGATTGTTCGTTCTGTATTGCAGCATAAAACCATTGATAGCGTTCTAGCCCGTGGTGAGAAGCTGGACAGCCTAGTGGAGAAGAGCTCAGATTTGAGCATGGCATCGCAGGTAACATTCTACCATCACATATTAGCTTTTTTTTTTTTCCCCTGCCTTGGTCTCTGAACATAGTTGGCTAACACGGTAGAAAGGTAGGATATGAGCGAACTTGAAAGTATTGCGGATGATCGAGGAACTTTTGGCTGTAGTATTGTTGGGTTAGATAAATAAGAACATTTGGATTTAGAAGAAGTTCCAGTTGTCTGAATACATTCTTTCAAAAAGCTTTTTGCTTCAGCGTACAGTAGAAACAAAACCGGGGAGAGAGCATACCCTACCTTTGAGTGCGGTTTGAACTATTTGATTTACGTGTAACCACTTAGGCTTACGACGAAACCTAAAACTCAGTCCTATTAATCATGGTATTTTCTGAAATTTCATTTGATGATGCAGAGTAACTTATTTACTAGCTATATATATCAATGTTTTTCGATTCAGTCATAAACTTAAATGGGATAGGTGAACAAAGGTTACTTCCGAGATGAGAAACTGATTTGGGTGTTTTGGGTTGAACAGATGTTTTACAAGCAAGCGAAGAAAACGAATTCATGCTGTACTATTCTGTGAGCTGCAACTCCGGAAGTCCTGGGTATATAGTCGACCGAACTTTTGCTGGTGGTCCAGACTGTTTTTCCTTTTTATATATACATATATTTATATGATTCCGTCTCTGTAGTTTTCATGCATTTTGAGATTCTATAAGATTCGACTCGTGTGGTTGTGTTATCCAATTACATAATGTTACTTCCGCAAGATTTCCACAATTGGCTTTTTCCAGATTATCTGATTGCTTTTGTATGTGTGTTTCTTACGATATTAGAGATTGCACATATATTAAGATTTCGAAAATAGACAAACGCCAAGGGGTGATAACTAGAGTATACAAAGGGAGCAGTACATCACAAAGAAAAAAAGAGTAAAACAGATGAGAGTTGGGATTTTGTGTGTTGTTTATTTATTTGCCGAAGAGAGATTTAAACCACCAAATGCCCTTGGCGTCTTCGGGGGCAGTGTTGGACTCAGGTGGTGTATCACTCTGAGGAGTCTTGTGAAGCTTGCTGATGTCGTATCCTTCAGCCACCGCCTTCTCCACCAGCTGCTTATACGTCTCTTCCTCCATATGGGCCGTCCTGCTCAATATCTACACAACATAGTCCATAGTTTAATAGTCAAATCATTATCTAAGATCGCTTCTTCAATTATTTAGAAAAGACAAAAATAATGAAGTAACGGACCCAGAGATAACTCCTGGAGGGCTGGCCGATGAGGGCGTGCTGGTAGTCAGAATCGATGTAGAGCACCCAGTAGTCACCGGTGACAGGAATGATAGGGAGGAAAGGAGGGACGTAGAACTTGACTTTGAGCTTGGCCTCGTCGCTTTTAGGGTCGGCCTTATAGGCGGAGCCTTCGATATGACCCCTCTTCCCGTTGCTCCATGTCTCGTTCAAGACGTGAACTGTGCCGTCTGGGTTGAGAGTGTACGTGGCACGAGTGTCGACGCCGTTCTTTGGCTGAAACCTAGATGGGAAAGATGCAATCTCGTACCAACGGCCCATGTATCTCTCCAGGTCGAGCCCTTTCACCACTTCCATTTCTCTCTTCTCCGCCATATCTTTCTTCTCTTCTATTTTTTTTTTCTTTTTTTTTTTCCTCCTTCTCTAAGATTTCGATATTTTCTTTGATGAGGTAAAAGGATAATAGGAGAGATTCTTTATAGGAAATAGAAAAAAAAAAAAGGAAGGAGATTTCCCTGGGAGGAGAGGATGACACGTGGAAAGCGTGTAGGGCAAGGGTTCTAGTAGCGTCTAGCAGTTACAGCGTGAATAAGGAGGAGGACACAAATGTCTCTTTTTTTTTCTTTCTTCTGTGAATACAAATACCATGGGCCATACATTCACACTTTGATTTGACTTCCTTTAGCCGTTTCTAGGCCCCACCAAATTTGTAGATATTTTTCGTTTTTGGTTTAAATGTAAATAATAAATATCTTCTTCTACTGACGCCAAGCAAACAAAAAAATCTTCTTCTCCTCCTGACCGTTTTTCATAATAGCTCCATATGTAAGCAACAAAATTAAGTAGGCACAAATTTATTACGCCCAAATGAGATCATCGTAGATATTCAAAACTAACAACACTAATTTCGTCTACAGAAAATTTCAAATATTTTACTTTCCGGAAAGTGAGTAAGTTCTTGTTATTTTATTTTGACAGTCAGTCAATATGAATCATTTCTTAAAATAAAAAATAAAAACATCAAAAGTTTTTCTTGTTGGGAGTAAAATTTTAACAATCTCGCTTTCAACTCCAATTCATAAAGAGAGTATGAAACAGGGTGGTGCAGTGTGTCAGCTGATGATGATCTATTGACAATCGGAGGAAACAATGTGACACTAAAAGAAAAGAAAAAAACAATGACAATGGTCTCAAATGGAGAAAAATGATGCAACCGGTAGAGAAGAAGATGACTCTACTAAGGCGGAGGAAACGAATCAAAGCCAAATCTAGTAGCCACCGACACCATTCCGTTATTTTCATCCTGCAACAAACACATCACTTTCATTTTCTAAGTACAAACAAAAGCAACAAGAAAATAAAGTCATACCTGTTTCATCATCTCGTTCATGATGTCATCGAATACATCGTGGTTGTTGTCTACAAGAGCATCATCTGGCCTTCCTAACTTCATATCTGGATCATCTAGCATTGTATTAGGTCTCCCAACATTCTCCTGACTGTTGAGTGTTGCACTCTCTATTGGGCTCGTCAGTGACTCATCCAAGTCTTTGCTTCTGGTTGCATTGTTATCCCTGAAAACCATGTTATCTGCTTGTAGTGGATACTCAATGTTACCGAATGGAATCTGCATGGTGCAGTTCTGTTCCTCCCATTTTTGCGCGTCTAACGAACTCATGTTCTGCATGAAGTCACCTAGTAATTGTGGCTCACATTGCATCTCTCCCACTCCACCATGATTATCTGTAGAAACCAAAGATGTACAATCTCCCAAATTGTTGTTCCCTCCACATGTCATTTGATCCGGCAAGAAAGCATGATTTAGAGGTAAGGAATCTGAAGGGAATCTGGTTGTGTTTAAATTCCCTTGCCAGATATGACTAGGATATTTAGATAAGCCTTGGACGCTGATGTTTTGAGAGGCAGAGATGGGCGAAGTTCCGTCGATGCAAAGATGATTTCCATCCAAAGCTCTATGCATTGGTTGTGTATAGTTTGGTTGCAACATATTGGTTGAAGCACTTGGCAAAGAGCTGCTAGAGCTACCAAATGACATACAAGAAGAATCTAGGAAGCTTCCTCGATCCCCTATGCTTTTAAAATCTCCCATGTATGGAGAGCAATTGCTTCTAGGATACTGAAGAGGCTCTAGTGGAGATGAAGTTCGCTGAAACAGATTCTGGACTCTTGGTGACAGAGTACTAAATGTTCCAAATGGATTAGCTGAGTTGCTTGAGTTCTGGTGATGATGCCCTTGTTGGATGAAGCTGGAGGTGTTCATTCCATGAAGATTTATCGATGAATACATAGATGGATGGAGTTTTGTGAGATGGGAACGCGATAAGAGTGAGCTTGGCAGCTGTCTTGTGGCAGTATAGTCTCTAAGTCCATCGAGTTGAGCCATCTGAAAGTAAGATGAGTCTCTATTTCCAAATGCATCTGCAGTCATGTTCTGCTGCTGACCTTCGTCTATCTTTTTCAAGTATAATCTGTACTTCTGAAACCACAACCAGAGAAAGAAAAAACACAAGTCGAACCATCTCACCATCTTAAGATCATATTAGCAAAGGAAGGGGTAAAATGCAAGAGAGAATGAGATATTAGTACCTGCAAATGACTGGCTACGTTTTCCCTAGTGAGACCTTCTATATTCATAAGATCAAGTATTTTTTTGGGAACAGCCTCTGTAATTTAGACCCAGAGAAACAAAATAAGGAGAGACAAAAAGAGGATTCCAAAGATCACACACAAGGAAAGGTGAAAAGAGGTTTAAGGGGAAACTCACTGTCGAGACCCAATTGCTGAACGGCATTGACAAACTTCTGATGAAGCTCCTGTGACCAAACAACACGAGGCTTTTTCCGAGTACTCGACTCCTCGCCATCCTGTTCACTGCCTTCACCATATTCATCTTCTCTCTCACTGTCATCTTCATCACCACTGTCACTGACTTTTTCTTTCCGTTTCTTGCTGACACTTGGGAGGAGATGGGATTCAGAAGGTGGGAGCAGTTGGCGAGAAGGGCCAATGTTTTTAGCGTATGATTTAATGTTCTTCTTAACAACATGATGCCATATATTCTGAAGCTCCTTGAGTCCAACAGGCTTAACCAGATAATCACAAGCGCCATGTATAATACCTTTCATAACACTCTCGTGGTCGCTATGAGCTGACAACACTGAGAATAATGAAACAAGTTAAAAGATTTGTTACAGAGTCGATATGAAAAAACAAAGAGAAGAGATCACACGTACTAATGACAGGAAGATCCATTTCAAGACCAATTTCAAGCAACTTAAAACCATCCGTGTCTGGCATCTCCACATCGCTTATCACTAGATCAAACATATTACTCTTCTCTCTTAACATTTCTAGAGCTTTCCTTGACTCCATTGTCTTTGTCACTGTCAATATCAATCAAAACATCATCTCTCATGCATCCATGTTCGGAAACAGAGGAGAGACCAAAACAAAAACAAAAACAAAAACAAACAGTACCATGATATTTGCAGCGAAGTAACAACTCTTCAAGTTTCCGAAGGCAAGTTGGATTGTCATCCACAGCAAGGACTCTCATCCCTACCGGAAACTTCTCAGTCCTTCCCTTTTCACTGCTCACCAACTCCATAGTTGATGCAATGCGTCTGCAAGTCTCCTCTCTTCTGTTCTCGTTCCTAGTTCATAGAATTTAATCTGATTTGTTTATTCTTAAAACCTGCATTTGGACTAGGAAGAAGACCATAGTCCTATACGGAAAAGGGCCCAAAAAAAAAAAAAAAAAAGAGAGTGATTGGTGCTGTGAATCAGGCCCTTAATTCTCCAAAATCTCCTTCTAGTTTTGTTCTTCTTTCCATCTATGATGACGCGGAGAGTCACATGCTTCTCTACTTTCCTTTTGTTGGTTGAATCTTTCCTTTTCTATACACAAAAGACAACTATTCGTACACTGAATTTAAAATGTCCCCATTTGTTTTCCTCCTTTGCACTTATTCTCTTATAACGTTCAAATTTTCTGACTTTCCTTATTCATATTCATTTCCTTTTTTTTGATTGACAAATTTTGTTTTTTTAAGTCTCAAATTAAATGCACCAGAAGAAATATTAAAAAAATTAAAAAATCTGATTTGAGAGTATGCATATGGACTCGATTCCAAAAATGAGAATTCGACAAGGCAATGGGTCACTCACCTGATCACTTCCCATTCATACTTTAAACAGAGGTCCCATATTTGAAACGGTTGACGTTTACTCAGAATTCTCTAGTCATACTTTCTTATTACTCTGCCATTTTTTTTTATTCTATATAAATAAATACACAACAAATGTGAAAACTTCGCTGTTTCCATCACATATTTCATGTTTTACTGACGCCTCTCCAACTATATATCCCTCATCATCTTCCTTTGTTTCTTTAACCATTGGAATTATGAACCGTTAAAAGAAAATATCCTTTCCATTGGTCCAAACAGGACTAACAAAATAGACAAGTCCTTGTCTCTTCAACTAACGCATTGCTTGCTTTACACCTCAAACATGATGTTGTATTCCAATAATGGACCAAGTTCTTGACATCTAAACCAGCCACAACCAGCACTCAGAAAGCTATCATCAGTCGCATCTTTATTGCTCTACAAAATTTTGTATCTGCAGTTTCTCATATGTGAATCGATGTTACAATGTTCCTGCACATATTTTAGCAAATCCAATTTTCTTTTCTTATTGTTTTTTTTTTTTCACATCTATGTAATTCTTTTAATATATGAAGTTCTGTTTTAGTCGGGGGAAAAAGAAAAAAAAAAAAACTTAATCCATCATCGTCAGGAGGGGAAATAAGAATTCAAGGGGAAAAAAAAGAATAAAGTTGCAGCCATCACGCAGAGTTACAAATTGACAAAAAAACCATACTTAAATAGAGAGTGAGATTGCGGCAGCCAGCAGCAGACATGTGTCATAATCTGAACTATGCAGCTTCCGGTAGACAGATCCAGTATGCAGAGCTATTGCTTTTAGGAAATAAGAGAGGCTCTAATGGAGATGAAGCAGGTTGAAAGAGATTAGTATCGTGATATGTTCCAATTTGATCTCTATGTCCATTACGTTTCAAGTTCAGTATGTACTTCTGCAACCAAAACCAGAGGAAAAAAAACACAAGTTGAATAACCATCCAAGATTATATTGTACCTATGGAAAGGGAAAATGCAAGAGAGAAAGGGAAAATTAGTACTTGCAAATGGCAGGCTACGTTGTGCCTAGTGAGACCTTCTACATTCATGAGAGCATGTATTTGTTTTGGAAAAGCCTCTGTAATGGAGACCCAGAGAAACAAACATTAGGAGAAATGAAAAGAGTATTATACTTCACACATAAAATAATCTTGTCTGCAGAAACAAGAATGGACATCACACGTATGATAAGAGTGTTTATGGTGAAACTCACTGCCGCGTCCCAATTGCTCATAGGCATTGAGAAACTTCTCGTGGAGCTCCGGTGACCAAAAGACACGGTGCTTCTTCCGGGTTTATAACTCCTTTCCATTGTTTAGCTGAGGAGCTTCGGTTGCCCTTTTCAAAAATAGTCTGTACCTCTGCAACCAAAACAAGAGAAAACAAAAAAAAAAGTCGAACCATCGAAACCATCAAGTCGAAATAAGTCAAAACGCAAGAGAGAATGGCAAAATTAGTACCTGCAAATGGCTGGCCACGTTTTCCATAGCGAGACCTTCTATATTCATAAGATCAAGTAATGTTTTAGGAACAGCTTCTGTAATGGAGACCCAGAAAAAAAAAAAAAACATAAAGGTGAAACGAAAAGAGGACTCCACACATGAAAGTATGAAAACAAAAGGGAAAGGACGTACTAATGACAGGAAGGTCCATTGCAAGACCAGTTTCAAGCAACTTAAAGCCATCTATGTCTGGCATCTCTGCATTGGTTATGACCAGATCAAACATGTTACTCTTCTCTCTTATCATCTGCAGAGCTTTCTTCGAATCCGTTGTCTTTGTCACTGACATATCAAATCAAACATCATCTCTCATGCATCCCCTGTCCTGAAACAGAGAGACCAACACAAAAACAAAAACAAAGAGTACCATGATATTTGTAGCGAAGCAGCAACTCTTCGAGTGTTCCAAGGCAGGTTGGATTGTCATCCACAGCAAGGACCCTCATTCCTACCGGAAACTTCTCAGTTCTTCCCTCTTCAGTGCTCACCAACTCCATAGTTTTTGTCCCTTCTCGTCCTCACAGGAAGTTTAAAGACTTTTATTCTGATTTCTATATTCTGAAAACCTGCAGTTTGGAATAAGAGACAATAGGAACACAGAAATATCAAATTTAAGAGCCCGGAAAAAAAGAGTGATTAGGGATTTTCATAATTTGAGATAACCTAACTGAATCCAAAAATATCTCAAAATAACCTCTTTTTTTTTTAATATAGAATTTCGTTTTTATGTCATTATTAAGCTATTAATTCAGCTATTAATTCTCCAAATAATGGCCTATTTCCTTCTATTTTATGCATCTCTTAGCCAAGCATTTAAGTTAAAGATTAAGAACTTAGATAACGTATCCAAGTTTCCTATCTGCAAAAAGGAAAATCTCCATATGAAGAATTGGAAGTTCAAATCTGCTGTAGTCTTGAACAGTAAAAGGACAGCCTTTACAGGATTTGTGAAACAGAGCTTAAGGAATAAGGAAAGCAAGAACCTTTTCTTTTTTATGAGAAAGGCTCAGATTAAGGCGCTTTGCTCATTTTTCAACGCCCACTAGACAAATTAAATACTCATTTGGGCCTGATATATTGAGATATAAGGGATACAAAAAGGCTAAACTAAACACTAAACTTAATCCTTCAACTTCAGTTATCGTTTTGATGAAAGTGGCATTATCTTAAGGTCAGTTTTTTCCCTGAAAACTGCACTAATCACTTGGTTCGAGGAAGAACAATTAAATTCAAGGAAGAAAAAAAAGAGTTGCACACCATCACACAGACTTACAAATTGACAAGAAACCATCAAAAAATAGATAGCACGACGGCTGCGGCCATCAGTAGTGGGAAGAAGAGCCTGTGTTCCCGGGCAGCCCCACCATAGTAGGGCTCTAACATAATCGGAAATCTGCAGGTTGCTGTAGAAGGATTCGTCTTGGTCACCTCTGATATGTTTGCAAACTTGCAGGCTGTATCAAGCTGGTCGTTTATCTGATAGTAACTATTGAATGCATACGATATGTTTTCCTTCCCGTCCAGATCCTTACAGGACGTCCCAACTCCAAGACTGGTACAGTCCCCAAGGCTACATGCATAGCTCACGGCTGGGGCCACTTGCGGATCGTCCAACCTCACGTTTGGCTTCATCACACACCACTTCCTCTGTAGGTAGCGCACCCCTTTGGCCTGGATAAGAGCTCCTGTGTTGGTTGTTCCCAGGTTCAAATTGTATTTGGGTAAGCCATCAAATGTGAATATCCCCCAGTGCCGCTCAAAGTATCCCGGCTGCACGCTTTTGGCGTCCTCGTCTATCAAGCTGAACAGGTAAGCATCAATGGGACCAGGCCTCCTAGGAGTCCCCTTCCCACCTGAGATGTGAGCCATGAAGCCTTGGTTGAACTTCCTAGCGTACTCCACGTTGGCATTCTTGTCCCCATCAGTAGGCCATCCGATTTCCCCAATTATGATAGGCATGTTTCCAAACCCATTCTTCTCTAGCGCATGCACTAGAGTGTCGTAGTTTGCATCAAACACGTTGTAGTAGTAGGTTCCACCATCGTTCATGGGCTGTGAGACGCCGTCAAAGAAGGCGTAATCGACTGGGAAATTGCCGTCATTGTAGAGACTGATGAAAGGATAGATGTTAACGGTAAAAGGGCTGCCATTTTCGCTCAAGAACTTGACGATGGCGATCATGAGATCATGGATATTGGCTCTGAAGTCCCCTCCAGAGGGAAAGGTGGTAGAGCTTTCATAGACATCAGCGTTCAGGGGACACGTGACTTTCACTTGGTTCTGAAGCCCAGCCTTTATAATTGCAATTTGGATGTTCCTCAGGGCAGGTAAAGTTGTGCTCAGATAGCTCCCGTTATAAGTCGACAAGAAAGGTTCATTGCCAACTGCCACATATCTGTGCAACAACCGAATCAGAGAATCAATTCAGTACCTAATTTAGTGAGACTATTGCCGGATACAGTTAAGACATGAGATTTGTATATATATATTTCAGCAGAAGACAACAGCCATAGCTACAGACACAACCTACTTACTGTTTAGGAAAATCCAAATTCAAATTGACCAAGTCCAAATTCCTAACTTGTAGAGTGTAAATGTGGAACCCTAAAAAAGGAAAGTAGATTAAAGAAACAAAAAAAGGACCTGATGTTGACGTTATCGGTGTTGATGTGAGTAGTAACATTTTTAGCAACCCATTTCTCAGCTGCTTTGAGGCTAGATGCAAGAGAGGCGAGCATCTCATTGGGAATACCCACCATGACCTCGATTCTGGATTTGCCTAGAGCTCTGAGAGTGTCGTATTCGGCGTCAAAGAGCTTTACTTTCTGAATATTGTTGTCTATCAGCATCCGCACAACTATGTCCGGCGGCAGAGGGTGAGACGCCTGCGTGCCCCAGTTCGCTCCGATTGAACTTGCCCTCTGACAGACCAAAGCCACCGCCAATAGTAGCAACACCGAACCCCACCACATCTTTAGGCTCGCGGATCTGACCCTTCTTTTCACCAAAAAAAGCTATACAACAACACACTGAGCTCTGAGCTTCTGAGCTGAGCTTTGAGCTTTGAGCTGTACAGTCTCTCCCAGTACAGTGCGTATTAAAGCGACCACGCACGAGCGAGTGGCCGCTGCTTTTGGCAACCCACAACGACAAATGACACGTAAGCATCGATGTCTTTGGGTTAGTGTCTGACTGTGACGTGGTCCCTTGCTCATAACGGATAAGTGGGCTTCTGTATCACAAGGCCCATATCTTGGAAAGAATCCATCACCTACTTTAACCTCTAGCACCTATTCATATAAACATTAACTAAATATTTTAGTCCACACTAATAATAAATTTATTTGTCATTTTAATTCGGACCTAATTTGATATAAATATGTTTCATTTCAACATCATGTGTAGATTTTATCTCTAAAAGTTTTAGCTCTTGAACGATTCTACTTTTTCTCTGTTTCACTTCTTAACTTGTATGCCTCGTATTTGAAAACTATATATAGAATGATGCTCTAGGAAAGATTTTTGTTGTGTTTTGCAAATTCTCAAAGTCACGATCATGATGTTAAGGATAGCTTCAATATGTTTAGATGAAAAGCCTTGATTTTCCAAAGTTCTCAACTTGTCATCATCATTAAGATAATTGATCAAAATGGCATCTAATAGTGTAAGTGTGTAACTGGGCATTCGCGTGTCGAGCGTCTAATGGAACATTTTGATGACTTTATTTGATTTTTTTTTTACAACAAGAGTTTTGGTTAATAGAAATAGTGACGATTACAAACAACCTTTAAAAAGGCCAAGAGGTTGCTCTACTAGATGAAGTGGAAAACTTACACCAATAAAGACACAAGCAACCACAAGAGAGCCAAAAAACCGGACTAAACACTAAAACAAAGACTACGGTCACACACAAAAAAAATTGTGCAGCGAACCGACCGGGAACTAAGTCGAAAGACGAAAACATATTCCATATGTCTAAAGAGAACCCGGAATCCTAAACTGAAACTAAGTGAAGATGATAAAACCCGAAAAAGCAAGTACAAATGTCCTTCGACAACTTACACATCCATCGGACCTTCTGCAGCAAATTACCGAGGAAGTTGTGCCCAACACACCAACGATAACGGAAACCTCCTATTATGAATCTAGGGTACTACACTAAATGAGAGAACAAGGTTTCACAACTCACCAAGACAAACCCCAAGCATAACACCTAAGACAAACCTTTGGGTACGGCCAAGTCTGCAACGACTATGAAGTCTCAATAGAAACCAGAAATAAGGATATCTAATGGAAGTATTTTTTTAAATGGAAGTATTTTTTTAAATGTAATTATTTGATTTAATGGAAGTATTTTTTTAAATGTAATTATTTTTTATTTTCGATTTCCTTAGATACAAATATTTTGACTCTTTTTTTTTTTTTTTTTTGTAAGACGTGGAAAAAAAAACTTGGCTACTCGAAGGAGAGAAACAATAATCTGTGATTCTGTGGACAAGTCAAGAAAAAAAAAATACAGTGGGCAGTGTAGGAATTTTTGCGGGAGGAAAGAGCAAAACCCTACTACGATTTACCGTTTACTAGGAGAAGAAGAAGAAGAAGAAGAAGACGATGCGCAGATTCGGGTCTGGGAACAGATCTGTTTCCAAGCTCGTGTTCACCATTTGTGTTGCTATACTGGTACGATTCATTCCTTGGATCCATCGGATGAGTATTTATTTGATCAAAAACAAATTTGAAACGATGATGAGTTGCGATAGTATCTGTTTACTGCTTTGCTTTTCTAAATTAGCTTTCTCTTTCTCAATTGAGTTTTGCGTGGTTTGTTCAATTGATTTTCGTGGTTAGCTCATACCATCTCTATCATATGGAGCATCACATGGCAAGCGCAATACGGCGAAGTCTTCTGTGTTTTCTTTGTTCAATCTCAAAGAAAAAAGCAGATTTTGGAGCGAGTCTGTCTTTCGTAGTGGTATGTTCTGTCTGTAGACCTCCCTTGTTTTATGTGATCTCCTATGCGTTCCTTTTTAATCACACTTTATTCATGCTGTTATCAGATTTTGATGATCTTGAATCTCCTGTCCACTCGAATTCTGGTGTGCTGAATTATACTAAGTCAGGTAATTGCCTTTCGTTTTCAACTCAGTTCCTGTGAAATGATGCTAGCCTCAATTAGCTCAATGTGATAGTATTGGTCTAAAAATCTTATCTTGTGTTTTGTTTCGGTTCCTGACTTGTATATTTTCAGGAAATATTGCGAGCTACTTAGAGCTTATGGAAGTCGATTCTGTCTATCTTCCAGTGCCAGTCAATTTTATTTTCATAGGATTTGAAGGAAATGGAAACCAAGGTGAATCACTTTTGCCTAGCTTTGCTTTTTCGTTGAAATTGGAGTCATCACTTGATTTTCTTTTTTGTACATAATTTTTACCACGCATTTTCCAGTTTTCAAACTCCTTCCCGAGGAACTTGAGCGTTGGTTCAATAAACTTGATCACATTTTTGAACATACACGAGTTCCACAAGTCAAAGAAGTTCTCAATCCCTTTTACAAGACTAGCACTGAAAAGGAGTTGAAACACCATCTTCCTATCATCAGTCGCGTGAACTACAAGTACTGTCATCTTTTTGTATCTTGTTTCCTGGTGGTTCATTCGCAATGGTGGTGTTTGTTTTACATAGACTCTAACTGGGGATTCCTTTTTGTCTTTTGCCAGCTTTTCTGTTCATGGTATACAAATGGGAGAAAAGGTGACATCAGTAATTGAACGCGCCATCAATGTTTTAGCACGCAAAGATGACATTTCTAGGTAATACACTTCAAAGGGTTTCTTGCTTAAGTTTATGGTGTATGGTAGTCCATTACTGGGCGATTTTCACACAGAGAGATCTGATCCTGCTGACGACTTGGTTCTGGCAACTTTACATTACTCAAATAGCTGTTTGCAACTTTTTTCTTAGTGGTGGTCCTGATACTCATTTTCTCTGTCATTTCTATATTATACTCTCTCGTTTTATGGTAACAGAGATGAGGAAAGTGCTCTATGGCAAGTGGATGTTGAGATGATGGAATTTATTTTCACTAGCCTTGTCGAATATTTTCATCTCGAGGATGCGTACAACGTATTTATTTTGAATCCCAAACATAATCTTAAAAAAGCCAAATATGGATACCGGTGAGTACCTGCTGTTTATATTATTATATCACGCTCGGGGAACTACTAGACTAATTAAAGGATTTTGCAGGAGAGGATTTTCAGACTCAGAGATAACTTATCTGAAAGAGGTAGGTCTAGTTCCCTCAATTCTTTACATGCTTCGAAAGCAATTGGATCATAAACCATCCTCACCAAATAAAAAAGAATGTCCTTAAAGTGATCTCTTGGTTAAGTTGGCTGTTAAGTGCTTGTACGTTTATGCCAAGTTCACATTACTCTTTTTTATTTTTCGCAGAACAAGGACAATTTAAAAGAACTTCTTCAGTCTGGAAAGCCGTCAGAAAATATTTTAGGTACAGAAAGGCAAATAGCAACAGTAAATCTTTTGATGATGTATATTCCAGTTTTTTTATTTGAAATCTGCTGCGAGTATGTTGTAGCATTTGATATGGTGAGGAAGCCATTGTACGAAAGACATCCGATGCTGAAATTTTCCTGGACAAATGCAGAAGAGACTGATACGGTTAGTTATTAAGCTGCATCCTTCTGCTCAAGTTTTATTATTCCATTGATTAGCCTTAATGTTTTCAAGATATGGCGGATGTTTATTTTGGCAATGTGTTTAGTCCCACGAGGTTGTTGCAATGGTGTTATACTTACATTCGAGAACCACATCCTTTTGTGCTACAAGAATTCGGTGTTCCGTTATGTCTTACAGTGTTGGCTATTGTGTTTTACAGTGGTGTTAATGTCTTACTTTCAGGCCGAGTGGTACAATGCATGCCAGGATGCTCTTAACAAGTTGGATCAGCTATCTCATGGTAAAGATACAGCCAAGCTCATTCAGAGTAAGGTTTTGCAGGTACCAATCTTCTTCTCTTTTGGCCTAATACTGTCTGGCCCCAGAATTTATTTGTAATTCTAAATGGATTTCCTTACATGTGCTTAAGCTTAACTTTGGATCTTTCTCTATGGAAATTTCAAGTTGCTTAAAGGGAAAAATGAAGATATGAAGGTTTTACTAGAAAAGGATTTAAGAGCTGGAGACTTTAGCAATCTTAACGCAGAATGTCTGACTGATATCTGGATTGGAAAGGGCAGGTTGCTTTTCTGAAGCTCTCAATGCATGTGTGTACATGTATTTAACCTTATCATTCTAGCTTAGAGGGCATCTTATGCATGCCAAGAAATTGCCAAAGCTGTATGTTTCATGATTTTGTGAGCATTTCCTCTCAGGTGGGCATTCATCGATTTAACTGCTGGCCCTTTTTCTTGGGGACCTTCTGTCGGTGGGGAAGGAGTGCGAACCGAACTTAGTTTGCCAAATGTGGGAAAGACTATTGGTGCAGTTGCAGGTACTATTCGCAATAAGTCTTCTGCATAATGACTTCAATGTTGTAAACCTCCTGACTATTCTAGTAATCTGTGGGCACCTCTGGCATTTTTTGGCCTTCTTTCGTTTGCACAAAACTTTTCTTGAATTTCCTTTAATCTTGCGTCCATGATTTAATTTCCTGCTAGAAATATCTCAAGATGAAGCAGAAGACAGACTGCAAGCTGCAATTCAGGATAAATTTTCTGTATTTGGAGAGGTATGTTTTTGTTTGCGAAATGAGAAGCCATTTTAGTTCATGATAGGAGTTTATCTTGGGACTACCTGAGTTATCTTGGGCACTGTTGTACTGCAGTACGAACAAAAATAGGATTAATAAGAACAACCAAATTTCTGATACTTTAAGAGGAAGACATACATGCATAAAGTTTACTTCTGTGGTGGGGGGAGATACAGTTGGAAGACTTCCCATAAAATAGTGATATCAAAGAGGGAAAACTTTAAATAAGGTTTTGAGAAAAGACGAGTAAGAGAGAGTTTGAGTGTAGGACTGAGGGGTTCTAGAGTTAGGAATCATCTCAGACAAAGCTCCATGAAAACTGGTTTCTCTACTTTCTGTTTCATGTCCTATAAAGGGGAAAATATCAATTGTTAAGTAAGGATCTGGATCCTTAGAGCTTTATTTTCCTTGAGGCTGATGCATGTGGGATAAATGCAAGTGTTCAGGCTGCCAGTGTGCGATTTCTCCGAGTTATATGTTCATTTGCCTTGTTTGAAATGCTTTTGGCCAAGACTTCTCAGTATTGCTTTTGTTGTCTCAGAATGACCATCAGGCTGTTGACATTCTTCTAGCGGAGATTGATGTATATGAACTTTTTGCTTTCAAGCACTGCAAGGGAAGGAAAGTGAAGCTTGCTCTTTGTGAAGGTGAATCTATTAACCCTGCTTTATTTTCATGTACCCTTTACGTATATTCTTTTCCTTGCTATCAAAGAGGGATTCTGCACAGCTCCCACATCATTTTCTTGAGTAACTGTTTCGATATTTTGCATACATTTTCCTCATTTGGTCTTTACTTTACGTGTCCAAGAACTTGATGAGAGAATGCGGGATTTAAAAACTGAGCTCCAGTCATTTGACGGAGAGGAATACGATGAGACTCACAAGAGAAAAGCTATGGATGCACTTAAAAGAATGGAGAGCTGGAATTTGTTTAGCGATGAACATGAGGTATTTTCTTGGTCCCACGCCAGGCTTTTTATCTTCTGCTGCTATCTCCCTTGCTGGTTTGCAAATTTTTTCAGTAAGGGGATGGGAATCATAATGCCTCTGTTTTATAGAAGAAAATGTGACACATTGCATCGTGATATCGACTTCACAGGAGTTCCAAAGTTACACAGTTGCACGCGATACTTTCCTTGCACATTTAGGTGCTACTCTCTGGGGATCCATGAGACATATAATATCACCCTCAGTTGCTGATGGTGCATTTCATCATTATGAGAAGATCTCTTTTCAGCTTGTCTTCATCACACAAGAGGTATGTTCATGTCTAATTGTCTAAAGGATTTCCTATCAGGTCAAGCATATTTTGGTTTAAAACTTTGATTGATCTTCTAATCTAAAGTCACAAGGATAAAGATGTGTCATTGGATAAATGAAACGTGAGATTATGGAATACATTTTTTCCTTTTATTTCAAAATGTTATGTAATTTATGTTTGAGAATGAAGTACTAATTGGTACTAAGCATATTTACCTTCATCCTACCAGTAACATTGCCTGAATTTTTTCAATCTAGTTTCTATAGATGCTGAAAAGAGGTCGTCACTCTGTAATTTTATTGATGTAGAAAGTTCGACAAATCAAACAGCTGCCGGTGGATCTCAAGGCCCTCATGGCTGGGCTTTCTTCGCTGTTGTTACCTTCTCAGAAGCCTATGTTCAGCCAGCATATGTATGCACTTGAAAGGCTTTGATCTTTTTGACCGTCTTTGATAAACTGTACCTCAAACTGTGGTTAGAGCTTAAAATGAGTAGATTGTCTTGTTTAGTATTGAAATGTCAATGAAAATTGTGATAGGTTAACACTCTCCGAGGATCCTGCATTGGCTATGGCTTTTTCAGTAGCCCGAAGAGCAGCAGCTGTCCCTTTATTGCTCGTCAATGGAACTTACCGGAAGACTGTTCGTTCATATCTGGATTCATCAATCCTCCAGTACCAATTACAGAGGCTGAACGATCACACTTCCCTTAAAGGTCGGGTAACAACAGAATTTTTCTCTCTGTTAAAGTAGTTTTTTTTTTAATTGTTACCATTGATTCCTTTTGTTGTGGCACCTTTATAGTCATAAAAGAGCTTTTCCTAATGCTAAACTATAAACTATTTGCTACCAGTTTACGTGATTTGGTGTTCCATTTGCCGTCTAAATTTATATATTGATGTAGACACTATGGATCACACATCTATATAGATGAATACTATTGAGAAGTTTTGAGAACTGTTCTACGTTTGACATATGAATTTCAAGTTTTTGCCCTAGGGTAGTACGCTTTAGTAAGAAAACTGCATAAGATCTGAACTACTGTATTATCTTTTTTACTGCTGTCTTCGTTTAGAATTGATCCATTTGAGCGATTGTTCTTTTCCTACTGCTCAGTCAATTTGACTTCTGGTGTCTTTATTCACGTCCTATGCAAATTTTGTTAAGTTAATTGCTACTGGTTCCAATACATTAGTTGATGTTGGTACATCGTGATTGGCATTGACACTGTGAGCTATCCTTGTATATAACTCAGGAGGTCATGCCCACAGCAGGTCCACTCTTGAGATTCCTATCTTTTGGCTCATCAATGGAGATCCACTGCTGATAGACAAGCATTATCAAGCAAAGGCGCTTTCAAATATGGTGGTTGTTGTTCAGTCGGAGGCATCTTCATGGGAGAGCCATTTGCAATGCAACGGGAGATCACTGTTATGGGATTTAAGGTTATAACACATGCATGTTAGCATCTTTTTATTAGCAAAGTTCTTATGAATACGCCTAGTTAAATTTTACTTGTCATGAGCGAGTTAGAGTAGATGTGTTTTTTCTTATTCCTTCTTCTTTATAACATAGGAGACCCGTGAAAGCAGCCATGGCTTCTGTTGCCGAACATCTAGCCGGATTGCTACCTCTTCATCTTGTCTACAGTGTAGCTCATGAAAGTGCAATTGAGGTATGAAATTATGCTTACAGATTATTCTGAATAGCTTTGTAGTTCCATGTCCCATTGCTGTTAACTACTGCAATCTTGTGTACCCAGCACGAACGTTGATTAAACTCTCCAGATAAAAGAAGCTGATAGTCTGTCTTAACGTCTTTTAAAAATTGTGTTTAATAGGACTGGACATGGTCAGTGGGCTGCAATCCCTTTTCCACCACTTCTCAAGGTTGGGAAATTTCAAAGTTTCAGTCCGACACACTTGCCCGGAGCTATATTATTACGGCGCTTGAAGAATCAATACAAGCAGTCAATTCAGGGATTCATCTTCTGCGGGTGGAGCGAACGAGTATCCTTGGGAGTTTTTTTTTATCTATGTTTTTTTTTGCGTGCAGAACAGTAGAGGTTTTAAACTATGAAGAGGTTTTATCAGCTGTTCATCTTAATATGCTAGTGTTAAATCCTTGACTCAGAAACCAGATGAAAAAACGTTTAAGCTCTTCAAATCGAGGGAACGTGAGCTGATGAACAAGTACAAGTACGTGGTTAGCCTGTGGAGACGAGTGAGTACACATCTGTTCCTTTAGTTTGTTTTCTTCGGTTTTGAAGCCTTTGTTGTAGCTGGATGGCTTCAAATGATATGTGTATATTAATAATATGTTAACAGCTTTCGACTGTTGCGGGAGAAACACGTTATGGGGATGCCATGAGATTTCTGTATACCTTAGAGGAAGCCACGAATGGGTAAGTACACACCTTAAGCACTTGCTACAGTTTAAATGGAATGATTTGGTAATCAATGTGGCTTTCATTTATTAACAGATTCGTAAGAGAAGTGAATGATACAGTAGGAGTGTTGCACCCAATTCACTGCACAAAAGAGAGGAAGGTGAAAGTGGAAGTGGACATGACCACAATTCCAGCCTTTGTCATAGTTGCGATTCTTCTTTACGCTGTCTTAAAGCCAAGAGCTCCTAAGCCCAAAATCAACTGATGATGTCTAAAATCTAACAAAGAATAGCATACTACTCTTTTTTGCCCCTTTCTGAAACAGTGAAGTTCATCACTTTTTTTTTTTTTTTTTGTATCAGTCACTTGGGAAAGAATTGTTGTAATCTGTATCTGACTCGAGTTTACTGCAAATTGCAAACGTAGAACTTAGCAAAATTTCCTACACAGTGATAATAACTGGAGTTATAAAATCATAAGACTAAGACTAAGAATGAATGAAAGTAACTCAAGTTGTGTTGGGTCAGGAGTGGGCCCCTTTGGACAGCATTGTTTTCGGCAATCTCACAAACAAAGACCGGAAAGAAAATAATAGAAAAATTGGATCTGAGGCTAGAAAGTTCCCGAGACATCGGAGGAACCCTAGATTAAAATGAGAAGAGGAGAGTGAGGAGAGAAAAACAGAGATAGTCAAACTATGGAGCGAGAGGAGGAGAAGAAGAAAGAAGGCTCATCGTATAGGTATTGGGTGAGAGAAGCCACAGCAGATGCAGCTCCTCCTCCTCTGCCCCAGAAGCTCAGTAACAACGACGTCGCTCTTAACGCTGCTCCTGGGTCCCTAGGCTCTCTCTGGAATCGGGTTTGCGTTTTTTCTCTTTCATCTGTTAAACTAGTTTACCTTCATTGTTCTTTTGCATTCTCTTACTCTTGTCTTTGTCTCCATAGGCTGGCACTTGGGAGGAAAAAAGTCTCACCAATTGGGCCACTGACCGGTTAAAGGTTTCTTCTTTCTTTCTTTCTATCTCACTCTGTTTTTTTTAAATTTTGGTGCAACAAATTTTAATGTCTTTGCTACTTGAAATTGTGCTCATAGGAGCTGCTGGGATCAGTTGGTTCATTGCAATTCTCTTCTGGAAAAGCTGAGATCATAAATGTTAACAGATGCGTTGGAGATGTGAGTTTTCTCTCCCTTTTTTCTTTTGTTTTGGTCATTGCGTTCTCTATGTTTGTTCTCGATTGATGATCCCTTCTTCCTCCTCCACCTTGTTAGGCTTTCTTAGTTACAGTTCGGAACAAGAAAAGAGTTGGCTATACTTACGAGCTTTCCCTCAAAGTCGAGGGTAAGACTATCCACTGCTTCACTATTTTTGATCTTTGAAAAATTTGATAATTTTTATGGCCAAAGTCTTTCTACTTTATTTCTGTTGATAGATAAAAGAATTAGACATTTTCCCTCCATTCTCATGAATTTCAGTCTTTCAGATTAGGATGTAGTCTTTTAATTTTTATTATTGATAAAATTAGAAAACTTATTTGCATACGTAAACTCTTTACTTTTTTTGGCTACTTTTCTCAGGAGAGTGGACCTTTGAAGAGAACGTGAAGAGGGTGAAGGGGAGCCTTGACATTCCTGAGTTCTCATTCGGTGAACTTGATGATCTTGAGGTAACATTTCTTCACATTACTATGAAGAATCTTGAGATTGCTGGTAGTTATGTTTGTGATTAGACACAGATGCATAGAGAATTTGATTTGATTAGAGAATGATGTTAGAAAACTTGGATGGTGATTACCTTGTGCAATGAGCAGGTGGATGTGAAGCTCAGTGAAGACAAGGAGCTTTCCCAGCAATTGAAGCAGCGGGTTAGGTTGGATATGAAGCAGTTCTTGGAGCCTATACGCCTGAAACTCGGCCAGTTTGAGCAGGAACTCAAAGATAGATAGGGCCATAGGGGATTGCTTCCTTATTTTTCTTTCAATTCAACCATTTTCAGTTAGTTATCCACAACTTGGTCTAAACATTGCTTCTTTCGGTTTTCTATATTAATGACTATCAAAGTCAGTTCATTAGCGAGCTTTTATCTAATGAGAAATGTCTTAAATAGAAGTGAATGTGAAAAACTTAAATTAAAAAACAACAACATTGTATTGTATCAACTATTAAGCACAAAAACGGAATACATAATTTGAAGAGCCTCTGATCGTATTACAAATTTAACTCATTCTTCACTCTTTTTCCTTCTTCTAGGCTCACTCAACTCCTTCTTTGCCTTTGCCCACTCTTTCAAAGAAGTCGAGCTTCTCATAAAAGTACAAGTCTCCCCAATGTTTCTTCTAATTATCTTCCTCGCACCTAATCTACCACCTTCACTCAAATTCTTACCATTCAGACTCTGTTTATTCTCTTTTAAACTTCTCACAGGGGTACTAACCACAGGAACTCCCGCAGCCATAAAACCACCACTGCTACTGCTACTCGTGTAATCTGTTTGCTTCATTCCACTTGCACTCTGGTTAGAGATGGAGTACTGGGCGTCTCCACTGTTGATCACTGCAGCTGCTTTGCCCTTGTCAGAACTTAAATCTGGAAAGAGTTGAGTTATACTGAATGAAGAAGTATTTGTGTCGCTAACCAGCTGAGTCCATGAAGCCTTCTGAAGCCATGAAGAACCTCCTGTTGACTTGTTACAAGCTTTCTGCAGTCCTTTCCCATCCTTTTCTTCGTCAACAACATTATCCTTAGAGACTAAGCTTTCCTTATCTTCATTCAAATCCTCTGCTACATTCTCATGCTTCTCCAGATTCAATTTTCCATTCTCACTATCGGCTTCCAGGGGATCAGTTTCCACATTTGTGTCAGTAAGAGTATCTTCAAGTGTTTCTGAGTGGTCTGAACCTACAGCGTCACTAGCTGTGTCATCTGCCATAGAGTCACTAGCTATGTCATCTTCCACAGCATCACTATCATCCCTCTCTATATCATCAGCCACAGCGTCACTAGCATCGCTCTCTAAATCATCATCTGAAACAGCGCCACTATCATCCCTCTCTGTGTCAGATGCACTAGCATTGCTCTCTAAATCATCATCTGACACAGCGTTGCTATCATCCCTCTCTACGTCATCGTCTGACACAGCGTTGCTCTCATCCATCTCTACGTCATCGTCTGACACAGCGCCACTATCATCCCTCTCTACGTCATCGTCTGACACAGCGCCACTATCATCCCTCTCTACGTCATCATCTGACACAGCGTCACTCTCATCCATCTCTGCGTCATCATCTGACACAGCGTCACTCTCATCCCTCTCTACGTCATCATCTGACACCACGTCACTCTCATCCCTCTCTGCGTCATCATCTGACACAGGTAAACCCCCTGCTGTGATTGTAGAAGTTCCGCACTTACTTTTCGCCTTCTTCGACTTTTCTTGGATAGGCAACCCGGCAAGATCAGTTTTGTGTGATGCAGGTTGTACTGCTTTACTGGAGCCAACACCTGGTAAGACACTGGATACGCTAAAACCACTGCTGTTACCATTGCCCATAAGTGCTTTCCAGGAAGACTTTTGGGACCAGGAAATATTGTCAGTCGACTCCTTGACAGCTGCTGTTTTGCTCGGTTCATCCAATGATTTATCGGATACCACCTCAGAACGCTTCTTCTTTTCACGTATGGCCTGTGAAGATTCCTGTCTTCCACTTTCCTCTGGGATGATTGATTTCATTTTTTTGTTGTGGTTCACTTTTTGTACTTCACTATATCCTTTTCCACTTGCTGTTGTTTCGTGGAGAATTGATTTCTGAGTTACAAGCAAAGAAAGAGCAAGATCAGGGATAAGGTAGATGACATAATATTGGTTAAGGAAAGCAGAAAAAAATAAGCTTCAAGTACCCGTTTTCTTGATAACATATCCCGCATTAAGTTCTCCATATCGTTCCCCTTAGATACCACATTGATGACGAGGTTATCTTGGTCTGCTTCAATCTCATTGTCCTCTTCGGGAACCTGCTCGTTAATTGGAATGTTGTTTTTCTCAAAGAGCTTATGTATCACCGAGTTCATAACATTCACTTCTTCTTCATTTACTCCCACATTAAGCGCTTCGAGATCACGGAAATGTGTTTCCCGAGGAGTGAGAGAGTTAGAATGCTCTTCACAATCACAAAAGCTCTTGGGAAGAGGTGGCACTTGAACACGCTGGAAACTATACTTATGTTTGCCAGTTCCACTAAGTGGCATAGCTTTCACCTACACCACAAGAAGGTAGCTCAAAATCCCTAATCTCCTACTCCTAGTACTATATCATGTAAATGTCACAATATCGAAGGAGCTTTTTGGTACCTTCCTGAGTCTAGGAAAGAAGATGTTAAGGTGAGTGGATGGGGTTGAATCGGAGGGAGCTTTAATGGTTTCAACAGAGGCAGAAGCTTCCTCCTCCCATTCCCGTTTCAAGCGAGCAAGATAATGCTCTTTAGCTTTCTCTAGCCGAAGCTTCCCTCCTTTCCAGACACATCCATTATACTGCCAAAATCGAATTAGGGTTAATAAAAAGAGAACAGAGTAAGGGAAAGACGGAGATCGAATCAGCTCACCGTGGAGAAGAGCTTGGTGAGGGAATTGCTGGAGGAAGGAGAGAAATCAATGTAGGCGAAGGAGCGACCTTTGGTCCTGACGAATTCAATAGCATCTACAGAACCCATGGGAGAGAAGATCTTCAGAAGATCATCTCTCCCGACGCTTTCTCCCAATCCTCCGACGTGAAGCCTAACGCCGCCGCCGCCAGTTTTCTCCATTGCTCGTTTCTCTGCTGCTGCTTCAGTTTCCCTCGTCTACCCCAATCTTAACTAATAAGGCCCATTAGTGAATGCTCATTAGGCCTTAATGGGCTTTTAGCGGGAAAAGAAGAAGGCCTAATGAGGTTTTTTGGGAACCCCACCTAAATAATTTCTTCAACATTATTTGAAACAGACATCTATAGAAGAAACAAATAGTCAATTCGTCGTCTGCGAAAACATCCGGGAGAGAAGATACAGTCGTTTTCTTAAACGTGTTCGTTCTTCTTCCGTCTAATCAAAATGGCGCGTTTTCTATTACTCTCGTAAGTTACTGCTATTTGGTTTGAATTTTCTAACTGTTAAAAATATTACATGAAAGAGTGTGTTCATATGAATTATTGTACTGGGAAATTGATGATGTGATGGGTGTGTCTGTAATAAATTGGTTGATGATGAAGCAAATTTGGAGGAACAGAGGAATGATGAACAAGAGTGCACGTATTAAGGGGAAACAGAGTGTGTGGTCCTTGAAGGGTGAAAAAAAAGGGGTCCATGTGAGTTTTGATTAGAGATAGCGATGTTTATCCTCCCAGGCTTCCGCATCGCTCATTTGTAGCCTCAGAAACATGATTGTTTTAAAAATAAGACCATAATCTCAAATAATGTAACTTGAGTTCAGTACAGTTGGTTTTTTTTTTTTTTTTTTTTTAATTGTCTGTCTATCTCTCAAAGTTTTCTCATCGTCTTTGCCCTTTTAATGGCCGTGTACTAATATATCCATGAGTTGCAGCTGATAAAGCTACTCTGGTATTTTCTTTTTTCTTTCTTTTTTTTTTTCTTTTCGTTGAGTTCACTACCTTCTTTAACGTGTTTTCTTGATTGTTTCCAAACACTTTAATGGCATTTATTAGTTGTTTCCTGAACCTATAGGTGTGTCTGCCTCTTCTATATATCTAACTCTAATAAAACTTGTCTCTGTTGGTGTCTGGTTTTTATTTGCAGCCTATTCATTACTCTGTTTCGCCCGCCAAAAGAAAAAGGATAAAGAAATACTATGGAGAGGCCAAGAGCTCCTCCATCTCCCTTTAATGATATGGAGCCATTAAGTGAACGCAGATCCCTTGAGGTCTTCAACCCCTCCAGTGGAAAAGAGACAAAGGGATCATCCTCTTCATCAAAGCCGCCTCTCGATGTCAACGGCAAAGGTAGCAGTAGTAAGTGGATGGAGTTTCAAGATTCCGCAAAGATAGTAGAAAGAACTGCTGAGTGGGGATTTTCAGCTGTTAAGCCTGACTCGGGAGAAGAAGGCATTAGTTTCAAGGTGTCCAGTGAAGTGGATAGAAGCAAGACTATGTCTAGGAGGTCATCCGAAGAATCAACATCTTCTGAAGGAGGGGCCTTCCCTAGAGTATCTCAGGAGCTCAAAACCGCTCTATCCACATTGCAGCAGACCTTTGTTGTCTCTGACGCCACACAGCCACACTGTCCCATTGTGTATGCCAGCAGTGGATTCTTCACCATGACTGGTTATTCTTCCAAGGAAATTGTCGGAAGAAACTGGTACGGCTCCTCTCATATCTTTTTTTAGTTTCATCCACAGTTGTTACTTGGCATAATATTTCTTTTGAAACCCATGCCAACTTACTCTGAAAGAGATCTTAATCTTTGTGTGTAAAACGCCAGCCGGTTTCTGCAGGGGCCAGAGACTGACAAGAACGAGGTTGCCAAAATCCGAGATGCTGTTAAGAACGGAAAAAGTTACTGTGGAAGGCTGTTAAACTACAAAAAGGACGGAACACCTTTCTGGAATCTTCTCACAGTCACTCCTATCAAGGATGATGAGGGAAAAACCATCAAGTTCATTGGGTACCTGTCTTACTTCCTCTCTGTTTTTTCCCTAATTAGTCAACTGTCTCCTCTATCAAACGTTTTCATACTTCCATCTGCAGGATGCAGGTTGAAGTTAGCAAATACACAGAAGGTGTAAATGATAAAGAATTGAGGCCTAATGGACTCTCCAAATCCTTGATTCGATATGATGGTTCTGCTTCCTGCATCTCTCCTTCAGTTTAAAACTTTTTCTTCTTTTTGTGTGTGATAATTACTGTGATTTTGTAAAGTGCTGATCTACAACTCTAACATGTAATGGTCTTAATGATTGTATCAGCTCGCCAGAAGGAGGAAGCTTTGGATTCCATCACTGAGGTCGTGCAGACAATAAAGCATCGCAACTCTCAAGTGCGGAATTCCGTGAGCAATAATACTGTGGTGAGAGATGATAGTGCTACTACACCTGGTAGACTAACTATGCAATCAGATGAGGCTTCAAAATCAAACAGAACACCTGGACGTATTTCTACTTCAAAGGGGTGAGTCAATCCATAATAATCTCCGTAAACATAATCACTTCCCATGTCTCTTGCTCACAAAAGTGTGATGTAAGTGCCAAAGTTTGCAGACAAACAACTTGTTTATTATCATTGCCAATTAGTGTCTAAATATACAACACAATCTCAATCCTAAAAGGAACAAACAAATGGATTAAGATGTACTTCTAGTTGTTCTGTAATCTCAACTTGCAGTTTAAGTCAAAGATTAGCTTATAGATAATGTCCTAGTCCAATATAAAATCCAAGAGGAAACAGCAATTGCTGTGTTCTGTTTCTTTTTTCTTCTATACTTTTGTAATCTTGTACTGGGCCTTGGAATGTATACTTTTGACATGGATTGGGTAGTTAATCCTGAATCTGTACATGTATACCCTGAATGATTTGTGATCAAATCTCATGCAATATGCAGATCAAAGCTCAAATCGTTTAGCTCGAATAAAAAGCATGACGATGTTCCAAGTGTGGAACCTGAAGAATTGATGTTGAGCACAGAAGTAGTAGAGCAGAGGGACAGTTGGGACCTTTCAGAAAGAGAAAGGGATATACGCCAAGGGCTTGACCTAGCTACCACTCTTGAGCGCATAGAGAAGAATTTCGTCATCAGTGATCCTCGTCTTCCTGATAATCCCATTGTATGTTTTCTTTACAGTCTAAAATTGTGATGCATGTTCTTTTTTCGAAACAATTTGTATCAGTTGTAGAGTATGTTGCTTATATTGATTTTTCTTACTCAAGTGTACTACAAAGTTTGGTATGGACATGTGGTAAGCATATAACCTTGAAATGATACTGAAAATCGTTTTATTTGCAGATCTTTGCATCAGACAGTTTTCTTGAATTGACCGAGTATTCGCGTGAGGAAATTCTTGGGAGAAATTGTCGGTATGTGAATGCCCTTCTTTTTGTATCTAATACTCATGAGATTCATCATGCCTGTTAATATCCAGTCTTCTTGGCTGTGGTTTAGTTTCTTTATGATATGATTATGTGCAAAGTGGTTGGCTTCAGGTTTCTTCAGGGGCCAGAGACAGATCAAGCGACTGTCCAGATGATAAGAGACGCAATTAAAGATCAAAGGGAGATAACTGTGCAGTTGATAAACTACACTAAAAGCGGTAGTTATTTGATACTGAACATTTTTAAACGATCATATGAAAATTCTCATTGGGTGTGTCATCAAAACTCGAACTCGTTGCAGGAAAGAAATTCTGGAACTTATTCCACCTGCAACCTATGCGTGATCAGAAGGTCGCCATGAGATTATTGTTATATCTAGATTCAAATCCTTGAAGAAAAATGTGCACTGTTGCTGACTACATGACTTATTTCATCAATAGGGAGAGCTTCAATACTTCATCGGTGTGCAGCTTGATGGAAGTGATCATGTGGAGCCCCTCGAAAATCGTTTGTCTGAGACAACAGAGATACAAAGTGCTAAATTGGTATGTACTTCTTCTCCTAGTACGCTTTCAAAAATTTCTCTTTTCTATCAAGGGACACTGATCACATTGGTTATAATTCAGGTGAAAGCTACAGCAACAAATGTAGATGAAGCTGTCAGAGAACTGCCAGATGCTAATACGGTAAGGAATATTAATTTATGATTACTTAGCAAAGATTTAAAAGTATAAAAGCATTCGATTTGCAATGTGTTTTAGCGACCTGAAGACCTGTGGGCTGCACACTCAAAGCCTGTATATCCTCTGCCTCATCATAGGGAGAGTACGTCCTGGAAAGCAATAAAAAAGGCATGCACCAAACCACATTACTTTTTACTTCTTTTCTCAGTCATCTTGTTCTTATTGCCATAGTCTCCTTTGTAGATCCAAGCGAGTGGAGAAACAGTGGGACTACATCATTTCAAGCCAATAAAACCGTTGGGGTCTGGTGATACTGGCAGGTACCACATTGCATTGTGTCCCTAAGAGTAAAATTGAAGTTCAAACTGTCCATGGATCTCTTTTTACTTCGTATATTGATTTTTTTTTTTTTTTTTGGTTGGAAACAAAGTGTCCATTTGGTTGAACTGAAGGGCACGGGTGAATTGTATGCCATGAAGGCAATGGAAAAAACAATGATGTTGAATCGTAACAAGGTATATTGATGGAGAATGAGTTTCCTTTTGCGAAGGAAAGCTGAATAATTCAACATTTATATTATTTCTCTCCTTGACAACATGCAGCTTTATGCAGGCCCACCGAGCATGCATCGAAAGGGAAATTATTTCCCTTCTGGATCATCCTTTTCTTCCCACTCTCTATGCTTCCTTTCAGGTAGATGTTTTTCTTTTTGTTTGCATTATGTCAATTCCTCCGTCTCATTGCTAAAGTGTTTTTTTTTTTGTCTTTCCACAGACATCTACGCATGTCTGTTTGATTACAGACTTCTGCCCAGGTGGAGAGTTGTTTGCACTGCTTGACAGACAACCTATGAAAATATTGACAGAGGAATCTGCAAGGTACCACAAGATCTCCTGGTGATGTATTAACTAAATAAGGAAAATAGGTTAACAAGGAAACATATCATCTTCTATCAATCATTCAGTTAGAGATTACTTGGATAACTGATAGAGGCTATAAATCTCGTTGTTCTTATTAGATCTGTAACCATGAGTTAAGCAATTTAATCTAATTGATCTCTATGTCATCAGGTTCTATGCAGCAGAGGTTGTTATCGGCTTAGAATATCTTCACTGCTTAGGTAACAAACAGTGGAAAGGATATCTGGTTTTCAATCTTGTCTCTGTTGACTCTTGTTTACACATTTAGCCTTACACCTTAAGTGGACTATTCCTCCTACAATAATTTTAGCTGTTGGTTTGCTTAAGATTTGTATATTGTTCCATATATAGGAATAGTATATCGAGACCTGAAGCCTGAAAATATACTGCTCAAGAAGGATGGACACGTTGTATTAGCTGACTTTGATTTATCATTTATGACGTCCTGCACACCCCAGGTATTTTTTTAAATAATTTCAACTCCACTATTTTTAATTGGCAATATAAAGAGATGTGATTATTAAGAAGGTTATGTTCTTATGCAGCTTATTATTCCAGCTGCACCTAACAAACGAAGAAGATCCAAGAGTCAACCACTACCCACATTTGTTGCCGAACCAAGTACCCAGTCAAACTCGTTTGTAGGGACTGAAGAATACATTGCACCTGTACGATGATGCACTTAATGTTTTATCTCTTGCAATCTTCATTTGCAGCTGCTTCTTTCAGATTTTGGGTATTCTATTCATGTTTACTTTATTATTTCAGGAGATAATCACAGGTGCTGGTCATACAAGTGCTATTGATTGGTGGGCACTGGGTAATAATCTGCCACCATCTTACCTAATTATGATCACATCCCCTTTTTAATATGCTGATGTATGTTTGGTTTAGGTATCTTGTTGTATGAGATGCTTTATGGTCGCACACCTTTCAGGGGTAAGAATAGGCAAAAGACATTTGCCAACATCTTGCACAAAGATCTCACCTTCCCCAGCAGTATCCCTGTGAGCTATATCTTATAACAGCCAGTGTGTCTTTCAATGCGCCAAAAGTTATTAAAAAAAAATACTAATATAACCAACCATATGTATGTTGTGCAGGTAAGTCTTGTATGTAGACAATTGATCAACTCATTGTTAAATAGAGATCCAAGCAGCCGGTTAGGATCCAAAGGTGGAGCACATGAGATAAAGCAGCACGCTTTCTTCCGCGGGATCAATTGGCCTCTCATACGGGACATGGTATAGGACTAATAAACACGTTTATACCAATCCGCTCGTGTTGTGTTTCGTGGCTAATATAATAGAGTGATTGATTGCAATGCAGAGCCCTCCTCCATTGGATGCACCATTGCGCATCATAGAGAAAGATCCAAATGCCAAAGATATAAAGTGGGAAGATGATGGAGTGCTTGTGAATTCTATGGACATCGACATTGATCTCTTCTAAAACCTACTCTTCCTTTTGATTCTCATGATTTTATGCAAAAACTCAATAAAGCCAAGGTGTTTGTAGCTTACATATAAACGGCTCTTTTTAATTTCTTCTAAATCTCGAAATCAAACAAAAACCGTACAAACTCTAGAGTTTATTTTGGACCATGTTAATATATATATATTGATTGATGTTAAAAGTGTTGTAGTTCTATTACAAGGCCCAATAACGAGCCCATCAGTTGTCGGGAGAAATGTCTTTGAGAAGTCCAACCACCTGCTGCATTGTTGGTCGCTTCCATGGCAGATCGGCGGTACACAAGTACCCTATCTTCACCGCCTCTGCAATCTGCTCCACCGGACCTATCTCTCGCATTGTCGGATCAATGGCTCTCGATCCTTGCCCTTGTCTCACCAACGCTCTCACCCAATTCACCAACTCTTCATCTGGCTTCTTCCCACTCACGAGCTCTAGCAGAACAACTCCAAAGCTGTACACGTCGCATTCTACTGTCGGATACGCATTTATCTCCCCTTCCGGCGGTGTGTACCCGTCTAAATCTTCGGGACCTAGAAATCTCTCGTCTAAGAGTTTAACTAAACCAAAGTCTGCTAAGCATGGTTCCTCATTGGAGTCTAACCATATTGTTGCAGCCTTCACTTCTCCGTGGATCATCGGAGGAATACAGCCATGATGAAGGAAAGCTAAAGCCCTAGCCGTTCCCAAAGCTACCTTATGCCTAAGTCTCCACGATGCAAAGTCGGCTGCGTTGTTATGGAGTAAACTTTGCAAATTAGCCTTGTCTAGGTCTTCGTAAATCGCAATTCTTTGCTCTGCAGCTATACAGTATCCACAGAGCGGAACAAGATTTAGGTGATTGATCCGGGCTAGGCGTTCAAACGCACTCGAGGCTTCCATATCGGTCAATGTGGTTCCACTTGGGATAACTTTTAAAGCTGCTCTAAATCCACCGGGTAAGACTGCTCCGTAAGTAGGACCAGACTTGCCTTCCCACAACAATGTGCCTCTGTCGAAGTCGAAAGTCGCAGCCTTTAGGTCTGCAAGCGTCATCTTCATCAGTGGCTTGTCGATCATTACCACAGGGATCTGCGCTGCTTGCTTAACATAGGTGGTTGAATCGTTTTGGTCTGGGGAGTTGGGTTCTGTGTTGTTAATGGCTTGCTTTGTTGCCCATGTTCTGGATTTTCTTCTACTCCTGAAGACCACAAGTATGAGCAACAGTGCTACAAGTAAGAACGCCATGGAGATTGCTAACGCTAAACCAATCTTAAACCCTGTCTTCTTCTTGTTGACTTTCTTTCCATTTAGAACATTTGGCTTTGCAGCGAAGGGGCAGTTGTTTGTGGAGTTAATGAAGGATCTCTGGATTGTTTCTTGAGAGAAGCTGGGATTGCAGAAGGTTAAATTGTTGAAAGAGAAGTTAAACCTTTGCATCATGGGGAGTTTCTCCAGAACCGGCCTTGGGATTTCTCCATCTAGCTTGTTCAGCGAGAGATCAAGTAATTCAATGTTCTTGAGGTTCAACATTGGAACATGGCCAGTGAGGTTATTGGAGGAGAGATCAAGAACCTTCAGAAGACTCAGCTGCGAAATTTCACGCGGAATGGTATTAGTGAGGTTGGTTCTGGATAGATTCAGATAATATAGCGATGAAAGCTTTGCGATTTGCGGGAATTCTTGTGCCCTGAATCGATTGCACGCGAGGTTAAGATGTCCCAGCTTCTGAGATGAACTCAAGGCATTGAGTATATGGCCGACTAAATGATTCTCGGACAAGTCAAGATGAATAAGACCAGACAAGTTGTGTTTGTGATCGGCCATTAACTGCAAGATATGCCCATCAAATCGGTTATCACTGAGATCAACTGTTTCCACGTTTTCATGCAAGACTCCCTTCAATGAACCCTGAAACAGATTCCTTGAAAGGTTCAAGCTTTTTAGTTGTGGGAAGGCCGAACCAAAACCAACAGGCAGAGACCCGGTGAGCTGGTTTGATGAGAGGTCGATGGAGACTAGAGATCGGCAATGGAGAAGTCCTGGAGGGATGCCAAACTGAAAAACATTGTTGTCGAGCTTGAGAGTTGTAAGACCAACAAGGGAGCTAATAGCTGCAGGGATTTCGCCAGAGAAGCTGTTGAAAGAGAGATCAAGTGTCTTAAGCGCCATGAAATTGCCGATGTTGCTGGGAAGAGACTCAGAAATCCGGTTGGAGGAGAGATTGAGACTCGTGAGCGAGCCTAGACTCCACAAATCCGAGGGCAGAGATGTAATCTTGTTGCCACTGAGATCCAAAGATTGGAGCATTGTCATTTTGCCAAGGCTGTTTTCCGGGATGGAACCAGATAGGTCCGACCAAGAAGCCGAAAACCGGAGCACGTACTTTCTCCTTCGGTCACAGACCACTCCTGGCCATGAACAAAAAGATGAAGAAATGTTAGCTTGGGAAGAATTGGGTAATCTCAATGCGGAGAAGAACTTGGAGAGATAAGCGGCGTCCGTGTTGGGATCTTGGCTCGTCAGATGCTTCACAAAGAAAGATAGGAACAGGAGAGATCCCCATAGAGTTAACCCCATAATTTGGTGTGTGGAGCTGGAGAAAGTTGGATGGGTGAGCTCAGAAAGAAGACAGACTCTGTGAAAAGAAGAAAATACATAATGGAATCACGGGAGAGAGAGGTGATAGTTTAGAATACATTGGGATCCTATTCACGTGCACAGCTTCTGAAAAAAGAAATCAGAGTTTTATCAGAAGTTAAAGGAAGAAGAAGAAGAAGATAAGGGTCGAAAAAGTTTGGGGGAGTTGAGAGTGAGTTTTTGGTTGTATCGTTTATGGACCCCTTGAGGAAGTGGAAGAGAAGAGAGTCTTTGAAAGTCAAAAAAAGGAACTTGTGGAGATTATAATTAGGTAAAGTATTTGCTAGTGAGTAATATGAAAATGGAATCTGTCTCAGACTTTGTGAATTCCAAATCCCAAAGTTGTCAATGGATTTGGTGAGTGGAGGAGTGGGTGGTTGTGGTTTCTCATTTCAGCAGGATTTGGGTTATTAATGTAAAAAATCACCTTTTTTTAACTTTTTTAGAGGTTTCACACCTTTTTGACTCTGTCACACACCTTGGAAAATGGGAATCATTCATTCATTCATTCATCTGATTAGCCCCCATCTGGCGCCTAAATGTGCGCCAATAAGGAAAACAATAACCATTAAAGTAGTTAAAAACTAACTGATCAGAGAGCTCATTTCCTGGATAAAAATAGCCGCTCACTATTTTAAGAAAGATTATGCTAAAACAGAATTACAATAGTTCGGAGCTGTCTAGGTTTCTTAGGATTCAATGTCTGAAACTTAAACCATCACCGCCATTAAAGAAGGAAGAAACAAAGCAAAGATCTATCAAACCTGAAGAAAACAGAGCAGAGAGAGTGGACAAACTCTTTTTGTTGTTGGTGGTTTCACTCACGGGCCTAACTAAAAAGCCCATTAAGAGAGATTAAATGGGCTGAGAGTTTAATGCCGGTTCTTCCGTAGATGAGAAGACACGTGTCAGGTCGGGTAGAGACTTGGCGGCTGATCGTGGGATCCACGTCATACAACGAGCCAGCTGACCTTTTCTTTCTTCGAAGATACATACAACATCAATCACCATTTTACATCAACATCATCTAACAGATTCAAAAAAAAAAACAAAAAAAAGCAACTTTCGACTCAAATTCTGGAATCCAACGGAACACACAAGTTTGTCGATTTTTGATAGGCGAAGGGGTTTTAGGATTTTGATAAAATGGCTTTGTTTCGTAAATTGTTCTACCGTAAGCCTCCAGATGGTTTGCTCGAGATATGCGACAGAGTTTTCGGTCTGTTTCTCCCAATTCTCATCTTCATTTTCTCTATTTTTGTCTAGTTCATTGTACTTCTGGGTCATCTGGATTGAATCTCTTTAAAAAATTGGAAATTTTATGCTACTTTCTGTGAAATTAAGGTTTTTTTTTTGTTATCTTCGATTTAGCTCCAATATCTGTCCCGCATTATGCAATTTGTCTCAGACATTTGATAGCTCTAGTCGGATTATGCAAGAAGTTGTACAATTATTTGCGTCTGTGCTTAAAAAGCCAAGAATTTTGTGGGTTATTTTAAAGACATTGAACTGAAGACAAAAGTTTCTGTGTGTGTGTTGCAGTGTTTGATTGCTGCTTCTCTACCGATTCTTGGGAGGAAGAAAACTATAAAGTGTATATGGCGGGAGTAGTTAATCAACTACAGGAGCACTTCCCTGAAGCATCTTCGCTTGTGTTTAATTTCCGTGAAGTGGGTACTCGAAGTGTGATGGCTGATATCTTGTCAGAACATGGCTTGACCATAATGGATTACCCTCGGCACTATGAAGGCTGCTCATTGTTGCCAGTGGAAGTGATGCACCATTTTCTCCGGTCAAGTGAAAGCTGGCTCTCACTAGGCCCTAATAACTTGTTACTAATGCATTGTGAACGTGGAGCTTGGCCAGTTTTAGCTTTCATGCTAGCTGCACTTCTTATTTACCGGAAGCAGTATAGTGGTGAGTACAAGACCTTAGACATGATCTACAAGCAGGCTCCGCGTGAGCTTCTGCATTTGTTCTCACCGTTGAACCCAATTCCTTCTCAGCTACGTTATCTACAGTATGTGTCGAGAAGGAATTTGGTCTCTGAATGGCCTCCACTGGATAGGGCTCTCACCATGGATTGTATTATTTTGAGATTTATTCCTAATATTAATGGACAAGGAGGCTGTCGCCCAATCTTCCGAATATATGGTCAGGATCCTTTTTTTGTAGATGATAAAAAGCCCAAGCTTTTGTACACGACTCCCAAGAAAGGGAAACACCTGAGGATCTTCAAGCAGGTATTTTCACGGAAGATTCATAGTGTTCGTCATTATTGATTACCTCTGACTCAGCCTGTGCTAAATAAATTCACATTGCTTCTTAAAGTCTTAGCAAGAGAGATATATTGATCAGTGATAGCTAGCCTTCTGTTGCTTTTTGTTCTTGTGCTTTTTAGGTTTCTTTGTCCTTGTTTCAAACATGATTTGATGGCTTTTCCATGTTGTTATCTCTACTCTAATGTTATTTTTTTCAGGCAGAATGTGAATTTGTCAAGATTGATATCAATTGTCATGTGCAAGGTGATATCGTGATTGAGTGCCTCAGTTTGAACGATGACATGGAAAGAGAGGTCATGATGTTTCGAGTGGTTTTCAACACAGCTTTTATTAGATCAAACATTTTGATGCTTAACCGTGATGAAGTGGACACACTATGGCATATAAAAGAGCAATTCCCAAAGGGGTTCAGAGTTGAGGTATGTATTTTCATGGAGCCCATATTCTCTTTACATGGTGTATAGTTACTCCTTTGTAACTTAGTACTCACAAAGAGTACTTTCTGTGTGAAGCTTCTCTTCTCAGATATGGATGCTGCCTCGTCTGTTGACTTGATGGATTTTTCGTGCTTAGAGGAGAAAGATGGTCTTCCAATTGAAGTTTTTTCCAAAGTTCATGAGTTCTTCAATCAAGTTGACTGGGTTGATCAGACGGATGCCACACGCAATATGCTTCAGCACTTAGCCATTGCCAATGCTGTTCAGGAAATAACAGATGGGAATTTAAGCCCAAGAGTACAAGGGTTAAGCCCTAAAAGTATACATGATATCATGAAACAGGCAGCAGTTGAAAATAATGCAAAGATCAAATTGTCTTCAATGTCCGAGGTTGAAACGATTGACACACCAGAAAAGTCTCCTACTGATCCAGTCAAGAAGCTTATAACAGAAGATCAGCATTCTGTCCTTCGGATAAGTAGTCAGGCAAACACCGCTAGCCAAGATGCAACAAAGTTGTTACATCAAGAGTCCCCTTCTCTCAAGCTTGTGCATCATTCTGCTACAGTTAAACCTCTTGTGGAGGGTTCTGACTTATCCGAGAAATTTTTTTTGAAGAGTCCTCCTCCAGCAAACAATGGGAAATCAGCCTCATTTTTGCCATCCACGCCATCACCACCTCATCCTGCACGACCGTCGTTGGCTAACACGGGAGCACCTGCCCCACCTCCTCCACTTCCAGCTGTTGCTTCTCAACCTTCAGAGCAGTTGAAGCACTCTGTTGTCCAACCAACAGAGCCTCTTTCACAAGGAAATTCCTGGATGTCATTAGCAGGCTCTACATTACATCAAACAAATCCGAACGATGTTTGTCCTCCCCTTCCTCCTGCATCCGATGTTTGTCCTCAGCCATCTCCGAAAACAGCCAATTCATCATCACTTCTGTCATCTCCTGCATTATCAGCTACTGCCGTGAACCCATCAAATATGGCTTCCAATGATGTGGCTTCACATCTTGGACAACTGGCGAGGCCACCTCCTTCAGTGTCTAATTCAGAGAAAACACCTGCTTCGCCTTGTCCTCCTCCTCCTCCTCCAGTGCAGCAGTCAGAACAGAACACAGTCACTAAATTTTTCCCTCCTATTCCACCACCACCCCCACCCCCACCCCCAGCACCAACCGTTTCTACCTCTCCTCCCCCTCCTCCTCCTCCTGCTCCGCCGACACCACAATCTAATGGAAACTCGGCTATTAAAAGTTCACCTCCTCCACCTCCACCTCCACGGCTTCCTACCCCTTCTGCCTCTCCTCACCCTCCAGCCGCACCTCCTCCACCACCATTAGGTCAGACTAGGGCACCGTCAGCACCACCTCCTCCTCCTCCGAAGGTAGGAACCAATTCAGCACCATCTGGTACTAGTGTCCCTCCGACACCTGCTTTACCAACTGGGCCTCTTTCATCAGGAAAAGGGCGGATGCTACGTGTGAATTTAAAGAATAATCCAACCAAAAAGTTGAAGCCATACCACTGGTTGAAACTGACAAGAGCTGTCAATGGGAGCTTATGGGCTGAAACACAAATGTCTAGTGAAGCTTCTAAGTAAGCAGCGTTCATTCTTGTGGTCATTTACATCTTTGGTACCTCCGAATTCTTATATGATTTCTAAATTATTAATATTTTACGTATTGTTAAGGGCCCCTGAGATTGACATGACAGAGCTCGAAACTCTGTTCTCCGCATCCGCTCCAGAGCAGGCAAGAAAATCAAGACTGAATAGCTCTCGTGGACCTAAACCCGAGAAAGTCCAACTGGTAAATGATGTTTTATCAATTGTCATCGTATTCTTGTCGCAACATACTGAATATTATGAGAAACCTTATCTTACAGATTGACCACAGGCGAGCATACAACTGCGAAATCATGCTTTCAAAAGTGAAAGTACCTTTGCAGGATTTGATGGTAATATCTTTAGAATGTATTGTAGTCATAGCTGTTTAATCTGGTCGCTAAGTCTGCACATAATATTTAAAAGCTAGTTGTCTCCCTAAATATTGGCAGAACTCAGTGCTAAACCTGGAGGAGTCGGCTCTTGATGCTGATCAGGTTGAGAACCTAATTAAGTTTTGCCCAACAAGAGAAGAAATGGAATTACTAAAGGTATAAAAAGGGTACTCCTGGACTGATTTTCTGCTGCTTTGTTTTCAAGAGCTAGTTCTTAGAAGATATATGGGTGTTCTGTGATCCAGCTTTTTTATGTTCTTTTATTTTATCTTCATTTCATGGTCGGTTTGCAGGGTTACAATGGGGACAAGGAAAAGCTTGGGAAATGCGAACTGGTACAAAACTTGGAAAATTTTTTAGTTTCATTGGAGTAGTCATTAGAGCGTCACACTGAATATGCTTCTTGAAATTGTTTGAACAGTTCTTCTTAGAGATGATGAAAGTCCCACGAGTAGAAACAAAGCTCAGGGTATTCTCATTCAAGATACAGTTTTGTTCTCAGGTCTGAAAAGCTAATACCCTACTAATTACAATTGTTTAGAGCTTTGAATTTAGCACTTATGTTTACTATGAACCACATTTTTAGATATCTGAACTCAAGAATAGTCTAAGTGTTGTGAACTCCGCAGCAGAACAGGTAAGTCAGACTCAACTGGGTCATCTAGGTGACCTCCCAACATGGTTAGAAAAAAATATACCTGACTAATTCTCTTCTGTTCCTCTTTTCATCAGGTAAAGAATTCTGAAAAATTCAAAAGAATAATGCAGACAATTTTATCGCTTGGGAATGCCCTAAACCAGGGGACGGCTAGGGGTGAGTTTGAAAATGGAATGCATTAACTCCGGATTTCATCTTTTATCCTGCTCTCAAAGTAGTTTTTTTCCAGGTGCTGCGGTTGGCTTTAAATTGGATAGTCTGCCAAAACTCAGTGAAACACGGGCGCGTAATAACCGTATGACTCTGATGCATTATCTATGCAAGGTAAGCTATTATAGTCTGCGCTTCTGTAGCTTTATGGGTGTATTAGATCGAGAGAAAATTATAATATCATGGATTCTTTACAGATTCTTGCTGAGAAAATTCCAGAAGTTTTAGATTTCACAAAAGAATTATCCTCATTGGAGCCGGCAGCAAAGGTACTTAGCTTTCACATTTCACGTGCAGTTACTGCGGATATTGATAAGAAAACTTGAAACTGCGTTAATTTCCTGAACTTTAACACAGATTCAACTGAAGTTTCTGGCTGAGGAGATGCAAGCTATAAACAAGGGACTGGAGAAAGTCGTACAGGAACTCTCCTTGTCTGAAAATGATGGTCCAATCTCACATAACTTTAACACGGTATGGCTGTCATGATCACAAGTTGCCTCTTCAAGGCTTTCTTTAAATGGAACAGAAAATGTGTAAAGCTGCTTAAGAAAGGCACACTTTTTACTGAGAGAACAATCAAGTCTCATAAATAAGAGAAAAAAAGTTAGCCAACGAGTGTAGATAGTAGGGGATGTGATCCCTAAATTATGTGGCTAGTGAATTTTCAGTGAAATATGCTATATAACAGCTAGATGGGTACTAACTAACAAACCAGGAAACATGTGTTGACAGTTACAAAGTTGAAATTTGATTCATTTCATTCTTATTTGATCTAATTTATCAAGCTTTGTTTTTTTTTTCTCTCAGATATTGAAGGAGTTCCTTCATTATGCGGAAGCAGAAGTCAGGTCCTTGGCGTCACTCTACTCGGGAGTGGTATGTCCCCAAAATTTCAGTGTGCAATAGATATAACCTGCTCTGCTCTATCGTTAATTGAGAAATTGATCAAAATAATAAATTATGTATTGCAGGGAAGAAATGTGGATGGCTTAATTCTCTACTTTGGTGAAGACCCTGCTAAATGCCCTTTTGAACAAGGTATACATATCATTCTCTATAAAATTATGTAATTTTTATGTGAAACCAGGTGTTTCAAAGTTGTCTGAATTTTGCAAGTGGTTGTACATTGCAGTGGTGTCGACTCTTCTAAACTTTGTAAGACTGTTCAATCGTGCGCTTGAAGAAAACGGAAAGCAACTCGAGGCAGAAGCTAAGAAGAATGCTGCCGAAATGGAGAAATCAAAAGCAGGTGGATTAGATAAAGAAAGCAGGAAGCCCTTAGAAGAAGAAATTAATAAGGAAAAGACAAAAATAAGTGGATTAGATAAAGAAACGAAAGAGCCAATGAAGGAAAGAACCGCTCCTTGAAAAACCGGCTGTTTCTATTTTCTGGATCGAAACAGAGGCTTTGGGAAGCAGCACCCGACGACAGTGAGATTATGCTAAAGTTTAGCTTAGACCATGGGACAACAGGAGAGAAGTGGGGATGTTAAAGACAGCAATATTTTATCTTCTTTAACCACAAAGCTAACTTGTAAAATAGGGAGGGGGGTATAAAATATTGTAATTAAAAAAGCAATAAACATATATACATCATACCACATGTTTGGTCAATCTCAATAAGCAATTTCATTGTATTTACCTCATGTGTGTTCCTATTCTCTTCTTTAGAACTATGCAAGAGGCAAAGAGATTTTTGCATGTAAATCGTTTTCTCCTTTACCGCAACTAATTGTCTGGGGAAGTTGAATCTTCCCGGAAAGTGATCAATAAAATAAGTTACCAGATTGATATTGTGGGGGGTAGACATGCTTTTTAATGTCCCAAGAGAGCGAGTGCATTTCTTACTGTGCATGATATAATTACTCAAGAATCCTGACTCGAAAGTTGGTGGTGATTTGATTATTGATAATTTGTCTTTTGAGGTTTTACTATCTTGAGAAAGCATCAGATCCAGGTAAGCGTGGTGGATAAAGGTAAGTCAGGAAAATAAGAGAGAAAATTCATATTGGTAGATTATCAAGAATTTAATTCCTGATATAATCAGTATTCCTAACAACAAAGCTGGCTTCTTAGAACTTTGAGTGCTCCTGTGTATGTATATTTTGGTGAGATAGGATAAAATAAAACATATGGCATTAGTGTCTCAACGAGAGGACTTCATATTACAAACTGTGCATCAATCTTTATTAGGCAACACAGAGGAGTCCCAAGGCCAGCATTGCCAGCAAGGAAAGTCCAAGATTAGCAGTGGTGGCAATGGTGCCTGAAGCAGGAGGGGTCTTTGGCGGAGTTCCTGTAGTTGCATTAGAGGCGGCCAAGTTTGCAACAGGAGGCAGAGGCGGATCAATCACGTCTTTGGCTTCAAGAGGTGGGTTAGGAGCACTAGACGGTGGCTGTGCTTCCTTGGCTGCCACGGAGAGTAAAGCGCCAGCCTCTGCGGGTAAGATGGCATAGGGCTGGTCTTTGTTCAAATCTGAGCATGGACTCCCTGCATTTGCATCAAAAATAATTGATCAACCTTGTCTTGGTTGTGTACATTGTTCTTTCATGAACTTGTAAAGGTTTAAACTTACTTAAATATCTGGTAGCGGTGGCAGGGAACTCTGTGATGACTCCATCAACGCCACTCCCTGCAATGAATGTGGCAAGCTCTATCGTAGGATCAGAGAAGTAGTCGAATGCTATAGAGATGTACTCGTTCCTTAGCACAGAGACGTAAACAGAGATATTTGCCTTGTGCATTTCCTCCACCACGTTAGTTTTAGCTGTGGCAAAGCTTTGGGAAATAGTGACGAGAGAAGGTCTCTTGAGATTGACAGCATCTGCGTGCTTCTTGATTTCTTCGACTGATGGCTTGGGAGCATCTCCGATCTCTTTGTCGATGCTCAAGACTCTAGTGTACGGAGGGACTGCCTCAAAACTGGACAGAACTGAACTGTCATCTGACTGAATCAGAACCTTCTTGGCTGATTGCTTGTCGAGTGTGGATTTGGTCAAAGCAGATTTGACTACGTCTACGATTCCTAGGCCTTTCTTTGAAGCTAAATAAGCAGTGTTCTGTCATCAAACAAGGTGTTAGTGGAGCTACCTTGAGTCAATTAAAGAACATTTGGGAGTTAAAAAAGCTTACCTCGATGTTGATAAGAACTCCGGTGACTGCCTTTGTTTTGCCAAACTCAAGAAAGTCATCGAGAGTCGTGAACTTCCCGGCGTTCTTGTTTGCTGGGTTTCTCTGGAAGCCCGAGGAAGTCAAGAAGGGGCTCTCGATTTGAGCTGGAGACAAAGAAATCACAATCTCAGCGATTTAGTTGAGAATGAGAATAGTTTCAGAGAACTTTAGAAATGAAATCAGTTTCTTACGCTTCACAGACTGAATCTCAGCCCAGGTGAGATCAAAAGAGAAAATGCCGTTATTAGGCTGGACCTCAGGAACACTGGTGGCTCGGGACATGAAAGTAGTCATGGCGGTGGTGCTTGCTGTGAGGTCTGCAGAATCATGGCAGAAAGCGATTCCATCTTTGGACATCTGGACAGAGCAATCAATCACGTCTGCTCCATCGTCGACTGCTTTCTGGTAAGCCAGATCAGTGCAGCCTGGATAGTCACCGCTTGCTCCATTGTGAGTTATAACCAAAGCAGACCCTGTTTTGGGGAGATTGCGCTTTTGGTGAGCAAAGCAAGCTGCAAGAACACATACATTTAGGGTGTTAGCTTATTCCTATTAATTAAACCTCAGAGGATACATATATATGAGAAGCGTAGATAGCAAGTCATCTTACTGATGGCTTGTGATGCTGTTGGCGGGAAATCAGTGATGATGCCATCAACAGAGAACTGGCCATTGTCCACAAACTGGAGATACTCAGCAGAGGGATCATAGCTGTAGTTGAAGCTGGTGCGCATGTCGTTGGCAAACCCAGAGGCATAGACCTCTAGACCGGCTTTGTGGGCATCAGCCACAAAGGTGGTGGCGGGCTTTAGGTACTTAGCCGAGTCAAGGGGCCAAATGTAGTCTTTAGGAACAAGAACACCTGAAGCAAAGGCCTTGATTGCTGCAAGATTCTTCTGAAGCTCGCTGTACTTCTTGTTGGTGGTGGGCTCCATTGCCTCAGGGTCTTTGAACTCGAATATGAGCTTTGTCTTGGCCCTGCCTGCGTCCATCCCGATGCTCTTCAAGAAACCAATCTCTGGAGATGAGATGACATTAATGCCACGGAATCTTAAGCTTCTCAGGTACTCGGCTGCGCTCAGCTTGTGTTCCATGTAGAAGGCATCATACTGCACAATTGTATTGTTTTATTTTTATTTTGATAATTCAACAATAACCCTCCCTAAGTTGCTTAATCATATTCTCAAAGAGAGAAAGAAGAGAAACCTGAACGTTCAACCAGAACTTGGGAGGCTTTGTTCCAAGGACATCCTCCACCGCGGAAACAGGCATTTGGCCGTCAAAGATGCTGGGACGAGAGAAGATGTTCTGGACCACTGCTCAATAATACAAAACATGAAAAGGTGTGGTCGTGGGGAGCATTGAAGGGAGGAAAAGAGAAGAAAACATACGAGAGACATTGGAGAAGATGGTGTCGGCAGAGTAGTCAAGGACAAACCAGCCCTTGATGTCCTGACCATTAACCTTGTAGGTCTTCTGGGCTTTAGGGAAGAGCGTGGAGATGGTGGTTGCATTGTCAAGCCTGATATCGGACAAGCAAAGTCCCACACCGTCCTTAGTCATCTGAAGGTTGCACAACATTGTGAGGCCAGGCGAGCTGGTGCTAATAGCCATGTCATTTGCAGGGGCGCTAGACTCAGGGAAAAGACCCGAGAAGCCGCCTCTGGCCACAACCGCAGGCTCCTGTCCTGAAATACAAAAGAAGAGAAGACAGGTGTTCATATATTATACCTCCAAGAAACAATGATGTAAAAGGATATTTACCATTAAGGGTGAGCCATTTCTTGGCAGGAGCACCCCTGGCAGCCGCAGGAGCCTTGGGGGCCGCAACACAAGAGTGTATGAAAAGGGAGAAAAGAATAAAAAACCTCAGCATATCTATTTGATTGATCCTGTTTGTAACACAATGGTAAAGCTATTATAAGATACAAAATTTAACGTTTAAGACAATGCAAAGGAGGCAAGGTAAGTAAGGAAAACGCACAACGCGAAAGCAAGAACATATATATGCCCCTTCCTCTTCTGCCTCCTTGTGCTTCTTTTTCCCGTATGGGTTTGAGAATTATGGGTTTGAGAGTTTGAACGAGAAGATGAAGAAAAACGGAAGCTTGGGGCCAAAGAAAGAAGGGATTGTAAAATTGGAATGAAGAAAGAAAGATAAATTAATGGTAAGAAAGAAACTAGCACATCCCAATTATGGCTAAAACACCCATTAACAATTTAACACCTATTTTTATCCATTTTTTATTTCTTTTACCGCTTTTCTGGCTTTCTTTCGTTCATATACACTAATCCTCCATTTTTGTTTGTTTGTAACTCCCTCCATGACGTATAAAAAGAGAGATATATTACTCACTTCATTTTTCACATTTTCACATAAATTTTTTCGCTCACAAATATAAATAAATATTTCTATATGTTAACAAAAATATTAAATATATCACTGGCCTTTTAAAACATCTGATATTAAAATTAACAAAATTGCGTGTTTTCCTAATGAAAAAGTTGAATTAATTTTTCCTGCACTACTAGGGCTCCAAGAGTCGAGAAAAGATGGGTAACATGTTTGTTGGAGTTGTCCTGGCCAACGCTTCGGACGTCTCTCAGTTCAGCACATTCCACTTCACTTACGTCCCTCTTAGAATTAGCATCTCAAATATTAATTTTCAGATTAAAGCCATGAAAAAAGTAGAATTAAAGATCTTGAGGATGATGGAGAAAATCACTCATGTTTTAGGGCAAGTCAATGATGATAATGTAGATCAAATTCACAAGGTATCAATGGGGGCAGAGCTTAGCAAAGCAAAACCATTAGCAGATTTCGATTGCACATTATTAAAAGTGTTTATGGAACTTGATGCAATTTGTTATCACGTTGGTTCTATGTCAAAATGCTATAACCCTTTTATATATATGTCTGCTGAATTTATCTCCATTAAAAGATTTAAAATGCTAACAAATATTATAAAATCTAAAAATAATTAAAAGTTTTCGATAACATTTTTGAAAATAAATTCTGATGTAATATAAAAATAAATAAAATCTAATTCTTAAACATAAATTATTTTTAAAAAACTATTTTTAGTGTAGTTAATTTAAAATCAGTAGATCCAATTTTATCATCCGGATTCAGATAATCTGGATATCCGAAGTTTTGAAGCATGTCGGATCTCGGGTAATTAATTCCATAACCCTGCATCGATACGATAAATGTTTTGACTTTTGAGTTGGTTTGGAGGAATCGTGACTTGTGAGAAAAAAGCCTTGTACATTTCCGAAAAGTGGATCGTATAATTGGGACAGTGATACAACGAAAAGGCTCAAAACCGCTTTAAAAGGATTCCTCAAATTTTTTTTTTTTTTTTTTTTTTTTTTTTTTTTTTTGTGTGGAATTAAGTACGGGCCCACAACAGTTGCAAGAGTCTTTCAAAATTCTCCCATCTCTCAAAAAACCTCCGATCTCTCAGATCTCTCTTTCCATGGATCCCGCTTCTTCCAGAAATCAGCGCAACCGAATCGTCTCTTCTGGTACACTCTTCTTCCCCCCCTCCCTCTCATTTTATTCCTCTTTCGCTTCTCTCTGATTTCGATGTACAAATCCCCCAATTGAACCCAAACCCTAGACCATTATAGAGCCGTTAATTTCTCCAATGTTCATTTGCTCTCTGGTTCTACTTATTCTGACGCGATATGTTGACTTCTCGCAGGGGAAAGACCAGTGATGGCGGATAATGGCGTCCAACAGGTACTCATTCTTTTTTGTTTCCTTTTGATTTTTGTAAGCCATCATCATAGGTTTAATGCGTCGTTCCTTTCACCAGCAGATTCCTCCGGAAAATGAAAGGATCGTTTCTTCTTCCATTGTTACTTCTCATGACCCCGCACCATACTACAACGTCCTTCAAACCCCTACCAATCTATATTCTTACGAATGGGATATTTCAAATCCTGGTAAAATCTGGTTTCTTCTCACTTCGTAATTACTCCTTTTGGTAACAACGACTGTGAGTGCTCATTGCATTTTTGTAATATTTTTTTTTTTGTCTAGGTTATGCACAAAGCATCAGCGGTTGGGATGGCTATCCACGATATGCTACTCCTGAAGCCTTGCATGTGCCACCGGTTAGTATTACTTTCCCTATTACTATGTTATATCTTCCTCCTGCTACATTGTTTACCTTATGTATTTTTGTTTCTCAGGTTGTCTACAGTGATAACTCATCTCTTATGTACCACACTGGTTATGGCTTCAACCCTTATCCATCTATAATGGTGGAGGGCCAAATTCCAATCTCTCCAGCTTTTTACCCACATTATGGTGCACCTTCAGCTATGCATTATACTCAGTCAGATATGGACCCAACATCTGCTTATATGATTCCTTTTGGGCAATATGGTGGAGGCAATTTTTCTGGGAATCAAGGGGACAACTCTTTAACATCCCCTATACCTTATCCTCAAACAATGGGTATACTTGGGCCATACGACCACAATGCTTCACAGGTTTTAACTCTTTCTGTTCTGCCTCTTATGTGTAACTTTTATGGGCTGGTATACAGAAACTGTATGTAGGTTGGTTAGGTAATGTTTTCAAACTGCATGAAAGTGCCACTGGTTATTAGTATCACTAGATTTTTTGAGAGTGCATCTCTTTAGCTATTCCCTGCAAGATTATGAATATATACAGTCACACAAACTAGAAGAGCCATATATTCTTCCATTTAATGGTTTCATAGAATGAAAGCGTCTTTGGCATACTCCTTAAATTCAAATTAATTCACAGTTTTTTGGCATCTTCTATCAGTTACCAGTGCATGGGAGTGGGGTTGCTTCAAGCTCTTCTTTGGGAGGTTATTATCATGTAGGATCTTACCAGACTCCCAACTCTATCGCCTCATATTATGGAGCTGATAATCGAGTCAGATTAACTCCGGACATAGGTAAACGGCGAGAGAAGGAGCAAGGCTCTGTATCTACCACCAATGATCTGTATGGTAATCGAGGACCAAGGGCATCCAGCAGGGTAAAGAGCAGGAACGGTTCCAAACTTTGCTCTACTGCTGGTGATTCAACGAGTGACTCAAGTACAGCTGGACCAAATCCCAGTTTGTACAACCATCCAGAATTTGTGACAGATTATAAGAATGCCAAATTCTTTATCGTCAAGTCATTTAGTGAAGACAATGTCCACAGAAGTATCAAGTATAATGTTTGGGCCAGCACACCGCATGGCAACAAAAAGTTAGATACTGCTTATCGAGATGCTGAGAAGATGGGTGGAAAATGTCCAATCTTTCTGTTCTTTTCGGTATGGCTTTTTCTATCTATGTAACAGTATATGTGTTTTATATGTATTTTTGGGGAACAACCAAAGGTGTAGTTGATAAGTTCCTTTTCATAGCAATTGGAAGAAAATTCTCTCTTGCTTCAGGGGAACAGTGAGCTTAACAGAGTTTAAATGTTGCAGGTAAATGCTAGTGGACAATTCTGTGGGGTGTCGGAAATGGTTGGACCTGTAGATTTTGAAAAGGATGCTGGTTACTGGCAGCAAGACAGGTGGAGTGGGCAGTTCCCAGTGAAATGGCATATTGTGAAAGATGTACCGAACAACCGGTTTTGTCATATTCTCTTACAAAACAATGACAACAAGCCGGTGACACACAGCCGAGACTCTCAGGAGGTGGGCCTTACTTATGTCTTTACCTTTCCTAGTGTTTTCTTTTGATCATTCATTCACTGCTGTCTAGGTATCAGTGCCATTTGATCTATCTGTGTCTGTTCACAAGTGTTGGGTTTTATGTGGACATCCCTAGCTTTAATGGGAAATCCTTGAATACATGTATTTGGTCAAACGTTAATAGTTGTTGGTATAGTAATTTAGAAGCTAAATGATCTCTCGAGGGACAGGAAGAGTTGGTATCTGCTTCAAGAGTCTCTCGTGGAACTAGACTAGACTGAGGCACATGTAAGGTTTGGTAGGAGAAAATATTGCATTTGTTGCTTTGGGTTTTCTGGAGTGGGATAGTAAGCAAAACATGTAACAGAGAAGAGGAAGGTTTTAGTGGTAGGGAGAGAGATTTTGATTGGGCAAATAGATGAACTGGATGTTGCAAGGATAGTTTAAATTGTGGTGAAGTGACTTAATTGATTGATAAATTGTAACAGGTGAAGCTACGTCAGGGGATTGAGATGCTGAGAATCTTCAAAGAATACGAGGCACACACATCGATCCTGGATGATTTCAGCTACTATGACGAGAGAGAAATGCAAAAGGTGGGAGAAGATGGAGGAAGGAGAGAAGACGGGGAAGAAAAGAACTCGGTGGAGCAGTTAGCAGAGCGTCTTCAAGTTGTCACAGTAGAAGAAGATGGAAAGGAGGGAAAAAAAGAAGAGTTAATAACTGATTGATACAGTATTAGTAAAATTAGTAATTCTTTTTGGTAACAAATAAACGATGGTGGGGTGGGGTTCTCTGTTTTCTTTTTGGGTGGGGCCTGTATACTAAAAAAAGTCAAAAAGGATTAAAAAAAAAAAAATTCAATTCCTTCTAGGCTTGTTTCGTACCATTGTGCGTTTTGTAGCATTTCGTCGTAACGACGACGTTTACAGGTTAAAAAAAAAAAAAAAAAAAAAAAAAAAGATAGAATGCTTTCCCTTGCCCTCGAAACATCTATTGAGTTGAGGTCTGTTGTTCTTCTCCGATGGCGCCCTCTTCTCTTGTCCGAATCGCTGTAGTCGGAGACATCGTAATTTTATTTCCACTCTCTGTCTCTTTCAGATGTTCATTCATCTTGTTGATTTGTTTATCTTTTTTCTTCTACTGTTGAAGCATGGCTTCTGGGATCTAGATGAAGATCGAAAGGCTCTTCGGCTACTTCAGGTCCTTTGATTTCCTTCATCTTTCCTTTTACATTTTCTCGTCCCCGTGGCTTATGAACCTTAAATCCCGTTCTGAACCTTATTTGCAGCCGCATTTGGTGCTCTTCACTGGTAGCTTCTCTGTTACTGACTACAAATTGATTTCTTTTCCATTTTCTCTACTTCTCTTCACACTACCTTTGACGATTTTGATTAAATTTAGAAAATCTCAATCCAACTCAAAATTATGTAAGGTGATTTTGGTGAGGAAAATGTCCCACTTGTGCAAAGCGTTGCTGCTCTTACTTTCCCTAAAGCAGTTATATTGGGCAATCATGATGCCTGGTTCACACATGACTTTTCAAGGTGTCTTGCGACTAACTTATTTATCCATAGTCTGTTTTACCGTCTTTTCCAAGTTTTGGTTCTGATCGTGGACTCATATTTTCTGGTTTATCTTTCTTTCAGGAGACAAAACCGTGTGCAAAACCGTGTTCAAATGCAACTCGACATGTGAGTTCTCCATTATTTGCTTGTTCTTTTTTACTCATGCTATATCAAGAAATACTTACTGCTTTGATCACTTACTGCTTTGAGGCTTTTGTCTTTCGAAACCCTCGCTTGTTGTCAATTTCAATCTACCAATAGATTCTTCTTGCTCCTTCAATTTTTCTACCTGGCATTGTTGGGCTGTTACATGTAATATAACTTACTGCTGCAATGGTTTTCTTTTATTGTTCAGCAAGTCTGGTATTTAATGAGCATCCTGTCCAAACCCAAAGTTAAGTCGATGTTTGAGTTTCTCGTGCTTGTCGTGAGAGTCATCTCCAGGAAACAGATTTAGGGAGAGATTTTGTCGGTTGTACCCCAAGGAAATGTGTATTTTTGGTTTTCTGTTTGTGATCCTTAGCTCTATCATTATTCCTGTTGTTCTTGGATTTGGTTTACTTGACACAGATTCTGAGAAGTTTTCTTGTTGTTTTTTGTTTCTCGCTGCAAACAACAGCCTTGGTGATGAGCACGTAGGATATCAGCGCTTGGACTTCCCCTCATTTAAGCTCAGTATTGTTGGTGGTAGGCCCTTTTCACATGGGGGGGATCGATTGTTCCGGAAGAATCTGCTTGTCCAGAGGTTAGCATTTGACTTACATGGCAGAGATAAATATTCATGTATGTGCTATATGAAGTATTTTTTAGTCAATATGGCTTTCCTTCTTGGGGAAAAAATCCTAGGAATGAATCTAGGTTCAGAAGAAGATGAGCTGCCTAGATCTTTGTATGTACAGGTCTCGGTGATCGAAGAAAAATGAATTGACAGTTTAGTGAATCTGCAGCCCTTTCTCTAGTTAAAGATCTTGTGTTTGTGGGGGTGATCTCTGTGAACGTACAAATCTAATGATTAGGAGTAGCAATTTCAAACACCCTGGTTTCAAGTGAGAGAAGACTACCATTCATTGACACTTTTATCTCTTTCTAGGTATGGAGTTCATGATATGGATGCCAGTGCTGGGAGAATTTGTCGAGCTGCATATGGAACACCGGAAGATCATGTGGCTATAATTCTTGCGCACAATGGACCAACAGGTGCATCAATCTTTTAAGCTTTCTTATCGTTCTAGTCATAGGCCATCCAGATTGAACTTGTAAGGATTAAGTACTTGTTTTTCTGTCTTGCAGGCCTTGGTTCTCGAGCAGAGGATATATGTGGAAGAGACTGGGTGGCTGAAGGCGGTGACCATGGTGATCCAGGTGAAATAAGCAGCCATATTTTCGATATGGCATCAGTGGCATTTCCATGGTTTAGACTTCACAAGTGCTGGTTTTAGTTTAGTTTGGTGACAGATGCAAGCGGGAATACACGATAGTGTTTTTTGTTAAGAATGCCCATTTAATGTTTCAGATCTAGAGCAGGCAATACGCCAGTTGAAGGAGACGACAAAGTTGTCAATTCCTTTAGTTGTGTTTGGACACATGCATGAGGAGCTGCAATCAGGGAAAGGAAATCGGAAAATGGTTGTGCAAGATAGTGACAAGCATACTGTTTATGTGAACGGTGCAATAGTTCCAAGGGTTAAAGGGGCAAATGAAAATTGTCAGGGAACTAGTCGGAGAGAAGCAGCAGAGTCTGAGAGTGGTGGCACAGCAAGAGCTTTCACATTGGTGGAGATTTTAGATGGAAAAATCAAGAAAGTAGCAGAAAGCTGGGTACAAGTAATCGGAAGTACAGCCAAGATTGTGGAGGAAAAGACATTGTTCCAGGATGTAACTTTGATTTGAATTGGTCAGGTGAGTCAGTTTACATGTACACTTTTTTTTTCATTTTGCCAGTCTGTCCTGTCATATCATCTTAGATTGGAGATGAAAAGAAAATTAGGTAATGGATATGAAAGATCAATGCTCACTGTGAATGTTATTAAGTGATGCATGGTTCAACAGTATCAGTTCCCTCATTAGAGGAGACACCACAAAAGTCTCAAGCGTTGGACATCATCATGATGATGACTTGTGCAAAGTGCAGACATGTCTTATGTCCAGGTTCGGTTCACAAGTTTTGACGCAAAAGTTAGCCACATTTGGCACTCTTCTTGAGCCTTGGCTTTTACTACTTTGTGGAAACTCTTTACTAATTCAGTCAGAAATCCATAGCATTCTTTTTATTTTATATTTATTTTTTTTAGTCTTCCTCACTCTATCTTTTTTTTTGTTTTTTTGATAAAAATTCCTCACTCTAACTCCTATTTTCTCTATCAATCTGAATCTTAACCGGAAAATTATCGGAAAAAATGTCTTAGCTCTCTCTTCTCTGTTAGGCTATAATATAATTTACACATTCATTCTATATATTGGTAATGTAGACAATCAAATGATGATTATTTGTATTAAACAAAAAAAAAATGATTATTATAATTAGTTCCGGAAAAACATGGTTATTAACTTATTATCCATTCGGTGTCTTGGAGAACAAGTCCTTATCCAGCCGACCAGCCCACAGGAATTAGCCCATTTTCAGGTAGAGGCGTAATTAAAAGGACTTAAATCTAAAAGTTAAAAAGTAAAACCATTTGCTAAAAAAGCGAAAACGAACCCTACTTGTTCGCTCTCCGGTCTGCGCCGTGTTCTTATGGTCTCTCAAACTCCGATTCTCGATTTTTCGACCGATATTAGAGAGTAGCGATTGGTTTCTGTCTGAACATAAGTTTCAGTAAGGTTTATGTCGATCTAGCTTCACAACTCCATAAAAGGAATTAGTTAAAGATATTGACGTCGGAAAATTTTACTGTGATGTTTTAAGCTAGTTATGGCATTTTTCCATGGAGTTGATCGCACTGACGTAGAAGTAGCATACCCTCGGGTACAGTGATGCTTCTGAAACAGCTGAAACAACTTGCCTGTAATAACAACTATATCCTCCTTTGACCTTTCTCATGTTTCCTTCCAATGTCTGAAATTTGTTGCTGAATGTTTAATTTCTTTCCCTCTGATGTCTTTTTTACAGTGTCTGCTCCACTCAGAAATGCTGGGTGTGCAAGATTCTATGGCTCTCCTGCTGTTTGCCAAGCTTTAACAACCTCTAAGGTTCGCACTAGACTCTCAAGAGATGATCGTCGAGCTTTGGTGGAGTCTTTTGTCAACCAGTAATAATTCATTCTCTTTAGCTTTATTTCTATTTTTTTATTATACGACTAGATAGAGCAATATGTGTAGTTAAGGCATCTCAACCTTAAAATCTTACTGTTTATATGCAGATACAGAGAAACTAATGCTGGTAAATTCCCTACATTGAAAGCTATTCACAAGGAAGTGGGAGGCAGTTACTATGTTGTGAGGGATATTTTTCACGAGCTGAAACTCAAACCAAAAGCATCTGTGCCAATTGTAGCTAAAGCCCTCTCAGAAGTCTCTGTTCCTTTACCAAATGATGCTTCCTCGCAGACTTTATATGACCCTCAGTCACGTAGCTCTGCTTGCTATGCAGAAGATATGTCTCCTGTGGTTGTTGACCCTATGTTTCAAGTAAAAATAGTATCTTGCTTCTGTGTGATCAGTTGAATTTCCTTAGGCTCCACCTATCATTTGGCTCAGTTACCTTTGCTTCTGTGTTACAGGTTGGCAGTCCCGATACAATTGAAACAACAAGTTATCAGAGGCAGGCTACAATAGATTCTTCTTATCCCAAGTCTGATGAAGGTAATCTCCAGGGAAACAACCTTGTCATTACTGCAACACATGACAAAAGAGAAGCAGAGAAAGCTCCTAATAGTGACGTTGACAGTAAATGGCATGGCATTACTCATCCTTATTCGGGTGAAAATGATCTCCAGGGCAACAATCTTGTCATTACTGCAACAGATGACAAAAGAGAAACAGAGACTGTTCCTAACAGTGACGTTGACAGTAAATGGGATAGGAATGCTACTCTTCCTGAAACTCAGAAGAGAATAGTATCAGAGGAATGCTTGAAAAACTCAGAGACTGAGGAAGAGGAAAAATTGACGCTCTCAGGTAGTCAAGAGTCGAAAGCAGACAATCTTGAAGGAGCTGCCGTTTCAGCAAATGGTGTGCCTACTGATAACAGGTATCTTGTGCATACGACTAGGCCTCTCCTTAGCTGGTTGGATCCTTACTTACATATAATTTAGTTCATTGATGGATCTCCTGTTTTTGAGTAATAGAAAAAGACAGTTCAAGTTGATCAATTATCATATTGGCACCACCACATCAGTTTGAATTCTTATCTGTTGTTTTTGCAGACAAGTTTCAGAGAAAGGGGTTGTAGTGAAAACAGAAGAAAGGTCAAGTGCCTGGAGCAATATAATGTCATTTGCAAAAGAATTTACCAACTTTTGGAGAAAAGGGTAGATATAGCCAGGGAGCTTTAGACACGCTCTGGTGGAGTAGGTAGATGTGTGTGAATTACATTAGTAGAGGCTATGTTCTGTGTTTGTCCATTTTGTGCAAACATTTTGAATCTCCCAAGCTTTCTAGCATGGTATAATCTATACTATAATTGTCCTCCTCGTATTGAGTCTTAGATCAAACCACAACATTTTTAGAGGCTTGTCTTGTGATTGACCATTTTGTACAAAGGTTTAGAATCTCCCAAGATGTCTTACATGGTAATCTATACTATTCTTGTCTTGCTTGCAAGGCGTCTAGATCAAAGCACAACATTTTTTCTAATACTTTGTTGGTTCTACAGAATTACAGATACAAAGAAATACTCAAACAAAGATTTTATTTTATAGCAATTTTAATAGATGGCCCAGTAGAGGTACCACCAAAACCAAATGTATTGGAGACTGGATGCAGCAACAGTTGCTCTAGCTCCCACGGTATGTGGTGAAAGAAAATGGTGAAATCAACAGTGGAACATGGAAATGCTCCAATTTCTGAGATTCTTTAACCTCAAACGCAATAGAAACATAGGGAAAGAAGCCGCCTGGTAAATACTTTGCAGTGTTGAAGCTTATTCTATATGTCCCTGGTTTCAAAGCCTCAACTAAATCCATCAGTGGTCCACTGCGCCCATCTTTATCAGTAGCTGAAGTGCCGACACTGGACCAGACCCCACCATCTCCATGATAAAAGGAAGTACGGGTAGTACCAGACCACACCTCCAAATGCACTTCAACATCTACAGCTGGAGCACCACGTGAGACGTCTAAGACATGAGTCGTGATGGGTGGTCTACTTCTCTTGGGAGGTTTTGCTTCAGCTGCAACATTCAAATGCCCTCCTATGATTCTCAGACGATCTTCTAAAGCGAGCAAGTAGAAAAGGTCACAGGTAACAAAGGTATTCCAAAAGACACATACTTGATATCAAACCAGACTCCTAGGAGCTTCTAAGTCACACACACACAAAACTTTGACAAAGAAAGGATTTGGTAAAGCACCAAAATACCTTGAGGTTTTGTTGCAATAGAAGAGCTAGAGAGGTCAGTTTCTAATACACCTTTGGCCTTATCGCTGAACAGCTTAGTCATCCGGAGCTCTGTTATTTTCATTTGTTCCTTAGCAGCAATCTCAAGTTCCACTATCGGCCTATTTGCATACCTTCCCTGAAACAGTGACGATTTGGAGAATATGTAACTGTCTTATTCACACATAAAAAGAAAACAATTGGAAATTCAAAGTTAACCTTTAATGCATCAAGCATCTCAGCGTGAGTCCTGCCAGAGGCGCAAATAATGAATATAAAGCCAAACTTTTGTTTGTAGAGTACATTCCACTCAGCAAGCTCCTAAGAAACCGAAGCAAAATTGATCATCAGAAGAAGAAATTACTGAAAAGACGAAAAGAAATGTGAAGATCAATGATCACCTGTAAGGCAGAAGCAGAAGTAGTGGCAAAGGCCGTGGACTGCTCTGATACGCTCAGACGAGAAAATTCAGAGTTGATGGAAGGTGAAGGAGAATTCCCAATCTGAGGATGAGCTGAGAAGGCTTGAAGCCAAGCTGTAACATTAACTTGGTTTAACCAGATGTCTCTTGCAGTATCGATCGCAGTTACTAAAGAGTTAAACGGAGAAGCTTTCATCATCAGCTTCGCGAAATCGGTACTTCCACAGCAAACCAGCCAGTCATCTTCTCCGATCTCCATCGTCAGTTTTTTTTCCACCGATCCTCGTTCGGGTGGTTGACTGGTGTAAGATAAATAATAGTCTGGTCACTGGGCCTTTCTTAAATGGGCCTTATAAAAATTTAGCCTGTTTAAATTGGGGCCTTTTCTATCTTCTCCCATTTTTTTTTTTTTTTAAAGTCTTCATCCTCTTCTATATGGAAAATTTTACAGAAACAGAAGCGAGAAGTTCCCTTACAATTTTCTACACTAAATAGATCTGTTTTAGGGTTTTGCCTTGTGCTTGTGGCGGGAATAGCAAAAACATCGCCGGAATGGGGAAAGACGAAGAGGAAATGCGAGGGGAGATCGAGGAGCGACTAATCAACGAAGAGTACAAGATCTGGAAGAAGAACACACCTTTCCTCTACGATCTCGTCATTACTCACGCCCTCGAGTGGCCTTCACTTACTGTTGAATGGCTCCCTGACCGTGAGGAACCTTCCGGTAAAGACTACTCCGTTCAGAAGATGATTCTCGGTACCCACACTTCCGAGAACGAGCCCAATTATTTGATGCTAGCTCAGGTTCAGCTTCCCCTTGACGACACCGAGGGTGAAGCTCGTCAGTACGACGATGACCGCTCCGAATTTGGTGGCTTTGGCTGCGCCACTGGAAAGGTGCGTTTTTTTGTTTGTTTGTTTCTCATTACCAAAGTTCAGGTTTTGATTCTAGGGTTCCAAGGAGATAATTAAAGAAAAGTTGAATATTTGCGCAGGTACAAATCATCCAGCAAATAAATCATGAAGGCGAGGTCAATCGAGCTCGCTACATGCCTCAAAACCCTTTCATAATTGCTACTAAGACAGTTAATGCAGAGGTTTATGTTTTCGATTACAGCAAGCACCCATCTAAGCCTCCTCTTGATGGGGCTTGCAATCCTGATATAAGGCTTAGGGGTCATAGTTCTGAGGGTTATGGTCTCTCTTGGAGTAAGTTCAAGCAGGGTCATTTGCTCAGCGGCTCTGATGACGCTCAGATCTGTTTGTGGGATATTAACGCCACTCCTAAAAACAAAGTTCTTGACGCTCATCAAATCTTTAAGGTAAATGCTTGGATTTCTATCCGTCTTGATTATTGAGTTTGATTTCTCTGTTTTCCCTACTGATGATTATTTGCTGATATTAAGGCTCATGAAGGTGTCGTGGAAGATGTTGCGTGGCATCTGAGACATGAATACCTGTTTGGATCCGTTGGAGATGACCAATTCCTTAATATATGGGATCTGCGTTCTTCATCTCCCAGTAAACCAGTACAGTCTGTGGTTGCTCACTCGATGGAGGTGCGTTTGCAATATATTAGCTTTAAAGACAGATCAAACTTTATGAGCATTAAGACTAGTCTGCTTGGTCCATCTGATCTCATTAGAATCACAACTGACCTGTTGTTTTGGTTAACTAGCTTGTTTTCCTAGGCACATAAAACTATTGAATCATATTGCCTCCACTGTATTTGCTTACTACTTTTTGTTTGAAATGTCTCAGGTTAACTGCTTAGCCTTCAACCCATTTAATGAGTGGGTTGTGGCGACCGGGTCAACTGATAAGACTGTTAAATTATTCGATCTACGGAAGCTAAGTAGTGCTCTCCATACATTTGATAGCCATAAGTGAGTACGATTTGCCATAAATCACCATTTTGAGATGGATTCTCTGTTACTAAGATCTATTCTGCTCAAGTGAAAGCAGCATCACTGACCTAAATTATTTGCTTTGATCTCCAGAGAGGAGGTTTTCCAAGTTGGTTGGAACCCAAAGAACGAAACTATCTTAGCCTCATGTTGCCTTGGTAGAAGGCTTATGGTTTGGGACCTTAGCAGGTTTGGGCTGTAGACTTAGTTTCTTAGTTATAAAATGTTCATGTTTGTTCTAGAAGAGCAATATTGATATGTTTAAGGGTATCTTATGACAGGATTGACGAGGAACAGACAGTTGAGGATGCAGAGGACGGTCCACCTGAGCTGCTGTTTATCCACGGTGGTCACACTAGCAAAATTTCAGATTTCTCGTGGAACCCTTGTGAAGATTGGGTTATTGCCAGTGTGGCTGAGGACAACATACTCCAAATATGGCAGATGGCTGAGAACATTTATCATGACGAGGATGATGCTCCAGGGGAAGAAACATCAAAAGGCTCTTAGCTTATTGTTTTGTATCATCCATAGCGCACTGATCTTATGGAACAATATTTTATACCTCTCCATCTCTGCTTTTGATCTCTTCTAGTATTTAGTGTTAATTTTGTAAAACGTGGCATGAGGTGATGTTGGCATGTGGGTTGTTTTTTTAATGAAAAAAGAGTTGATTCTAGTGTCGTTAAGAAATGGCAACCAAAACTATAATGCTGCCCAGATTTGGTAGCATAAGAAAGAGATTACAAGTACGCTCAGTTAATATGCCCAGGTTTGGTGATGTAAAAAGGAGATTACAAGTTCGAATCGACGCCTCTGAGAGCAACCTTAACAGAGAAATCACTTATCACAATGGTCTTATTAAAGCAACTGGTCAGGTTTATTGATAACTAGCAATCAAAAAGAGACCTGTATTTGGAAGCCTCGTCAGCCATCTCCTGAATGCTTCTATCAACCCGGTCTTTGTCAAGATCAAGCTTCTGTTTCAGTTCCTTCTCCTTGTCATCAAGCTACAACAAGATACCACCGTAAGAGTTTTATAAAGCCAAGCTATAGGAATGTGATCAAAATTGCAGCAACTTACAGCATCATAGATTTCATCATTCTTCTCAAAGTCACCACCTTTACGAGGCAAGATGTGAATGTGTACATGAGGAACAGTCTGTCCCGCCTGAGGGCCATCCTATTGCCGTTTTCATGAAACCAAAGTTAGATGAGTTTAGAGCAACCATTCCAATTCAGATTCACAAGAAAAGAAAAGAAACGACTGAAAGAAAGGAGATGTTTAGTTACTTGGATGGCTAATGTGAGAGAAGATGCATTATGGAAGGTCTCAAGCCGAGAGCCAACTTTCTGAGCAGTAAGCCAAAGATCGCTGGTCTCATCAACTGTGAGATCAGTAAAGCGCGGCACAAGGCGTCTCGGGCAGACAAGAACATGTGCTCGTGTAGTTAAAGTCACTCAAAAGGTACTCAATTTACAAAACAAAACCAAATAGTGAAGAAACCGAAAAAAAAAGGATATGACCTGCAAACAAATAGGGGGGAAATGTTAGAAGAAGTAGAGATGGGGATGAATGATTGAAGAAGGAAGAAATCATACCAGGCAGAAGCGGGCGGAGATTGACCATTGCATAAGAGAAGGGCGTTGCGTAGAACACTTCACGCGGATCGATCTTGTAAGGCCCAAAGACGAAAGAGGAAGAAGTCGACATCTGCATCAATCAAAAACACTGAAAATCAATTCTTCTTAACTAATAAAATAGAGCCAAAATGGAGAATCGTGGAACAACTTGCCTCTCTCCGACAACGAATACTGGACAAGATCGCCTTCCCGCTTACTTGCAGCTTCAGCATTTCAGCTCCGCCTCCATCGCCATGTTAAGTCACTGTTACACCTTTCCCTTTTCTTTCTTATGGGCTATTAGCCCATTACACCTAATTGGGCTTTTACTGAAGCCCAAATAATTTACCAAATCAATTAAAAAATGAGTTGAGAAAGAGACAGAAGGATGATTATAATGGATTTCCCCCGGCAAAAAAGATAAGATTTTTGCAGATTCCGCCTCGATCAAAGACTCAGCAATGTGGAGCTTCACCGGAGCATTGACTGTGGCGGTGCCACCTACCGCCGCCGCTTTCCGTCCGAAACCATTTCTCGTCTCCTCTTCTCTTTACAAGCAGACGAAGAAGCTCCATCTCTCTCCGCCGTCTCTGTCTCTACCATCACATTTCTCCTCCTCTTTCAGAACCGCTGCTACCTCCGTTGAACAGGAGTCAGATACTAAGGTTCCTCTTTTCTTCTTTCTCTCTCTTTTCTGATCTTGACCAATCAAACAAACCCATTTACATTTTTCGATGATTGCAGGGAGAGAAAACCAAGTACTACTTTTTGGTTGCAAACGCCAAGTTCATGCTTGACGAAGAGGAACACTTCCAGGAGCAATTGTTTGAACGTCTCCGTTACTACGGTGAGCGTGACAAAGAGTTGGACTTTTGGCTTGTGATTGAGCCCAAGTTCCTTGCCAATTTCCCCAAACTCACTCAAAGACTTCGTCGTCCTGCCGTCGCTCTTGTTTCCACCAATGGCCCCTGGATCACGTTAGAACCCCCTACTACTAAAAATTTTCTCTTTTACAAAAGTTACATGCATCCTTCGTTCCCACACACATTTTTTTTGTTTTGGTTTTATGGCAGGTTTATGAAGTTGAGATTGGATCGAGTCCTATATGATTCATTTGAAACTACCTCTCTTGACGAAGCTTTGGCCTCCAATCCTGCCACTCTAGAGTTCGATAAGCCTAAGAATTGGGTGGCGCCATACCCCAAGTATGAACCTGGATGGTGGGAAACCTTCTTGCCTAAAGCAACCCAAGAATCTGTAGCATAGAACATTGCCTTTGTCTGTTTTCTTTTCTTTGAATTCTCCCAATCCGAGCTTTGTCTTCGTAGTGCTTTAAAGTTTTGTATTACTGAGCTTATTATCCAAGTCTATGTTTATGGTAGTGTAGCTTCTACTTTAAAGTAGGCTGCTTGATACGCCACTGACTCAAGGTTAAGCATAGAACTTTACAAGAAGCTCCATCACAGATTCAGAGTCTTTAAGGGTGACAAATATGTACCACTAGTATATTGGCAAGAATCTTCAGAGTATGCTTTAGGTCTTAAGTTGACTCTTAACAGGTGGGGAATATCTGAAGAACTTTGCAAAAAATCTGTAACTTTCGGTTTTCAAAACGATTGCCGTGTACTCGAAACATGTTGCAACTCGTTTAGTCTAGTGACCAGAAGTGATCAAGGCCACCTGGTAAGTTGCACATGCTTCTGATCAGTAGCTTTGTATCTAAGACTCTTAAGTGTTGGTAAATTATAAGTAGTTCCATTTGTGACAAATGAGAGTCGAAATTATCCTCCATGGGAATAAAAGGGTATATATTACCTAGTAAACAAACTTCAAATTTGAAAATGTGATGAATATTGCTACATTTCCAGGATATGTATTCTTGAAAACTATACACGTTAAGCTCCAGTGGTGCTATCAAGTTACTCTTGTGCTAGATTTGCAATTTCCGCTAGAGGCTTCCACATGAACTTTCTCCTGCAGGGGAATGGGTAATGGTCATACAAAGTGCAAACAGAGATGATTTGATTATATGGAAAGGAATGATATTCTCACCAGTTGCCACATTCAGCAATAACCCTGACATTAGGACGGAGAGATGGAAGCAAAGCGAGAAATTGTAGTTCAGACTTGGAGAGAACCTGAGTTGTTGATAAGATATGGACAGATCAGATGCAGCTTGTGGAAGACAAATCAAATGAAAGAAACTCAAACCTTTGCTTCGAGGACCCATACGACAAGACCCTTGGCATTAGGGGGAAGAGCAGAGAGCCTGTAATCAACTTCTGGTGGATAATACCATCTTGCTATAGGTTGTTTCCCAAGATGAGCCTAGAAGAAGTAAACAGAATTGACTTACACAAAATTCTTACTGAAACAAGATTATTGCGATCGATGAAAGGAGACATACAGGACAAACAGGGTAATTCTTGAGAAGAGTGGTCTCAGGGTCACCAAGCCCTCGAGCAGAGAGGTCGAGAAAGTAGTAGCCTTGCATTTTGAGACGGTTAAGATAGCGACCTTCGTAGCCACCTTCATGAGGAGTGTAGATGGCGATTGCCTTGTGCTCTTCCACGTCTTGAAGCCAACGAGCTATGTCCGGCTTCACCAGGTCTCCTCCAATGAAGTCAACTATGCTGCTACATCTCACGCCAGTGCTTCTTCTTCTCTTACTCCTAGTATTCACAAAAGAGGGGCTAACTGTTTTGATCTTCACTTGCGAGGCTTCAAAACACGGTGGAGCCACACCTTGTATGCATACTGCACGGCTTCCCATTTCCTTACTAATAATAACGTCTTGTGGAAGTAGCGCATAATAACCATTGCTTGATGACGATGATGAAAGAATGGTGGAGAAACGATGACTCACCGGACAAGAGGATAGACACGACTGGGCCTTAAAAATTATTGGGCTTTATTTAGTAGGCCCATTAAACAGTCGTGACATGTTTGCTAGCTAGCTCGGGAGATATATTAGAGTTAAAACTCGAAAGGAGTCGCCGGAGCAAAAACAGTCTGTGAAACTTCCCGAGAAGAAGGGATGTCGAGGGGATCTCGGCTTGTTAAGGCTCCTGGGTTCTTACTCTATCGCGCTTATCTTCATCCTCAACCCAAAATCCTATCTTTTTCCTACCGTCTTCGCTCTGATTATCTTCCTCATCATGGTTTCTCCAATTTCATCAGACGTAACTCAATTCGAACATCTCCCGCTATCAATGCCTTCCTCTCCGACCCCTCGCCATCTCCATCCCCAATTCGATTCGTTCAACGGAGTTCTATGCTTAGTGGTCGTCTCTTCTCGACTGCTACTCCCAATCCTAATCAAGACGCCACAAAGTCTAAGCAAATCAAGCCAGCATCACCGGAGTCAGAGTCGGCTATGGCTGACATGAAGATTCTCCGCACGCTTGCAGGCTACTTGTGGATGAAAGATAACCCAGAATTCCGCTTCAGGGTCATCACTGCTTTAGGCTTTCTCGTGGGAGCTAAAGTCTTGAATGTCCAAGTCCCTTTCCTCTTCAAATTAGCTGTTGATTGGCTTGCTTCAGCTACTGGAACTGGCGCCTCTCTTTCTACCTTCGCCGCTACAAATCCTACTCTTGTTTCTGCTTTTGCTACTCCTTCTGCTGTCCTTATTGGATATGGCATTGCTCGGACGGGCTCTTCTGCTTTTAATGGTAACTTTAAATAGCTCATTTTCTGAAAGCAGAAAACGAAAAGATTGGATTTTTCATTCTTGGTCTTGCTTCGTTTATCATTGCAGAACTTCGTACTGCTGTCTTCTCCAAGGTAGCTCTCCGCACAATACGATCTGTTTCTAGAAAGGTATGCTGCTGCTCTTAACAATCTTGTCGCCATGGAGATTTTAGTGTGTATTCTATGATGTATGATGTATCAATCCTTTTTCACATGGTGGTGACTTTGTAGGTGTTCTCACATTTACATGATCTTGACCTTCGTTACCACCTAAGGTATCCGTTTTTGTTCTCCTACACTTGCGAGTAATTTAGCTCATACTATCTTAGCTTCATCTCATCCGAACTTTCTTACTTGGGTGCTCATGTCCAGTCGAGAAACAGGTGGATTGAACAGAATTATTGATCGTGGTAGCCGTGCGATCAATTTTATCCTCTCAGCTATGGTTTTCAATGTTTTTCCTACAATTTTGGAGGTAAAGCTTTTCTGACTGCTTGGTGCTTTATCATGGTCATGGAGTTTTCTCATTTTGACTAATTGATAGTGTTTCATCCATATTTGGGTTTAATTGCCGATTCTTTCCAGTTTGGGTTTACTACTCCTTTGTCTCTAAAAGCAATCGACGTAATTAATATGTATCTTCCAGATATCTATGGTATCAGGTATACTAGCATACAAGTTCGGAGCTGCTTTTGCCTGGATTACTTCTCTTTCTGTTGGATCGTATATCGTTTTCACATTAGCTGTGACACAGGTACTGTGCATTCTTTGGTAAACACTTTTCAATGCCAACAAACTATGATGCAATACTTGCTTTTTTTTTTTCTTCTAATGATAATCCAGCACTGACTGTGATAATTTGCTGAAGACACCACCGTACATTGTTCTTGAACTTGTTACTAGGCTTCTCTGATCCTAATTGTATCAACTCTTTACGTCGGCTTAAAAATCATTCTAGTTGTGATTATAGGTGTGAAGTCCGTGTAGAAGGATGATTGTCATTATACATTCTCTTCATCGTTAATTATCTTGTTACAAATCTTTTTGGTGTCAGATGCTTTGCTCATGTTTCATTTTTTTTATTCAGTGGCGAACCAAGTTTAGAAAGGCTATGAACAAAGCTGATAATGATGCTAGCACAAGGGCCATTGATTCTCTGATAAATTATGAGGTAAAGTTCCTTTTCTTTCTTTTGCTTGAACTGCAGTTTTGACAAAATTTCTCTTTCGTTTCAGACTGTAAAATATTTCAACAATGAAGGTTATGAGGCTGAAAAGTATGACCAGTTCCTGAAAAGTAAGTTACTCTACTAGCTGTTTAGGATGGAAAACAAATTTATCTATATTTCCACAATATTCTTCAGATTTACTTTGAGCTAGAATACTAGCAACAATAAACAAATTCAGTTAAGGAAATGCACTGTTGACGGTTTTCCGTCTTTATTATGCACTGATGACTGTTTTACATCTTGATTAGGCGTTCCTTTCACTAGGAATAAAATAGATTTATGTTTTATCATACTATATTGTTGCTCAGTCTGTTTACCTTGATCTATCTTGTGATGATTCTGCTGCTTATACCAGAATATGAAGATGCTGCCCTGCAAACTCAAAGAAGTCTTGCTTTTCTAAACTTTGGACAGAGTATCATATTTAGTACTGCTCTGTCAACAGCAATGGTGTTGTGCTCTCAGGGTATCATGAATGGCCAGATGACAGTTGGTGACTTGGTCAGTGCATCTTTTGATTTTTCTTCTGCATTTTTTTGTTGCAACTTTTTTTCTAATAAGCTTTTGCATGTTTGAGGGTTGCAGGTTATGGTGAATGGACTTCTCTTTCAATTGTCTCTTCCTCTAAACTTTTTGGGTAGTGTTTACCGTGAAACCATTCAGAGCCTTGTGGACATGAAATCTATGTTCCAATTGCTAGAGGTATACATGAGGGTGTTATAATTGTTACTTTAAACTCCACATTTGGTTATGTTCCCTTAACACCTTTTTTATGCTAATGCGTCAATCAAGAACTGATATTTAAATGCATCTTTTTAGTGTGGACTCTCGTGGCATGTTGATTTGATAATGTGGTACTCTCTTACTTTTCCAGGAGAAATCTGACATCAGAAATATAGATGACGCAAAGCCTCTTGTTCTGAAAGGTGGAAACATTGAGTTTGAAAATGTACACTTCAGGTAGGCGTTGATTATAGTGGAAAATTACTACCATAATTGTCATAAATGCCATTCTATATTGGGTCTGAAAGTGTGTTAAGATTAATATGAGTTCTAGAAACTCAAATTTCATTTCAGTGATGGATTCAATACACCCCAGAAAGTTTTTATAAATAAGACTTGTAGAGCTTATCAAAGTGACAAATTATAGGGTGTATCGCATGATTTAGATATCAGCTTCATGTTATGGCTGAAGATGGAAGGGGTTAATAACTTATGTCTATTGCCACACTTACAGTTACCTTTCAGAGAGAAAAATTTTAGATGGAATTTCCTTTGTCGTACCAGCGGGAAAAAGTGTGGCAATTGTGGGTACCAGTGGCAGCGGTAATTTATAAACCTTGTCTGTTTAAGCATCTAAGTTAAAATTCATAATTCTGTTATGCCATTGCAAATCTTATGCATTGTTCTATGGCAGGCAAGTCAACGGTTCTTAGAATGCTATTCAGATTCTTTGACACAGATTCCGGAAATGTAAGCCTTTTTTTTTGTTTGTGAACTATGGGGCCTCGTTTGGAAACATTTCTGGAACAAAAGTAAATCTGCTGCAGAGAAATTCACTGAAGAAAAATCTTGGTGTCTAGATAACATCTTCTTTCGTGTTGGTTAACAGATAAGGATTGACGGGCAAAATATAAAGGAAGTGAGACTAGATAGCCTCCGAAGCTCCATAGGAGTTGTGCCGCAAGATACTGTAAGTTGGTATTCTGTTTTTCTCTACTTCTCGTAAAAAGTTTCTGTTATTATACAACACTATGAACTGTATTCATTGCTTTCCTGCCTTTCTTCTCATTAAAACCTTTTTGTTGATACATGACACCAGATTATTTTTTCCACTTCTTATTTTTTTCAATATTTATCATTGTTAGCTTTTGATTTATGTAGAACACTCTAAGTTTTGTTGTTCTCAAGGGTAACCTCTACTGCACTGCAGGTGCTCTTCAATGATACAATATTTCACAACATACATTATGGACGTCTTTCAGCTACAGAAGAAGAGGTACCGGACTACTTATACTCGGTGCAGACGTCAAGTTTAACATCAATAATTCTTATGTAACACATATTTTAATCCAGGTGTATGATGCTGCTCGGCGTGCAGCAATTCATGAAACAATCAGTAATTTCCCTGATAAATATTCCACAGTGGTTGGGGAAAGGGGGCTTAAGGTCAGTATTTGGATGTTATCTATGGCATGTTTTAGATAGATCAGTACCTGCCTTATGAGTCCAGTGGCAAGTCGCAGTTTGCATGAGTGAGTTAAGTCCCTCTTCGTTTTTGCATGGTCATAATCAAAGTGAAACAATCTAAGTCAATCAGTTTTCCAAGTCAAAGTTCACCTGTTGAAAATTGGAGGAAGAAACAAATGATTCAACAAACTAGGTTCGCAGAACTGTAACAAGCATGAGAAAGAAAAGATTAGCCGATGGAGATTTTCTATGTAGTTGTGAAGAGTAGCAAGTTTTTCTTTTTATCGTGATAACCATGGAGTGATGTTGTGTGCAGTTGAGTGGTGGAGAGAAACAAAGAGTGGCACTTGCTCGGACATTTCTGAAATCCCCTGCAATTCTGTAAGTAACTTTGCATATGTTAGGACAGTTGTTGAGAAATGATTAAGTAGGTGCTGAGTCCTCACACATAAGAAATTTGAGATGAGACTAGAGATGTTTGGTGTAAAATGGCACAGGTTGTGTGATGAGGCAACAAGTGCGCTGGACAGCACAACAGAGGCAGAGATACTGAACGCACTCAAGGCACTGGCTACTAACAGGACATCCATCTTCATTGCCCACAGGCTGACTACTGCTATGCAATGTGATGAGGTTTGTAGTAAATAGTGTTATTTAACTTAGCTCAAAAGGCAAAGAAACAAACTATGGTGTTGCTTAAGTGAAACTTGTGGGTGTGTGGGCAGATAGTGGTACTGGAAAACGGTAAGGTGGTGGAACAAGGCCCCCACGATGTGCTGTTGCAGAAGGCAGGGAGATACGCACAGCTATGGACACAACAAAACAGCAGTGTGGATATGCTTGATGCGGCTATCAAATTGGAGTGAATCCCAAAGCCAAATGTGTAAAAGTTAGATTTATCTCATTGATTATGTGTGGTAATATATAGGTTCCCAAAGAACACAAAAACAAAGAGATTAATAATGGTGAATGATATCTTTTAACACGAGTTTTTGAGGAGTTGGTATGTTGAGTGATTGCAGTACAATTACAAAGCAAGTAACAGATTAAACAATTGAGCTTACGGTTAAGTAATCAGATTTTTACTTTTCAAAGCCCAAATTAGCCCAACAAATTAACTAAAAGAAAAGCCTTTTGACATCAAAATTTCGAATTTCAAACAAAGCGCCATCTTCTTCTCCTTCTGTAATAATAATCTACAATCGACATGGCATACGAGGAGGTTCGCAAGCTCCGTCTTCAAGAGAATCACAAAAGATTTCAGGTTTCCCCTTTGTCTTTACGCCGTTCCTTGATCTCCTCCTTCTCTGATTCGTTTTATTTATTTTTTTATTTATGGACTATTGAATCTCAGGATTTAGGAATCTCCCAGATTTCCAAGGCACTGACTCAGATTTCTAAGAAGACACCTCAGGTCTCGTCTTCTTTACCATTTCTGGTTCCTTCCCTTTTTCCAAATTTACATCTTTAGCTGAATTCCAGCTTATTCAGCAGCGTAATCCCAGACCCATCGATAAATCCCTCTCTGCTACTGCTGAACCAAGGCGCTCTTCTCGTGTTCGCACCGTAATTTCTTCCTATCGAGATGATGTAATAAGCCCTTCCTTCTCTGCTCCCACTTGATTTTGTAGTCGATTTTTGCAGCTATCACTTAATTCCCTCTCTCTTCCAGGTGAACGTAGACACTGGTCATACTTTGACTCTGAGGAAATCGAGGCATAACTCGTCATGGGCTAGGTAAGTGCTGCTGCGCAATTTTTTCATAAAAACCTCTCCTTTAGTCTGATTCAGGTAGTTAAATTTTCTCAGCTACATTGCCCGACCTCTTCACGAGTGCAAGTTTGCATCTTCCGAAGAAAAAATCGGAGCACAGAAGGCTGCAGAGGAATTCCAGAGCAGCCTCGATTCCCCACATCCCTCCTTTGTGAAATCTATGCTTCGCTCTCACGTTTACAGTTGCTTTTGGCTGGTACGTTCTTTCACAACATTTGTGTGTGTGTTCTTTCTACCATTTCTGTGTTACCTTTTTGACCAAAACGAGTTTTGTAATTTCAAAGGGGATTCCTTCAAGTTTCTGTTTGGCCAATTTTACTAAGGAAACTGTGGAAATTGTAATAGAGGATGAAAAAGGCCAAGAGTATGAAGCAGTTTACATTGGGAGAAGAACTGGGATCAGCGGTGGTTGGAAAAGGTTTGCCCTTGATCATAAATTGGATGATGGTGATGCTTTACTCTTCGAATTGGTTGAACCAAAGAGGTTTAAGGTATGTATGTGTGTTGAAGAAGAAGCATGTGACTGGTGTTGACATTCCTAACAAGTTGATTATATATGTGTGCTTACTGCAGATCTACGTCTTTAGAGGAGATGAGAACGCACTTACAAAAGCGGGAAAGAGATGCAGAGCAATCCAAAGTGAAGAAGATAAAAATGTCGAAGAATCAGATGATGAGGAAGACTTGTGAGTCACAAGCGACAAAGGGATCATCCACAAGGTTACTAAAGAAGAGGAAAGCATAAGAGAGCCCTTGCTTTTGTCTAAATACCCCATATTTTTTGCCTTGTGCGGTTTTTGGTTTTAAGTGGCCTAATACTTAGGTATATTTTAAGATCATCAACCTAAGTCTGGTTTGTTTTTTCGATTTGATGTACAATTGAAGTGTATGTCTGATGATTGGCTTTGGTTACGGAATTGAAATGGTTTTCTCTCAGTTCTGCTTTCGAGACGATGAACTAGATCTGATCCGATTCGGACCAACTCGGTCACCAAATTATGATTCATTGGAGCCTAAACTAAATGGAAAACAGTAACACTTTAACAAAAAGAAAAAAAAAATGGAAAGCAAGCCGAAAAGAATTTAAATTTTTGGAAAACAAGCCCAAAAAGTAAAAAAAAGAAAAGGAAAAAACGGCCCTTTAAATATACATTTTGGGCCTTGATTAGTAACATAAAAAAACCATCTCAATATTTCGGCCTTTTTAAAGAGGTCACCAAATAAAGATTTCGGACGAGTCGGTTGCACAAATCGTCTTTGTTTATTTACTTCTCAATCGAACTTTTCTTTTTCTCTACTCCAAAGATCTCTCAGAGAATGGCATCTGCGGCTGTTGCGTCGATGGTTCTTGACCCTAAAGCTTCACCGGCCCTAATGGATCTGTCTACGGCTGACGAAGAAGATCACTATGGCCGTCTGAAATCGCTCGAGCGGCAATTAGAGTTCACCGATATCCAAGAGGAATATGTTAAAGACGAGCAAAAGAATCTCAAACGGGAGCTCTTAAGGGCACAAGAAGAGGTCAAACGAATTCAATCCGTGCCCCTTGTGATAGGTCAATTCATGGAGATGGTAGATCAGAACAACGGCATCGTCGGATCTACTACTGGCTCTAATTACTATGTCAGAATTCTCAGCACAATCAACAGAGAACTTCTCAAGCCTTCTGCTTCCGTTGCTCTTCACCGTCACTCCAACGCTCTTGTTGATGTTTTGCCCCCTGAGGCTGATTCTAGCATCTCCCTTCTTAGCCAATCTGAGAAGCCCGACGTCTCCTACAATGTAAATTTCCCTTTTTTTTTTTCCTTTTTGATAAAAAAGTTTCCTCCTTTTCAAATCTTAAGCCTTCTTTTTTCTAAATTAGGGTTTGGGTTTTTGTAATGATCCTTGGTTAGTTCTTATGTGGTGCTTTCATCTTTTTGTAGGATATTGGAGGATGCGATATTCAGAAGCAGGAGATTCGTGAGGCTGTTGAATTGCCACTTACGCACCATGAGCTTTACAAACAGATTGGTATAGACCCTCCACGAGGTGTTTTGCTCTATGGACCTCCTGGTACTGGAAAGACTATGTTGGCTAAGGCTGTTGCCAACCACACAACTGCTGCCTTCATTAGGGTTGTTGGGTCCGAGTTTGTGCAAAAGTATCTCGGCGAGGTATTAAAAATCCTGACTTTCTTAGTTGTTTAAGGCTCTATTTAGCGTTTGTGTCTAACTGGCCTTTCAATTGCAGGGACCTCGTATGGTTCGTGATGTCTTCCGTCTTGCCAAAGAAAATGCTCCAGCTATCATCTTCATTGATGAGGTTGATGCCATTGCAACTGCTAGGTTTGATGCTCAAACTGGAGCTGATAGGGAGGTTCAGCGTATTCTCATGGAACTACTGAATCAGGTAAGAGCAGGAAACAAATAAGTCTATCTTGATATTCTGATATTCTCTTAGGATGTTATTCAGATCTTATGCTGTAGACTAATTAAGATAGAGGTTTGTGCTTAACTTGTTATGTTGAATGCGATGTAGATGGATGGATTTGACCAGACCGTGAATGTCAAGGTTATAATGGCAACCAACAGGGCAGACACTCTAGATCCTGCACTCTTACGTCCTGGGAGACTGGATCGTAAGATTGAGTTCCCCCTTCCTGATAGACGTCAAAAGAGGCTTGTTTTCCAGGCAAGTCCATAACTTACAAGAACTAACTAAAGAGAAATGAAATCAAAATGTTTTCTTAAAAGAAAGTTATTTCTGCTGTTTCTCTCGTTGAATACAATATACATTCAAGTTTGTCATATTTCTTTCTTATTGACTGGTTTTTCCTTGTTTAGGTATGCACCTCTAAAATGAACCTCAGCGATGAGGTTGACTTGGAAGACTATGTTTCACGGCCTGATAAAATTAGTGCTGCGGAGGTTAGTTTATTTTGCTTACTATTTTATCTTCCTAATAGAGTTGGCTTTTGCCATGATATAGCCTCCATTGTTTCTGGGTCCCCCTTGTGATTTTCTGTGAAATGTGCACTTGAGCTTATTCCTAATCATAGATGGCTGTTTATGTATATATGTTAGCTGAGTCGTCCAGTCTCTTTACATCATTGTCCTGAACTGAATTATTGATTTACTTAATCTTGTGGTAATTAATGTACAAGGGTTTGCATGAAAGACCTTATGATGAGTATTGCTTAGCCAAAGATGATAGATGTTAAATAACACACTGTTTTAATTTTATGTTGAACAATGCAGATAGCAGCAATCTGCCAGGAAGCTGGGATGCATGCGGTGCGTAAGAACAGATATGTGATACTGCCTAAGGATTTCGAGAAGGGGTACCGCGCAAATGTGAAGAAGCCAGACACGGACTTTGAGTTTTACAAGTGAAGAGAAAGCAGAAATGGAATCAGATTATGGCTGTTGTTAAAATTCCAGTGTGTTTTGAGAATTATTTAATCAGCTTTGCAGTTAAATGTATGAACTAAGTTGCATCTTTAATTCAGCTTTTTACAGTTTAATATATGATGAGAAAAACATTTGGTAATGTCCTGAGAATTGATAGCGTAGAACAAGAGGAAGCAGCAGGTAATAATACCGTCTTTGTTTCTGATTATTTAAAAAAGGAAAAGAAAAAAACCACAAATAGTAGTAATAATGATATAAGAATTGTTGGTATTAGAAGAGGGAGCAGGAATTAAATTTTTTTGAAAAGCTTCACACATTAATAAATGCCTAAATGTGTTGGATCTTGTTTTGGAGTTGGTAGATGACAAGTTTTACTGTTACATAGTATCCGCAACCAAGAATGATGCAAATCAAGAGAAAATACAATAGTAGCAGAAGTGGTTAGACAGCTCAGGACTATTTATCCATATGCAAATGATTATTTTACAAAAATAAAATAAGGCCTATTCTTTGGTAACAAATTGTCTCATTTGGTCGATTGTGCTTGTCATTTTGCAATCTCTAAGAATCTAAAGCTTGGTCAACCTCTGGGTCGTTACACTTAACGTTTGTTGCGGTGTTAACACACCACTATGATTTGTTCTTAAAACTCCTTTTGAAGACTGTCTTACCCTTAACAAATACGCCTCTTCTGTTTAACTTCACCACACACTTTTTCTCTTCATCTCTTTCCCCTTCCTTTTCTTCTTCTTCTTTCTTCTTTTTCTTCTCTCCGACAAGTCCCCACACGCATTGTCTTTTCTTCTTTTTTTTCTCTTTCGCCATTTCAAGATTGAGTTCTGGTCCGCTCAAAACAGTAGAATACAGAGGTCTGAGCGCGCAAGCAAACTGCATCAGTTCGTCCTCCTTTTGCTGAGTTCTTCAATGCCAACAATTTTCTTACTTCACTAGCTTACCCCTCTACTCTCAGGTTCCTCTTTCTCTCTTCTTCTTCTTTTGGGTTTTATTTTTTTAGCTTTCTGCAATTGTCTCGTTTGTTGGGAATTATAATCAAAATCACCATTTTCTCCGGCTAGGTGGGTAGGAAAGTTTCCAGACTTTACAGTGTAGTGTGACGTAGTGTATTAGTTTCCTGATTTTGCTTTACCAATTTGTTCGATACACTTTGTTTGTTGAACAACTCCGGTAAAATTAGACACCCAGATTATCTTTATTTACTTAGTGACATTGTCCACATGTTGGACAGAGTCTGCTTTCTCTTAAAACTTTGACAAAGGAAGTTGCTTTTCTATGCACAATCAAAGTTTTGTGTTAAAGTTTGGCTCTTTAGCTTTATTCCTTTTGCTTTTCTTTTTTTTCGCTGGATGCTTCAATCTCTTATCTTGGCCTCTTGCATTGTTTAATCTCCCAATGATAAAAGATAAAGATAGGCAATGACATACTTTTTCTTGAAGATCTAACTAGAATCTTCATTTGTTTTTTCTTACTGATATGCTTATTTTCAGAATATTAGTTCTCAAAATTCAATGTTGTGATCCGATCTTGACATTTCATCAAGCCTCCTCATCTTCCTTAAAAGATGCTTGATTAGCTTGTGTGGTGGAACTCATTGCTCATCATCTTCTACTTTTCTTTTGAAGCAGGAAAGCCGGGAAGTCATGCTGATGATGCAGCTCCATTTCCAATTTGATGTTAGTTCAGTATTTACCATGAAATCCCCAAAAGGCTTCTTGTCTGCTTGTCTTGTCTCTTTCTTGTTTGTCACAACTACTTTCTGCTCTTCTGCTATTGCTGACCTGGACTCGGATAAGCAAGCTCTTCTTGCCTTTGCTACTTCTGTTCCTCATCTTAGAAGGCTCAACTGGAATGCCACTAACCATATCTGCAAATCATGGGTTGGTGTCACCTGTACTTCTGATGGTTCTCGTGTTCTCACTCTCCGCCTTCCTGGAATTGGACTCTTGGGATCGATCCCTCCAAACACACTTGGTAAACTAGAATCACTCAGAGTTCTCAGTCTGAGATCAAACCTCCTCAGTGGCAACCTTCCTCCTGATATTTCCTCTCTCCCTTCACTAGATTATATCTATCTCCAACATAACAACTTCTCTGGTGAGGTTCCTTCCTTTGTGTCCCCACAGCTCAATATCCTAGATCTCTCATTTAACTCTTTCACCGGGAAGATACCAGCAACTTTTCAAAAGCTGAAGCAACTGACAGGGTTGAGCCTCCAAAATAACAAACTTTCTGGACCAGTTCCTAATCTTGATGTTGTAAGTCTGAGACGTTTAAACTTGAGCAACAATCATCTTAACGGTTCAATACCCTCTGCACTTGGTGGGTTTCCTAGTTCATCGTTTTCCGGAAATACATTGTTATGTGGACTTCCTTTGCAACCCTGTGCTGCTCCCTCTCGCCCTCCATCTCTTACACCGCCCATCTCCTCACCTCCATTGCCACCGTTTCCTCACCAAGAAGGTTCAAAAAGGAAATTACATGTAAGCACTATCATTCCTATTGCAGCTGGAGGGGCTGCCCTGCTGCTGTTAGTCACCGTTATTATGTTATGTTGCTGTATCAAGAAAAAGGACAAGAGAGAAGACAGCATCGTAAAAGCAAAGACTTTGACTGAGAAAGCAAAGCAAGAATTTGGGAGTGGGGTGCAAGAACACGAGAAGAATAAGCTGGTGTTCTTTAATGGATGCTCCTATAACTTTGATCTAGAGGATTTATTGAGGGCATCTGCTGAAGTACTAGGAAAGGGTAGTTATGGGACAGCATACAAGGCTGTCTTAGAGGAATCCACAACTGTTGTGGTAAAAAGGTTGAAGGAAGTGGCAGCTGGAAAGAGGGAGTTTGACCAACAGATGGAGATTATCAGTCGGATAGGGCAACACCCTAGCTTGGTTCCCCTCCGTGCATATTATTACTCCAAGGATGAGAAGCTCATGGTTTATGATTATTACCCTGCTGGTAACTTATCATCACTCCTCCACGGTTAGTCTTCTTCCCATCTTCGTTCAATGGTTTATCTTTACCTCGTTCTGTTACTTAAGAATAGCTTGATTTTTATGTCATGACAGGTAACCGGGGAAGTGAGAGAACGCCTGTTGATTGGGACTCCAGATTGAAAATCACGCTCGCAGCAGCTAAAGGTATAGCTCACCTGCATGCAGTTGGAGGTCCAAAGTTCAGCCATGGAAACATAAAGTCCTCAAATGTGATTATAAAGCAGGATAGCGATGTGTGCGTTTCTGATTTTGGGCTGACCACTCTAATGGCTGTGCCCATTACCCCAATAAGGGGTGCAGGCTACCGCGCACCAGAAGTAATAGAAACAAGGAAACACACACATAAATCCGATATATACAGTTTCGGTGTACTTATACTCGAAATGTTGACTGGGAAGTCTCCGGTGCAGTCACCAAGCCGGGAGGACATGGTTGATCTCCCCAGGTGGGTGCAGTCAGTGGTGAGAGAAGAATGGACAAGCGAGGTGTTTGATGTTGAGCTGATGAGGTTTCAAAACATTGAAGAAGAAATGGTACAGATGCTGCAGATTGCTATGGCGTGTGTGGCTCAAGTGCCCGAGGTACGACCTACCATGGATGAGGTGGTTAGGATGATTGAAGAGGTACGAGTTTCAGACTCTGAGACCACCCGGCCATCTTCAGATGACAATAGCAAACCCAAGGACTCCAATGTTCAGACCACTCCTTAATTTCTCTTTCCATTCCATCTATGCTTTCTGAGTTTGTATGTCTTTTAAATCTTTTCTGTTGATTGTTTGGAGATCCCTTGTCTGAGTAGTAAGACAGTAGATGGAGGCGCGGGTGTCTATTATATAGCAATTATTGTAGGCTTCTTTCTCTGTGTCTCATGATATATATGAATATGATCCAGTTTTATTCAAGTAACTATCCAAAATATGGATTTGGAGTTCCAGAGAGATTACATAAAGAGGATTCAGGGAATGAGAGACGCGGCTGCTTGGAGGAGAAATTGTTGGAGCTCTTGAGGTTGGGAGAAAAACGCAGAATGATCACTTTCTGGAAGAAGGAAGGTCTGTTCAGGAAGCCACAGGCCCAACATTACCTCTTGAAGAGCTGGGTTGAACAAATGGTCCTTGCCTGTCTTCACATACACCCTTGGGATTTTGTCAGTCTCTGCAGCTTCGGGAATGTCCATTATGCCTAAAAATGCCATGACAGGGGCTGGACGCAGAAGCGTGGTGGCCAGTGTGTAATCCTGATCAAACATGAATGGATGAATGAAAGATTCTCTCAAAAATTTAATGAGGCAGAGATCATAATAAAGAGTTGGTAATAAAAGACAAACCTCCATGGGGCTCTCGTTGTAAAACTTGTCCCGAACATACTCAGGTTTCATCATGATGCTTGTTGGGAGATTTTGTGGTCCATTTCCAAAAGTAAAGTCCCATATTTTCTCAGTTTTCTCATTACATTTTTGAGACTTTCAGGAATCAAAGTACCAGGTTTGACCATGGCTGCTGCGACGTAAACAGCCATGGAAACTTTGGAAGGAAAGAGGCACATGGCAGCAGTCATGCTCCCCCCTCCAATGCTGTGGCTCACCAGAATGACATTTTGATCAAGGGAAAGTTGGGAGAGGAAGGCATAGAGTGGCTCGTCGTAGTCATCCAAAGAGGAGACAGTGTTTGGATCAGTTGGGTTGATTCCAGCGCCCTTGAGGTCGATGCAGGTGGCCTTGTGTCCATTCTCCCTCAGTGAATTTGCAAGCTTGTACCAACACCATCCTCCATGCCCTGCACCGTGCACAAACACAAAATGATGCCCACTCATCTTCAAATCTTCTCCTCGTACATCACATTCGCTACAATATCTATTCTAGCTAGTGTGATATTTCTGTATGGCTCTAATGTGCTTATCATCATTCCATTCGTCTTTATCCTTTAGATGAACGATGGTGAAAGGCAGCTTTGTCCAAATTCACAAAGATACAACATAATTATCTACCATCTCATTAAAAGATTATATTTAATTATTTACCAGTCTCGTCTTGATGTGTAATGTAGCAACTTTGGAGGCCCATACACATCTTTTAAACCAGTGCACAAGAGGACCCAAATTAAGATACAAACCATTTATTTTACTCTTTTATTCTTACAACTTTTTTATTAAAAAAAAAAAAGAGAAATATCTACATGCTGTTTGTTTTGAATATGATTATGAATTATAAATAACCAAATCTCCTTCTAACTCAAGAGTCCACCTACACTAGAAGGTTTAAATTGAGACTTATGATTTTTCAAAATTTACATAAAATAGATTAATTTTTAAACAGATAAACTATATAAATTAGTACATGTTGCATACTATATAAATTATCAAGAAGTTTGTTTGTATTTTTAATTTTCTTACAATGTGAAGTCAAACCGGATATTTTTTCTTAAATTCAAGACGTTTTACCGGCTGAGCCAAAACCAATAGAATGATACTATTAATTTTAAAGTAACAATTTATATTTAATGTTGAAACAAGATATTCATAAATCTATTATCATTCAGTTTTTATAATATGATTCTTATCATAATACATTAATATTTGCAAGATAACATTCGCTATTTGTAATAACTGTAAGAAAATAATAGTCATGATTCTGAAATCTAGCAGTTCTAATAGATTTTGCATGTAACAAATCTTATATTTCTATAGATGGTAACCACAAAACAATTACATTTAAATTAAAAGAAAGTAAAAGCATTTGGTGAAAATGAGATGGACAAAAAAAATTGAACTTTAAATCAGGTGTTGACACACCAATTTAAAAATGTAGATTATTTTAAACGAAGGATTATGTATTCTACTAATTTTTAATGCATTGTTTTTTTTTTGGTCAACATTTAAATGCATTAAAATGAAATGTAATGAAAATCAAGAGAAGTGGAGTGCCACAAAATAAAATAAAAACTTGAGAGACAATGTTGGCCTCTTGGGTCTTGTCTTAGACCAACACACAACAACAGAGATGACACAATTACTCCTAAACCCCGAAAAGTCTTCCATCTAATTACATTTAAACAAGGAAAAAGGCTATTTCAATGACTGCATTATTGGGAAAAAAACAAAATATTGACTGCATAATTTGACATTTTGACTGCGTGAACCTTCAAATACATAAATGGCAAAAACAAAATATTGACTGCATAATTTGATATTTAGATGCGTGAACCTTCAAGTACATAAATGGCAAGATAATAAAACGAGAGAGAAATAGTCGAGGATGACCATTACTCAAATGAATGGTCGGTTTTGATTAGTGGGGAGGGAGAGGTCAAATTACAACTCTATAATCTCTTCTCTCACCACGTGGGCACTATGGAATTAGTCCCAAATTACATATTTAATGGATAATTACAGACAGATAACCAATCACTTGGCCACGTTGAAATGCTGAGTACTTGTTAAGACTTGTTCCCTAATATCTGTCTTAAAGGTAAGTGTTTAAATTCATTTTGACTATATTTTATTCTTGTTTTTTTTTTTCAATCTAAAAAGCATTCATCTCCCTCTTCTTCTCCTTGTAATCCTCCTCCATCTTCCAATTCTTCTCCTTATTCTCAGGTTCTCTTTTTTTTTATTTTTTGTCCTTTTTATGTGTATAAACGTTTTGTCATGATTCTCTCCCAACAGTACCGATCCTTTTTGTATTTTTTGGGATTGGGGGAAGAATAAAAAACCGACGTTTTGTATTTATATGTCTGACAGACAGAATCTGTATTATTTGTCTTCCTTTTTTTTTTCTCCGGAAAAAAAAAAGTAGTCATCTTTTTCAATAGTCTCATGATTGTCTCTTCTGTGTTTCCAGCTTCGCATAGGGTCCATTGATTTTGCAGCCATGGATTATGATCTGGTAAATTCCAAAAACAAAAACAAAAAAAAAGAACTTGTCTTTTTCATACCAACAATGATCAATTCTCATTATTGATTCTGGGTTTTTTTTTTTGTCAGGTTCGTTCTAAGAAGAGTTTCAAGCGAGCAGAATCCACCAAATCACATCTATGGTGGTGGGATAGTCATATCGGTCTCAAAAACTCCAAGTGGCTTGAGAATAATCTCGATGGTGAGTCCTTTGCATTGTGTCAAATCATGTTACTTTAGCAATGAAATATCTTTATTTAGCTTAGGGTTTACCAAATTAGGTGGTTAGTCTTTTCATAAAAGAAGAATAAATATGTCAACTTTGTTGTGTGATGATCATGATCAGAAATGGACCGGAGCGTGAAACGGATGGTGAAGCTGATAGAGGAGGATGCAGATTCGTTTGCCAAGAAGGCAGAGATGTATTACCAAAAAAGGCCTGAGCTTATCAGCCTTGTCGATGAGTTTCACCGTATGTACCGTTCTCTGGCAGAACGCTACGAGAACATCACCGGAGAGTTGAGAAAAAGCTCTCCTTTAGAGCTTCAGTCACAAAGCTCTGGCTTTTCCGACATCTCCTCCCCCGACCTTGCTACTGTCTTGACTTCTAATGAGCTTAATAGGCTAGGCCGTCCACCTTCAGCCCGACGTGCTCCTGGTTTTGAATACTTCCTTGGCTCTGGAGGACTCTCTTCTGATCTTTATCACAAAGATGGAGATGATTCTGCTTCCATTACCGATTCCGAATTGGACTCTGAAGATTCTTCTGTGACTAATTACCCTGGTTATGTGAGCATTGGCTCTGATTTTCAGTCCCTGAGCAAGAGGATCATGGAACTTGAGATTGAGCTCCGTGAAGCCAAAGAGAGACTCAGGATGCAACTTGAAGGGAACACTGAGAGCTTCTTGCCGAGGGTGAAAAGTGAGAGTAAATTTGTTGATTTTCCCGCAAAACTTGCTGCTTGTGAGCAAGAACTGAGAGATGCAAATGAAAAGATACAGAGTTCAGAAGACCAAATTCATATCTTAAAGAGTCAGCTTGCCAGATATTTGCCATCTGAGTTGGATGACGAAGAGGGTGAAGAGGCAGCTTCCACTCAAGAGCTGGACATTCAGAGTTTGTCTGAAGAGCTGAGAATTACAAGCCTGAGGCTTCGGGAGGCAGAGAAGCAGAATGGCATCATGAGAAAAGAAGTCGAAAAAAGCAAGTCTGATGAAGCAAAACTCAAGAGCCTTCAAGACATGTTTGAGTCGGCGCAGAAAGAAGCTGCAGCTTGGAAAAGCAAGTCTAGTGCAGATAAAAGAGAGGTGGTGAAGCTGCTAGATAGAATCTCCATGTTGAAATCTAGTTTAGCAGGTAGAGATCATGAGATCAGGGATCTAAAGACAGCAGTGTCTGACGCAGAAGAGAAGATTTTCCCGGAGAAGGCACAGGTCAAAGCCGAGATAGCGAAGCTGTTGGAAGAAAAAAGACACCGGGATGACCAGTTCAAAGAGCTGGAAGCCCAAGTTCGTTATCTTGAAGATGAGATAAGAAAGGTGACCACTGAGAAAATAGAAGAGGTGGAAAGGCTGAAGGCTGAAATCGAGGTTCTGATTGTGGAAAAAGCTGAGAAAGAGAGATGCATAGAGATGGTAAGCAAAAGGGTGAGTGAGCTAGAATCAGAGATGAGTCGGCTTGGAATTGAAATGAAAGCAAGAGAAAGTAGGACAATGGAGATTGAGAAGGAGGTGGAGAAGCAGAGGAAGGAACTAGAAGAAGTAGCAGAAGAGAAGAGGGAAGTGATAAGACAGCTCTGCTTTTCACTGGATCACTGCAGAGACGAGTGCAAGAGACTCCGCATAGCCTTTTCAGGGCATCGACCAACAAGACCTTCCTCCATTCTTGCTTCTTAATTCTTATGTATAGTATACTATTTGTAACTTTGTTGGTGATACATTTCACATATAGGGGGGAGCTATTTTGAGATTGTTTTGAAAAAAAAAAAAAGCTCATAAAATTTGTGAACAGTTTGTGTGTGACATTAGATATGCATTATCTGGTTTTGAGTTCTAGAACTGGAATAAAGCAGAGGATCGTTTCAAGTGTTTACAAATACTGCTGTATATGACTTTTGGTGCATTGCTGAAGTAAAAATCACATACAGATGCATGTAAACAAGAAGAAAGAGTTTCATTCTCTTATTCTGAACAATCAATATAAGTACTGTGGGTGTGCTCTGTACAGCTAACAACCCGGAAGAAAATGCTTACTTGAGATGTCCAACGTCCTGCAAAAATCAAACTTCCCCAGGAAGCATAGTATCTACGGGACCAAGATCACAGTAGGCAATGCCCTGAAACATACATCCATGAAGCAACCAAGGTTAGCTTGTATTAAAATGGTTTTGTTTGAATAGACAAGACAGATACATACTTCTCCAGTGAGGTGTGCAACACATCTCTTCTCAGCCAACAGTTCTGCTTCCGACTGCAATATTTTCATGTCTCAGTTTAACGTTTAGCATTTAGATACAAAACCTGCAGAAGACTAATCTCTAACAAGGCTATACCTTAGCGATTCGTTTGCGAAGGTAGTCATCAATTTCTACATCCTTGACAAGTTCATAATCTCCATCTCCCTGGACACAAACCCAATTTTGAGAGTTTTTACTAGATAAAGTAAAAGCTTTGAAGTATAAGGATAGAACATACCTTTGACCGACATGGCATGCTGAAGACGAGGCCTTCTTCAATACCATAGGGATTTCCATCCGTGTACACCTAAAATTACATTAACACAGCTTTATCAAAGTTTGAACCAATCTATCTTGTTGTTAAATGAGTGTAAAAGAAAATGTACCCCAGTTGAAAACCAATCACCCTCAGGAGTTGGAGTTACAAGAGATTTTATAGCATCAACAATGGAAACAGCGGTAGAAGCAGCAGAAGATCGACCCCATTTCTGAATTAGTAAGCCACCTCTCTGTACAACAAAACGGAAAAAGCAACTTGCTCAGCCAAACGTTACGTCTCAGTTGCAGAAATCATCACAATATTAGAGAAAACGCCATCTTACCTTCTGCACACTCTCAGTGAATCCCTCTTCTAACCATTTGTGATCTGTAATAACCTCCTTCACAGGCCGGCCATTAATTCTAGCATTTAAGAAATCTGGAACCTGATTCACCTCTAAAACATAAGAGAAACATCCCAAGATATAGGGAGACAACAGATGATGACAATAAAGCAGAATAACCACAAACCTGAGTTGTGGAGTGATTTCCCCATATAGTCATATTAGAAACTTTGTCATAGAAGACCCCAGCTTTCAGGGCAAGCTGCAAAATGGCATTGTCAGTCACATGCATGCATTACATATATATGTGTGTGTGTGTGTGTGTGTGTGTGTGTGTGTATTGTGGTACCTGGCATTTGGCCCTATTTTCATCCAACCTCGTGAGGGCATGGAAATTTTTTGCAGGAATGTTGGGAGCATTTTTAAGACAAATCAAGGCGCTGAGTAGAACATACAGAAAATGATAAAAGTAAACTTAAGATGTTGGGCGTTGATTAAGAGATGAAGTGGTGTGATAAAAGGAATGTAGCTTACTTGGTGTTGCAAGGGTTTCCCACTACAAGGACCTTGACATTAGGAGAGGCAACTTTATTAAGAGCTTTGCCTTGCTCAGCAAAGATTTGTCCATTGATGTCTAACAAGTCAGCACGTTCCATTCCAGGGCCTCGAGGTTTTGCTCCAATCAAAATAGCCCACTCCACATCTTGGAACACTTCATATGGATCTGTTCCTATATCAACTTCTCTCAACAACGGGAACAACGAATCCTCAAGTTCCATTGCAACTCCTTCAAGAGCTTGGATTGATCTCTCTGATCCTAGTAGTTTCAAAGCAATGGGTTGATCTGGGCCAAACACTTCACCTGAGGCAAGCTACATCCGGACAAACAAATTACATAAAGATAAGACCAATAATTCTTAACCTTAACCAATGGAAACAGCAATGATCAACTTACTTTGAAGAGAAGATGGTTAGAAATCATTCCTGCAGCACCTGAAACTGCAATATTGATTAACTTCTTCCATGAACTTGTCTCCTCTTCCTGTAAACACACACACAATTTGGTAACTGAACATGAAAGACGATTCCAGGTTTAGATAAAAACATTTCAAAGCACTATAAAAATACTATTATCCCCATTCGAAGCAGAGGTTTATCTCCATTCTCATGAGTCATGATAAGATTTATTAATTATTTGTGTTTTATCTTTGAGATGGTAAGAGGAAATTAGAGGCAGAGAAGGGAAAATGAGAAAGATACAGCTTTAAGATCATAGGTGAGACAGAACACTCCATAACACTCTTTCTTCGTCTTCACCAATCCATTTTCTTGAACCGCGACAGGGGCTTGGTTACTTTTATCATAAATTCACAAAAAAAAAAAAAAAAAAACATCTGATCAGATAAAGGTCGAGTTTTATAGAGAGGAGAAAGGATTATGAGCATAAATCGACTTACTTCTGAGAAACGGAGCAAGAGATTGTGGAGTTGGGAGTTGTGGGGAGAGGTGGAAGAAGAAGATGGCGAAACTGGTTTGAAAGATGCAACTTTGAGGAGAGGCGAAGCCGAGACGAAGAGTGGAGAAAAGGCGACGTCGTTTTGGGGGTTGAGAGCTCTGCCATCGCCATTATCACACAGACACAAACTGTGAAAGTGAGATATCAGAAATCAGAAAAATGGAACTATGGAGAAAGAGAGAGAGCGCGCCAAACGACAGAGAAACAAAGAGGATTGGGGAATCTGTGGATAAGGCTAACAACATGACACTTGTCAATCTTTTGCCATCCGCACCGAATATCTTCTTTGACTTCAGGCCCAATTAAAGGCCCATTAACTTAATATCCAAAACAGTTTGTATTCAGTTGACTGATCGGAGCTAATCGTCTTCTCCGTTCACATTGCATCGTCGGAAAACAAAACGAAAAGTTACAACTTTTAACGCGAAAATGGAAGTCTTTGACCAATGGGTTGCCGAATATTTCCTCCGTCGTCAAAACAATCCTAGGGTTTCCTCTATTAAACTGCTTTCGGCGATGCAATTTGGAGATTCCCCTGACTGCCTAAAGCTTAAGATATCTTCCGTTTTGCGAGACATCTCCAATTCCTTGATTCGAGGGACGATCAACGAGGGAACGCTTGACCTCCTCGAGATTCTTGAGAAGCTTCTGTTGCAGCAACATTCGTTACTCATGGAGTCTCACAAGTCTGCTTATTGTTGGACGGCTGCTGAGTGCACTCTTAGATTCATGTGGCCACTGCTTGCTTCGGATGGCTTCTTTGCCGATGCCCTTGAGAGGATATGGACGAAAAGGATTGGGATTTTGAAAGAGAGTGGGAGCGATTTGGTGAGTCATGACTTGTTGAAGTGGGAGACTGATTTGAAGAAGGCCTTTGAGGATCCTGAGCTCTATCAGCGGATTCGTGAGACTAACATCAGGTACACTGCTATTTCCTTTCTCAATCAACTTCTCAAAGAACAGTGAGCATTACTTGGGAGTTCCTCTCTTGAATCAGTAGCCCAAAAGAGCTTTCTTAAGCGCAAGGCTGGGAACGTAGAGGGTGTTGTTGTTGACAACAGAGGGGATCCAAATGCTGTTGATGAAAGCACGAGGCGTTTGGAGAGTGACACCATTGATAATAATGCCAACGAGCAGCGTGGAACCTGTGAAGAGGAGGACGGGAATGGGATCAATAGAGAGAACGCTAATGATGTTGAAGGAGCGGGATGTATGGAGAATGGTGGGATTGATAAGATGAATTCAGCAGGAAAGGAGCAGACAATGGGTGCACAAGAACAGGAACATGATCCAAGTCTTGATGAGGGGGACCAAATTGCTGCTCGAGAGCTGAAGGATTATTTGATAGAGATTCAAGGACACATCGACCCTTCCACTAGTCAAGGGCGAGAACCTAACAATGCAATTGATCACTCGGTAAATGTCACTCCCCAGCCTACTCGGGTAACTAGAACAGGCACTCAAGACCATAATGAGGCACGGGTGAGTGTTAGTGAACTTTCCCTCAAGATGTTATTCTAAAATTCTTGTTCTATGGTTCATGAAGTTGTGGTTTAATTGTGAAGCAACAGGATAATGTAAATGAGAAAGATTCAGATAGTCAGGGAACATGGTCTGGCAGAGTTCGCCCTCGTCTGCCAACCCCTGTATCTCTGAATGTATCCCCGTTGAAGAAGGGTGCATTGGCAAAACCACATGTCAGAAGGCCTAAAAAATTCTGGACGCCTGAAGAAGTGGAAGCTCTGAGGGAAGGAGTAAAAGAGTATGCAACACTCTCTGCCTAGTACCATACTCTATTATCAATATTTAGTGATACATTTAGGACTTCATAAAGACTTTTAAAACCCTGAACTCGGCTCACTTTATATACTGTCATTTTGTTGTTGTTGTTGTGCAGGTATGGTAAATCATGGAAAGATATTAAGAATGCAAACCCTGCAGTATTCGCGGAGAGGACAGAGGTGAGCATGTCTTTTCAACATTCATAATCACCATTTACCTGAATAAGTTATATGTGAAGTGTGAGTGATATAAAGGTTTGTAACTTGGTAGGTGAATTTGAAGGATAAATGGAGGAACTTAGTCGGTGGGTAGAGGTAGCATCTGTTGGGAATATTGCGCTATGGGTTTTAAATTGCTATGTAGTCTTGGCTTTGTAACATATCAACTGTAGAGATAGAGAAGATGGTGGAGAAAGGGTCTATCACATTTTTGTGTGGTGAATGGTAATGATGAATAGTAGAATATAAAGATATCTTGTGGGAAAGTTCAGGCTGCAACCTCTGTAGTCAGTGTCAAACTTATACGGCTTTTCTTATTTCGGATATATTCCATCCTTATCTTCAAATTCCTACCACTCTTTTCTCTCCTTTTCCACGTGTCAACTAACATCTAAACCAGAACAAAACAGTAGTCAAATATTCATACCATAAACCATTTATATCTCAGATTGCCTGTTAACATTGACACCCTCCTCAGAGATCGCCTGTTAACATCCTTAGATACAAAGCTAAGTAAAGATGATGAGAGCTCTCACGCACATATTTGTTATGTGTTATTAGTTTATTACAGAATCCTGAACGCCTTGGGGGCTGAAGAGAGTTGCCGCCAACAACAAAAAAAAAACAATTGTTCAACGGTGATGTCATTATCACTCTATTCTCTACAACTTTTTGTCATGTTTCCCACTTCTGTTCTGACTTTTTCCCTTTTTCGTCTTTTTATTTTTGTCCACCAAACTAATAATTGGTTCGATTGAATCGTGCAGTTTCCTCAAGCAACAAAACTCCTTCCTCTCCAATATCTCATTCCCAAGAAACAATACTTTCTTAATTCTTATCCTCTTTGGAATTGTGTTTGTGGTTCACAAAACAAACCACGGCATCTTTTTTTCCTTTTAGGCTTATCTGGCCATGCGTTTTTCAATGTGGTACACGTTTGATGATTTTTTCAATTCTGTGGCTTGAGTATCTTCTATTGTAAGTAAGCTCTGTCAAAGTTTGGATTTTTTAGAAAACTATATATATTTTACAATTGGGTCAATAAAAATAAATATTTGTTTTTCTTTAATATATGTGATGCAAGCAAGGTTGGGACTATCTGTCTTTATTCATTTTATCCCAATGGGTGATTGAGGCCAAAGACTGTTCAACATATTTTCTGCTGACGCTTATTTGATGAAGTAGAAGAAGAATAAGTAACTAGGACGACTTTTGGCCACCAGAAGATATCTCTGAGCTAGAAAACGAAAGTGCGTCCTCTCAAAACATTTCTGGGATCATCAATCGAGTTTTTGGTCATCCATGAACATGAATCAAGTTTTAGAGTATGTCGAAACTGATCCGACTGGCCGCTATGGACGGGTGAGTAGAGATACAGACTCTATGTTCAAGGATCAAAACCTTTTTGTAACACTTGGTTTTTATGTTGGAATAGTTTTCAGAAGTTCTTGGAAAGGGAGCGATGAAGACAGTGTATAAAGCAATCGATGAGAAGCTGGGAATAGAGGTAGCATGGAGCCAGGTGAAACTTAAAGAGGTTCTGCGTTCCTCTGTTGATCTACAAAGGCTCTACTCCGAGGTTCATCTCCTCAGCACTCTCAACCACAAATCCATCATTCGTTTCTACACTTCCTGGATTGATGTTCATTCCCATACTCTCAACTTCATCACCGAATTGTTCACTTCTGGGACCCTCCGGCAGTAATTCACTTTCACCTCTTCTTCTAACAACATTACTCTGTTTTTGCTTTGTAATTCACTAGACATATCTTCTTCTGACAAGATACTCAGTTTTGCTTAGTATGACCGTGTCCTGTTCTTTTGCAGATACAAAAATAAGTACTTGCGGATAGATATTCGAGCAATCAAGTCCTGGGCTCGGCAGATCCTGGAAGGGCTTGTTTATCTCCACGAGCACGACCCTCCTGTTATCCATAGAGACCTTAAGTGTGACAATATCTTTGTTAATGGGCATCTTGGACAAGTCAAAATTGGCGATCTTGGTCTTGCAAGAATGCTGCGGGACTGCCACTCTGCCCATAGTGTCATTGGTATGTTGCAAAAATCGTTTGTTCTCACTTTCTGTCCAAATCATATGCTGAGACTTCTTCTTGCTTCGTTTGCGTAGGCACACCAGAGTTCATGGCTCCAGAATTATATGAGGAGAACTATAATGAACTCATTGACGTTTACTCCTTTGGTATGTGCTTTTTGGAGATGATCACCTCTGAATTCCCATATAGTGAGTGCAACAACTCGGCGCAGATTTACAAGAAAGTTGTTGCGGTATGTTTTTGGATCTGTGAGCAAATGGATGAACTTATCAGTTGAACCAGGCATGAGCCTTCTGTTGTTTTCTTTCCAGGGAAAACTACCAGGAGCGTTTTACAGAGTTGGAGACACCGAGGCACAGAGGTTCATTGCGAAATGCCTCGTGTCTGCCTCTAAGAGAGTATCAGCAAAAGAACTATTGCAAGATCCATTTCTCGCGTCTGATGAGTCCTGGATGGTGTACGCGAGAAGTGTTGGGAATCCAAAGCCCTTCTTGAACGAGAATGAAATGGACACATTGAAGTTGGAAGATGATGAGTTAGGAAGGACTCAGATGACCATCACTGGGAAGCTGAACGCTGAAGATAACACAATCTTTCTGAAAGTACAAATCGTAGATGAAAATGGTAAAAGGGACTTATTTGATTAAGCTGATCATATCATGTTATTCGGTCACATAATTGTTTCTTTTTCTTCAGGTCTGGCAAATAACGTGTTTTTTCCCTTTGACATCATGAATGATACTTCCATTGATGTTGCAAAGGAGATGGTAAAAGAACTTGAAATAACAGATTGGGAGCCGGTTGAGATTGCTAAAATGATTGATGGAGAGATCTCTTCTTTGCTGCCGGGCTGGAGGCATGAAGATGATGATGAAAACCATCATGATCATCATCGTCATCGTACAACTCCTTTCCACTCTTCTTCCTCGCATTCATCATCCTCTCAAGCTTCACTGTCTAACTATATGACACCAGGCGTTCAAGATTGGCTACAAGGTTAGTAACACCAGTCTGACGTATGAATTGTGATTCAGATGTTTATACAAAACATTTTGAGATAAAATTAAAAATGCAGATGATTTTCATGATGAGACGCATTCTCAGAGTTCTTCCCATTCAGGGTCTTACTCCAACCTAAACTACATAGCTGTTGATGAGCACATCTCCCAACCTGCTGCCATGAACAGATCTAACAACCTGACGAGGTTTTGCCCCGAAGAAAGCCCTCATCTACAATCAAGACAAGCCAACATGTATGCAGCTTCCAGTTCGAGTAACAAAATATTGGCTTCAGACAATCGCACACTTACAAGGAACCGATCACTTGTAAACGTACAGAGCCAGTTACTGCACCGGTCGCTCTCGGAAGAGGCTAGAAAAAGAAGATTGTTCAAAACTGTTGGAGACGTAGAAACAGTTGGGTTTCAGTCACCTTATGCGGTTTCCCGAAAGCCACCGAGTTCAAGGCGCTAGCTTCTCCCTGTATTTTGAATACTGTAAATTTATTCATGTATATCTACGTAAACTGTAAAAACAAGTTTGCTCAAACATGTAAAAAAGTACATATGTTTAAATAAGTTGTGAAAAGGTTGCGTTTGGGTTACAGGGAGAGAGTCCTCGGAGTCAAATGTAACCCATGTTTTCTCGGAAGCCTTGATGATTACGTCATTATACTCATTCGAGTTTCTCACTTTCATTTTCTCCAAGCCGATAAGAGTTATCAAAATGACGCTGATTCTTGCATCTCAAGATTCGGAAGCTAACTCCTAACTCGTTTTTTTCTTTTAGCAGTGATCTCAAAACAGAACACACTCCTCTGTAGATAACTTTTCAAATTTCTAGCAATATTCACCATTAAAACCAAAACGAAAAATGGAAAGGATACAAAAATGTAAGTTATGTAAACATGATACTCAGAGAGAGTCCTCAGGTGAGGTGAGTCAAACTTAACCATGTTTTCTCGAAAGCCTTGATAATAATGTCATGATACTCACTCGAATTCAGCGAGAGATAACATGCGAGAAGATCTTCAAGGTCTTTCTGTTCCTTCATTTTGTTCTCCACGATCATCTCAACCATGGATTCTCTGAAATCTCTCTCCGGGTCCATCGAAGACAGAACTATCGCAAAACTCTCTGCAGCTCCTATATTCTTCTTCGATTCAGGGGACATTCTTCCCTTTGTCTTCTTTCTTGCGATCTTAGGAGAATTCACCCGAATCCTTATCCCTGAAGAACCAAAGTTCGATTTCTTCTGTTTCTGCTGTGTCTTTATCTCAAAAGGTGGTTCCTTGACAGTCTCAACCAGACCAGGGCTCGAGTTTTCAGAGATTGAAGGATCTTCAGAAATATCATCGAGCTTCCTCACAGAATGGTCATCCTTGATGTTAACTGAATGTGGTTCAGGATCACGGGAAACGCCATAGTTTTGGACAAAAGGAGCTGACACACGATCTGACAAGCTTCCAAAGGCGGAATCAGAGATTGCATTTGCATAGGATGATGATTTAGAGCGATGATTCCGAGAAGAAGTGATAGAAACATGAGAATGATGAGAGGAGGTGGAAGAGAGCTTGAGCCTTGGGGAAGGCTTGTAAACCGTTTTACGTTTTATTTTTCTCTTGAAAGAAGATTTTGGGGGTGAATAAGCTTGAGGTTGAGCAATCAAAGAGAGACGACGAAGAGGGTCACGGAGCTTTCTTGAGGAAGAAGCATCAGAGGAGGAGAGGCGTTTGGGAGAAGAGGGAAGGTGTTTTCTGCTACTTTTGCTCATGCCTTTGAGCTTATAGAGCCATGAGTGAGGCATAATGTCTGAAAATCTGAACTTGTGAGTCCCCATTTTCTGATTCATCTCTTTCATTCCTCACAGGAATTCTCCAACTCTGTCAAAAAAAGAAAAGCAAAAGGAGGAGGTAAAAGAGAAACTGAAGGGATTCAATTTGGGGTCCACTCTATCTTTTTCTTTTCTTATGTTTTGTCTTTTTCAGAACAAATATGAGGTTAATTAAAAAGGGTTTAATTGATTTCGCTCCTTGAAGCATTCAAAAGCTATGAGTGGCTTCCAACTATTTCCAAAAACAACAAAGCATTTCTTTTTTTTTTTATCTGGCCCCAAAATTCTCACCTATGTCTCTCATTCACAATCCAGAAACTGTACAGAGAGAAACAATCACAGCTTTATGAAATGGGTAAAGTTAATTTAAGCCGTGGTTGGATCGGATAATCATGGATCCCACAATTATGACGTGAACTCCACACTTTCTTTTCTAATTAGTATGATGAAATTAGTCAATAACCCCTTCAACAATCCATCGTAGGCCCAACAAAGCCCACAATCTCTGAGATAAGGACAAGCAAAAGCCCAATAAGAGACTTTTGACATCAAAAACCCCCAGAGACGTCGCAGAGTATTAACAAACACCTTAAACCCTGCTTCTCTCTGATAGCGTTCTTCGTACAAAAACAATTTAGCCTTATTCAAACCAAACAAAACCATCAATGTCTCCATGGACAAGAGGCTCAAGAAATCCTCCGCATCCCCCGATGTAATCTTTTCTTTTTCTTATGGCTTTCTTCTGTAGCAAGTAATTAACCACTTTTTCACCAATTTGACTAGACTTTGTTTTTGTTTCTAATTTTTTTGGTTGAGGCCGTGAATAAGGCCGCAGAACCTTTGCAGAAAAGTAAGAAACTGGGTTTCTTTTGGGTATCCTTTTGTTTTTCGATAGAGGAAGTGATCTCAACGTTTTAAACCCATCATTGGGTTTTTTTTAGAGCTCATTAAGTTTAGACAGATGTAACTTAACATGTTGAAACTTGTGCTTTTTAAAACTCTTCTCCCTAATGGGACTCTACTTTTGTGCTTTTATCTTTACCTTTGCAGAAAAGTGATGAAGATGGAAAGACTACCTTGAAAAAGGTAAGCAATTATATCTAGTCTTTCTATTTTTATCCTAGTAAAAATTCTTCATCTATCTTCGGTGTTTCATTCATTGAAATTAGCTTTGTTCTCTTTTCATTTCAGGAAAGTGATGAAGTTGAAAAGAGTGCCTTAAAAAAGGTTAATGCCTTTAAATTTTATCCTAGTAAAAGTTCTTCATCCATAATGCTTATGCTGTGGCTTATTATGTATGAAAATTTCAAAGATTTCTCTATTTACTTGTACAGTAGAACCATGCTACTAAGACCGCTGTAAGAAGTTTAGATTCATTTAGCTTTTTTATTTATAAAAAGAAATGCACTCTCGTCAGGTTTAGGCAGTTATAAGTTAAACCTGTTTTGACTTCTGATTTACTTTTTTTACTTAGAAGGTTCCTCTTCTTAATTTTCATTGACTTCTCTTTACGTCTTTTCATTGATCACTTTTATTTTGCAGGAAAGTGATGAAGATGATAACATTGCATTGAAAAAGGTGGAAGAGATATATGAATGCAATTTTGAAACTAAAGACTCAATCTTTGCTTTTCATAATTTTTTGATCTAATAGCTCCTTCACAGTGACTTACAACAGAACCGTCACCAACCTCGGTACCCCCAACTCTATATACAAATTAGACATTGTCCTAAACCGCAGATCTAAGCTTAACATTAAGGTCTCGTCTACCGTCTTGTCTATGAAATCGGTGAACGAGAAGCAGTCTTATATACGGTAGCAGTTTCTGGTAGCGGTCGAAGCAAAATTGCCTTCGTCTGCAAATCTAATATGGTTTGATGGCACACAAAAGGTGAGAAGCCCCATTGTTGTTTATACTAGTAAGTAGTAAATAATAAGGCCACATCATTTTACAGATTTCTACCATCATCTTCACAATCGTCAGAATAAACAATTATTATGCTCTTATGTTTCTATGTATTTTTTTTTTTTTTTTTTTGATTAAAGGATTTCCATGTCTAGCTATGTTGTCTCGGGATCCTATTTACTTTTTATTTTTTAGTTTTAGACAATGTTGTAAAATACGCTATACGCTAGACGTACGGTGGAGCACCGTATAGCGTATAGCTGTATATGCAGCCGTTTATGCGGAGATTATACGGTGAGTATTTTTCTATAAAAAATAATATTTAAACATAAAATATAGTCAAGATATGTACACATATCTATAATAGTACAGCAAAAATAAAAAATATAAAAATAATAATCATGATAAATACTATTAAATATTAATATATATGAATATTAAATGTTTTTTAATTTTTCAATTTTTAGCAAAATGTTTTAATTATCAAATTATTAATAAAAATTGAAATAATAGAAACACAATCCTTTTTTTTAGTTTAAGGTTAATTTTTATTAGAGAAGAAACTGTATAATTTTATTAATTTCTAAACATTCAAAAAATGGTACAGTTTTTTTTGAATTTAAAATAACACTGTATATACGGTATTTACTGTATATACGGCGTATAAACGCTGTATATACGTCCGTATAATTTCACCGTATAATAACACTGTATAGCTAAAATACAGTATGGCTTGTCACCGTACAAAGTATATACGCCGTATATACGGCCGTACAGACCGTATTTTAGAACACTGCTTTTAGATTGTTGTATTCTAAAATTTTCTTTTCACAGTCGCGTAAACTAATATGACGTGGAACAGGTTGATTTTCGGTTGCTGCGACAGTCGCGTCTCTGTTTTTTTAAGCTAAATAAATACGAAAACAGTTTTGCTTTTTGATTGTTAAGATAAAGCATTTGGGCTTTTTTTTTTTACTCTTGTCGCAGGCCATAATAGACTTTAGATGAGGAAACCAACAGTCCATCATTGGCCCAACCCATTATCATTAAAAAACCAATAAGTAAGGTCAAGCAAAAGCCCAATAGGAGACGTTAGCACCAAAACCCTCAGAGATACAGAACAGAGCATTAGCAACTAAACCCTGGAATTCCATTTCTTCCAATTATCCAAGCTTCTCTCTCTGATCGCGTTCGTCGCACAGTCCGCAAAGGTTTCGCCTTTTCGCCTTTGTTTCAACCAAATATATTGCGTATTCAAATCTCGTGTTAAACGGAAACGTTGCTGTTGTGTGATGATGGTTCTGGGTTTTATCCATTTGAGTCTCTGGTAGTCTCACTCTTGCTCAAAGTGTTATACACTGATTAATGGCATTAAGATTTGTCCCAATTTGCAGGTGAATTCAGCTATAGTTGTTGTTCTGCCTCAACACAATTATCACAGAATGTCTTTAGATACTGGTTTTGGTCATAAGCTCAAGAAAAGACTCAAGCTTTCATCTCTCAGCTCCAATTCTTCTTATAAAGGAAGGAGTAGATCCAGTACTCACCGCAGTGATGATGACACCAACTCTCGGAAGACTAGTAAGCGTACGGTTTCGTATACGAAGAAGAAGAGGGTATATGGTAATAAGGCTGAGCTCAATGAGCATAACCATGAGAACGAAATCCCACGGACAATGTGGGCTGCCTCAAAGAGAAACCAACGGTCTAGTTCTAGTTTTAAGACCACTAATGATAGTGTGTTTAAAACAAAGTCACCGAGGGGAGATTATGAAAAGCAAAGCTACAGGAAGCGAGATGAATTGGATAAAAATACAGATGTGAGCACAAGGAAAAGCTCGGTTGTGCCGTCTTTTAAGGCTAGAAAACAAGTGCTTTCAGAGAAGAGAGTTGTGGGTGATGGTTTAGATAGTCAGGAGGATAAACCAAGGAAGAGAAAGAGGATACGACTGGATCGGTATGATACCTCGAATAAAAGAATTGATGATGAAGTCGTTCTTGATGGTTAGTTCTTTGTGCTTCTTCACTAGAAAAGAAAAGAATATGAAATCGTTTAACCCGCTACACCTCATTGCTGCTTTCCTAACAAGCTATTTCTTTTCCTTTGTTCAGAAGGCCATAAAGTAAAGACCAAGAATGACAAAGAGAAAAGTGTAGAAATGTCAAAAAATGCACAATTTCGTGCAATTCAGCCTAGTCATTCGATCCTTTCCTATGTGGAAGAAAATGTAATTTATATGACTATCTCCTTAATGCTATCTCATGCCATATGCATATTTCCATTACCTGGCTGGTAACATAAATTTTACGGCAGCTGTTGGGGCGTAGACGTTTAAATGAGCTAAAGAAGTCCGGCTACAACATAGAGCTTCCTGCTCCATTAGATAATATTCCTCAGTCAACCAGCACAGAGAGAGAGCGTATAGAAGAAAGTGTATGTTCTTATTCTTCATACCCTTTCACTAATACCTAAAGATATTAGCCTTCCCTGCTAGTCTATTAAACTTATGTTGCAATTTCCCACTTGCAGTTATTTAGGAATAGATTGGAATTCTTTGCTGCTGCAAATGTTTCATCTTCGTTTCCACCTCCTGATGTACCTGAGATTGCATTCGCAGGTAATGCGTTCAAATTGTTGTTTCCTGAGATTGCATTCGCAGGTAATGCGTTCAAATTGTTGTTCCCATCAGGATCATAGAAATACCAACAAGAAACCTTTTCTGAGTTTAAGCGTATGCATGTTTAACCACTTTAGTAACACCGACGTTATATTAAAATGTGTGGATATTTGGTGTCTGAACTCTGATTAGGAAGGTCAAATGTTGGCAAATCGTCTCTGCTAAATGCTCTGACCAGACAGTGGGGTGTTGTAAGAACATCTGACAAACCAGGACTGACCCAGGTATTCCTCTGTCTGAGAATTACTCGCTTGTATGGCTTTACATTTTTCTGTATTAACAAAGGGTTTGTTTACTGCAGACCATCAATTTCTTTGGTCTTGGTCCAAAGGTTCGCCTTGTCGATTTGCCAGGCTACGGCTTTGCCTTTGCAAAAGATGAAGTTAAGGAAGCCTGGGAAGATCTTGTGAGCATCTGGCCCTGGCTAGAATTTATGATGTTGATTTTGCTTGCTCAATTTTGTGTATTACTAAGCAGGTCAATGATCCCCATCTGTTTAACATTGATCAATGTAGGTAAAGGAATATGTTTCAACAAGGACTAGTCTTAAACGGGTATGCCTCCTTGTTGACACCAAATGGGGTATGAAGCCAAGAGACCAGGAACTTATTAATCTGATGGAGAGGTAAAATCATTGATGCTGCTTTTAATTTATGTTTATTTCATGTAGTTAAGTGTCCTTACAGCCTAAAACTGAATTGCAGATCGAATACAAAGTATCAGATAGTCTTAACTAAGACAGATGTGGTTTTTCCAATGGATGTGGCACGTCGGGCAATGCAAATTGAAGAGGTCTTGCTCACGATACATAGTGAAGGCAATGAATAAAAATTAATATCTATTGGTCCTTTTTACTAATATCAACGTTTATTTTTCTTAAAAAAATGCAGAAGTTGAAGGCAAACAGATCAATTGTCCAACCTTTGGTATGAATGAATATGATTAAGCAAGTTTGTGTTTGCTTCGATAATGAGACAGTAAGAGAGGGAAGTGGTTAATGTTTAATGATAACAGATGATGGTGAGCTCAAAATCAGGAGCTGGCATAGGAAGCTTAAGAACAGCCCTTGCTAAAATCGCAAAGTTTGCAAGGTTCTAGGTTCTTAAAACAAGAAAACAATCCCAAAAGCCAGGTCAGGATTATCTTATACCCCTTTCCATAGTAATAATGATCAATCAATATTAGATTTTTGTAAGACTTGTCTTTGTTTCTATTACTTAGGTTGTTTAAAAGAGGCAAAGAAGAATACTTGATGGCAAATGTGTTGTGGGAGAGAAAGAGAAGTCAAAATGTTAAGAGATAAGGAAGAATGGTGAATGGGTGTGATGAAGATCCGACTAAGTTAGTGAAAAACGTCAACAATCACTTTTTTTTCTTTTTCTTTTTTTAATTATTATTATCTGTTTTTGTATGTCAAAGCCATCACTTAAGAGCAATGAGCATAAAATGGACATTCACGTTCTGACAGATTTGGTTTGCTCCAAACCACTAACTTTTTTCTTTATCCATTATTTAATTTAGTCAACAAAAAATTATGGTAGGATAATTATTTTGCTGTCGGAAAATAATAATGTTACATAAGAAAAATGAACACTCAAGGTTATTAACTTCAATTATAAAATAGACATCTAAGGTTATTAGGTGATATGAAATTGAAAATTTGAGATGACTTTAGGGAGTGGCCTACCTAATTTGACACTTCTTCAACTACACCCTTTGAATTTTTCTCCCCTTTTACCTTTTTTTTTTTTTCTTTTTCTTTTTTTTACCTCGTCACCTCTCTCTCTTCTTCTTCTTCTTCTTCTTCTTCACCAACTCCTCATTCTATCTGATTTTGCCTTGATCAAAGCTGGAAAGAGCAAATCAGGAAAAGAGGAGAAGAAGCAGATGTGTCCGTTAAGACTGATTCTCATATTCCTTTCAGCGACTCTCGCTGGCTTCTTCGTCCTCAAGAAGCTCAACTCTACCTCTGACGACCCTCTCGACGATTCCTTCACCGACGCTGATCCCACCGACGAGTCTGACTCCGATTCCAAATACTCCAAGGTTTTTTCTTTTTCCTCTAATCTCTATTCTCTCTCTGTAATTTGGGATTAATGGGGTCCCTTCTTTTTCAGGTGGGAATGGCAATGAAGTCTGGATTTTGGACATGCGTTGACATGGCAAGTGGCCGCTATCTCTGGAACCATCTCTCTTCCAATTCCAAACGCTCTTCTTGAGTTTTCTTACTCTCTATTGTCTGTAACTGTGTAATTGTTGCAATGGACAGCACCAAACCGCTTATTGTCTCTGTACTATATATGTTATAGATCTTGTCTTCACCACTAAATCTCAATAAACTCGCCAATTTCTATCATTCCTTATATAGCTGAATAATTCCATTGTGAATCGAGTGGAAGTTGCTTATAATACAATGCTTCTTTCATGTTATGAGGTAAGAGGCAAACAATTGAAATCCTCAACTCTCAAGTCTTGCCATTGAGTTTTTGTAAACGACTTTATATTCTGCAGAATTTCCATTTTTTTTTTCACAAACCAAAATGTAAGAAACTCATACGTTTAACCATTACTGTTAAACAAAATTCAAAAACTTCACAATATCAAATATCAAAACTACAATGGCTCTTCTTGTTTTTGCTGTGAAGCAGGCTCATCTTTGTCGCCGTCCTGCCAAACCCACACAATATCTGCCAGAGCAGGTCTAAGATCCTCTGTCACTAATTTCTCATACTCCAAAGTATCTCCGTTAGATTTCTTCACTTCCACCAGATGAAAATTTGGGGTCACTTGAAATATTTCTGCATCCATTGAGAGAACTCCTTTTCTTCCCTCCTTTAAACGTTCCAGTTTGAACAAACCTGCTTCTCGCTTTCTTATGCTCAGTTTCAATCGTTGCGCCACTTCCTCTAGCTTAGATATGATCACTGAAGCAGGTTTCTGGGATGTGAATCTAGATTCTCGCTTGTTATACACATCTCCAAACAGTCCTGCCAGATCAAACCCAACAGACAAGCCTATTATATCAAAAGCGTTCAAATTTGTAGGTTCGTCTGTATGGTTTTCCTCCGTGCCCCTGTCTCCGTTCTCACTTGGACCTGCTCCATTCTCACTTGGACCTGCAGCACCTGTTTCCACGGAATTCATCTCTTTGACTCGTTTCTCCATCCTTTTCTGTTTCATATGTAAACCTTTTCTGAACCAGGAACTCTCCCTGATTTTTGCAATGGTGATTCTAGTTTCAGGGTTGGGGTCTAGCATCTTACACAACAGCCTCCGTACTTCTGGAGCAAACCAGCTTGGGGCCTTAAATTCTGCTTTTCCTATCTTCCTGTACATTTCCATCAGATTGGAGTCATGGAAAGGTAGATAGCCAGCCAATAGAACAAACAAAACAACCCCACAAGACCAAATATCTGCTTTTGTGCCATCATAGCCTTTTCGATTGATCACTTCAGGAGCAACATATGCAGGTGTACCACAAGTAGTGTGGAGAAGACCATCTTGTCGCTTGCAGTCAGCAAGGGCACTTAACCCGAAATCAGATACCTTGAGATTCTCATTATCATCCAGCAATAGATTCTCTGGTTTTATGTCACGGTGGTACACTTCCCGACTGTGGCAAAAATCAACCGCATTGATAAGCTGATAAAAGTACTTCCAAGCAACATCCTCTCTCAACTTCCCTTTGGCAACCTTGTTAAAGAGCTCTCCACCTTTACAATACTCCATAACAAAGTAGATCCTAGTTTTTGTTGCCATGACCTCGTATAGCTCCACTACGTTAGGATGTTTAGCAATCCTCATAACAGATATTTCTCTCTTGATCTGTTCAATAAGCCCAACTTTCATAACTTTTTCCTTATCGATCATCTTGATAGCAACACTCTGGTTAGTAAGAATACTCCTTCCATAGTACACCTTGGCAAATGTACCTTGACCCAATAACCTCCCAACATCATATTTATCAGTCAAGACACTTGGCTTATTTTCCATCTAATATACAAACTTAGCAAACAGCCGAAAAACACTACTTTCTCCTGAGCTAGATCACAGTCTGTGATAGCTCATGAGGTCATGACTCATGAGCTCGTGCAAGTAACGCCGCCCTAGTGATAAAAACACATCTTCCAGCATTTCTGAGTTCCTTAGCAAGAGAGTGTGGATGTGACTGGAAGAGCGGTACACAGATATACCTCTCAGAAACTTGGTGGAATCTGAGCCTGTGAAGTTCAATAAACAAAGCAATGAAATCTCACATCTCCCACAATCAATGTAATTGATAACAAACGTTGCTCACAGAAATAGGAAATTTTTATTATATCGATCATATCGAAACGAAATTATATAAGATGGATACAAAGATTATCGATCCTGAGTCTAAACACAATCCACAGAGAAGCAAAAACACACAAACTTCCCTAAAGCCCTAAACCAAAACCGATCATTTTGCTAATCGTTATCACCAATTACCGCATTTCCTCTATGTTAAGAACACGAGCATAGATCAGCAATCATAAAAACCTAAAATTCAACATGTAATCGAACAATTCTCACGGGGAAATAGATAAGAATTCCCAAAAATATATGATTCAAAAAAAAAAAAAAAAAAAAAACAATCACCGCTGACGAAGAGAATTCTGGAAACGAATCCGAGATCTCAAACGACGACGTGCAGATCTCTTTATACGCCCCTAAGTCCCTAGCAACGGCTCTTTCTCTTCCTTATTTCTCTCTGCTTCTTTTTGAGACAATAAAAAAAAGGAGGAAGAAGAAGAAGAAGAAGAAGAAGCAGAGGAGGAGATGAAAACGATGTTGAACGTCATTGGCGGTCCACGCACATAAAATAAATAAAATCTAAATGTTTTTAATTAAAGGCAAAACAGAGGCCACTTGTTCCTCTGTGCTCTTCTCCACCTTGTGAATGAATTTTTACACTTGTCTTCTCATTCGCCAATTTGCATTTTTATCCTACGGTTCACGTTTTGCCACCATATTTTAATATTTTATCTATCTGATTTGTTGAAATAATAGCACCATAAAGTTTAGAACAAATCAGCTACAATGTGAAGAGACGGGAACGTGAATGAAATAAACTGCATAGCCACAAACTTTTATTGTGGTTTATGGTTTTATAATGGAGATGTATATTTTAAACAGTTGACGAAGAAGATTTAGTGATTTACACATAAAAATAGAGAGAAAATAACAGTTTGACGAAGAGGTGCCTAATGGGCCTCATAAAATAAAAGACTTAATTGGGCCTGCGACAATTGTGGCGGATCTGACCCTTGGATCCGGTGAGTGGGCTGATATCGCCCATTTTAATCATAGCCCTTGCGAAGTCGCGGTAGAAGGTGTTGAGACTGCGGCTGTAAGCCACGACGAGTGAGTCGGTGGGACCGTTGTTGAAAAGGACCTGGTCTGACGTGAGAAGACCCTTTTGGTTACGAAGCTGACTGTAGTAGCTGTGGTCGAACCTTGCAGGAGAACCAACGTCAAGAATGGCTTCCTTGTTGTCCCCAGAGCCAGCAGTGGCAGGACATCTCCTCTGTCTTGAGGTGGCGAAAGAAAGGTCGATGTTGCTTGCATTGTAGATACGGTTTCTGAAAGTGGCGCACTTGGCTAGTCCAATAGTGTGCGCACCAGAGAGGGCAACCATATCACGTGTGGACAGACCTTGAGCTCTAAAACGGTTGATGAGGTTGCTGAGGGTAGAGGTCGGAGGAGGGATGACGCCTGAGTTAGCGGCTAAGAAGTTCGCCTTCGTTGAGTCTCGTCTTCCCAATTTAACGCTCCACCGAGGTCCACCTAGCTGTTTGGTGATCAAGTTAACAAGTGTAAGTATATATTGAGATTAATGAGAGAAATGCACTAGTGTTTTGAAAAGAAACAAATGATATCTGTTTTCACAAAAATTTATAGTGTACAAGTAGATGCTGCTACGATGAATTCATCAATGTGTGGTGTGTGGCACAAGCCACAAGCCACCTAAACTATTGCTTATGACCATTGACCACCATTATAATTTATTTATTTATTGAATATTTTCTGTTGCTAGCTACATTTTTGGTTTTTTGTTTGTTTTGAAATATCAAGTTTAAATATTTTATCACTTGTTTCTTATATTTGATCACAGCTTATGTTTTGTATTTATATAGATTGTTAACTTATTTCTTTTCTATTATTTCATTTTTAATAGTTATAGTCATGTATTGGTAATTTGGTAGAGATGAATTATTATCATTGAATGCATTGAAAACTAATTTGATTTGTTGGAAAATATATATATGATATAATTATAGTGATGTCTATAAATGAAGTTGATTTGAAAAGGCGACAATATATATTAATAACTTTTAAACTCGTTTTGAATATCTAATATATTTGAGCTGGTCTTGTATGCAACTATATATTCCTACAAAGGTGAGAGACAGTAAAAGGATAGAGGTGCTAACTAGGAGAACGGAGTCACGAGCAGTGATAGCGACAATGTCTGCGCACGAGACGACGCCAGGGCAAAGTCTCTCAACCTTCAACTTGATTTTGTCGATCACTTCGAATCCCCTCACAGAGTTATTGTTGGGTCCTGCTGTTTTCTCTCCCTGAAAGGAGGGTGTGTCGTCCAACAGTATTGATCCGTCACACCCCTGTCAAGCAATGTTCTTAGCAATTTTAAAATTGTTGGAGTAATTCATGGGAACATGCCAACCATGCTTCCTTTTTCATTTTCAAAAAAAAAAAAAAAAAAGGAAAGTAAATAGAAGTTACGTTAACGAAGCAATCGTGGAAGAACAAACGTAGGAGAGAAGCACCCATGCGAGGCTCTCTGGCCACCTCCCGGTGTACCACCCGACTCACCACATGGAACAGTGAGGGACAGCTTTCCGAGTAGAAGTCACTGTTCAGCTGGGCATGTGCTTGAGCCCCCATCGTTATCATGATCAATATCGAGAACAACTTTAACATACTTCTCTGCTTATGATCGTACTTCATTCTCTTTGTTTTTTTTTTTTTTTTTGTTATAGCTAGAAGGTAGGAGTTGTGGGTCGATAAAGCTCTCAAGACTTGAAGGCAATTTATAGAGGGGTACTTTTACAAGTATGTATTTTTTTATTTACGGAGAAAATTTTAAGTTCTTTTCGAATATTATCCACTCTTTAAAATTTTATAACAAAGACAAACACAACTGTAATACTGGGTCATGATCCGTACGTCACTTCTATCGTATTCATGTTTTCATTTTCCCTTTTTTCAGCACATTTTCCCTTTGTTGTTTTCTACCAATTGTGTATTTACCAAATAAAAATCTCTATTGGCTACTAGGTTTGTTATCGTCGGAAAAAGCTATAGGTAAATCATTGTGGATCAAAAGACTTGCATGTAGAATAATTGTATTAGAGTCATAGAAGTTGAAGTTAGGAAATATATTCACATATATAGATTAAAAATGTAAATAATACTGTATAAGATTTTAACAAATATCTATAATATCTTATTGAATTGTGGTCTTTCTACAATCTTGATCGATATCAGTTGGTGACTCCCTTCGATCTAGCCAACAGGTTTGTTTCCTAGAAATAAATTGTGGAAATAATTAATTAATTAAGAACTGATCTAGAGAATGTGAGGGCATTTGGGTCATACCATTGGGGAGGATGAGTTAGGCAGAAGCAGCTGACCTTCCATGCATGCAACCACGACATTCTCAGCCCCTCACCTTTCATTTCATTTTATATATAAACTAAGTTATTGAAAACAAAAGTCTCTAGGATTAAGTTCTTCAAAGTAAAATATATCTTTTTCACTAACTACCTTAGTTTACTCCAGAAAATATATTGTTATTATACTTACCAAACCTATAAAACAAAATATGTCTAACACCAGCCGCCTCTAATGAACCGTTAATGTGTACAATAATATATAACCTAACGATTTTTTTGCTCTGACTTTAATTAATAGTATAATTTATAAGTTTTGATCGTTTGAGGTTGCCACACCCGCCAATGGAGAAATAAATACTGTTTGGTGCAACTAGAACGCTTTAATAGATGAGAAACTAAATTATGGTGCAACTAGGTTTGTTATCATCGGAAAGCGTTCTAGTTTAATCTGTATATATGACACGGTTGTTTGAACATTTTACTATATGAGAAACTATAACGCATGCTAAAAACGAATAAGATTATCATTGATATTACCGTGACAAAATCAATGATCTACGTACTACAACTCAAATCTAAGATGAACACCTCATCAAGTTTCTGACTAAGTCACAGTGGAAAAACAGGGTGTTTGGCTAGCAGAAAAGTAAGTAGTTGAATTTTCAAAGATTAGGGAAATAAAATAGTTATAAAAAAAAAAAAGAAGAAGAAAGAAGTGATGGTGAAAGGTTAACAAACTAACTATTATTAGGTGGAGTTGTCTATCAATTACAGTGCCCTTCCTCTCCAATTTTGATCCTCTCCCAATGACTTAATACAACTTATAAGCAATTTATTCAAAATTATCTCACGTGGATTGTTGAAAATTTGAACCACAAATATTGTATTTTGTGTGAGAGGGGTTTTTGTTTGAGTTCAAGTGAGGTCCACTTTTTTAGGATTTACTTTTGCTGAGTGGTTTGTTTTTATTCTGTTGGTAGATCGATCGAATCGAAATTGTGATTGGTTTCTTTTTGAAATGTGTTTTCTTAGCCGGCAGAGGGGCCAAGTTTTTTTGTAGAAATAAAATATCTTTTGAAATGCGTGAAAGGACTAATTAAGGTTGTTTGCATTGTAACGAGCCTAGAGATGTAAACATAGAATATTAGAGAATTGGGAGAGAAACATTCGTAAGCTTCCGGCGAAATTAGAATGGTCCAATTGAACAGAGCCTAGACTCGTCAAACTCGTCTATTCATCTCCTCTTAATTAATTTGTTACTCACACTTTTCTTTGCTGTTTTTGTTTATGTGTTTCAATTCTAATTAAGTGTCATACTTAAAACATGAAAAACGAAAATGTTCATCGTGACGAGGTATACAATATTTTCATTAGAAGTGAAGTTAAAGAAAATAATTAAGTGGAAGAGAGTGAGGGGAAGGTGTGACTTGGGTCTGAATAAAGCACGAGACGTTATCAAATCACGACTTATCAACACCAACCCTTTAACCCCACTGCCCCCACCTCTATCATCGATCTCTTCAGGCATTTTTAAGTCATATATATAACAAATAAGTGAATACTCCAATAATTCACAATTTCCCATCATTAATCATATATAGTAAATATAAGGGTGTTAATATCTATCTCAACATAGCACAATAATAATGCTAGCTAGGCCTACTTATAACATAGCTTATGTAGTATAACTGTACCCATTTTGATACAACAGACAAGGCTGCTAATATGTGATTATATATATATATATATAGGAGGGGAAAAAAATCAAAAGGTTCAATAAGCCAAAAGCGACCGAGTGGCTGTAACTTGTAAAAGTAAACAACCTTGAATTGAATCATTGGCGACCAAAAAAAAGAAGAAAAATATAATCATTGGCGATCTATATCTTTAATGCCATATTAAGAATGGAGAAGAATCACTAACCAGGTTTAGATGATATTTGAAATATTCCCTAAATGTAGCTGATAAATGTTAGTTTTAATTTTTTCAAAAAGTTTAGTTGATCCAAAATATATAGTAATCTGAATTTCTTTTACTATTTCTATGTACAGTAGATGGTGTTAATGCGTCCGGATCAATATCAAGAACAAAGGTACACACATCTACTGATACACTATTGAAATACATGCAACGACACCAAAACATTATATACATACTACAATTTTAAGAACCCATAGTACTGACATGATTTCAAATTTGCACCGGACACTGAAATACCGACTACGGAGAATAACATAACTCTGGTTGTCATATTATCTAATTTTAAACATTGGGGTCTGATCATACAGATACTAAAATATAGAGGAGTTGTTTGTGAATATAAACAATACTGATCTGACCTTCTTTTTTTTTCTTTTTCTTTTTCTTTTTCATTTTCATAAGCTTAAGAGTATTAATTGGGCCGTCAATAGTTGGGCTTGAGTTAACGAACCCAATACTAATCGGCACATCCCTCCACCCGACAAACTCTATTTGCCTCCTCCTGCGACGGCGACGACTGTATCGCCACCGCCTTCCCCCCTCCGACCCTATATGCTTCTTTGCTAGACCGATCAAACCTCTCTCTCTGAACGCTTTTACGTCTAGAGTAGAACGAGATGGGCAAACCCAAAGGAGATGCTGCAAGGAGCAAAGCTCGTCCATCTAGCAGCAGGTGGAATTTTCATTTCAATCTCTCCGTCGCGTTCCGATTTTATCCTTTTTCGAGTCTATGCTTCGTTGGTTAGCTACTGATTACTGAATTGAGCTTTATGAACAGCTTGGCAGCTTCTCTGTTACCGTCTGGCTCTGCAGCTACCGCTGTAGGTTTTGGCGGCTATATCGGTAGCTCGAGATTCGAAACTTCTCTGTCAAACGAAGATTCAGCTCCCTTCTTGGTATGTTTGTTATTTGACTCTGCTTATTAGTTTTGCTAGTCTCTCATCTTTGTCAAATGGATTGTAGGATTTGGATAGTGAGGTATCCCAACACTTGCAACGGCTTTCTAGGAAGGATCCTACAACAAAGGTATCTCTTTGAGATAGAAATGAAACTCCACTAGTTAGCTTGTGATCACTCTAGTTATCTATCTATTCCCTTGAGCTCTCTTTATCATATTTGGATTTTCCTTAAATCTATTTTATTTTGTTTTTGTTGTTTAGTTTTTATTCGGGTTTACATTTCACGATTATAAACAATTTGGATTGCTTAGATTAAAGTTAGACTTGCATTCATGATGTGTTGAATCTCGTTTCCTCGTAGATCGATACCTATTGTGCTCAACGTACTTAGGTTAATTGATTGCCTAAAAAGCAAATATCAATTTGGCGCCGTTGCCGGGGATCGAACCCGGGTCACCTACCCGGATATTCAATTTGACTACAAGACCTGTTCTTCTGAGTTTTCTTGATTGTGGTTTGTTTGGTTTCAACAGATTAAAGCTCTTGCTTCCCTATCTGAATGGATTAAGCAGAAGAAAGGGAAGGAACTTTTGCCAATAATCCCGCAATGGGTATGTTTTCTTTGTTAACATACTAGGAGTGAACCTATAGATGAATGTTTTTTTTTTTAAAGGAAGAAAATCTTAGCTTCAGAAGTTGTATTAAATTTGATGTTAGAGATTTGATTATTGTATTAGGATTGGGGACGCTGATGAAATTGGCTCAAATTAGTCTTTACTTTGCAGCCTGTTGATCAATGACTTTCTCACGTTGTAGTGCATTTGGTTGTTCATTTTCCACAATTGATTTTGGCTATTTTTTTTTCATACTTGTCCAGACATTTGAGTACAAGAAGTTGATACTGGACTACAATAGAGATGTTCGGCGAGCTACACATGACGTCATGACTAATGTTGTCACTGGTATCGGGTTTGTACTTTTGACTCTCAATTTTCTAATGCATGCCCATTTTATTGCCGTCATTCTGATGCAATGTCTCAGTTACTTCTTTTCTTAGTATCACACACTTGGATTTCGGGTCTTCTTGTGTCATGACTGATATGATTTAGCTTTGAGGTTCTCCTTACATGTATATCAAAGGAATCATGAATATTTTTTTAGAATGATTTGTTTGTTGCTAAGTGCTGTAGAAACTTGTCTATATTGAGCATGCCATATAGGAAATGTGTCTTGAAATTGTCTTAGCATGTATGCGATACTTCTATTTTGTTCCTTCTCCCTCTATTATTTTGCATTAATTCTTTGTTTCTTACATGTTACTCAGGAGAGATTTAGCTCCTCATCTAAAGTCTATTATGGGGCCCTGGTGGTTTTCGCAGTTTGATTTGGTTTCTGAAGTTTCTCAAGTAGCAAAGTCGTCTTTGCAGGTTGGCACCTCGTATCCTAATTCATTATCTTGGTGGAGCTTATTTCTTTTACTTTATGTTTGGATGCCACACTTGCTATTATAAACTGTCTTATCGTTTTATAAGACCAGTGACCTTTTAATTCTGGTCAGTGGGCACTTTGTTATAGCATTGATTTTCAGATTTTCATTTATCTGCCTAATGTTTAAACAGGCAGCATTCCCTGCCCAGGAAAAGAGATTGCACGCCTTGAATTTATGTTCAGCTGAGATTTTTGCTTATCTGGAGGAAAATCTCAAACTTGCACCTCAGAATTTATCTGATAAAGCAATTGCTTCAGATGAATTAGAAGAAATGTACCAGCAGGTACTTCATCTGGGTGATTCTTCATGTTTAAAAGTGCAAATTTTCCTTCTTTTGGTTCTCTTTTCCAGTGTCTTATTTTACGTTGTTTTCAGATGATATCGTCATCTCTGGTGGCGTTGGCTACACTTCTAGATATTTTACTCCACGGACCTGATAAAGCTGGCTCTGCAAACATTAATTCTGAATCGAAACTTGCCTCGAAGGCTAGGGCAGTAGCAACCTCTTCTGCTGAGAAGTTGTTCTCTTTCCATAAATGCTTTCTGAACTTTCTAAAATCTGAAAGCCCTAGTATTCGGTCAGCTACTTATTCTTTGTTAGGCAGCTTCATTAAAAATGTTCCTGAAGTCTTTGGTGAAGGCGACGTCAGATGTCTTGCACCAGCTCTGCTTGGTGTTTTTAAAGAAAATAATCCAACCTGCCACTCATCAATGTGGGAGGCTGTCTTGCTGTTCTCTAGAAAATTTCCTCAGAGTTGGGTTTATGTAAATGTTCACAAATCTGTTCTAAATCATTTGTGGCAGTTTCTTAGGAACGGGTGCTATGGATCCGCACGGGTTTCTTATCCCGCGCTGATATTGTTCCTGGAAATTATGCCAACACAATCAGTAGAAGCTGATAAGTTCTTTGTGAATTTTTTCAAAAACTTATTGGCTGGGAGGAGTATGTGTGATTCCTCAAGTGCGGATCAATTATCACTTTTTCGGGCAACCACTGAATGTTTCCTCTGGGGATTACGTAATGCGTCAAAGTATTGCGATGATCCTAATTCTATTCACGATCTCCAGGTTGATCTAATTGATAAAGTCCTCGTGAAGATTCTATGGGCAGACTTCTTTGAACTATCTAAAGGAAGCATCCCACCTATTCAGAGGAAGTCAGCTGAAACGCTTAGCATGGGTAATTCAATTAGATATCTGCAAGAGCTAGGAAGATGCATCTTAGAAATTCTTTCAGGGATTAATTTGCTCGAGCAGAACCTGCTGTCTTTTTTCTGTGAATCTATTCAAGAGAGCTTCTTGAATATGCTTCAGCAGGGAAATTTAGAGATAGTTACGGGCAGCATGAGAAAAATAATTGATTTTCTCTTTATTTTGGAGAATTCAGTTTTGGAAGGTGAGAGTTGGCCCCTGGAACAATTTATTGGGCCACTGCTGTCCAAGGCTTTCCCGTGGATAAGATCATCTGTAAGTTATTGCCCATGTTTTTGTTACCCTGCTATGTAATGGTAAATCATATGATGTTTTTACTCGATTAACTCATGTGGTTGTATTTCTGTTTTCAGGACTTGTTAGATGGTTTGAAGCTATTATCTGTGTCCGTATCAGTGTTTGGACCAAGAAAGATAGTTTCAGTACTAGTTGATGATATAGAGACTTCTACTCGTCTCTCTGTTGAAAAAGAGAGGGATATGAGCCCAGAGAAGTTTATTAAAGTTTTTCAAGAAATTTTTATTCCTTGGTGTATGGATGGATATGACTCTTCGACTGCAGCTAGACAAGATCTCCTACTTTCATTACTTGATGATGAATGTTTCACTCAACAGTGGAGTGATGTCATTTCTTATGTAGTTAATCAACAACATCAGGGCGTCAGTAACCTGGCTGCTATGAACATACTTTTAGAGAAGGCAAGGGATGAAATTACAAAAAGAAGTTCTGGGCAGGAGTTGAATCAAAGAATAGGCTCTCGGCCAGACCATTGGCATCATAGACTCATAGAATCAACTGCTATAAGTCTTGTCAGTTCCTCCCGGGCGATTACAACCTCTGATTCTCGGTTTCTGTGGTAAGTTAGTCAACATATCTATAAACAGTATCAAACAGAGCACATATTCATATCACTGGGTTTTAAGCTCGCATCCACTATTTCACATTTATGTTTCTCAGCCAAGTCTTTTATATTGGTTGTTTGCTGGTTCTTAGTTCTTGTTCAATATCTTTGTGTATGCAGTTCAGTTCTGGGTGGTTCAACTGACGACAGCAGTATTTCTTTTGTGTCAAGAAGCTCGTTGGTCCAGATATATAGAGGGATCCTTGAAAAGATGCTATCTTTTATCAGACAGTCACCATTACGTTCAGTCAATGATACATGTTCCTCTCTTATTGTTGAGGCTATAGAGTTTGATATGAGCAGTTCTGTAGATGTGATTGTGTTTGCTAAGTTTGCAGCGGAAGTTCTTGATGGTACTTTATACAGTTTGAAGGCTCTGAATCAGGATGCTACTCTACTTTCAACTATTTTGTCTTCTATTTTTATCATCGACTTGGAAAGTAGAATGACATCATTAGTGGACAATTCACTATATGAGTCCAACGAGAAGAGAAAGGATCGGAATCTTGTGTGTGATTTTGTTCATGCTGTTTGCTCTAAGATGGATCATCGGTTCTGGAAATCCATAAATTATGATGTCCGGAAGAGTTCAGCAAGCATTGTGGTTCAGTTCCTAAGGTCAGTGGTCCTTCTTGAGGATGATTTGCAACCTTGTGAACTTACATTATTGTGTGCTTCAAGGATGACCAAGGTGTTGGAATATCTCTCATTGGATCAGAGCGATGAAGAAAATATCTGTGGCCTGCTCCTGCTTGAGAGTGATGTATGGCCAATGTGGGTCAGCCCCAGCTCGTCAGCGAGCATAAATACTCATGGTGTGTCTGTTCCTTTGTGCGAATTGAAGAAATCCAAGAGTCAAAGATATGTTTCTTTTATTAACAGCCTGATCATGGAAATGGGGATTCACCGATTTCTTGTTGGCCACAAAGATAATGGGATTGCCTCTCAAGCTTGGCTTTCGGCAGAAATATTCTGCACATGGGAGTGGCCAGGGGGTAATGTTCAAACTTCTTTCCTGCCAACACTTGTCTCATTTTGTAAGAGTGAACCATCAAGTGGAGGTTTACTAAATGACATTTTTGAAATTCTACTCAATGGTGCTCTTGTGCATGGAGAGAGCTTAGGGAACATGTGGGTTAACCTTAATGATAACATTGAGGACGTTGTAGAACCATTTTTGAGGGCTCTAGTGTCATTGCTTCACACTTTGTTCAAGGAGGGCCTTTGGAGAGAAGAAGAAGCCATGGCTGCTTTCAAAATGCTCACAGATAAACTCTTCATAGGGGAAGAAACAAGCAAAAACTGTTTGAGAATCATTCCTTTTATTATGAACATAATAATTTTACCATCACGTACAAAAATAAAATCTGGGGTTTCTGTAGAAGATGCTTTGCTGCCACTGGAAGTTTTACTTAGAGGTTGGCTGGAGAGGTCTTTGTCATTTCCTCCTCTGGTGCTCTGGCAAAGTGGGGAAGGTGAGGCCCGACTTACTTTTCTTATTTTTTGTTAGTCATGGCTAGTGATCTCATCTTGAATTTCTAGAAACAATGCTTAGATTGAAATGAAGGATTAGGCTCAGGGATGGATGTAGAGCTAGTATTTTATATACTTTTGAAACAACACTGACCTAGTAATATTCCTGAGTCTGCACCTGACAGTGGTCATAGTTGGCATTAGATGGACTGTGTAGGAAGCAATTTAAGACTGAGGTTTGTTTCTTTAGCTTTTGCTTTACATGCTTAGCTGATTATTGTTTATGTTGTTTTTATCAGATATGCAGGATTGGTTTCAGCTCGTTATCTCTTGTTATCCTGTAAGCGAAAAGGCTGAAGAAGCAAAGGAACTACAGAGGCATGTGAGCAATGAAGAGAAAACACTCCTGCTTGAATTGTTCCGCAAGCAAAAGCAAGATTCTGGTGCATCATCAAGTGTCGTTACCCAACTTCCAGCTGTCCAAATTCTGCTCGCAAGACTCATAGTGATTGCAGTTAGTTACTGTGGAAACGATTTCAACGAGGATGATTGGGATTTTGTTTTTTCTAATTTGAAGCGTCTGATTCAGTCTGCAGTAGTTGTGATGGAGGAAACTTCTGAGAACGTCAATGACTTCATTAGTGGCGTTTCGTCCATGGAGAAGGAGAATGATACTCTTGAGGGACTTGGGCATATTGTTTCTATTTCTGATCCTTCTATAGACAATGCTCAGAATGCTCTCTCAGTATTTTCATTGCTTAACGCATTAGTAAAACACAAATCGAGTGATGGTGAAAACAATCTACATTCACTGGCAGATGAAACATGGGATCCAGTTAAAGATCGGATACTTGAAGGTGTTCTGCGTCTTTTCTTCTGCACGGGTCTTACTGAGGCTATTGCTGCTTCATATTCCCCAGAGGCAGCATCTATTGTTGCTTCATTTCGAGTTGATCATTTGCAGTTCTGGGAGTTGGTGGCTCAACTTGTAGTCGACTCTTCTCCACGTGCAAGAGATAGAGCTGTCAGAGCAGTGGAATTCTGGGGTCTAAGCAAGGGAGCCATAAGCTCTTTGTATGCAATAATGTTCTCTTCCAATCCAATTCCGTCATTGCAACTTGCTGCATACATTGTTTTGTCTACTGAACCTATTTCTAGGCTGGCCGTAGTTGCTGATGGGAATGCACCACTGAGTGATGAGTCTCTCAATGATCAGGACTCAAGCAATGTCGGCTTGCCTGAAGACAAGCTACGGCTAAGAGATGAAGTCTCTTGTATGGTGGAGAAGTTAAATTATGAACTTCTTGATACAGATTTAACTGCGCCAGAAAGGGTAAAGTTTACTTTCAAAAGCTTTATTTGGTAATTGCCCTTTTTTGGACAAGTCATTCACTGTAATAATTACTTCTAATGGCAGGTGCAAACATTCCTGGCGTGGTCTTTGTTGCTCTCGCATGTTAACTCTTTACCTTCACTAACACAAGGACGTGAGAGACTGGTGCAGTATATAGAGAAAACTGCAAATCCGCTGATATTAGATAGTCTTTTCCAGCACATTCCTCTAGAATTATACATGGCACAGAGCTTGAAGAAAAAAGATGGGGATATTCCGTCCGAGTTATCTGTGGTAGCATCTGCAGCCACTCGTGCGATTACGACAGGTTCGTCCCTGTCAACGGTTGAAGCACTTTGGCCTATTGAAACTGGAAAGGTGGCTTCACTTGCAGGGGCGATATATGGTCTGATGCTACGTGTCCTTCCAGCTTATGTTAGAGAATGGTTTAGCGAGATGCGTGATCGATCTGCATCATCTTTGATTGAAGCATTTACAAAATCGTGGTGCAGCCCTTCTCTAATCAAGAACGAACTGTCTCAGGTATGTGCAATAAAAACCGTTCTCATCTCTGAGAGTTGCAATGAAGATCCACTAATGCATTGGCAAAATTATGTTCATTGTTTATGTGTACTGCAGATAAAGAAGGCAGACTTTAATGATGAGAGCTTTTCAGTGAGCGTAAGTAAATCTGCAAATGAAGTAGTTGCCACATATACAAAGGATGAAACTGGGATGGATCTGGTGATCCGTCTTCCAGTTTCTTACCCACTGAGGCCTGTTGATGTCAATTGCACAAAAAGTATTGGAATAAGCGAAGCGAAGCAGAGGAAGTGGTTGATGTCTATGCTATTGTTTGTTCGTAATCAGGTACTATACTTTATGAGTCATATATATATATATATATATATCTTCGTTATCCTGCATGATATATCCAGTTCCATCACCTAGACCAATAATACGATGGCAAAAAATGTTGGTAGACTCACGAAAACATATGATTAGTCTTGCTCTCTCTCCATCTGAGCCCATTTCAACATAGTTGACTTAATTGGGTGCATGTTTTGGCTGAATGTTTTCTTACTTTCTAATGTGTAATTGGAAGCAGAATGGGGCTCTGGCGGAGGCGATAAGGATATGGAAGCGGAACTCGGACAAGGAATTTGAAGGTGTAGAGGACTGTCCGATATGTTACAGTGTGATTCACACAGTTAATCACAGCCTTCCAAGGCGGGCTTGTGTGACATGCAAGTACAAGTTTCACAAAGCATGTTTAGACAAGTGGTTCTACACGTCTCTCAAGAAACAATGTCCCTTGTGCCAATCTCCTTGCTGATTGAATAACGAAGCTGAGGATTCATTTTTGTGAAATTGGTCTGTGAGTTTTGATTTTAAACTAACACTCTTCTTAGTTTTTTTTTACGGGTGTACGGAAATTAGGTGGAAGGCATTGATATACATATATAATACACTCGACTAAACTACTTTTTTAGAAACTATATGTAATTTAATTATCCGCCGTCTATAGAGAGATGATGAAAAGGAATAGACTATTATACCTTTCATTGAAGATGATAGTGTGAAAAATAAAATAAAAGACCCAAAAGAAAATGTCGTTTACCAAGTTAATTAACCGAAAACAGACCCAGATATAATGGGCCTATTTTGATAACAACAAATATAATAAATATAATGGGCTTATTCTATAAAAGCCCATAAAAACCTAGATTAGATGGAAGAAAGTATATAAACGGCCAATTAGGGTTTCAGTAAACTCTCAAGTGCTTCCGGAGCTGTTCTTGAAACGAGAAAGAAGTAGTCGGATCGGAGCTACGCTTGCAAACTCAAAACATGGTTCGTCATCCCTCTCTCTCCCTCTCTCTGTTCTGAGCTTAGTGATTGATACATCTAGATAGTTTCTTAACTCGATTCTCGATTCTCGATTCTGAGGTTGTATTAGTGATAATGGTTTAGTTAGCTTCGCAGCAATTAGATTGATTCGAGATTTTTTTGGATATTATTATGCATCACGGTGATTGTCCTTAGATCTGAGCTCCTTAGTTCTCAGATGTGTTGCTGCTCTAGGTCATGATGATGTATCTCGCATTGGAAATGTCCTTAAATCTCACTCATAATATTTGTTTGGTTAATTAAACAGGCGAGGGGTTTGAAGAAGCATTTGAAGAGGCTTAATGCCCCAAAGCATTGGATGCTTGACAAACTTGGTGGTGCATTTGTAAGTCTTCTCTCTTAGTAGCCAAGTTTTGATTCAATACGTGTTTCTCTGCATTTTGTGTTTATGATGATGATACTCATATCGGTTCCACACAGGCCCCAAAACCGTCTTCTGGACCACATAAGTCGAGGGAGTGCCTTCCCCTCGTCCTTATCATCAGGAACAGGTTGAAGTATGCTCTTACATACCGTGAAGTCATTTCAATCTTGATGCAAAGGCATATTCAGGTTGATGGCAAAGTTAGGACTGACAAGACCTACCCTGCTGGTTTCATGGATGTTGTGTCTATCCCTAAGACTAATGAGAACTTCCGTCTTCTTTATGATACCAAGGGTCGTTTCCGTCTCCACTCCATCAAGGATGAGGAAGCTAAGGTTTGTTCTTCTCTTGTCATTGGTTTAGTGTTGTCTTTTTCGAGTGATGCTTCACATGATGGGAATAAGTACCTAAATATGTGTTCTTTTTTTCTCTGTACGTACAGTTTAAGCTGTGCAAGGTTCGATCTATCCAGTTTGGGCAGAAGGGCATTCCGTACTTGAACACATACGATGGTCGCACCATCCGTTACCCTGACCCACTCATCAAGCCTAATGACACCATCAAGCTCGACCTTGAAGCCAACAAGATTGTGGAATTCATCAAGTTTGATGTTGGCAATGTTGTGATGGTTACAGGTGGAAGAAACAGAGGGCGTGTGGGTGTGATTAAAAACCGTGAGAAGCATAAGGGAAGCTTTGAGACAATCCATATCCAAGATTCAACAGGTCATGAGTTTGCAACAAGGTTGGGGAATGTGTTCACCATTGGCAAAGGAACAAAGCCGTGGGTGTCTCTGCCTAAGGGTAAAGGGATTAAGCTGACCATCATTGAGGAGGCCAGGAAGAGACTTGCTGGTCAACAGGCTGCTTAATTTTGTGATTTCCAGCTCTTTGTCATGCTTTGTTTAGGCGACTTATATTCCTAGACTCACTTTGCTTATTTTGCTTCTCTGCTCAGTTTTGAAACTTAATGTTATATTGTTTATTTCAAGAGTTATAAAAAACTTTAAACATCCATTTGTGTCTTTCACTTGGCTTGTTTTGTCGTTTGCATTTGTGCTTTAGTAAGGTACCATTTGGTGTTAAGTTTCACAATTAAGAGAACATGTTAATAAGTATCTTGTGAGATAAGCCTTCATATATCCTAGTTGACGTTAAAATTTGAAGCTCTAGGCAGCTGCTTCATTAGTTAAAAGGAGAGCCCACGAACATGTTAATATATATGCACTCAGGATGAAGGGCGTATCAGTCTTCTTCAAACTGTTTTCTATTTTTACAATGACAAAAAAACGTGATTTAGTACAATACAACATAACACAACACAACAGATCAGAGCTAAGTGTCTAAAGGGATACAAGTTACAAATCCACCCTGCAAGACTTCGCTATTGGTAGTATGGCAGGTGGTTCGTTACAAAGATGTTACAAGTGGAGCTATTTCTGTTGTTTTACCTTCATTTTCTTGCGGTGGATGTGCCTTTGAACAGCTCGTTGATACGTGCCTCTATGTCCTCAACTCCATACTTGATGTACCTGTCTGCGTTTTTCCCTATGTCTCCCAGGTTCTGAAACCTTCCGATGAAGTTCCCATACGCGGGTAACAAAAGCCTGGCCAGCGATATTTTCAGCTCTTCTCTCAGCTGCTCGTCAAACACAACCCACGTCGAATGCGCTTTACATATCTCATCAAACTGCATATTGAACTGCTTCAGCTTCTCCTTCATGGTTTTCCCTAACCCGTTCATGCCTGCAGCTGTATTGTCCACCTTGAGCAACCCCAACATCTTATTCCATGAGCTTCTCTGGTAACTCGAATGGTATTGTCTTACTTTGGCATTGTGTTTCCGAATCCAATCCTCTCCTAAAAGCAATCCTAAGTCCCCGTCTTTCACCTTCTGAACAATGTATCTCCCATTGTTCATCAGAAACACAGAGCACAAGGCTGGATCTTTGTACACTTTGGATTTCACTTCCAAGTTACTCTCTAAAAGTTCCATGATCCAAGACATCTGTACTGTCAACAGAGTTGAATCTTTAGATGGGACACCATTGCTTTCCTCAAACACTTGCTCTAAGGTTTGACGCGATCTACACGCCGCACGGAGGTAATTCATCACGTAACGAGTGATCGGGTGTAGACCACCGCCTGGAACTGCAGCTTTAGCCGGGTCTCGTCGGATCAGATTCTCAAGCTCCATAAATATACCTCTAATCGCTTCTCCCAACCGTTTCCAAATGGTTACAGCTTCATTTCTAAGCACTAAGCAAAACTGATCCGAGAACACATTTTCAAATTCAGGCATCAAATCCCTCATAGTCTCGAATACATCGAGCACTTTAAACAATCTCTCCGGCGATCGGCTTCCTATGGCAATAGCATCTACGAAGTTCAGGAGTTGAATGGTAGAGCCACGACATACCTCCATGAATGAGAGATCAGCAGCGGAAGAGAAACCAAAGAAAACACGATCACAGAGACGGCGTTCACTCGGAAAAAGGATCCGAAGAGCGACGTTAGCAGCTTTGATCCACCGGTCTATCTCATCTTCAAGCTCCTGCCACTGCATCTTATGAACTTCTTCAATACTCAGCTTCTGTAACCCTAACCTCGACAAGCTTTCTTCTAGAAACTCTCTCCTACAAGCACTGTAAACGTGAGAGCAAGGCTTACCAAATCCAGCGCCAAGCATCCGCTTAGCCATCTCGTGTAGATCGTTGATTGTCGCCGACGGGAGTGCGTCGATGATAAGGTCGTAGTCGGTGAGTGGCTGTGCCACTGGGATCTGAATATCGTCACCGTTCTGGAAATCTCTGTCGTAGTCATCTTCTTCCTCAGAGTCGAAACGATGATTCAACGCAGCAGCGTCTCCTCCCTGGCCGAAAGACTCAGCGCCGCGCTCCATAAGCGAGCTGAACTCTTCTTCGATGCGGAACATAGCTTGCTGCATCATTTCGTCGGCGCGTGCGAGGCAGACGCCGATAGGTTTCTCGGAAGCCATAGGGCTCCATTCTCTGATGATTGTAACGAGCTCGTCGATTGAGTCGAGGAAAGCAGCGGAATCGGAAGGATCAGCCCAAATAGGTTGATCCGCGGCTACAAAGCGAGAGATCTGACCGTCTAGAGAATTAAGAGCTCGCTCGAGTGTAGCGACTCCGGATCCATCTTCTCCAGCTTGACCTTCGGCAAGCTTCTCGCGAGAGAATCTGCCGTCGAAGTTGGAGAAGATCTGTAAGATATCATCAGCCATGGATTCGTTGTGGCCAAGTGTCTTGGCTATGTGACGCGCAACAGCAAGTAACTTCTCTTCACCGTTCTCCGCCATGATTCGAGAGAGGTGAAATCAGTAGAGAGCTTTTTCTGTAATCTTGAGTCACTAAATAAATAAATAAATAAAAAAAAAGGTCACACGGCGCGCGATCGACGGGGAAAGCAAGGAATCGAAGACGAAGAAAGTTCTAAGCAAGGAAGAAGACTAGATGGATAGAAGGTTGTACGGATTGACGGAAATACCCCTTTAAGACAGACGCGATCTTTGACCTGGACGCGTTGTTTGAAAATGGCATTGGGCGTGTAATTTTGGGGAATGCTGTCTTTCTGTGGGTGGACTCGCTTTCGCTAACATTGACGTCTCCGTCACTGTTCTGTCATTGACTGTACTCTCTCTCGCTTCTTATTGCTTCTAACCGGGCAGGGGATCAAACCGGCCGGTTCAATTTCTTTCTTGAAACAACTCACTAGACTTGGTGGCTTTTATGTAAGAGTGGAGTATATGGACTATGAATGGCAACGCATAACCATAGATACTTTTCGAGAATATCAATTTACAGCAACTAAATATAAAAACAAAGAAGAACGTTTACTTTTTGACACCCATTATTACACAATGTGATTCTATATCAAACATGAAAATTGGTATGGTTATGCTACTCTGCTTCTCTCTATCGTATTGGCTAGTTTCTTCTGCAACCTTTGCCCAGACGTTTCCTATTTTCTCTGCATCCACAACTCTTTCTTTTACATTCTATACACTCTACGCCTTTACTAGCAAATTTATGAATTCCTATTCCCTCTTTTCCAGCACTATCATCCAAAGCACTCACCATTCACTTGTCTACAAGAGACCCATAAACGTCTTCTTTTTATTCTATTTTTTTTTTTCAACTTCTCCACTCTTTAAAGCTCACTAAGAATGGAATCACACACTTTGTGCTCAACCTAAACAATTCCTTATCATCCTCACTCATTCTAATCAGACAAAATTTCATTGGACAATAAGGAAATGCTTCATCCTTCTAATAATAATAATGTAGTAATGTGCTGCATATAAATAACGTACCTGGTTAACAACAAAACCCTTCATCATATTCATGCAATATGCACGCCTTTCTCTGTCCAACCTCTCAACTTCAGATCGGTTGTTTTCCTGCAATGATTTCACAGAACACAACCAAAAACTTCATCACATGTTGGTCCATTAGCAAAGTTGTATTATGCATAGGGTTATTACTAAATACCTTTATCCGCTCATACTCTCTGATGGCAACATTCTTTGCGTCCTCAGTGACCTTGATGGTTTCTTTTAACTCTTCTATCTTCCGGATCCTCGATTTGTCACCCCCAAATACCTTTGATGATGCAGCCTCTAGCTTTTCAGCTCTTGCTTACAGCGAAGAAAGCTCTGATAGAAGCGTCTGCACTGTCAGTAAAGCACTAGATCTATCTGCAAATGCGCCCTGGACAGCCATCATCATGGAGTGTGTCCTAACATGAACAATTCAAATAAAAGACCAGCTCTTAGGGAAGCTACAAGTCCAGCGTACAATCACCATATATATAAGCCAACAATCTGTCAAGAGTCTATATTAGTTAATAATGCCTGAGGAGATTTCAGAAATCAGAATGTCATTTATTTTGTTTTGCAGATGAGGGAAAAAAGCAAACAACATTTCATTTGCTTGCTTTTAGTTTAACAGCTTCTTCGTTCTCAAACTTTCACCGAAGGGCTTATTTGGTTATGAATCGATCCGGCCCATTAAGAAACCCACCCAATTCATAATTCTTGAACGTGACAGCCATATCTCCGCATCCAAACGGCGTGATTAGGTTTCAATTGGTTCTAATTTAGCAGCTGCAGAGCTCCCTGATCGTCGTACAAATCCTGTCTTAACCGCAACTGAGTCTCTCTTGATGTATAAGGTCAACTCATAAGAACACTTGAACAGGTTTCAGACAAAACCCTTATCTTAGAACCTCGTAACTCTTCTCAGATGGCTTCCAAATTCGGGTTAGCGGGTGGAATGCCGGAGCGCCGTGTTCGACCCATCTGGGATGCCATTGATTCTCGTCAGTTCAAAAATGCTCTCAAGCTCGTTACTTCGCTTCTCTCTAAGTACCCTAAGTCACCTTATGCTTTAGTAAGTGTCACCCTTCATTAGCTTCGTTATCCTCTTTCTCTAATCCTTAAAACGGGGACGTAATCTTATTGAATGCTGTTGCATTGACAGGCGCTTAAAGCTCTGGTTTTTGAGAGAATGGGGAAAACAGATGAGGCTCTCTCAGTTTGTTTGGATGCCAAAGAGCTTTTGTACAAAGATGATTCAGCGTTGATGGATGATCTCACTCTTAGTACCTTGCAAATTGTATTGCAGAGACTTGATCACTGTAAGTGCATTCGTATGGAGAAGAGATTGAACGGCGGTGTATAACTTCTTGGTTATTATCTAAGTATTTTGTTTTAACTTGATCAGTGGACTTGGCCACTAGTTGCTATGCTCATGCCTGTGGCAAATTCCCTAACAATTTGGAGCTTATGATGGGGCTCTTCAATTGCTATGTTCGTGAATATTCTTTTGTGAAGCAGCAACAGGTTGGTCTTTCTGTTTGATGAACAGTATTCTGGGTTCCGATTTATCAGTTTGTAGTTCTCTTCTCTTATGTCTTGCTTTGTGACAGACAGCCATCAAAATGTACAAACTTGCTGGAGAAGAAAGGTTCTTGCTTTGGGCAGTTTGTAGCATCCAATTACAAGTATTGCCACCGTTTACTCTTTTTTTTTTCTGGGCAGTTTGGTACTCTGTTGCTTACAGTTGTGAAGATTTTTGACAGGTACTATGTGACAAGAGTGGAGAGAAGCTGTTACTTCTTGCTGAGGGCTTACTTAAGAAGCACATTGCCTCTCATAGTATGCATGAGCCAGAAGGTGAATTCACTTTTCCACCAATGTCTTCTCTTGTACATGTTGTGGAACTATTTCATATTTCTTCAGCCTTTCTTCTAATAATGACAGTCTGGTATTTGCAGCTCTCATGGTGTATATCTCTTTGCTGGAACAACAATCCAAATACAAGGATGCTTTAGAAGTTCTTTCTGGAAATTTGGGATCGCTTTTGATGATTGAAGTCGATAAACTACGGATACAGGTAGGTTATATGGCTTTTTGGACGTAAAGAGAGCTAAACTTCATGCTTTTGCATTATATTCTCCGTAGGCTGCAGAAAATTTCCCTAGTTTTAGGTTGAACCTTTTGATATATATATATAAAAGAGAACTAAACTTCTTGCTTTTGCATTATATTCTCCGTAGGCTGCAGAAAGTATGCACTTTCCCTAGTTTTAGGTCGAACCTTTTGATATATATATAAAAGAGAACTAAACTTCTTGCTTTTGCATTATATTCTCCGTAGGCCGCAGAAAGTGTACACTTTCCCTAGTTTTAGGTTGAACCTTTATTTTATATATATACAAGTATGCAGAATATGTTGCTGTATGCTATGCTTACACAAACCCTCTCACTTTAAGCTGACAGGGGAGACTCCTTGCTAGGGCAAATAATTATTCTGCCGCTGTTGACGTCTATAAAAAAATCTTAGAATTGAGGTATGTTGTCAAGACATGAGCCTCTCAAATCTCAGTGTTTTTATGTTTCCGGTATGATTGCCGATTGGTCATCATGCCAGTATGCTGACGTTGTATTTCTGTTCACTTGACAGTCCAGATGATTGGGAGTGTTTCCTACACTATCTCGGCTGCCTGCTTGAAGATGACAGCATCTGGAAATACTTCGACAACATTGATCAAATTCATCCTACAAAACACATAGAATGCAAGTTTTCTCACCTGACGGAAGAAATGGTGATCCTATACCCACTTGCCAGACTCTATGTTTCAGTTCGTGTTTCGTTTGCTTTTTTCCTAATGTCTGGCATATGTATAATCCAATTTCTTTTGCAACTTGCAGTTTGATTCTCGTATATCAAGTGCTTCAGATTTGGTGCAGAAATTACGGAGAGACACTGAGGATACTAATTTAAGGGGTCCGCATTTGGCAGGACTTGAAATTGAGAAAAGAAAGTTCTTATTTGGAAAAAAGAACGAAAACAAGTTACTAGAATCATTACTGCAATATTTCCTCAAGTACGTTGCTGTATGAACCCTTTTGGGTTGATGTCTTGTTGTTTATCATGATACTATGAAATCTGACTTGTATCAGTAAAGCTTACTGGTTCTTATGTCCCTCTGAGCTCGTGTCAATTTGCATGCAGATTTGGTCATTTAGCTTGCTATGCCTCTGACGTTGAAGCATACCTACAAGTATTATCCCCAAATAAAAAGGCAGAATTTGTGGAAATGTTGGTGAAAAGTTCTGACTCCTGTTCTGTGTCAGCAACCAAAGTGCTTGGTCAAACAACAACCATATTCAAAGTTCAAGAACTGACGGGACACATTTTTGGGCTCCCTGTTAGCGGTGTGTGCTCTTTGCTTACATAACTTTTTCTGCAATATCCGTATTTTTTGGTTATAAAATTAAACTTTGTGTGACTCTTTTGTGTGAATGGCATCTCTCTGTTCTGGTATGCAGTATGATGAATCCTTCCTCTGCAATCTGTATAGTTTCCTGTTGTCTCCCCTATGTGGCTTTCTTTTTTCTTTGCTTTTCTTGCAAGATAGTTTCTTTGAATGTGTTCTTCTGATTCTATTTACAATTTGATATTTTCTTTCAATATCTAGAAATTGAAGCCTCTGCCGTCAAACTGGCAAAGTTATACTGTCAAAATCTTCCTCTTTCTAAGGACTTGGACCCTCAAGAGAGCATGTTTGGGGAAGAACTTCTATCCTTGATTAGCAACATGTTGGTCCAGGTACTTTGGTTGTGTTGAATAGACGTGTTTCTTCGATTCTGCATAACCTATTGTTATATCCTAATTAACCTTACTATTGGTTCCAGTTGTTCTGGCGAACTCAAGATTTTGGCTATCTTGCTGAAGCTATCATGGTACTTGAGTTGGGGTTGACCATCAGAGGGTCAGTAATTAATAGCTATGACAATATCGATTTGAGTTTCTATCAGTACCACTTCTGCATTTTAGAATAATAATATATTTTTGTCAGCTGCTTCTGTTTTAAATACTAATGGTTGCTTTGATAGGTCTCAAACTTAATAATCACTTTTTGTTTCCACAGGCATGTCTGGCAGTACAAGATCTTGCTGTTGCACATATATTCGTATATTGGTGCTCTTCCGCTTGCATATGAACGGTATTGATGGCTCTCAGCTTCATGAATACCCTTCTTCAACTCATTTTACTGAACCACCTGTTTATCTTCTATTAGGTATAAAGCTCTGGATGTGAAGAACATTTTGACGGAAACGGTTTCACACCATATTCTACGTCAAATGTTGGAATCTCCCATGTGGGTGGACTTAAGTAACCTCCTAAAAGACTATCTCAAGTTTATGGATGATCATTTGAGAGAGTCTGCAGACCTTACATTTCTTGCTTACCGCCACAGAAATTACTCAAAAGTAAACAATTCGATTCTCTCCCAGAATTGCCATTACCATGTTCCTGTGGACAACCCGTTATTGTCGTGACTTATCGGGATTATGTAATCTCAGGTTATCGAATTTGTTCTATTCAAACAACGATTGCAGCACTCAAACCAGTACCAAGCTGCGAGGGTTGAAGCATCTGTCTTGCAGTTGAAGCAGAGCGCAGACAGCATCGAGGAAGAAGAGGTAATTCATCCACATCCTTTTCGTGTAAATGACCTTATGTCTATTTATTTCATCCTCTCATATATCTATTGTTACCTGTCCAGCGCATTCTTGAAAACCTGAAATCTGGTGTTCAACTTGTGGAGCTCTCGAATGAAATTGGATCTGGGACACTGAGGTTCAATGAAGATATGCAAACACGACCATGGTGGACACCTTGCCCTGAGAAAAACTATTTGCTAGGTCAGTATTTTCTTCACATTAGGTGTTGTTTATGATTGTGGTCTTATTCTTAATATCAATCAACAACTTATGTAGGTCCGTTTGAAGAAATTTCTTACTGTCCCAAAGAGAATGTGGTACGTTTGTCTATATCAATATACATCTTTTTTTGGGGACTAGTGCAATCTAATACTGTTTGTACTTGTTGGCTGTGCATAGAATAAAGATCGTGAAGAAAATGTGAAACGAGCCATCCGGAGAAAATCCCTTCTGCCTCGGATGATATATCTCTCTGTTCAATGCGCATCAATGGCATTAAAGGAGAGTGTTGAAAACAATGGGTCTGGAGGTGACCTTAAAATCTGCGGAGAACTTAAGTTTTTGCTGGAGGAGTACACAAAAATGTTGGGATGTTCTCTCAGTGACGCTGTCGAAATGATCACAGAGATCTCACAGGGTGCAAGGACTTCTGAGGTTAGCTTTTCTACTTCTTTTTGCTTCCACCCGCACTATGTTAACTAGTACTGTTATTAACCTTGTTGGAACGTCTCTGTAGAGCATCGGTTCAGATTTGGTGGATTGGTTGAATTTTGCGGTGTTTTGGAATGCTTGGAGCCTAAGTTCCCACGAGCATTGGCATGTGTTGAATTCACTGTTGGAGAGGCTTATTCTGGATAGAGTCAGATCAATGGGATCTTCAGACATGAGTTCTTGCTATTCTGATGTCCAGGTCTTGGTGCAGATCATCACTGAGCCATTGGCGTGGCACAGTCTTATAATTCAGGCCTGCACCCGCTCGGCTCTCCCATCTGGGAAAAAGAAGAAGAAAAATCAACATTCAGATCAATTATCTTCCTCCCCGATGTCACAAGCGATCAAAGATTCGATACAGTCGTTATGCAGCACAATACAAGAAGTTTCTAACTGGCTACTGAATCAAATGAACACCCCAGAAGATGAACAAGCGGATAGATTTCTATCAACTCTAAAGAGAGATGAAGACGCAGCAGGAGGACCGGGACAGGTTCTTGGGGTTCTAGAGAGTTTCATCGCATCCAGCGAAGAATCAGAGGTTGGAAATCGCATCTTCGAAGCACTCAAGTCATGGAGCACTGCAGATACAGCACGCAAAACAGTCATGGCTCAACAGAGAGTCCTCCGTGAGTTTCTCCAGATTTGCGAATCTAAGAAAAAGCTACTGGAAACACTCAAGCAACAGATATCCCATGTTTGATCTCTAAATCATATAAACACTTGAGAGAAAGATCTCTGCTTTTCTTGGCTATTTTCATTTTGAGAACACATTCGTGACAGAAACAAGTAGATTGATTTATGTTTCAATACATTTTGAAAACAAAACACAAAATGTTACATTAATTTAGTCTTTTCCTATGCAACAAATTTCTGACAACGAGTATCCTTGTGAATGTTTTGGCAACGGATGGAACAAAACCTCATCCCACATAAGCAGCAATTATAGCCAGCAATGTATCCACAAACTGTGCAGAAATGTCGACGAGAAGACGAAGTCGGAGGTCCCACGGCAGCTTTCAAGTAAGTCGGTACATGCGACGGTAAAGATTCCAAATTTGCCTAATAGAGATGATTCAGTCTCTGTTAGAAACAAACCCTAATGATAAAGCTGAGCTTAGCAGCAGATATAATAATATAACAAAAGAATCACCTCTTGCAAGAGCTCAAGGAAGGATTTAGGAGCTCTACGAGCTTCCAAGGCTTTGGCTTGTCGAGTTTTACGCTTTGATCCCTTGTGTTGCTTCTTCTGTACGTATCCTGCCACAGCCAAATAACAAGATTAAACTAGAACTGATATATAGATCACAAAGAAATATATTAGATTATTTACCAAGATCATCGTCTTCGTCGAGAGAAGCTTCTTCATCATCGTTAATATCTACAACCTCAATTGCCCCATTGTCATTCTCTAAAGCCTCAAGTCGAGCTATAGCAGCCTATTATTAACCATTCGAAAGAAGATTGAAGTTTTTCAAACCCAAACAAAAAAAAAAAACAATCAAAAGGTGATTCCGGAATCAACATTTCACCTGAGTTCGATTATCGGTGCTCGTAAGAGCCGCCGCCATCTTCGTAGCAACCTTACGATTCCGACTCGAGAATCGACGATTCGACATCTCTTCCTCCATCCCGGCAACGTTGGAAGCTCAGCGGCGGTAGATTGGTAGCCGGTGGAGTCGACGGCGGTGAGTGTGACTCTTTTAGGTGTTGTTGTCTCAAAAACAGCCTAGTTCAGATTCACCAAAGGCCCATTGGGCCTTGAGTTTTAACAAATTAACCAACTATTCTTTTTTGAGGTGGAAGAACGAAGTCAAAATGAAACATTTGTTTTTTTTTTTCTACATCAGTAAAAATGAAACATGATAAGCTGCTTCTATATTGGAATTTTATACGGTTGTACATTGATTTGGATGATACAAATAAAACAACAATCCATTCCCAATATTACAGATTCTACAAGTCAAATTTAATCAAATTAAAAGAAACCTAATCAATTAAAATTGGTACTAATTAATCAAAAAGAAAAAGAAATTGGCACTAATTAATCAATTAGGAGAGTGAGACCAAGGAGACATTAAACTCTTGTAGTCAAACTTGCCGTTCAAGAAACCATACCCACCTTTTTGGTTTCTCACCTGTTGCTGCACCACCAAAACCGAACCTTCTGAAGCGAAAACGCTTCTAGCCACGGTGTCTCCGATGACTCCAAGTTGGTCGTCCTCACTCCACGTCGACAGCCCTTCAAGAATCTTTGGGTTGATCCCTTCTCTTCTCCCGGTCATCCACAAATCGTAGTCGTTAACGTTCATTGCCTGGATCGCAGCCAACGTCTCGGCACCGTTCTTGACCACAACCTCTTTGTAACTAACCCTATCGTTGCTTTCATTCTTGACCCAGAACCATGTCACCACCCCATCGTCCAACTTCTTCTCTCCCTCATCTTCTCCTTCGTGGTTGTGTGACAAAAACCGGATCACCGTTAAGTTTATATTCGGGTTTGACGTCATCCTATCGGCTAGATGCAGAGCTTCTCTATTATCAGCTCCTCCTAAAAACAAAACCACGAAACGGTGCGTTTCTTGCATCATACTGCTTGAGTGGGTTGAGTGTTGTTGGTCCATGGATGATCGAACTATGGCGTTTTTAAGTCGTCCCTTTTCATAGTAAATGCAAACAGAGCAGGGTGTGTGTTCCAAGACGTCTACATTCACAGATAGCATACCGGAGTCACGTAGTTCGGTAGCCGCAGCGTCTTCAAGACGCTCTTTCTGATAAGGTAAGAGAATGAAAGCTGTTTTCTTGGCCAAGGCCAGCTCGCAAATATCTTGGTACATAAGACGCTTCGGAGCATGAACAGTGTAGGCACGGAGCGTCACACACTCATCTCTTTTCTCTTGGTACAGCTTAAAGGCGCTCTGTAGTTGGTCTAACCGTCCGCTCCGTGTGTTCTCAGGTTCATCCTCTTCCTCCTCGTCTTCTTCTTCCTCCTCCTCCTCCTCCATTTTTTGCTTGTGGTCAATAAACAAAGGTGTGGCTCGCCCTGAAAGTTCCACCAGTTGGACTGCGAATATGGATAATGGGCTAAATTTAGTGGGATATGCAAAGTCAAGGAAAGTGGTCAAGCCGGACAAGGTTTCATGGTCGGATACGGCAAGAACCAGTCCTAGCTCGGTGTTCTGAGGAGTGTGCTGGATGGTGCGGTGTTTGCTGCTTCTGTAAGGCCGAGTGGGATCGTAGAGGAAGCTGATTATCACCGTTGTTATAGCGGTGCCCACAAGCGCAAGCAAAACCATGATAGTGAAACCGGGTATGCCTACAATACGTTTGTCGATCCAATGCAAGTAGAGTAAGACATCAATCTGGCCTCTCAAGTTCATCATCAAGCCGAGTGTGATACTATCTCTGACGGGAACTTTGAAGAAGAGAGCAGTGGCAGTGGTGGAGACAAACTTGGTGATAAAGTTAACGACGGTCATGTAGAAGAGAGGAGATAGTAATTTGGGCCAAATATCTGCGGTAAGTAAGTTGACATTAGTGTTTTGTCCGACCAAAGCAAAGGAGAAAGGCATCAAGAATTCATGGATGAAGGTCCCGCTCCGAACAACCAATGTCGAACCCAACGGTGGGCCATGAGGGACCAGCAACCCTAGCCACATGGGTCCCACGGCTATAGCTAGACCGAACATGTCAGTAAGGAAACAAGAGGTGAGGACACCCATGAGAATAATGACGATATAGTTTTGGTTAACGAGTGTTCCCTCAGGCGTTTGGGCGATAACCCAATCTAAGGCTCGTCTCACAACCAAAAGCATAAAGGCAGTATATATGACAACCGATATGAGATACCAAACAACAGCATATGCTCCTTTTGTGTCAGCATGTGTCATGGCTTCAAAAAAAACAATCACGTACATCGCTGCCATGTCACCAAGGAGAGCAACTGACATGGCAAACTTTCCCACCTCGGAGTTGAGAAGATTCATGTCTCTCAAAACGGTGTAAATAACAGGGAAAGTAGTGAAAGCTAAAGCGAACACAACCCCTCCAATGGAGGAAGGCTTCTGCAAGGTTGGATCCATTTGGCTTCGCATGGCTATCCCCACGCCTGTCACGCATATTGTAGGCACGATAACACCAATAGCAGCAATGTACTTGTGCTTTCTTGGAGCCTTCCAGATGGCCCCAACATCTGTTTGTGCGGCCGTAAGGAACAAAAAGTAAAAAAATCCCATCAATCCTATGTTTGCGCATAAGAAATTCCCAATTGGTGGGAACAGATAGTAATTAAATCTCCTGCTTCCTCCAAGCATCGACGGTCCTATCATCATTCCACCCTTCAAAACACATAACCATTTTTGCCAAATATTAATTCTAAAATAATATTTTTTAGCAACCATATGAAAAAGGAATAAATATACAGATGGATGACGAACGATGATCTCGCAGACGATTCGAGGTTGTCTAAGAGGTCGAAGGAGGAAGTAAGCGACTTTGATGAAGGAAATGATTAGAATTGCTTCCATCAAAAAGGTCGAAAATGCGTAGTTCATTGCATTTTCGCCTCTGAAAATTCCGAACAGCTGTTTATCATGAGTTTGCCGACAAACCACCGGAAGTCTTGCGGAGAAGATACGAGTGCTGACCTCTCCGGCAGCAGTTGGATTCCCCGGCCAGAACCCAAAATGGAAAGGTAAGGCACTCCGGTCATCACTTGGAAAATACCTAACCATACAAACTTTTCTCGGAGATCACTATTTGATCTAAAGCAAACGATCATGTTCAGCAATTAAGACAGAGAGACAAAATGATAGATTCAAAGATTAATGTTTTTTTTTTTCTTTTTCAACAGATGTGGACGTGCGTCATTTTGGGAAACTTTTTTGTGTTCGCTTACAATTCATTCTTTTTTTTTTTTCTCGCTATAAGTTTTTCAAATTGACATATATTTTCACTCAGTAAAACGTTATTTTTAGCATAATTAAAGCAATCACAAAAAGTGCACTTTTTGAATTTGTTTTCTTACTCATTTTATAACAACCATTTCTACTGTGTTTTTTTTTTCTTTAGCAAAAAGAAATTTATTGGTCGTTTATATATATATATATATATATATATATATATATATGTGTGTGTGTGTTTTTTGTAAGATTAAATTATACTATATGTTTATATGAAATGTACGGAAATGGGAAGCAAAAATAGAAATGATCCACACAAAAAAAAATAAAAACACCAGAAATGTAGGCGTAATTTACCACCGATATTTGTTTCTAGCTTTCTTACTATTTTTTACAGTGTTAAGAAGCGTTGAAAATTACAATGTGATTTCATTATCAGTAGAAGCGTTGAAATTAAAAGGAATTTATCATTATCATTAGAAGCAATAACACAAGGGACCGGGATGTGCAAGGTACGGCCATGGTAGTTGGCTAGCACAAACGATCCTCGATCATTCGTTATATCTCTCTCAGATTTCTTATTTCCTGAAGCTTGTTTTTATTTTTTAAACCATACATACTAAATTACACTTAATATTTGTTTCTCTAATCATTTTTTCTAATTATAATTATACATGCACCATTTTCACATTAAAAACACGACTCAATAAACCAATAATAATTCAATTCATACAATATATATATATATATATATATATATATATTCCATAATATATTTTGAATTCACATATTTTTTACTAATGAAGCGGATAATGAATGTATATATGTATAATTGAAGTATAAATTAATATACCTCCCAATTAAATAATGCATGTATGAATGTAGTATGTATAATTATAGTTATAGTATAAATTAGTATAGCTCCCTGTTTCTTAGTAAAAGAAAGAAATACATTTATTGTGGGTATATGTGAATGCATTCAGAGTTCTAAATATTAGTATAAAATTGGTACACTACTTTGGAAATATGTAGCTTGGGAATACGTGAGACTATACAAACATCATAGGATAGCGCCATGACTCACCAATATATATATATATATATATATATATATATATTGGCACTATCTATCCTGAGTTACATGGCTTCTTCTTGCTTTTATGTGTATAAAGAGATTTTAGAAAACCAAGAAAAGGAAAGAGCGAGATGGTAATGGGTAAAGCTTTAGAGTCTGTGTGTAATACTATTCTTTTTTGAGCGAAGTATAAGTGAAACATGATATCAGCTAATTAAGCTGCTTCTATATTGGAATTTTATACTCTAGTAAATCGATTTGGATGATACAAATAAAATAACAATCTATCCAAATAATAAGTTTGTACAACTCGGACTAAAAGAATCCTAATTAATGATGAAATGGTACTATTTAACCCAAAAAGAAAAAAAAAATCGGTACTAGCTAATCAATTATGACAATGAGACCAAGGAGATACTAAACTTTTGCAGTCAAATTTGTCGTTCAAGAAACCATCTCCACCCTTTTGGTTCCTCACCTGTTGCTGCACCACCAAAACCGAACCCTCCGAGGCGAAAACGCTCCCAGCCACGGTGTCTCCGATGACTCCAAGCTGGTGGTCCTTGCTCCACGTCGACAATCCTTCAAGAATTTTAGGGTTGATCCCTTCTCTCCTCCCAGTTATCCACAGATCATAATCATTGATGTTCATTGCATGAATTGCAGCCAGCGTCTCGGCACCGTTCTTGACCACAACCTCTTTGTAACTAACCCTATCGTTGCCATCGTTCTTGACCCAGAACCATGTCACTACCCCATCGTCCAACTTCTTCTCCCTCTCGTCCTCTCCTTCGTGGTTGTATGATAAAAACCGGATCAGCGTCAAGGTTACATCCGGGTTCGACGTCATCCTGTCGGCCAGATGCAGAGCTTCTCTGTTATCAGCTCCTCCTAAAAACAGAACCACGAAGCGGTGCTTTTCTTGCACCATACTGCTTGAGTGGGTTGATGAATGTTGTTGGTCCATGGATGATCGAACTACAGCGTTTTTAAGTCGTCCCTTTTCGTAGTAAATGCAAACAGAGCATGGTGTGTGTGCTAAGACGTCTACATTCACAGATAGCATACCGTAGTCACGTAGCTCAGTCGGCGCAGCGTCTTCAAGACGCTCTTTCTGATAAGGTAAAAGAATGAAAGCTGTTTTCTTGGCCAAGGCCAGCTCGCAAATGTCTTGGTACATAAGACGCTTTGGAGCATGAACAGTGTAGGCACACAACGTCACACACTCATCTCTTTTCTCTTGGTACCGCTTAAAGCCACTCTGTAGTTGGTCTAGTCGTTCGTTCTGCGTACGCTCAGGTTCATCCTCTTCCTCCTCGTCTTCTTCCTCCTCCTCCTCCTCCTCCTCCTCCTTTTGTTTCTCATGGTCAATAATCAACGGTTGTGCTCGACCTGCCAGTTCCACCAGCTGGACTGCGAATATAGACAAGGGGCTGGTTTTTGTGGGATAGGCGAAGTCAAGGAAAGTGGTCAAGCCGGACAAGCTTTGGTGGTCAGATACGGCAAGAACCAGTCCCAGCTTGGTACTCTGAGGAGTGTGCTGGATGGTGCGGTGCTTGCTGCTTCTATAAGGCCTAGTGGGATCATAGAGGAAGCTGATGATCGGCGTCGTTATAGCCGTGACCACGATCACATGCAAAACCATGAAAGTGAAACCGGGTATGTCTACAATACGTTTGTCGATCCAATGCAAGTAGATAAAGACATCAATCTGACCTCTCAAGTTCATCATCAAACCAAGAGTGATACTGTCCCTGGCCGGGACTTTGAAGAAGAGAGCAGCGGCAGCGGTGGAGACAAACTTGGTGATGAAGGCGACGATGGTCATGTAGAAGAGAGGTGAAAGTTGTTTGGGCCAAATGTCGGCGGTAAGTAAGTGGATATTGGTGCTTTGTCCGACCAAAGCAAAGGAGAAAGGCATCAAGAATTCAAGGACAAAGGTCTCGCTCCGAACAGCCAACGTGGAACCCAACGGTGGGCCATGCGGGACCATTAGCCCAAGCCAAATGGGTCCCACACCAATAGCCAAACCAAACATGTCTGTGAAGAAAGAAGATACAAGAACAGCCATGAGGATAATGACGATGTAGTTTTGGTCCACGAGTTTGCCCTGAGGTGTTTGGGCGACAACCCAATGAAAGCATGGTTTCACAACCAAAAGCATAAAGGCAGCCAAGATGGCCACCGATACGAGAAACCATATGACAGCATATGCGTCAGGCTGTGTCGTGGCTGCAAAAAGAACAAACACGTAGATAGCTACCATATCTCCAAGTAGAGCCACTGACATTGCAAACTTGCCCACCTCGGAGTTGACAAGGTTCATGTCTTTTAAAACAGTGTAAATGACAGGGAAAGAGGTGAAAGCCATGACGAACATGACCCCTCCAATGGACGAAATCTTTTGCAATTTTGGATCCATATGGCTTCGCATGCCCATCCCCACGGCCCCCACACTTACTAACGGCACGATAACGCTGGCGGCAGCAATGTACTTATGCTTTCTTGGAGCTTTCCAGATGGCTCCAACATCTGTTTTGACGGCCGTGAGGAACATAAAGTAAAAAAATCCCATCAATCCTATGTTTGCGCATAAATAGTTTGCAATTGGTGGGAACAGATAGTAATTAAATCTCCGGCTGCCTCCAAGCATCGACGGTCCTATCATCATTCCACCCTTCAAAATACATTAACCATTTTTCCAATAATTAATTCCAAAATAATATTTTATCAACCATATGAAAAAAGGAATATATATATATATATATATATACATATACATATATAAGATGGATGACGAACGATGATCTCGCAGACGATTCGAGGTTGTCTAAGAGGTCGAAGGACGAAGCAAACGACTTTGATGAAGATAATTATGAGAACTGCTTCGATCAAAAACGTCGAAAATGCGTAGTTCATTGCATTTTCGCCTCTGAAAATTCCGAACAGCTGTTTATTATAAGTATGCCTACAAACCACTGGAGGTTTGACGGAGAAGATACGAGTGCTGACCTCTCCGGCAGCAGTTTGATTTCCCGGCCAGAACCCAAAATGTAAAGGTAGGACACTCCAGTCATCTCTGGGGAAATATCTAACCATTCTCTCAGATAAGGATTTGAGTTAAGCCAGACAATAATGATCATCGATGGAAAGTGAGTGAAAAGACGATAGATCCAAAGATTATGTGTTTTTTGTTTTTTAATAGATGTGGATGTGCGCCATTATGGGAACAATTTTAGTGTTTGTTTACTTGTCACTCTTTTCTTCATTTTTATTTCTCATTATCAGTTTTTCATATCGATATTTTTCGCAGTATTTACGATAGCATCTACATTTTTCACTCAGTTAAAAGCTATTTTTAGCATAACTAATAACTAGTAATGATCGAAAGTGCAGGTATTTATTTGTTTTCTTGCTCACTTTATAAGAACTATATATTTATACTTATGGTTAAATAAATTAACATTTTTACCAAAAAAAAAAAAACTATTTTTACTTTTTCAACTTTCTTCTTTTCTTTTGTTGTTAGAAATTTATACTCTGTTGATTATATATAAGAAGATTGAGTTTCTATTAAATATATATGTTTGTTTCTATGGAAGATTAGTTTATACTATATGTTTATGTGAAATGTATGGAATATAGGAAATAAACTCCTATCCTTTGCATCTCTTCAAATTGGTAAAACTATAACCGTTTTTTTGTGCAAAATAAAAAAGAAAATTTTTAATGTAGTAAGCGGGAAAATTATGACTAATATTCAGATTGTATGGAAGTTGTGTAGTAAGCGGAAAAAAATCACTGTTGTGGTAAACAAAGTTGGATTTTAACATTAATAGCCAATTGGATTTGTTTTCTGAAATAAGCTAATTTGATTTTTAAGGACACATAATTGCTAAAATACAGTAGTATCGTCTTGCGAAAATTTCGACTTTACTAATTTAAACAGTTAGTTAGAACTAATGTAGATTGTTTACAGGTTCTTGTCCACCATTCTTCTGGTTCTGTACAACATCCGATTTTGTACCCAATCTGTGTGTAAGACAATTAACATCTCCATGTGCCAGCGATTGGAACCGTTTAACAATGTTAGAAGAGAGACCCTTGTCGAGATTAGGATTTCCTGTATTGTTCTCTTCTGCCAAAGTCCAAAGAAATTAGAGCTAAACCCAAATTTTCTACAAAACCTTTCAATATTATATTTTTGGCGGTATCAATCTTTTCTGGTTTAGCTATTAGATTTTTATTAGAGGTGACAACAGACTAGCCTTCGAGCGAACTTTCCAAATTCAAAGATAAATTTATGGAAATACCATTTATTAGAGCTAACAAAATTTTCTATATATTCGCTTGGAACGACTCGTCCACAGATTCCACACATGAGATACTATATCCAATTCAGACATTTTAACTACAAGATTCCAAATGACTATTGTCGTATGGCATACATACATCTAGAGTTTACAAGACAGCCTTTCTCTTTACTCTTTAAAAACTAGTCTTTTTATCCTTACGAAAACGCCACTCATGAACCTAGATACAGCCTCAATGGCTCTTATAATACCCGACCTAATTAGCACTAAAATCATCAAGTTGATCTTTGAAACTTTGAAATTTTACTGCACACTTCATATCCAGACACAAGTGCCTAGCCATCCCCCACTCCCGCTGTTTCTCGAGGAACATATGTTGGCTATACAAGAAATTGAAGAGAGAAACGATAATAAACTATGCGAATTGTAAAGGGTGTTCTCCTAAATGAGTGCATACACAATATAAACACATGACAGTTTTGTTTGTGTTGAACAGAGTCAAAAAGAACAAAGAGAAGCAACAAAGGGGACTTCTGAAGAAGAAGATGAAGAAGAAAGGAGTAATCAAAGATGAATGCACTCACCTGAAATCATCATGAACCCTACCTTAGCACCAATTTGCAGTTAATTATCAGCTTCCTTCAATAAAAAAAAAAGAAAAAAAAAGACAAACATTTCACATTGTGAAAATAATAGATAGATCCCCAAAGAAACAGAACAAAGCTTGAGATGGGAGAAAAAAAGGGGACGTTGGGTAATTTTGTTCAAGGTCAAAGTGAACAAAAAACCTACCTTTTTTTTTTGTATCTCCAATATGATGATTCATAGAACATTTCCCCCCAACATCAAGGCAACATTTTACTAAAATCCCCTTAACACACACAAAACTCTTAGAACACATAACAGCTGATTCATTGATTCTTCTCTTTTGTTTAATATGGACGAGACCGGTTTCCCCCATGGTAGTTTCTTTCCGGCCCTGGACCATAGTTATCTCTTCTTCTGTCTCCCCCACCACCACCGTAGCCACCCCCTCCTCCTCTACCACCGCCTCTGCACCATCCACAAGTTTAAGGACCACATGATTACATCAGACACAGACCAACTAATTAAAACCAGCTACTGCCAACTAAGAAGTGACTCAAACAAAACAAAGGCGAGTCTTATAATGCCTGGAAACGTGTTATGCTTGGGAAGAAACATTAACACACGAATCCCTCTTTGCAAACCAAAAGTAGATTATATGATATGTTCAACTACGTCGAGTATTTCCTACGGCATAAACATAGACCTAAGATATAGCATGATGACATAGAAAACAACCTACTCTTTCTGTCAAATCCAGATGAGTGTACCGAGCAGGTGCAGTTTTTTAACTACAAGGAACACAAAACTAGCATAGCGAAAACATATTCCCAATCAAAATTATACAGTTACAAAACTAAACAACTAGAAGACAGAAACCTCTAAGATGGAGTAGTGTTGAGTGGTGACAGCTAAACGGAAAAGAAAATGTAAAGTGCTGATAAAGAATCAGGACAGCTACCTCTGGTCAAAGGCAGGAGCACGGGGCGCAGACTTCTCTGCCATCGTTACACTAATCTTGTTCCCCCTCATTTCATGATCTGCAAAACAATCCACCACCGTTCATCAAACAGAACTTTTAAGCAATTTAAAAACTTATTCCTTAAGTACATACTGTTGAAAAAGCCGCCTGCGGAATGTGCAGCACTAGGATCTTCATAAGCCAGACAGGCATCACCTTTATTGTTTCCCTTCTCATCAGTGTAAATCTTGATATTATAGGGCCACTGATCTTTGTAACCTCGCTTCTGCTTAATTCTTCCAACCTATTAATATAGATCCAACAGGAAGTACACTCCCAATCAGCACACCAGTAAACAAATACACGAACAAAATCCAGCGCAAGGGAAAAGCTTATTCGAAGATGTAAAAAACACAACAGATGAAAAGACCAGTGTTATTACTTGGCCAATGCCACCAAAGAGATCCTTGAGCTCATCAATGGTCACATCTGGAGGTAAATTAGAGATGTATATTCTGGCATTATCACAAGTATCATCACAATTCGCATCGCATTGCTTGACTTGGGTGCGGTTTTCAGCAGGTGCATCTCCATAACTAGCTTCCTGTCGTCGAGGAGCACTCCCACCATCATAGCCACCACCCCTACTGCCCCGACCACCACTGCTGGGTGCATCACCGCCATAACCCCCTGTGGGACCACCATATGACGGGGGCCCACCAGAATAGCTTGAAGGCGGGGGAACTGCTTCCATTCCATACCCCGAGGGTGGGGGGTAACTTCCAGAACCATCGTAAGATGGTATAGGAGCAAGAGGAGGAGGAGCCTGACCATACGAACCATTTTCCCTCTGTTGACTACCACTACCATAGCTACCACCACCACTGCTCCTACTTCCACCATCATATCTACTACTCTCATAGCTCCTACCACTATCATTTCTACCTCCTCGACCACCCCCACGATCACTAGCACCTCCACCTCGGCTATACCCACCACCTCCTCGATCACCGGCACCAGCACCAGCACCAGCCCCAGTACCAGAAGGAGCAGGTGTACCACACTTGTTACACTCAACTCTCCTTGCAAAGTTCACGTTCCCACAACTATATATACAAACAGTTTTAAGTGTAAACAACTTCAAAACATACTTCCAGGAGAAAAATTAACAGCGAATCCAATTTCATCAACACAGGCATAAAGAATGAATCCTAGATGCACCAAAGATTAATGCAATTATTACCTAGGGTTAGGACAACGCCAGTCTCCATCTCTGCCGCCACCATCTCTGCCACCACCACCTCTGCCGCCGCCACCACCTCCTCTTCCACCGCGATCACCTCCTTGATATCCACCACCACCACCACCTGAATCAAATCGAATCATTAACCTATGGCGAGTACAAAAAAATTTCAGCAAAAACCAAGCAAGGAATAAGGAAATCTAAAGAATCGGAAGAATAAATCCGTCAGATCTGGAGCAATCTGAATCACAAACCTCGGTTTCCTCTACCACCGCCGCCGCTGTAACCACCGCGTCCACCGTATCCACCTCCGCCAGAGGAAGCGCGTCCTCCATATCCAGCATCACCACCTCCGTAACCTCCAGCTCCCCCGTATCCATCACCACCGTACGACGGGATCGGCGCACCTCCGCCGCCGTCTTGATTGTACATCCCAGCCATGACCTAGGGTTTGCGATAGACAACAGACCAAACTCTTAACGAATTGTTAGCCTTTTTAGACGTTAAATAAATTGTCGCCTGCTGCTATTTATACCTCTCACGAATAGAGAGACCAACATAATTGTAATTCTTTTTTTTTATTTGCATTAATCTTTAAATTCGTAATATATCTTATCTTTACCGACTGGTTTCCAAAACAACTGGACTTGCTTATCTACTAAATACGACGTCGTTCTTAGGCCCATAATCATCCAACCTCATCGAAGCCCAGCCCAATACTGTTTTTAATGTGAGAGTTTTTTTCATTGGTACATCAAATCTTCAAGCCATAAGAAGAGGCAAAATCCAAAATTTGGGTAACTACAACTTAAGTCCAGACAGTAGGAATAATAAGAGGAGAGGCCAACTATGAAAGAAACAAGGAATTTGATAAGATGAATGAGATGTGTCAAGCTGAATCCAGAATCTGCAATTATCCTCAGAAGGATCAACGGTAGTGATCAAACCAAGTCCACCAAAGTTACAGCTTTCTGCCCTGTGATCATTTTCCTGGTACAAGCTATTGAACGCATATGACACGTTGCCTGGCCAGCCGATGCCTGAACAAGACCCACCGGGAAGTATTGAGGTGCAGTCCGCGACAGAACACACTTCTAGTGCTCTTGCTGACGCGTTTGACAAGTCCATGTTATTGTTCACCACGCACCATTTAGGAGAAAGGTACTGAACGTTCTGTGCGTTTACCAGTTTCTTTGAGTTATGGTTGAAACTGAAACTGTATTTGGCTTGACCATCGAATGTGAATACTCCCCAATGCCTCTCAAAGTTCCCGGAAGATATGTTTCTCTGGTCTTCGTCGAAGAGGCTTTCAATGTATGTTTCAACCGGTGGGCGAAGCAGAGAACCCGTCTTTTTCTCCAAGTGACCCGTAAGTCCTTTCAAGAACGTCTCAGCGATCGGTGATGTGGCATTGGCTGATCCATCTGTAGGCCAACCGATCTTTGACACGACGATATCTACCTCTGAGAACCCAATTGTGGTCAATGCGGAGACAAGTGTGTAGTAGCTCAGATCAAAGCTGTTTCTGTAGGTTTTGCGTCCGTCTTTGTGAGGTTTTGCTGTTTCTTTGAAGAGGCTAAAGTCGAGAGAGATGTTCTTGTTCTGGTGAAAGCTTAAAAAAGGAGAGATTGACACAAAGAAGGGAGAGTGATGCTTTGTGAGAAAGGAGAGGAGTTCGATCATCGTCTTGTTGAGGTCAGTCCTGAAATGCCCTGAAGAAGGACGACCGGATTCAGAAAGAAAGGAGTCAAAGCTGGAAGGGACTACGATCTTCACTTCACTTGCCAAGTTCGCCTTTGCTAGAGCATTTTGGATGTTCATAGCTGCTCCAATGACAAAAGGCCTATACTGATTGCCATAGCTCTGGAGAAATGGCTCATCTCCAACTGCTACGTACCTGTAAACCAATCCAAGTGAGAAACCATCCATAATTTCTAAATTAAAAACCACCCTTTGAAGAAATAAATAAGAAACAAATCCACAATAAGAAAATTGGCATTGAAACAAGTTCCAACTGAGCAGATCCTACAAAGAAATAAGAAAACGCACCAAGAGAGTAATTGACAATAATTCAACTGAGTGTTTCTGAATGTGAATTTCAAAACATTATGATAAAACCATTCCTTGTGTGTGTAGCTGTCTGTAAAATCTCTCTGCTAACCAAAGTAGAGGACAAGGGGAAGCATCAAACAAATGTTCTTCTAAAACCAGAAAAAAACAATGAACGTAAGGACCTGTCTTCTTCTACACTATCATTGCAACAGAAGAAAAAGAAGCTGAAAGATTACCAACTCTGACAAAAAAAAAAAAAAAAAAAAAAACAGAAGATACGAAGTATAATCGTGGGAACAAAAAAACTCTACAATAACAAGAAACTGGTCTAAAAAGGAAATTTCCAGCGTGAGAATCCGAAATTCTATAAAGATATAAACTTTCGAAAAAATAGATAAACAGGGAAGCTAATAGTAAAATGCGGAAGAGAAGGAGAAAGAAGATACTCGATTCTAACTCTGTTTCCTCCGTTGAAGTAACGAGTGACATTGTCATGGACCCAGCTCTCTGCTACCTTTATGGATGCATTTAAGCTCCTGAGCATCGAATTTTGGATTCCGACAGTGACACCAATATTTGAACCAGAGAGAGCTCGGAGAACTTTTGGGTCGGCATCGAAGAGCTTCACTTTGGCAATGCCGTTTGATTTCAGAAGCTCTACAACCTTAGAAGGCGGAAGAGGGTGCGAAGCTTCCGTCCCCCAGTTTACTCCGACCGCTCCGGCGGTTGTTACCGTCAGGCTCAACTCCACTGTGACGGCGAGGATAAAGAGAAACAGCCAGCGAGCCATCAAATTCAATGAATCTTCTCATTCCGAATTAATGTCGGGCCGAGAAATTCAATGTTTTAAAAAATGAACTACGTGCCGTTTTACGACTGAGTAAGCTTTCAAAATGGCATGAGGTTTAAGTATTGGGCTTTACATTTACTACTTGGGCTTTACATTTCTTCAACAGCCAATAAACGAATCATCTCTCATAATTCCGTTGTGGCCACGTGGCATTACCAGATTCTCCGGCTTCAGACAAAAGCCAGAGAGAGAGTGTGTGTGTCTGAAAGAGAAATTGTCTGAAACTCTGAGAGAGAGAGAGAGCTCTAATCAATCATCAATGTCGACAGAGCGAGAAGTAGTCTGCGTCACCGGCGCTAGTGGCTGCATCGGCTCGTGGCTAGTCCATCTGCTCCTCCACCGCGGCTACTCCGTCCACGCCACCGTGAAAAACCTCCGTAATCTTTACGAATTCCTATCTTCGATTACGCCTCCTGTAACCGTATCTCCTAAGAATCACCATGAATCATTTAATTTTGTGTTGTAGAGGATGAGAAAGAGACGAAACATCTGGAAGCTCTCGAAGGTGCAGCCACGCGCCTCCATCTATTCGAGATGGATCTCCTGCAATACGACACCGTTTCCGCCGCCGTCAACGGATGTTCCGGTGTATTCCACCTCGCATCGCCCTGTATCGTCGACGAAGTCCAAGATCCCCAGGTTCTTATATCCTCTGCTTGTTAGCTTTAAACGGACCGATATAGTTCACTTCATTTACATGTATGTTTGTGTGAACAGAAACAACTACTTGACCCGGCGGTTAAAGGGACCATAAATGTACTAACGGCAGCAAAAGAAGCCGGCGTTAAGAGGGTTGTTGTAACGTCTTCTATATCGGCGATAACTCCAAGTCCCAACTGGCCTGCCGATAAGATCAAAAATGAGGAATGTTGGGCTGATCAAGACTACTGTAAGCAAAATAAAGTATGTTTTCTCTAATTAAGATCTTGTGCAAAAATAATCTTGATTATCTTAGAGATTATGTAAATGTCTTTATATGAGTGTGATTCTTGTGTTATTGGTAGTTGTGGTATCCACTGTCGAAGACACTAGCTGAGAAGGCAGCTTGGGAATTTGCAGAGCAGAAGGGATTGGATGTGGTTGTGGTGAATCCAGGCACCGTCATGGGCCCTATCATTCCCCCATCTCTCAATGCTAGTATGCTCATGCTTCTACGCCTCCTTCAAGGTATTTGCTTCTGTATGAATGTTCATTGAATTGGTCTTAGTTCCATGGAACGTCTTAGAATTTACATAGACATGAATGCACAGGATGCACAGAGACATACGAGAACTTCTTTATGGGGTCGGTGCATTTCAAGGACGTGGCGTTAGCTCATATTCTTGTCTACGAGAACCCATCTGCAAAAGGAAGGCACTTGTGCGTTGAGGCCATCTCTCACTACGGTGATTTTGTAGCCAAAGTCGCTGAGCTCTATCCCAATTACAATATTCCCACGTAAGCCACAAACTCTCTTTCGATTTCACGCTATATATAGAGCGGTTTCAGTAACCTACATTGGAAAATCCTCTTAGGTTACCGAGAGACACTCAACCAGGTTTGCTCCGAGCCAAGAATGCAGCCAAGAAGCTGATGGAATTGGGGTTAGAGTTCAGTTCTATGGACGAAATCATCAAGGAAGGTGTGGAGAGTCTTAAAGGCAAAGGATTTATCACTTAAATCTAATGCTTGATTGAGCAATGCAGCAGAATCACTACATATGTTATACGATTTTCCAGTTTTATAATGAATAAGCTGCACTTAGTATTGACATTCAACTAATTGTATCTTGCATGGTGTGTGAATGAATCGATCATCTCTGAGATTCTAAAAATTTGAGTGCGCTTTATTGGCCTTAAAGGCTTTAACCAATATTTATGTGTTTCAAGTGGTTTATTTTCGGATATATAAAATTTGTTGTTTTATGATTAATGAAATGTCAATATGTCCGAGTGGTTAAGGAGACAGACTCGAAATCTGTTGGGCTTTGCCTGCGCAGGTTCGAATCCTGCTGTTGACGTTACCCTTTTTGTTTTTATTTTTTTATTTACCATTTTTCTACTTCCCGTACACACGTTAATGTCCGTAGCGGGCATCACCTACCTGAGTGAGTGAGAGTGACAATTGATCAGTCTACTCTTTATTATTGCGTGCTTCAATTTAATTCCAGAATTTAGCACAGCATCATTTATGAAATTATGAAGATACATACTATTAGTTACTAAGAAAATTAATGTTAGTTTGGCCACTAGTCCTTTTCAAAATTTAACATATATATTAATGAAGACCACCCACTATTATTTTGTATTTTTGCTATTTCTAAGCTAAATGGGTTTTGAGCTTCTACCATTATTCCTCTTTT